>JARGYA010000048.1:0-714196 GCA_029204335.1 Mycena vulgaris
GGGGCATCGCAAGCTGTATACACTGTGTCAGTTCTGCAAGTTCCTGTCTCTTGAGTTCTTCCTCTTGTTCGTCATCGAGATCGAGGTCCAGTGCAAATTGAATGTGGGGAGCGGCTGAGTGGGATACGAGCAAATTGTCAAGTGTGTTCAGCACCATGATCTCGGCGTCGTCGAAGAGATCATCGCGCCAGGAGAACACGACGATCTCTCCAATGGTATTAGAACTGGAGATTAGGATACTGGCGATGGAGTCGATGAACCAGGGTTCGGCGTATTCGCAGTAACCGATGTCTATTCCGAAAGACCGCAGGCATGGCAAGGTGGGGAAAGACACACTGGAGTACGAGTCGGGGACGTCTAGATGCAATCGTGAGCGGAGGAGACTGGCAGCTTGTAGAACAGAACATACCCCTGAAATCAAGCCGAAGATACTCGAGTGTAGACGCAGCGGCGCGGATCAGACCCATGCCATCTTGAATCGGGATCAACAGGCTGCGCATCTTCGACATGCAGCCTGCAAATTGTGGACGGGATAACAATCTGGAAATCGCCTGGCTCGTGTCCCGAATGTCTACGGGATCAAGCCAAGCTGAGCGGCATTCGGGAGTCTCCGGGATAGGATTTGCGATTGGAAGCACATCGAAGAAGAAGAAGGATAACGGGGCGGCGGCTGTCATGAGACGGAGGATCACGGCCGGCAGGATCTCTTGGATGGCGCGAATCCACAACGAGAAAAGAGGATTGCGCGAAATGAAGTCAATGAGGGCAGAACAAAGTCCGGGGGCCAGCCTGTTCCACCGCAGTGCAGTGATCTCACACCCGCGTACTTGAATCAGGTCGGCGAGAACCTGCTGGAGACATTTGACTTCCGCGTCCGTTGTGCGGTCCGTTGGGAGCTCTATCGCCAAGTCAGTCACATAGGCCGCAATGTGTGGCGATTCCCTGAGAAGCCTTGAAACCCGAATGAAATTCGAGGAAGCTGAATTATCTTCGTTGCGTAGAGCCAGCCGACTCAGAAGAGCGCGTTGGCTCGCACCCCGGAGACGCAAGGATGCCAGCGAGCACGCCTTGAGGGACGTTCGATCCCCCACATTCTGGACAATGCCCACTAACTTTAGGTAGTGGGTCCTGAAGTGCCCTAATGGTGCAGAGCGTCCGCCAAAATGTAGCTTTCCCACGGCCAAGCAGAGCCAAACATGGCAATTTTGCGCATGAGTTCGAGTCCCACCATGTGCGATTTTATTTTCATTTACTTTCTTGCCAAATCCAACAGGAGTTGACTGGTCTATTATTATAAAATGTATTTGGGGTTCAACTGACATGCCTAGGGCATGTATTTCTTGATATTACGTTGCCTCTTAAACAAACCTTCAATCTCGAGTGATCTCCCCCAAAGTGGTTGCCAAAACTTCCGTTCAAACAAGAGAAGAATTCAACCAAAACTCTGCTTTAACCCTTGTCAATCATTCCACCCAGCTCTGGAGTTAATGCCCATACATAGGTAGGGATATTCACCGATGAATTACCCCAGGCAAAGATGTTACACCCAATTGAGTTCCAATTCCTTTGTTCACTTAAGACTTTCCTAGAACATTCAATTTCATCAGGTAGTGCTCGCTCTGTCTGATGGTATACAAGCCCCAAGAAATTCAACATGCAGCGGTATCTGGTAGCTCAATCTGGTAAAATCCTTGGAACCTGGATTGATCTGGAGTCGACTGAGTATATTATGCTGACAGCTCAGACGTGCATCCCACTGAGATTCAGTTCCATCGAAATTTAGCAGGATGTGTGGTTATAATCAGCTGTGACAGTCTTTAACCTGCCTCCAATGAGATATAACCAAAACCAAGGGCCAACTCATTTCAACCTGGTGGGAAGGCAACACACACCCCAGAGCCAATATGAATTTGTCTCTTTGTGTTGGAACAGCTCTGAGTGCCTGACACAGTCGGGGCTTCCTAGCCCAATGTGAGCTGGTCAACATGTCAACAGAGCGAGATTTGGGCTTGAGAGTGATTGCATGTCCTTTGGCAATACTAATATGTTACATGTGGCTAGCCCCAATTTAGAGCACTCTCGGCTTGGCTTGGGTCCGACCTGTTGCTAAAATTGGGAGAGCTCAGGTCCTAAGGCTCCAACCCTTTCCGTTTTTAAACACTTGTAAACAGTCAAAACCGTTTATTTTTCCATTTAGTTTATGGACCTCAGGAAACGGTAAATAAATGGCAAAGTAAACAGTAAACAGTTATGTTTTTGAGAGGTAGGGATTGGGTAGGGACGGAACTTCAACTTAGGTGCATAATGCAGCTATCTTGTAATTCTTGGGTGCCCGGATCAACAAATCACTGGTTTGTTCTGCTGTCACTCGCCGCTCACTTCGCCTATGCCTGCCTGGGCTGCAATGAAAACCCCCTGTCGGCCTCCGATGGCCGTGAAACAATTACGAGCAATTACACAATACCTTGACTCATCCTTGGCGCCACCTGGTGCATAAACTCGTGATATCTGTGACTGGACACGTCTCACCTCTCACACTCGCAAAGTTGTTGACGCACCCCTCGCGCGACCTTAGCCAGGCCACTATTAAAAAGCCCGCCAAAATCAACAACCTTCCTCCAGTGTCACTGATGCTGCTAACGGCGAAGCACACAGCGCCGCACATCGGAATGTTATTGACACTGAGTTCTGTATCTGCACGCATCAAGCTTCCGCGAGGCATCGAATTGTTTGCTCGTCTGCGTCCTGGATCCACCGCTGCATTCCTCGTTAATGTCTTTATGGTGGACTCGGAATCTGCTGACAATACTCCTCTGGTTGGCGGCGTGATTGAGATTGACCAGTTTTTCAGATACGATCATGAAGGTGATGCTTGCCAAGATGTAGATTAAGGCGGGGTTCTTGGGCTACTAATATCATGGTCTGCAGTAAGTAACCCATATAGCGTGTACAGCCTCTAAAAAATACTGTTTATCAACTGTTTTAAGCTGTTTTAAATTGTTTTCGCACTGTTTCCGTTTAGTTTACGCCCGAGCGTAAACAAAAACTAAATGGTTGGAGCCTTACCGGGTCCGTGAAGTAAGTAAAGGCTAATTTTCTCCAATGTAGCACTGAGTTAAATACTTAGTTAGTGGGCTCTGCCGCAAAGCGCGCTACAATTGTTATGAGGTCGAGGAGCTCTTGTGCGATGGTCATGGTGGGGCGAAGGAAAAGACTTCCTTGTTTGTTGATGTGGGTAAGGCTTATCTCGGACGCATCATCCAACACCAATCGGCAGGACTGATCCGAGCGAGCATATACCTCGAACTACTTCTCTGCTTCCAGCAGCCGAGGATCAAAACTCAAATGAAAACTGCTCACGATTTTCTTGAACAAGTTTTGATGAGAATGTTAATCTGCGGTAGAAGCCGGGACAGTCTCTGGGGGATGAGACCACTCACTCTCCCCGACGCGCATGGTAGCGAGGCGGCGCGCGCGATCGTACGCGAAGCGAACACATGTTAGAATAATCCCAGCAAGGCTATGGGTTGGCAAGCACAAGGGAGAGAAACCAGCAAACAAAGAGGTAGAATACGTTTGTCCTACATGTACATGGTGGTCGTACGTAGGCAAACGGATGGCGTCCACAAAGACAAAGTGATAGAAATCATGGAAGGCTTACGGAAAGTGGTCCGTGCCATCCGGCGATGATCACGAGCTCCGTGCTGCTCGCAACCAATTCCAGTCCAGCCTGGAATATTTCCAACAACACATCTGCAAGATCAAATACGAACTGCTCTGCACGGAGTGTAATACCAGAAAAAGAACATAATACATTAGAGTGCGATGTAATGTATCGGCCAGATGCACTCGAAACGCAAATGGGTTACTACAGAGAATATTTAGGTTTCATACAGCAGCCCATCGATATACCGGCGTGATCAAACGCAAGGCGCCTTGCCTCATGCGCCTGCTGCATCTCGCGCTGCACACCCGCTGCGAAATCGGTCAAGTGCTCTCCGCTGTCATTTCTGACGAAGTTGACCCTCCATCGGATGCGCGGGCCCGCGGGGCGCAGGGCGAGCGCCGTATCTAGCGCGTTCATCAAGACTGTATCCAGAACGGAAGGGGGCTCGCATCCCAACCCAACTCAGCGTGTAGAATGTGACGGTGATCTCGGCGAGCGCGGGACTCGACTTGGGAGCGAGGACATGGGAGAATGCCCACGAACCACAGGGCGAAAATGTCTCGCAAATGGAGTTCGACTTCAAGATATCGGAGCGCAGGGGGGAGCGGGAGGGAGAGCGTCGGTACATCGCTGACAGCCAATTCGGGGGTAAGCCTCGCTCTCGAATTAAGACATTACTTACACGCCCCAAAGCGGAAACGAAGATCCTCGAGCGTACGCGCTGCGGACGAGATGAGCGTAGTGGCATGTGTCCAGGCAATCCAAGTGGAAAGACGACGCAGTGTCACTGTATATGAATCCGTGTCTGAGCGAGTCAGGAAATTGCAGACATCTGGGGAGTCGGCTTCGAGGATTAAATCCTGGAGCGTACCCAAATATCGAAGGGCGGTTAAGGTAATGAATTTGACACCTTCCGCATAGGTCACGGAGTGGAAGGCGAGCATGGGGGCAGATCCAACGAGGCGCAGAAATACCGCGGCCGGAATCCTTTTGATGCTCTTGGTGTGGAGCTCGCGTAGCGTCGGGCGTGCCATGAAATCCAATAGCTCTTCAGCCCTTGCGCGGGAAATATCCTCTCAATAGAAGGTCCAGGTGTCGCCATGGATGATGCATCGGCGCACGTTCCCAGTGTGGCGAGCACTTGTGATAATGCGCGACGATGCAGGTGGAAGAGATATTGCAACTGAATCTTTACGCGCGTGATACACGTCGCGATATGGAAATTTTGTGAGGAGGACGCATGCTGCCACGTAGTCTCGGGTCCTTGAGTCGTGAGTGTCAGGGAGCGCAAGAGAATGCGTTGGCTAGGAGGGCGAAACATCGATTCCACGAAAGAGCATTCTTTGAGCGAAGGAATATCTTTAACCTCGGCGACGATGAGGTCGATGAGCTCTTGTGGCAACAATGGCATGGTGGTGAGAGCCAAGGAGGCGAGTGTTTGGCTGAGCTTGGTCGCTGCGCGCGATCTGACGCTGTGCCGCACAGCCTCAGATACGGCATCGCCAGTTTCGCCTCCCTTCCCATCCTCCATGTTCCAAACTCGTCGACGTCTCCCTCGATTCACCGAGCTCTAAAAGTGATCTAATCATATGTTTGCCAAGCTCTGGCCCTAGTATTCTCTGCATTCGACAAATGAGCGAGTCGAAGCGACCACATTTTACCGTCTGCGGTCGACCATTTGCCGCGGGCTATCATACCAGAGCTCCCACGCTTCATCTCACTTGGTCAGTATAAAATTGAGGAGACGGAGTCGTGGGCGATCCCTTCCCGATTTCAGAGGACTAGGTCAGATACATTCGCGCAACGATTATTTACTCTGTGAACGCATCCCACATACCCGGTTCGAAATCCCTGCCGATCCCCGCAACGCATGCGTTTAAACTCGCCCAATTATTCCCAGATTGTGAATGTCAATCGGGAGGCTGCAGACAGAAGGTGAGGTAACACTTCGTTTCAATATCGCAACCCTTGATTCCTGAACTATTGTTTATCTCCTCGTAGCTCATCGACGCAGTGAACGCAACAATCCAGCAGGCCAAAATTCAGATCTAGAAATACAGGTCAGTCAGAAATAACAACCGAGAGCAGAGACGCTTACGGTCTACGTAACTCAGCGCTCCATCGGGGGACAGCCGCCTGGTCCCCCGGCGACGACGTCTCTCTTCTATGCCCTTTTCCATGGCCTGTTCCATACATGCTGCCCGAAACATCAGCGCGCCTAGGCTGATACTCGGCGCCTCGAGGCCGAGCCCCTCCGAAGATACGGCGCTCGTCGTGATGCATGTTGTTGTCGCTTCCCAGATGCGGGGTGCGGAAAGGTTGATAATGGTCGACATTTTTGTGGGTGAGTGGGGTGGGTGAATGCGGGTGAGTGGCCGAGCGTCTGGGACCTGGGTCAGTGTTATAGCTTGAACGGCGGGAGTGATCGTATTGCATCCGCGCGGAAGTTAGTGCACCTTTGTTGCGAATGAGCTGATGTGGAATTTGTCCCAAATGTTCGTTGGCCCTCAAATACCGATCGAGCCCGGAATTTAAAAATGCAGTGACATTGCTTCAACCCCTGTAATATTAATGTTTCACATCATTCCACCTCTTACATGGATTGTAGCACTGAAGAACCCATCGCATAACATGACACCAATCATCGAACATCTATGTAGCTGGTTCTGTGTACTCGCCAGATCTACAGAATTTCCGATGTCCCCGAACAACCTATTGCATATTGCAAACCGATCGCTTTAATGTTGTCGCCACCGACTAGCGCTGACTCAGAGGTGGTTTCTGTCGCGGGTCCGTACGTCACCAACCCTAGATATTCTCCCGCCGCCCGCTGCGGCACCTGACAGGGGCTGAGGCTCCATATAAGAGAGCCCTAGCGTCGATCACATTAACAACGCACCCACACTACCCTTTCATCATGAACGCAGCTATGCCCACGACGCCCTCCTCATCCCCACACAGCCCATCGACCAAATCTGCCTCGACACCACTGCGCGACCGGCGTGGAGTCCGGCTGTCCCTCCGCTCGCCCTCACCCGGCGCCGCCAACGCCGATCGTGAAGAATCAGTAGCCCCCATCGACCGACACCTCGCGTGTCAACTCGCGCGGACAGGCACTCTGCCCCACGATCGGGGGCGGCAGGTATCATACGTTAGAGTTTAACTTTGAGCCGGTGAGTCTCTGGTTTTCCGAGCGAACGAGGGGCGGTTCTGATGGCTTATAGAGAGATTCTACGGGGCGAGACCTAGAGACATTCCACTTGCACATAATCATACCTTACATTCTCTCCGTATCATTGATTAGGACATGTTGAATCAGTAGGACTCGAGATTACTCTCGTCTCTCCTAACATCGCACACCTCTCAAACTTTCAGATGGCAATCCAGAACCCCATAACTCACTCGTTGGGTGGGACGGCAGATCCCGGCACGGGAGGCGGCATCCCAAACGATCAAGCATATGTTGCCGAGGGGAGCGAGCCGCTGCTTGCCGGGCCCACGGCAGCAGATTGGCCTCAGCGGAATTTGAAAGACTTCCAACAGACACAGTTTTACATACAGCTACGATTCCTAAGGCCCTCCGGACACCCCTGGCCCCTCCGTCGTGTCGTAATCTCCTCCACTTCTGAGCACAGAACCCGATTCAGCTCCTCCCACGCTGTTCGACCTGACCTGCCTCAAATCTCGATCCCGATAGGAATCATGCTCCCGAACCGCCTCAGCACATCTGATGAATCGCTGCCACGAGGTGTCCCGTTAACGCAGGCACGCAGCGCTTACAAAATCTACATTGTTATGTTCACAAGTAAAAACGGACTGAAGATGAATATTAGACGCGCGTAAGTCATAAGATACCATCCTCTGCTTTCCCACGCACCACCCGCGCACCGCCCTGCACGTCCCATCGCGCCGACCGTCCATAACTGGGCGTCGCCGACGACCTCGGCGCTGTGGGCCCACAGCACGCGCCGCGCCTCCTCCCATTGCTCAGGGGCCGCATCACCGGCGAGACCGACGTCCTTGCTGGTGGCGCCCGTGCGCGATGCGCCGAGGGGGCTGGGGAATGTTAGCATGGAGCTTGGAGTAAATGGTGGGCGGTCGAAGAAAGCAGGAAGAGAGGAAACATGCCATGGGGAGGGAGCAGGCGATGGGGAGTCCTGGGAGAAGGAACGAGTGGGAAGACAAAGGCGTGAGTGGCGCGAAGGCAAGCCGGCGCGGGTTAGAGACGAGTAATAGGAACGTAACGAGGGATAGACGAGAGAAATCGCACCGGCAAGAGCGCGTACAGCTGCTCCTCGCCGCTCACTTCGATGGACTTCATGTCGGACCCGCTGCGCGGGATGATGCGAAGGAGAACGGAAAGCGAGTTGCGCAGGAGAGGCATGTCGACGGCGCCGGGGTGCGTGTGCGTAAGGACATGCGCAAGGGCAGATGGAAGAAGACGCACCTCGACCATAGGATCCTGATACACCGACATCTGCTTGAACAGCACGCGGAACGCGGAGTATCCGTCTATCAGCGCTTTCTTGAGCCCTAGGTCCGCGAGGTCGATCGGGCCGCCTCCGCCCGCGGTGTGCACGGCCGCCGCGCGCGCAGCGCCGGCAGTAGCCCATCGATCCACGGTCACTTGCTGTAGTACAGCTGCGCCATCTCGCGATCCACGCCCTCCGGCGTCACGTCCAGCACCTTGAGCGAGACGGCGCCCGCAGTGAGGAAGAGGAGGTAGAAGTGGGGGAAGCGCGCGAGGAGCGAGGCGCAGGCATGCTGGACGTTGCGCAGGAGGGAGAGGTCGCGGGGCAGGAACGGAGGCTGGATGCGGTTGCGGCCAACGAGGACGATGTGCGCGTTACCGTGTGTGTGGCGCGCGAAGGCTTCCGCCGGCAGGCGTGTACGTGGGTCTCCAGGCGGCGTTGGGCGGATTGTGGCGATGGAGGGCATGGAGGACATGTATGACAGGAGGGGAGACTGAGACTCGGATTGTCGCGGTTCAGTAGGCGGCATCGCCAGCGCATCACATCGACGCCCGTTGCGCCTACGCAGGAGTCGTCGAGAGCGCCTGTTCGGCAACACTGCATTTGGAAGGAAACCAAGCACGTGCAAAGTTAAGCACTGCCTCGGGTCGAGCTTGAAAATAAGGTTTCCATCTATCAAAAGGGAAAGCGTGCGAACCAAAATGTCAAGAGACATTTCTGATTGGTTGATGATCACATGCACACCGCTCCTTCCACATCCTCCAAGTTTCTGGCGCCTTTCCACTGTATCCCTGAGCACTCTCTGTAACCTACTATACTCTTGCAATTCCAACAAGTCTTCTGGTACCCAGACCTGGGGCTATGCTTACCCCTCCAAATATTGCAAAAGAGCGCGCGTCCTCTTTGATGCCATCGAGCGTAACACATTTTGATTGACTGCTGGCTGCAAACCTTCCAACACTGATCTCTCTCGCGTCTTCACACCTCTTTCGACCTCTTTGACGTGTTTTTGTCCCTTTCAACGTGTACATGAGCCCCAGCTAGCATTAAGATGTCTAATCTCTCAGTTTAAGCAGAGTTCTAAGTTTCTTGCTCTCTGACTCGACGTGTCAAGAGTTACCTGTGGTTTGAATACTCTTCAAGAAAAACACTATTGACAGGAGCTCAGAGTGAGTATGCGGGCTCAATTTTTGTTAGCTGGGGATAAAAAACAACTGTACCCGAAGACGCGCAGACGGAACAGCACGAGCATGTCGCCACGAAGTGGTTGCGGCCTCGGACTCGGAGGTGCGTGCCTCATTTCTCTTCCTCTTCCTTCCCTGATCATTCTCTTCTTACCCACAATAATTTCCTGTTGGGATAGAACCTGAGTCTCAAGTCCACATCATCATCGCGATGGACTGAGGTCGGAGGTCGTGCCGGGGCATCCCCGGGCCTGCGGTCCATGTGCACGCCACGTAATTCGCCCCAGGTGAGCGCTTACACTTACGCCCGCTGCTCATGTCCGCTGACATTGGGCTCTGTCTGCCCCGACTTTCACGGACACATGCACACGGAGGTGGTTTGGATGCTGGAGTACCTCAAGGAGTTCCTCAGGTGAGCATGCCGCTGCTGAATGAACCATTGCATTGAGGTCGAGTTGAATGATCATAGCATACTGAACGTGGGGTCACGAGGAGCCAATCAAAGATTGGCGACGAGTGGCCGCGGCAGCTTACAGTTGAGAAATTGACATGTATCTCTGTAGATTTCGGAAACTTGAGATTTAAACTGGTCCGCTGCACACTGCAAACTGGAGAACTTGTAAATTTATTCCAAAGATTCTTCCCGTAGCATAGCACGGGCCACTGCTAGTCTGGGACAAATAAATAAGGCGGACTCTGACAAGGTTCGTGAATATCTACGTCGTGTAATTGATCACCAAGGCTGTGGGGCCCAATGTTGAAGTTATGCGGTCCCATTGCAAACTTGATGAGAGATATTAATGAATGAGTGGATAGAGAGGAAACTGGCACAGGAGGTCACCGCGGGTAGAAGCTTGTCTTGCGGAAAAGGCCGTGTATCCGCCGGGATCATCCCGATCGCTCCTGCCTACAGATATAAGGCCACCGTTTAACCGTCACAGAAAGGAACGAACGCACTGCCAAAATGAACCCACCCTCCGCGTCCTACACCACCTTCTTTCCATCCCCCGCGTCGAACTTGAAGATCCCGAGGGACCTCATTATTATCAGCCGCGAGGCGCTGGCGGGGCGTATCAGCGCCGATATAGCGCGGGAACGGGGGCGCAGCAGAGTGAAATCGAAGATCCCCAGGGACCGCGCGCTGATTAGCCACGAGGCGCTTGCAGGGCGGATCGCCGCTGACCTCGCGCGGGAACGCATTACAGCCGGCGGCGCGTACGCGCCTGAACACCGGTGATGAGGTATCATCTCTGGCTTCGTGGTTAGCAGATGGAGAAAGGAATGAATTCTCCGAGAGGGAGGGCAGTAATAGTGGAGGACCGCGTCCAACGTCCTACATAATCTGTATCGACTCAATTGTGAAGAGTCCGTTATCCCTACACCAGTAAACGTCCGAGGTCAACGCAAGATCAACGGGGGAAACTGGATGGAGAATGTAATGACATTGATCAACTCACCTTGAAGTTGGGTGTATTGCGCACTCCGTGTCAATGTGAATCTCACCAGCTATGCTGCCGTCGGAGCACGGAGTTTTATACGTGAATACAAGAAAAATCTATCATTGGCTACCAAGATGGCAGACCGGAGTGCGCTGCATCATCATCCATGCACCACGCGCCACGACGCCTGTATATGCCCACGATCAGTACAGGGAAACGAAAGGTTGGGGGTCAGTAGCAAAGTGCGGCGCTCGACGGCAAGCTTCCCCTTCGCATGCGCACACGGCATGGCCTGTTGGATGAACCGTGTTATCGCTGCGAAGTCGCCTCTTGAATATCCGTGAGACGGCCAGCTGCCATCGAATGCGCGGGGCAGCCGAATGGGATACGATCGAATGATCCAGACTGTTAAGCACCCGTATATGGAGATCATCTAGGGGGTTCCCGTGGGATGAGGCTATGATGACCTCTTTGATTGTATCCGAGTTTGACGGAAGGACGCCGGCGACTATTTCGATGAGCCAGGATCCGGTGAGGGCAAAGAAGCATATGTCTATCGAGAGGGATTGAAGGCATGGGAGAGAAGAAAACGGGCGGAGGGAGCATGACTCGTGGCCCTCTAGTTCAAGATGAGATCGTTGAATGAAGCGGAACGTATTGACGTACCCTCGAGAGCGAGGAACAGGTGCTCTAGCGTATATGCTGCGGCGTGGATCAGACCCATACTGTCAGCGGGGACTACGAACAAGCGCCGCAGCTTCGATATCCCTGCGCTTTGTCATTGAAAAATAGACGATTTTCAGCGTGTTTTTACTATGACCAACGATTCACGCGGCGAGGGACCGGAACAAATCTGCAGGGGATGGGATTCGGGGGGGGAGGAGGGATCATGGCCACCAAGAACGCCAGTTGGTCACCAAATGCGGGGGGGGGGAGGGATAAGCAGTGCTGTTTCGTGGTGCACCGTCGCGGGACCGAATCACATTGAGCACGGGCCATCCAAAATGTGCGCATTTTGGACTTTTTTCTCATGTGATGAGTCCTGGTTTGATAGGACTGGAGGTAGGCTAGAAAGATGCGGAGGAGGAAACGGTATACCGGATGTCGAAGTTGCGGAAGGGGTTTCTAAATTGAATTGGGGACGGACAAGTTACTACCAACGAAGCGACTGACTGATTGGAATGCCCTAAGGCGCTCCTTGCTGTGTGTGGCAAGTCCTCGGGGTCGATCATCAACACCGTCAATCTTAACAACAACCCGGAACACGCCGTGATTTTTTCTCACTTCCCCAGACCGCTGCTTCTCGGTCCGCTAATCGCCTGTATTTGGGTGAGGTTCTCGGCATTCACAGATACGGTTCCGTGTCAGGGAAGTACGAGAGTCACACGGATGTGGAAACCGTCGACGGATTAAGCTACCTGAGTCTCCGAGTCTATGAGCAAGTGACCCTCAATCCTATTGTCGCTAGGGATCTCTAACTGTTTCTTCTAGCTCAGAACGGGACGGAATAGGGTGCCAGGGAAGCCGAGGAAGACAGTGAGCGGCGGCAAGAAACTCAAGGTAGTGAAGGTGCCAGCGGGGAAGCGGAAGACAGTGGGGCCTCGGGGCAAACAGTGGTGTATATTTTTCTGTGCGTCGTAGAGGGCCTAATTAAGTTCCCAGAACTCTGGGGAGCGTGTAACATGCGAAGGAACGTCAAGAGCGGCCCCCGAGCGCCAAATTAGATCTGGGAGAGAAAAAATGGCATTTTTCCTAACTCTTCGTCCGAAATAGAGTAAAATAGCCATTTTTTGAGGTGAAAAGCGGACCGTGTGTAACGGTAGTGACCGGGGGTCTAGTAGGAGTAACTTTGAGCCACAAGCCCCATTCAAGGCCGCACCTGCCACGCTGTCTCGGCGGCTTCGCGAGACGTCTCCGGTGAGCAAAACAGGATCAATTGGGACGATGCTCGTCGCCCTACACAAGGAAAAGCACTGAGATAGTGTATGTGCAAGGAGGAGGTAGGATATAAAAGGTAATACGCTATCCCTCCTAATTCTCAACGCGGTCACCCAACTGGGTGACCTGACCTTTCTCGGCATTGGTCCGGTCACCCATTTGGGTGACCCGATCACTCTTTACACCATTCACTGCGTTCCGGGCCCTGGGCCTCCACGTTTCGAGGTGTGCGTAGAGCGGCCTTCATCATCGGACCTCGTAAGTAGTCGCATGGTCCGACTCGAAATTCATTAGTTAATGATTGGGGGACCATCGCAACTCCCGTTCAATGATGCCTGTCGTGAGACTGAACAGCTGTTGAAACTTTTTTGTCTGGATTGCCTCTTCAACCGTTGGATGATCCGGGACGCGAATGGATGGATATGATATCAGCGGAGTTCCAAATTAGCGCCCGAACGACTAGCGAGCTGATTGCCGGCTCTGTACTTATATGCCAGTGTTCGAGTGGTACTCGTATTGCTCATCCAGCTTTCCCCCCTACACGATGTCTCCCAAAACTGTCTATCTCAGTGAGTTGTTGGCATACCGGGTGAACCATTTGTTCACAGTGTTGTCGTGTACAAGTTTCCGGAGCCAATCGCGGCATCGGATACAAACTCGCCTCCATCATTGCTGCGCGCCCTGATACGATGGTTTTCGCGGGTGCGCGGGACCCCACAGCGCAATCGTTGAAGGATCTGTCAGCCAAACACCCGAATGTCCACGCCGTGAAGCTCACTTCCGGCGACGAGGCCAACAACGCGGCTGCCATCGCTGAGATTCAAAGGATCGCGGGACACCTCGATGTCATCATCGCCAATGCCGGTGAGTATATGTTCTCCTACCGGGTAAATCATACTAAGCATGGGTCGCAGGAATTGCCAAATATTACGGTCCCCTAGCGACCACGCCCTTGTCTGAATTAAGAGATCACTGGGAGGTCAACACGCTGGGGCTCGTCGTCCTTTTCCAAGCGGCACATCGCCTCCTTCTCGCCTCCCCCACCAACGCCCCGATCTTCGCGTTCATGTCCAGCATAGCGGGCTCGATGGGCCATCACGTATCCATCCAAGGTTCGCCGTACGGATCCTCCAAGGCCGCCGCGAACTTCCTCATCAAGTCTCTGCATTCTGAAAATCCGACGCTCATTGCGATGGCCATTCACCCCGGATTTGTCGTGACGGAGATGGGAACGGACTGCGCGACGGCGATTGGGATCCCGAAGCCGCCCCACAACATGGACGAGGCAATGGCGGGAGTCATGTCGCGCATCGATGGAGCGACGAGGGAGGCGAGCGGTGGCCGGTTCTGGAACTTCAAGATAACGCGGGGCGATCCGTGGGATGTGGAAACAGAGGAAGTTCCGTGGTAGATTGCGTACATAGTTCCGTCGCGGTTAGAGTTACTGTATAACCCCAGCGAGTAAATAAACCATACTGACCGTCAGGGACAATACAAGCCGTCAGTCAGTACAATCCAAGCTGTCAGTCAGTACAAATGGGGATCCAGCGCCATTACGAATTCAAAGTCGAGCCAAGGGTGTACCGGCATTCAAACCGGTGACTAAGGGCCGGTTAATTAGTCCGGCCGGCAGGCCCCGAAAAAAAAAATTGAGTCCGACATTTTGGGAGCTCTTATGATCTCTGGAACGATTCTTCAAGTGTGGCTCACTGTAGAATGTTGTTAGAGCCTCTGCACACACTTGTTTGAGCAGTTTGCTGGATCAACTCCATATGATCACACTCAGTGGTGGTTTGTTTGGCAACAGCACCCATACCTGGATCAGCCGATTTTCACGCACGAGAAAGCCGTGGTGCGAGAAGCTCTCCCATATCAAAAAAACGGCCCTATATCTTTTTTTTTGAATGCCGGTACACCCTTGAGTCGAGCTATGTACGTCGGCGGGATTTCGGACTTGCGCCGGCGAAGCGAAGGGAAAAGCAGGAAATTTGGGAGTTGGAAATACCGGCAAACGCACCACCATCCGGGTGACGGCGACTTGGTTCCTACCCAACAGCCCATACTTGGAGGCCGGGGTGGTTGGTAGCATGTGACTTGTGGCGTAAATGAGTATTTAATTGCGATTCAATCGTTCGATTCGGGGGCAGACCATGCAATAGGGATGGTCATGTAGCCTCTTTCGCTTCTTTTTGCTCCATTTTTGCCTCCTTTTTCTCTTCCTTTTTGGAAAAGGGACGAAAAAGGAGCACGAAAAGGAACCCAAAAAGGGCCCTTTTTGCGTTCTTTTTTGCGTTCCTCTTTCGCTCCTTTTTGACTCCCTTTCGGCGGATTTCGAACTCGGCTCCTCGTCGCTCCTCTGCTTCGACCATCGCCCTCCGCACCTTCCTCATAATTTAGAGTGCCAAGTATAATTCAACGTAATATTGGCATCCGACACAGATGTGGGGAGAATACATGAGTGGTAAGGTACATCTCTGATTCTGCAACGAATTTGGATTCCATTCGCCCCCGGTGTTTACAGTATCTGTGCATGGCGGAAGATGATCGAGCTCAATGGGATCATCTGGTTCCATTCCATTTGCTATGGCAGTCAGGCATCAAAAAATTGTGAAGTATCACCTACGGATCATGGGTGCTTGGGGTCCCAATTTCAATCCTGCAAGTACAGACCATGATGTAGATGTTAAATACATTCATGTACCGCGGGGTTGTTCTCACTTCACAACCTTCATATTTCCAAGATTCAAGATCATTGATTTACTGGCTCACCATTTGGTATATAAATAACTATTCAACCAGTGTTGCATCGGGTCCACTGATCCCCGTGGTAGAACATGGAGGTGTCATTTTAACCATGGGATGGCTCCCAACAATTGCAAGAAGGAAGTCGATGAGGTGGTGGGGAACCCAAAGAATTAGTTGGCTATGGGGTCCGACAATCCAGCCATCCTATTGAAGCTGGACGGTGGATACAAATTCACCAGTCTCGGCCTGGAAAACATCCAGGGAATCTCTGGGAAGGTCTGAACCTGACGGGGAACATGTGAGAAAGAGAACGAGAGGATTGTGATGAGACATACCTGGAATAAAATTGAGGAGGGCCTGCTCATCCAATGTGTATCTGATCTGTGTCTGAACCTCGGTGTCCCACACATGCACAGTGTGGGCATTGGACCCAGCGACGATGCGGGTGCCATCAGGTGAGAAGGCAACAGAGGTGACACACTTCGTGTGGCCCTCAAGTGGTGCTCCGATCTGTGTCTGAGGCTCGGCATTCCACACACGCACAATGCTGTCATTGGATCCAGAGACAATGCGGGTACCATCAGGTGAGAAAGACACAGAATGAACCGAATCTGTGTGGCCCTCAACTGGAACTCCAATCTGTGTCTGAGTCTCGGCGTCCCACACATGCACAGTGCTGTCACGGGATCCAGAGACATTGTAGGTGCCATCAGGAGGAGGAGGAGGTAAATTATACTGACGCGGTCCCACAATTGGAACTGCCAGCTTACTACGTAGAACATTGAGAAGGCCACAGGGTTAATTGAATCTTGATGACCACGCAACACAGCATCTGTTGCTAGCCAGATTGGGCTGCCTCCAGGTTTCAACCCCACTGCCATCAATTCACTTTCACCATATCTCTCTGCAGTTCGCGATTTGACTGGGGCAAACCTCAGTGCAGACACATAAATGTGTGGAATAAAGACTGCAATCGGATGTCCAAAGCTCCTCACAAATCTTATGGCATCTCGTACATCCTTCTTCAGTTCACCATTAGGGCTCTGCTCAGTAAACGAGTGGATGAATTCCTCGGATTATGCACTATTCACTGGGAGCCATGTGTCCAGTGCTCTTAACGCTGCTGGTGCAATCCCTGTCACCCGACGAGCACTTAGTAACTCAAGCCAAAACAACAGCTGATTGTGCATGAATCTTGAAATGGGTTCCAGCATTGATGCTTTCTCAACAATACTCTGAAGATGAGGAGACCAAAATCAGCATGCATAGTACAGATGATTCGAGACCTTTTCTTCCAGACCAGGGATCACATCATTACGCTAATATGAGCTTTGCGCCCCAGCAATGTTGAACTTCAATTGCTCCGCAATAGTCATGAAACAGGCGGACACCATTCGCTGTTCATGGATCCCCTGTTCGTAATTGAAAGATGATCCTTCCGGAAGGTTGACAAGAAAATCCACAAATGACTGATGCACAAATCGGAGACCGGATTCAGAGTCAAGAACAGAGTTCATCCGTGTGCACACAAACTCGGTATCTTCGCTGGTCAATGATGGAACCAGGGCTTCCAGATCTTGCCATGTTAGCGGAATCTGTGTCACCAGTATGGCTCCGGCCACCTGTTCGAATATTGCCGCATTACTGGTGGAGGGAAACTTTGAGGTGAGAAGACTTTGGTAGAGTTGTTCCAGTTGGCTTTCACGGTCTTGACTTTTCCGTCTATCCCTAAGCATCTGAAGTATCTGTTCAAGTTCTCTTTTGGGTTGATGATCCCCCACGACCTTCAAAACAGTGCTGGCCCAGATGAACAATCCCGCAGCAGCATCGGTGAGAAGCTTCAAGTCTTGCGGGGTTGGCCAAGGATCAGGGGGTGATTTATACTCGCTATGAATAGTATCAAAGCCATGTCGAAGGTAATTCTTGATGTCCAGGCATCTGGCATGAAGGTTTGCGCGGGGGAGCATGAGGGCTGATGGAAGTCGAGACCCTCAAAGCGCCGAGCGCTCATCGGTAGTGGGGGCCAGAGGGAAGCTTAACGAGAGCGCCGGGAGGCAGGAGTTGCTTGCGATGGGGCGCACAGAGACACGATGGTTGGCGCGGCGGCTTCAAGGCAAGGTACGGTAATGAATCCATGGCAGACGCATTGTTTGCAGCGACCAAATATGGCAACTTCGGTCCGAAGGAATCAGTTAACGACACCAACCGACGATGAGCTGTGCGACATTCAAGCACTTCAGCGGCCGTCCTTTAATGGCCTTCGTGCCCCACACTTCGATCGCAAATTCGCTCAGTATACACACTGACACAAGACAACCCTCCGCTTCGCTCCTGTATTCAAGAGCGCAAGATGCAAGGGCCGCAAACCGCGCAGGTAACAAAATGTGCCGGTTGAGAAGAGAAATTTAAAGCTTTGAGAACCGACATGAACTTTATTATTCAGTTGGCATGGTACATTAGGGATGGGAGAATATAAAAGGTACTTCGGTATCACAAAGCGCGACGTTCAGACATTTTGAATAGGAGTTGACTGGCCGTACCGCGGGAAGGCAAGGTCAATAATCTCAGGCTAGCAAAAGACTCACCAACAGTTTGAAGAGTAAATGAGATCGATCCTCCCGCCGATCCTAGCCACAGAACAGGGAAATTTGAGAAGAGCGATGTTGAAAGAAGCACAGAATCACTTTGAGAGATGGTGCACCAATATAGCCTAGAAATAGCACAGCAGATTTGAGTCCAAGGGGGTTTCGGCACTAAAATTTCGGATATAGGGGGGGGGGGGGGGGTCCCGAGGGTGGCTGGAAAAAAACTTCTATCATGTAGTATGAGGGAGGTTCAAAATGCCTCCCAGAGCATAGTAAGATGTCATGGGAGGGTAGGAGAATGAAATCTGGGTCCTAGAAGACGTACATGCTGTTGCGCTACTTCGTTGTCCCGATTTGGACTGATGACCCTCACGTGCGCAGATAAGTTCTCGGAAACACTTGCGTGCCGGCTCTAAGGGTGAAGAAATATATCTGTTGGTGTCAAGAGTACATATGGGAAATTAGCACTACTGTACACAACATCAGTGTAATTTTTGAGACAGTGCAGACATGCCTTCACGGCCAGAAACACTGCCAGTTCATGCCCTCAGTTCTTGCTCAGTTCAGTATTGAACTGCTCAAAGAGAGCCCACCCATTGGGAGTTGAGTATGGAATAGTAGGAATCATTAAACTAGAAGACCTCAGAGTACAGTAGACTGCCAGACAGGCTAGTAGCATAGTACTTGGTTGGGTTAGGAAGTTGTCAATACAGTGGCGGTGGTCCACATGACCCGGAGAGACGGCCCGCCGCTAGGGGTGGGAAACTCCTTCCCTATTTTTTTTTTTTTTTGGGGGGGGGGTCTGACGGAGGGAGATCGCCAGTTTTGTCCCCACCCATCATTCCCGATATGGGAAGCTCAGCACGTGATCCCGGCCTCGCCGCAATCTACGGCGAGAACAATGAATAATGTTAGACGCGTCCCGAGCGTGACAGACGCGCTCTCGACGCGTCTTTCGGTGGCAATCTCATTAAAGAGTGTTCCCGACGAAAGAGAGTGGCAAAATCATGTATATTCGGAGTAAAAAATAGGAAATTATCGGTAATATGCGCGTCTGTCAGTGGCCCCTTGGGCCGGAGGCTGAGAAAAGTCATAGGTACGATAATAACTAGGTTGGTATGCGTTTGAGGGCCCAATTATGGGTGATGGCGCCCCCGGTGGATGGGTAGACGGGCCAGAAAGCGATGAGTTCGTGGCGGCGGGTGCCTGAAGCCGGGGAGTATTCAGGTGGCACAGTGACTGGTTCATGATCGGGGAGTAGCGAGTCGGGAAAGGGAGTGGGTGGCACAGATCCTGAGCTTTGCAGTGGGATATGGGAGGTCGAGTGGACCGCAGTGAAGAGTTCTGGGTAATCTGGGGAGGAAAACAGTGGCAGGGGAGTGTCGAGCTTGAATTTGAACAGCATAGGGGTAGTTTGGATAGAGATGATTTGGTGACGGGCTAGGAGGGAGAACGCGTCGAAATATCATCTCGTGATCGAGTATTTTCGACCCATTGTGACAGACGCGTAGAATTGTAACGGTACATTGTTATTTACGGCGAGGAAAATAAGTTTTCGGAGGTCGCGATCATCACGTGCAACGGTTACTATATCGGGAAATTGATGGTGGGGACCATTCTCAAAAGCTGACGGAGGGTCGAAAACTATATCCGTTTTTCGAATCCCGCTTCTTCCTTGTTTGAGTCGAAGCCCAGGACCCACCATACAGAATGTTTGAAAAATCGGATCAGGGCCAGAATTAATATTGAGTACGAGCGAAGTGGGCAAAGAATGGGACCCACCGACAGCAGGCCGCCTTTATATATGTCAAGAGTTTGCCGGAACGGTTACGTGGCTTCACGGTTGCATCGCTGCGCCCTAGACTGCAGAGACTACGGTCTGCTGCATCATGTCAAGGAAGGACTGCGCAGAGGCACTGCGTTCTGAGGCCCCGTCGGCAGGCTGTGCTGACATCGGCTGACGCAGGATTGAAAGCCGTCGGCCACGCTCCCAAAATAGGCTCCTGGCATCAAACTGTCAGCTGTCATTGGTTCCTATAGGTATAGGTCCAATAGACGTTCAGTTATCGTCGTGAACCCATAATAATTTTTTTTTCAAGACTTACGGACGTCAACAAGGTTGGCATGGCCGTTTCGAGGGCTCGTCAGCCCAATTCCGCTGACGGGGGACAGGCCAAATTAGGCCGACGACCCCTCGGAACGCAGTGAGGTCAGCTGTTCCAGCGCAAATGAAAAGGCCGGGTTGAGAAGCAAAGGCAGTGGGGCACAGAAGGGGTTAATCGAAGAGCACGAGCAGAGGAAAAATAAAAGGAGAATAGTTACATGGGGATATAGCACAGCCGAACGAGCAAAATTTTAAAGAACGGTTAATTAATAGAACGGTCTGGCTTCGGTGATCTTGCCACAGCCTTGGAACATCGACAGCACACCCTTCAGGCGAGGATTGACATGCACCGCTTGATCTGGTTTCTTCACTGCATGAATACGTCCCAAGGTTCACCTAGTCACTCCTGCTATCCTCCAGTCTTTTCTGGTACTTCCTCGGCTTGCACACAGTTGTATTCCTGGAAGTGCGAAATTCAGGATGACCGCGATGCAACCCCAATTTCGCACAATCTATATATACCTCGTGGAGAAAGTGGACGTGCATAGCCCGGTTCTCACGATAGCCAAGGTATTTACGTTATTCTTCACCAGCATACATTACTGCGAGTTGTGGCGAGATAGGATCGCCCCTCCCCTCTTCCCACTCACCGACGAGGACAAACCCTAATCAACACACAATGCTGAATGGCTGAAGTAGTTGGATTCGTGTCCAGTATCGGTCTAGTTGCCCTCGCCGGGCAGATCACGAAGATCAGCTCTGGCTACTTGTCCGACGTGCCTCAAGGGTCCCGCAGCCGACACCCTGGAACCTCTCCGACCTGCTTGCACTTCCCCGCAAACTGGAAATATCACAATTTTCCTTAGCATTTCAGGGGAGGTCGGAAGCGTGCACCAGTATCTAAAGAAAGAGACGTCATGAGAGATTCACAGTTTGAGCTCCTGGAACTGGGGACAACAACCGCCCAGAATGTTGCCAGGATCAATAGTGACCTCTCTACAAGACTTTTTCGGACGGCCAAGGGCTAGATCTGGGGTGGATGGATATGTGTGTTTATGGGTATTATAGTCGTCCAAATCGCGCAAAAGGTGTATTTCTTTCTCGCCGCAAGCGGCTGTGACTAATGCAATGAACCATTGGCGCTGACTTGTGGGGGCCAGAGGCGAATTTAATCAGCTTCCGACATGAGCATACGGTGAAGAATTGACGATGTTGAGCCCCTGTTCATGGAGAGACGAGATCTTGAACGCGGGAGAATGTGGGAAAAGCGGCCCCTGAAAAACAGGTGAGGGAAACACTGAGAGGGTTGAGTCGCCAAAGCTGAAAGGCGAGGCCCACAAGTACCGAAAGGAAGCCATCCGGAGAATTTCAATTCATCGACAGGGTTCCTGTCCAAAAGCGGTTCATCCTACACAATAGCGTACGCAGTTTTGTTCGCTACTAGGGGAATCCATGACGGTTCAAACGCCTAAGGGATTGAAGCCCGTGAATGAAGGCACGTGTTGGACTACAGCCGCTTACCGTACGTGAATATCCTTGCAGAGATATCCACTTTCCCGCGCGCGTCTTTCTCACGGACCCCTTTGCGGATCTCGCTCTCCATCTTGTTCACAGAAAAATGGCAGTACACAATGAATGCAAGCACTGCAGTCCTGTGAGCTACGCGCGCGTTTCCAAAGTCATGTCCAAATATCCCCAGTCGAGCTCGTCGAAATCCTCAATGGTACCAGAAGAACAATGGTGAGCGTAGTTATGGCGCTGTGCGGCGCGAAGAGGAGTGCCCAGGGCGCGTAGTCGATGGCGGTCCGAGAGGAGCCGGGATGGATGGCGAAGAGCGATGTGGATGGTCAGCCTGCGTAGGCTCGAGTTCCGCGAGAGGTATAACAAACGAGGTACGAGTTCATAATGTTATAGTGTCTGTTTATAAGAGACTACGCGAGAGGTTATGTGTTGCTCGACGTCGCCTGAAGAGAGTAGATGAGCCATGGTGATATCGATAGATGCGCAGGTACATAGTGGGCAAAACATCGTACTCGAACCCTAAATCTACATATATCTCCTCCCCGATCCGAAGAGCACAGACTACCACATCTTCGGCACGGAATCGTCGGAGCGGTGCCAAAAGGGCCTAGACCGCCGGCTGATCTGAATACATAGCCTCGGATAGAGCCGCCTCGCGGAGGCTAGATCAATCGGCGTCTAGATCCGGGCTGAATGCAGTAAATGTTTGGAAGGTTACATTTTCAGTGAGTTTCTCGGCATGAAGTGCACAGGTCACGCGGCCCGGGGTCGACGTGACCGTTACGTTACTACACAGCGACCACAGCCTCAGGCTCGGCTCCGCTCCGTTGACAGATGCCAGGTTACGCAGTGGCGCACGACGTCCATAAAATCGCCACCTTCGCTATAGCTCATCGTCACACCAATCCCCCGCTCATTTGTCGAGTCAGTGCGCACTCTCCGTTTCAGTACCTTATCGACCCGAAAACGCTAGATTCGAAAGGCCAGAATGGCAGAGACATCCACGGTAGAGTTCCCCCAAGAGCTCGAGGATCTCATTATAGACCACATGCGCGGCCAAAAACATGCTTTGGCCACCTGTGGGCTAGTGAGCAAAGCCTGGCTCAGATCCAGCCGCCATCTTCTCTTTGGATGGGTCAGTTTACGCGACCACAACTGGGTAGCCTTTCTACGACTTCTGAACTCTCCCCTCGCCACCTTCGCCAGGGCGATTCAGACACTTGATATCGAGGTCTCCAACGGCGCACCAGGCCTTACGATCGACGAACTGATCCCTCACGACGGCGCACCGGACCTTACGATCAACGAACTGATCCCTCAACTGCCTGTGTTCCCATCCCTCGAACGACTCCGGCTGGCTGACGTGGATTGGAACAAATTATCGGCTGCCTCAGTTGCCTCCCTCCCTGGCGTCTTTGCCAACATCACGGAATTCGATCTCCACCACATCTCGTTTGAGACGCCGCACCAACTGGCCACCCTGGTGTCCAGTTTTACACACCTCCGGAAGTTATCGCTGCACATGATCGTAACAAGGAGCGAGTCGCGGCAGCAGCAGCAGCACCCGCCCATTGTACCGTGCGATCTGGAGTCTGCGCGCTTTGCATCGGGGCGCGGCTACAGCGCTGCTGTCGTGGATCATTTTCTTGGGTGGCTGCACATTGGAGAGAGGCCTCCTTCTATCCGTAATCTCGAGCTCGGGATACTGCAAGCGCAAAACCTTCCCGCTGTCGGAAGCCTGCTCCGCGCGTTGGGTCCCGCACTGCACGAACTCGATCTCGCATTCACGTATTATGTCGTTCCCGGTATGTGCATCCTCATGCGAGATTATCAAGATGGCTCATTTACTCTCTTCAGCCCACATCGAGAAACACATTGACCTCTCGCGCAACACGGGCCTGCACAGTCTCACCATTCACATCGGCCTCCGCCGTCCCGGCTTCTCCCAGACCACCACTGACCATGCGCCCTGGGCGCTCCTCGTCGCGCCGCACAGCGCCATAACCACGCTCACCATCGTCCTCATGGTCGATAGTATTGAGGATTTCGACAAGCTCGACTGGGGGCATCTGAACACGACGCTGGAGACGCGCGCCCAGTTCGCGGGCCTGCAGCGCTTGCAGTTCATCGTACACTGCCCCTTCTCCGTTGACAAGATGGAGGGCGAGATTCGCGAAAGGGTGCGCGGGCAGGACGCACGCGGGAGAGTGGATATTTCTGTGCTGCTGAGTTCAAGGATATTTACACATGGTAAGCGTGTTTCGTGCAACAAGTGCCTTGATTCACCAGCTTTTGCTTAGGTCTTTGAAACGTAACAATTTGCTCGAAAGCACTGACCCATTGTGTACGATATTGTGTCGGACTAAACCCTCTTTGGAACGAATTTTTATCCTTAAATTTAAATCCTCGTGAGGGCACTCTCAGTTGTAAACCCACTCTGCACAACTGCAATCGGCTCAGCCCCATAATTCCGGGGTATGCCCACTAACTTTAGGTAGTGGGTCCTGTAGCGCCCACCACAGTATGGGGGAGTGATCAATCACCGTCGACAAGCCATCGATAAAACATGATTCATAAACATCGATGATCATGGACGCGTTTTAATGCATAACTGCACCTTTCACCGATGCCCCGTTCTGCAATCCTGAGGTGATTTCCGTGCCACCGGACGTCGCCAAGCATGTAGGGAAAATGTTTCTGGTTGATGTGGTGGTCTGCAGCATAACCGTATTGGGCCAGCGACGTCGAGCGTATGTTCGTTGCCGCCGGCAACGATGAGCACGACGAAATAATAAAAATAGAAATAAAATTGATATAAAATGTACAAAAATATTGCGATGTGGAACGCCAGGCGCGAGTCCAAAGTGAGAGAATCCACGCCACAGTAGCTACAGGCCGGCTGTCGCGCAATAAAGCATAGAAATTCCGCGGCTCTCGTGGTCCGCCACGCGCGCTCGCGTTTCCGAGTCCAGATGCTACATTCCGGGGTGGAGGATGTTGCCCGCTATGTAGGGCACCGGGAGCGCGTCGTCTTCCCCCTGCGTTGGGATGGCAGGCATGCCTCCGCACGCGCAGCGAGTCCGCATGCGGCACGACACGTAAAACTGATCCGCAATTGCTGTGTGCGTCCCAGTACATGCTCGATTATATTGGAATCATTAGATAGCGATGGAATCCCTTACCATAACTGCGCATCTTCAAGTTTGGTCAGACTCTCCGCCTATATATTGTGGGCCAAATAACCCCGTGTCCTATCTGAGCTTGTAAGGGCTCACAGAAGTGTACATTATCCTGTCCGGGAGAGCGGGAATGCCATTTCTGGCTATTATTGGCAACATCTCTTAGCGACAACGTCTCCGTCACTGAGAAACGAAACTTTACACAGCAGTCGAGTTTGGAGATCCGTTGATCTGCTGGCATCAACGTGCTAGAGAGCATGCGATTTTTTGGGGTTGGTATCGGGAACAGGATCGCGCTAATCTTCCGCGTCAAGGAGCGGAGACGGAGAAGAACTCCGGGTTCGGTGAGGCAGTTCCGCTCACTGGGCGCTGGAATCTAACGGGACGGCGTCTCGGTCGCTGAGAAATGAAACTTTACACAGTAGTTGAATTTGGAGATTCGCTGATCCCCGGCATCAAACACAGCCGGGTGGTCCACTGCGGTGGCTGACCTCTTTTTGGCGTGAAAACACTGAATCCAAACATGTCCGCTGTTTTGCCGTATTTTTCCCCCAAAATAAAAGCAACGCCAAACATAAAGCCTGTTTTGGCGTCATGTTTGGGCCCTGAACTTGACCAAAACATGTCACCTTTTTGCCTCCGAAAAATGGCCAAACAGTTCAAATGTTCCGTAGTTTGTTTGTGGTGCTATTTTTTGCCCCAAAACGGAAAGATAAAAGAGTACGTGTTTACTGTTCTCTTTTTGTCGCCCAAAAAAAGGGATATGCCGACAAAAACACAAATGGGCTATGTCATCCCTTTTTTTGGGCGACAAAAAGAGAACAGTAAACACCGAGTAGCATCGTTTCACCGTGTTGAGTACTGCGACTGGGCGTTGATATAAGGGAAGGCACCCGGTCTTGTCGTATTGGCAGCCCGACGGGTATAACCCTTCCCGGAGCGTATCTCGGTGGCGCCCAATCGGATCGTGTGTCGGCTGCATTCATTTCCAGGCCTGGGTGCAGCCTTGACGAGCTTCGTATTATCCACCCATGACAACCTGTATCACGAAGGAAACCTATGTGGAGAGCTTTTTCTCCGTTCCGTCCTTTCGTTCGCCGATTGTTTACGAAGATGAATACGTATCAGAGGCTCGTCGGATGGAGATGACGATGAGCTCGACAACGATTCGAGCGCCTATGTATGGGATTGCAGCGAAGGCGAAAGTGGAGAACAGGGATTGAGAACAAAACTATGATCATTCTGAAGAACAGTAAATTGCAATCCCAGATTCCCCAAAAATTTCGTTGGGCTGTTTGCAAGTCCCAATCTCAATTCACCCACTTTACCTCACAATTTCTCACGTGCTGGGCACGCCTTGAACTTCACATCCGGCCATCTCATCAAAGACTTTGGTGGCTTTTCAAAGCGGTTTTCTTCAAGTTTTGACAAAGTTTTGACGCTCATACAACTACTGCGAAGTTAACGTCGAGAAAAGCGATACCAGGTCGATGATGTTGCTGTCGGCGATAGTACCGTAGACGGCGCTCCAAGGATACAGAAGATGCTTCTAAGCTTGACCGTACGCTTGCCAGTGCGCATGTGTGTGTGAGCACAAATGTATTTGACAGTCAATTAGATTATAATAGCTTAGCAACTTGCACGTTACACTTCAACATCTATCTCGCGGGGATCTCCGTGGTCTTTCCCGCGATAGGCTTATTTCCAGAACCCGGCGAGCACTCGGTGCTCAACTTGTCGCTGGTGGCATGGATGCCCAATGGGAAGCACGATCCCTGCTCTGCGACTAGGTGCTCCACGCAGATGGGGTGACCGAACTTGGTCTGGACGACAAACGCCGCGGTCTGGAGCTTACCGGCGCTCGATTGGATGTTGAGCGTGATCGCAGTGGTGCACATTTGCTGCACGTCGGACGCCGTAAAGCCTCCTGCGCGGTCGTCAAAGACGGTTTTGGGGACGCCTTGGTTGAGCTGGCAGAGAGGTCAAGAATGAACAGTAAACGTTCAATATTCAACGTACTCGGAAAGCGCAGAGCTTGCTCTCAGAATCACAGCGACCGGCATCTTTGTTTGCGCTCGTTCACGCACTGAATGTGTGGCTGCCAGACTTAGGGTCCTTTTCGCCGATCAGGGCGTGCTTTTGCATGGCAGCGAACATTGCCTTGGCTTTCTGCACCTCAGCAGCCGTCGGCGCAATCTGGGCGGCTTGTTTGAGTGGTGGGCAGAGCTTCGCGTTGGTAACAAATGGTTCAGCAGTCGATACCCTCGCGCCGCACGTGAGTGTGTTGGAGTTGAAAGCACAGGCCGAATTCTTCGCTAAAAACGAAAGAAGTTATTGAGACCAAGTTCTAAGTGAATGTTTTGAGAAACTTACTGCAAGCAAGACATGCAGTGATACCATTACAGACCGATGCTGGCAATCCTGACACGGACAAGGAGGCAACGAGAAGGCAGAAGATGGCAGTGAGCTTCATGATGTGAATGAGAAAGCGCGTAAAAGAATAAAGTTCGCAAAAGGAAAGAGGAGAAAGAAGAGAAAAGGTGAGCGACCGGCGCGACGAAGAAACACTCGGTTTGGATTGACCTTTTAAAGAGAATGACAAAATTGTATGAGCTGATTTTTACCGTAGTTGACGTAGCAACCTTAGTTCCGCATAGTTCCCCGTAGTTCCCCGTAGTTGCCTGTAGTTGAGTGCCTTCGTTAGAGATGCACACCGTCCCGCAAACGGCAACGGCCGTCAATCCTGAACCTCGAGATAATTGCGGCCCGTTGATAAAATGGTCGTCTAATTGGCCTTTGGGAATGTTGGATGGTGCGGGACGGTGCGGGACGGTGCGGGACGACAAAAAAGACGGGGACGTACGCAAAATTGCGGTTGCAGTTTGATGGGTTCTTTCGTCCAAAGTTAAGGTTTTTACTGTCATTCCATACCTGTGCGTGGCCTCAAGGTCATTTTTCTGTCACTACATCTACTGCCCCAATACTGCCTTACACGAAGGCGGTTCGAGTTGGGTTTGAGTTTTATCTGTCGCGGGTTTTCCACATCCATCAAATCTTTCCCCGTTTGGGATCAATCTCCGCTTGATCTCCGCCATATTTGGCTTGCCGTTGATGGCAAATATACAATCGCCCACAGACTCTACCACCATGACCACAATCTCCTCCTGCGCAACCCCAATCAACTACGCGCACCCATACATCGTCTGCCACAACGCGTCTAGCAAGGCTTTGAGCGTGTGGACGTGCACTGGGGAACCCCAGCTGCACGCAACCCTCGAAGGAGAGGCGTCGAAAAACGTGCGATCGTACGTCATTGCGCCAGATCGCATCGTCACGCAGAGCGTAGATGGACTCGCAAGCACCATCCTGGTGCACTCCCTGCCAGATGGGCAGCTTCTGGACGCACATGCGCTCGGATCGGGCGCGGTCCATATCTCCAGGAAGGGCTTGATAGCCAAGTGGGATGAGGAGCGCGCAAAGTCGCAGGTCTACGGTCTGGCAGAGAACGGCAAGTTGACCGTACTCTACGATCTGAGCAGCCTTGTGGAGGAGGCGCTCGACTCCCTCCCCGGATCCGATATCCCGGAATGCGTCTATCTCACCGCAGAAGCCTCCATACATTCGCAAGTACGCTACCCTGATCCCACCATCCACCTAACTCGCCTGTCGAACGCTCCGCCTCGTCGAGCAAGCTTCGGCCTCACGCGCGCGCCGCCGGACGACATCCCCGTGCACTCGATGCTCGTCGATGCAGTACCCATTTCCTCTTCCTCCTCCCCTTCGTTCGTGATGGCACACGTGGAGCAGGTGTTTGGGTTCACCGAGGACCATCCCAAAACTGTGCTGCGCTCGATAGACCCGCAGACGCTCGCACTCGACTGGTGCACGTTGATCGACCAACAGACGAAGTGGCTGCGATACAGTGCGGCTACGGGTGCTGTCGTGGCTTACGGATGGATGGGGGTGGAACAGGGCACAGGCGTGATCATGCTGAATGCTACCACGGGAACTGTGCTGCGTGCAGAGCCCATCGGAAAGCCGAAGGAGAAGTGCGGAACAGGTTGGGGCGTGCACTGTGATTTGACGCCGGCTGGAGACGCGCTGGTGGTGGTATTTCCGGATGGGCAGCTCGCAGTTGCGCCGCTGGGGAATTTCGTGGCGAACGGGTTCGTGCGCGAGGGCGATAGTGGTTTGCTGGTGACTATCCCCTGCCCTGAGTTTGCGTTGTCGACACCAAGGAATTCCAAGGAAAGACGGTCCAAGGTGAATGGCGTGTGGGCATGGATAAAGCGTGCGTTCGTCTCAGACGGGGTTGTCGTCGTCGTTCCAAAGAAAGGTTCAGATTTCGCGGTCTTGCGGTGGTGAACGATGTCAGAAAACCCCACAGCATCATTGTTTGTACTTGTTCTAGTAGTATCTGTGTCTGACCGCGGAATGGTGTTCTCCTACCCTCATTCAGTCTTGCTTGATTCGTCTTGGTGGTGAAAGTGCTTAATCCTTCTGCTATCTACCTATTTTTTAGCACAAAGGAACAAAGGGAATGCGAAAATGGCATCACAATCGCCGTTCAAGTAACTGTAGAACGACAAAGGTAAATGACAATACACGCCTCCGCTGGACATGTCTCAGGTCTCTTATTCTATTGAACTTCGGGATAGAAAGGATAGTGGCCGTCGTGTGATGGATTGTCCGTCTTCGCGACGGGATAATAAGGATTGGACGGCGGAGAGCGTGCTGGATCAATCATTGTCCAGAGACGTTTGATAGCGCTGCTATAATCAACGAACGAAAGTTGATCTTTGTCCAAGTAGGGTGTAAACGTGGTCTTCAGAATCCCACGAGCGTCCGCACTATCCAGCCAAGGAAATTTGCCACCGTCGGGAGCGGCATATACCGCATCCTAACCCTAACGCAAAAAATCCGGCGGTCGCGAGGGGCGTACGCATCAAATAGTGGGAGGTCGACAATGACATCTACCACCAGGCCGCGCTCATCGAAGCGAGTCCCGAGGGTGATGGCCTGTATAATTTTCTCCCGGCAAGTGCGAATCTGATTTGATGCGTTGGGTGAATGGCCTTATCTGGTACAAAATCACCGATATTTTGCGTGGTTTCGGCCGCCTTGCACGGTAGTTCGCCGAACGGACAGTATTCGATAAACTCGTCTGGCTTCACGTTCCCTACCATGATTCACTGCGTTCCCACCCCCCGTAGACCGACCTCTGTCTACGTAGTTCTACATGTGGCGACATGCGGCGATCTTCAGTTACGTCCGGCTACCTATGTGTATACCGAAACGTGTGGCGAGCTTGATCTACGTCCGGCTACCGTCCGGCTATATGCCGTAGACATCGAATGCCAGTGAAAGTGTCGCTGACCGTATGTCAATGAAAGTGTCGCTGACCGTATGTCAATGAAAGTGTCGCTGATTGTATGTCAATGAAAGTGTCGCTGATCTGATGTCTGTCAACGTAAGTGTCGGAACCGATTTTCGACCAAAGAAAGTGTCGCGAAAAGTGTGTTTGAGCGACACTTCCATTGATCCCTTCAAACCTGGTGAAAGTGTCGCAAACATGAATTTTGACAACAAAAGTGTCGCAAAAACCAAAAAAAGTGTCGGTTTATTTAAAGTGCACTTAGACCCTCATAGGCAATTGTATCTCAGCGCGGCTTCACCGAAACTGAGATAGGAACGCGAGACAAAATTAGAAACCAGCGGTTTCCAGCACAATTGAAAGGGGACCACAAAAATTCGGCCCGGGCCGAATAAAGATCACGCACATGTTCAGCAAAAAGACGATTGTTTAGCGCACGAGAACAACGCCGGAAGCGCTCGTTCCCTGGTTAATCGGACACACACCAGAGTCTGATATCAGCGCTGCAGATCCTCAGATCCAATTCGAATTCAGCGCGCCTAAATTGATTGCGACGTCGCCCAACGGCTCACAGGCAGAACACGTGGAGCCGAGGAAGAACGCAGTAGGCATCGCAAGACAACCCATAGGATTCCGTCTCACGCAGGAGTGCGATCGGCTGAGAAATATTCATGCGGTGAATATGCCAGAGGAAATGAGAGAAGCACGCACGCATTCTTGCCGTCGGGTGCTCGGAAATATGAGAGCGCCGGAGCTAGTGTGGAGGCGCTCACGAAAGTTGCGTGTCGTTATTGATACTCGAGAGATGCTACGGAAGCGCGTATAATCGACACGCAGTCGGGAAAGATCCACCGAGCGCTAACGTATAGCGCCTAGGACCAGGCTATAGGGACGGAAAAAGGTTGAGGAAGGGGCACCAATCTCGGTCAGTTTGTCCTCTGCACTAGAAAAAGGCCCATTCAAGACACGAAAAAGAATTCTAGAGCCACGCGCACCTGTCCCCGAGCAACCCTCGCGACTGGCGAGGAGCCGTGAGTATCGCGGATGAGAGCCTATGCGCAATGAAGACAGCACCTAGTATGAGTTCAAGACAGTCTCCATGAGGATTGGCTGAGCCACAACGCGTCAAACTCGCAGAAATGCACCCGTCCACCTCAATCGCGAACACTTGCGTTAGAATGCCAGAGTCAGGTAGAATAGCTGGCGTGGTGAAACTGGAGGAGCCCGGAGGAGGGCTAGTGCAGAGGAGCAACCGAGGGATAAGCACAAAGGTGGTGGTGGGAGAAAGCAAGAGAGAGACCGGATTAGTGATTTTTACCACCATCCTCGCGGCCAGTGCAGGGCAAGCGCCCAGAGGCAGCATCGTGCTCCTCGCCCCTTCTTCTCCGGGACGCCGCCAGTGGGCTTCTAGCCGCCAACAATCTCGTTTTACCTCGTTTACGCTCGCACTCGGGTCACGCCACTTTTGCACGCCATCGCCAATATCTTTTTCGTCCCCTATTTCCCATCCACATTCTCCAATCTAATCTACGCTTACCGGATCACCGACCCATCCAACGAACCTACAAACCGGGCATCTCCCTCTTCCACACCGTCGGAGCATGGAGTTTTATACGTGAATCCAAGAAAAATGTAAGATTGGCTACGAAAATGTCAGACGGGAGTGCGCTGCATCATCCATCCATGCACCACGCGCCACCACCCCTGTATGTGCCCACGATCATTACGGAGCAACGAAGGGTTGGGGGTCACAAACAAAGGGCGGCGTTCGACCGCAAGCTTCCCCTTCGCATGCGCACGCGGCATGGCCTGTTGGATGAACCGTGTTATCGCGGTGAAGTCCCCTCCCGAATATCCGTGGGGGAAGGTCAGCTGCCATCTGTGCCGGGATAACCATGAAGCCAGAAAACATTGGGACCATGCAAGTCGTTTGCCCAATCATGAATGCTCTTGAGGATGTCGAGTCGAGTTCCAGGCATACATGACTCAACGGCCTGTTTTATTTCTGGGGCCTTCGGTCTGAGAGTCTGCAGCTGACGGTCTTGCACTATTTCGATTGCTCAGAAACACTTGGTTGTGTATATACAGGTCACTCACAGTGCTGGCCAACAGGGATTGGAGCTGTATCTCCATTGTTGCTATGGTCATTCCAGACTGCACAGGGAGACCACGATCAAATTTATATTTGAAGGATGCAAACTGTTGGGTAAGCTTGTCAAGTTTATCTCTTGTCTTGAGACCAAGTGAGGGAAAGGACCCTTGTTAGTGTTTAATATGAGAACGGGATTGAACAACCAAGAATGAAACAAACACGGGAGAGATCGAGTACTGTATTGGGTGATAAAATTTACGGTTGCGCGGAGAATGGGATGGACCTCCTTCATGGCTTGTTTCAGCTGAGTGGACTTCATAAACTGTTATGAATCAGCAATGCAAGCCAAGACATCGGTTATATCCTGGAGTAGAGCAGTTATGTCCGCATCACATTTGTTTTGCTCCTGCGGCAACTGCAGTTTTTGAAAATCAATGACCGTGAATGCGAGAATCGGAAGACCTGAAATACTTTGTAGATTTGGTCCACACTTGCAAAAACTGCCTTGGCAATCGAATTCACCTGATAGAAATGAAGTCAAGGGGATACTCGTCATCTCAATAATCAGACTCACCTCACTCGCTGCAAGACCCAATGCAAGAACTGTCTGCAGGAACTTGGAGTATTTCCCCAAGCGGTCCAAAACGCTCTGCAACTTCGCAGCACGGGTAATCCCTGCAGCCAAGAGATTTGTTGTTCCGGTAGGCTCCTTTGAAGAGCTGTCAGGGAATAATGCACGAGAGTTAATGCCTGCCACGGACTATACTGAAACATATACAGAATTCTGCGGATTGGCCGGGAAAGAGGTGATCTGAATAGGCTGGTTGAACACCGTTCGAATAGAACCAGTGTCAACACGCCCCGTTCAATTCGGGCAAAGGGATTTTGCCGCTGCAGTGCTTTTGCCGCATGCAGCGGCAATCTCAGCGGCAGTCAGCGGCAATCTGATATGCGGCACATGTTGAACTTGCTTCGAGGTCCAAATTCAACCGAACTGAGTATGCAGTACGATAGATAGGTCTATTCTACACACAATGGTGACGGAACAACTGTGAAAATCGAGCGTTGAGACCGTCAAAAACGCGAAATAAATTTATTTGCAGCGGCAGTCTGCGGCAGTCTGCGGCAACCAAACACAAGCAAATGTTTGCAGCGGCAGTGTTGAAGAATTGCAGCGGCAATTTTCGTGCATGCTGCGGCAACCTTCGCGCATGCTGCGGCAGTCGTGCTCTCTGTCAGCGGCAAATTTGAACTTGTCTGCGGCAATCCTGGCGTGACACGGCGGCAATGTGACATTGCGCGGCAATAATTCAACTATGCAGCGGCGGTCGGCGTCTGGTCAGTGGCAGTTCAGTCGGAGGGCTAACCGTTCGATTGACACCCCAGTGAGCAATGTATTTATTTCTGATGCCCAAAGATTTCCTGTCCGCACCACCACGAGAGTGTTGAGTCGTTGATCACTCTGCGAGAGCATCGAGCCTGTCAACTCCGACCTCCTTCGCCGTTGCGCCGCATACCTTCAACGGGGCTCGAGAATTAAATCCTCAAACTTAGAGCAACCCATATTTTTATCCCGCATATTTCATTCCCTCCGCCCCCACCTGACAAAGAACGCGGATCTCGCCGCAACACCGCCTACACGGTGAGTTTTCTTTGTCCGCACCCAGGCTGAAAATCCGGGTTCAGTCTACCAGTTATATAACAGATCTCTATGGATCAATTCCAGCCCATTTGCGCACTTTCTGGACGCTCTGGAAGCGTTTCAGCTTCCTGGACGCCGTCGGCGGCGCTGGCCAGCACCAAAATCGTTCCAATAAGATCTGAGGTTAATGGCGTAGGCGATTCATACACACAATCATGACCGGAAACAAGTGTCAAATTCTGATTCATAGTGTTCCTTCGTTCGCGGTGAACAAAACGATGGGTCTGCGGCAGCACAGCCACCGTGCAGCGGCAATGTTTTGGCCTGCAGCGGCAGTTTCGAAATCATCTTTTTAATATCTTTAGCTCTGTGTGTGCCATGTTCATCCAACCGATTATATCCTGACCGCATGCACTCAGAGACCTCGAAAATCACAAATCCCAGCCCAAACCTCCTTCCAACGAGTCTTGCGGCACTTCGTGCAGCGGCAATTACACAGCCACTGCAGTGGCAATGTTCGCTACAACTCCTTAACAAGTCCTAGCATATTTTTGGATTATACAGCCAAATGAATCTCACTGACATCGTATATATGTTGGGTGAACGAAACACTCTCATTCACAAATTTACACGAGTTACACTGAAATTGCTGCTGACTGCATACATCTTCACTGAGACTCACCTGGGCTACTATTGGATCTCAATGGTGACCTGACCGACGATTTTATCGATGGGCAGGTCGTTCGCTGCACTGACGATGGCTCGGAGGCCCCCATTTGCCATTTTTCAGCCACACCTTTGGCGAGTTCAAGATCCGGGACATTGGTGCGGCACCTGATGGTATTCAATGCCAAGCACTCGATATATGATGAAGATCACCGGTCGCCTACCTATTGGCGAGACGATCAACGTCGCACGGCGCCCAGGAAAGCCATTCCAGCAACCACGAAGTGGAAACGGTCCGAAAAAGTTGAAGGGGAGAAGCCGAGAAACGAGCGAGGCCGACAACCGAGGTTGAACGTCGGTGGCTGCGTTCGGACAATTATTTAACAGCAGCTTGAGCGTAGTACAACTTGTGCGCAGCGATATTTTACTGTAGTCGCCAGCAGAAGATCTGCGTACGCCAATCCCAGCCGATTACAAGGCACTCGCAGCGTGCTGCAATGCGTGCCGTAATAGTTTGCGTGACTCTGCGGCAATTTGAAATTCTGCAGCGGCATTTACATAGGCAAAGCGGCACTTTACCCCCGCCCGTTCGATTCCAGCACTTTCTGGGCTTCAAGGATTCCCTGAGCAATTTTGACGGTGAATTCGATCACCGCGAGAACCGTGCGATGTTTCGGCAAGTTTAGCTCGACCCTGAGAGCAGAGCCACTTTCTAGACGATTCGCGATAAACGGCTATGTACAGGCCTAGGGCAGAGGAAGATTTGGACTGCCGCCAGATTCGCCGGCAGGCCAAGCTTCCCTCGAAGATGTAAATCGATCGGCCAGAATTAGAAACAACGGATGGTATGTTCAGCCACTTCGGCGCCACATTGCAAGCCACGACACGTAAAACTGATCCGCCATTACTGTGTGCGTCCCAGTACATGCTCGATTATATTGGAATCATTAGATAGCGATGGAATCCCCTACCATAACTGCGCATCTTCAAGTTTGGTCAGACTCTCCGCCTATATATCGTGGGCCAAATAACCCCGCGTCCTATCTGAGCTTGTAAGGGCTCACGGAAGTGTACATTATCCTGTCCGGGAGAGCGGGAATGCCATTTCTGGCTATTATTGGCAACATCTCTTAGCGACAACGTCTCCGTCACTGAGAAACGAAACTTTACACAGCAGTCGAATTTGGAGATCCGTTGATCTGCTGGCATCAACGTGCTAGAGAGCATGCGATTTTTTGGGGTTGGTATTGGGAACAGGATCGCGCTAATCCTCCGCGTCAAGGAGCGGAGACAGAGAAGAACTCTGGGCTGTTGGTGAGGCGGTTCCACTCACTGGGCGCTGGAATCTAACAGGACGGCGTCTCGGCCACTGAGAAACGAAACTTTACACAGCAGTCGAGTTTGGAGATCCGTTGATCCGCCGGCATCAACGTGCTAGAGTGCATGCGATTTTTTGGGGTTGATATTGGCAGCAGCATCGCGCTAATCCTCCGCGTCAAGGAGCGGAGACAGAGAAGAACTCCGGGTTGTTTGGTGAGGCAGTTCCGCTCACTGGGCGCTGGAATCTAACAGGACGGCGTCTCGACCGCTGAGAAACGAAACTTTACACAGCAGCCGAGTTTGGAGATCCGTTGATCCGCCGGCATCGACGTGCTAGAGAGCATGCGATTTTTTGGGGTTGGTAGTGGCAGCAGCATCGCGCTAATCCTCCGCATCAAGGAGCGGAGACAGAGAAAAACTCCGGGTTGTTTGGTGAGGCAGTTCCGCTTACTGGGCGCTGGAGTCTAACAGAACGGCGTCTCGGTCGCTGAGAAACGAAACTTTACACAGCAGTTGAATTTGGAGATTCGCTGATCCCCGGCATCAAACACAGCCGGGTGGCGTTGAGTGCTGTTTTCATAGAATTTTCTGCACTTGCTTTCTGGTTAAATACTCATCGTCCTGGATGAATTTCGGCGTCACAACATGCACTTCTCCCTCGTCATTGCTGCGTTGCTTCTTCCCTCCGGCCTGGCCTCGGCTCTGTCGCAGAAGTCCTCGTAAGTCGGGATTCCTTCCTACATAAGGGCCGCCTTAAGCTAACTACTGGCCCATATCGTCAGGCTCGTGGCAGACTGCGGTACGGACGCCTATGCCGTCCTCAATGACGCGGTAATCACCGGCGAGTTCAACACCTGTGTCGACTTCTGCGGCGACTCCGTCATCGCCGCAACCCAGACCGCCCTCGCCGCGTACAACACCACCGCAGGAAACGCCCCTACCACCGATCCCACCGACCATACCTTCTTGCTCTGGGCAGAAGGGAACGCCCCGGACTACAACAGCGCCATGAACGACTGCGCCACCTCTGTGCAGACGCTGCGCACGGCCTTAATCAACTTGCCTGAGTCGGAGAGCGACGCTGATGAGGACCCAGCGTGGCCACTTGGGCTTCCGAGCACCGACGGCTTCCCGCCGTTCACGGTGCCTAGCGCTACAAAAGGGTCGGGTTCGGCCTCCAGCAATGGTCTGGATGACGGCGGAGGGTCGCCAAAGCCCACGGGGCCAGCCAGTCCCACCCAATCTGGTCACAAAAACGGGGCCTGTGTGCTTTCCACGGCCTCTTGGCTCGCAACTCTGGGCGCCGCGGTGGTGTTGATGGCGTAGAATATTGTTGTCATGATCGTACCTAGTATAATCTGTTGGGATGGAGAGCCTATCGGTCTATCGACCCTTATTCGTAATAAATGAGTGGATAGATAGGACACTGACACAGGTCACCGCGGGTAGAAGCTTGTCTTGCGGAAAACGCCGTGTATCCGCCGAGATCATCCCGATCGATCCCGCCTACAGATATAAGGCCACCGGTTGACTGTGACAGAAAGGAACCGACGCACCGCCGAAATGAACCTACCCTCCACGTCCTACACCAATTTCTCTCCATCCTCCGCATCGAACTTGAAGATCCCGAGGGACCTCATCATTATCAGCCGCGAGGCACTGGCGGGGTGCATCAGCGCCGATATAGCGCGGGAACGGAAGCACACCGCAGTTAGCTCGAAGATCCCGAGAGACCGCGTGCTGATCGGCCGCGGGGCGCTCGCGGCCGGCGGTGCGCGATAAGCGGCTGAACACTGGTAGTGAGGCCTCGCCTCTGGCTTGGTACCGCTGATTTTGTGGTAGCAGATGGAGGTCTGTACGGAAAGGAATGAATTCCCGAGAGGGAGGATAGTAATAGTGGAGGAGCGGTGTAGAAGATGGGTTTGTCCCGGGTAAGGAACAGAGAGGAGCGGGTCGTGCGGTAGCCTGTAACATAGCCGTAGTATAGTTCTTGGTCAATTTAGATAGATATCGCACTCAGCTTTGGATCAGTTCGAAGACTCGTGACTCGGATACTCGTAGCCCAACTCGATGGACCCTCAGGACTCGATATAGGCGACTCAGAACTCGGTGAAGATGGGGCGGGGAAGCAAGAGGAAGCCCCTTTATGTCGCATTTGGCCAGCTCAAATACAGGATCAGGGTGGCTGTACGCGTACTCGTGCGTCACCAGAGCCCGGCAGAACGACAGAAATGAGAATACAACCATTGTATAAGTAAGTGTCCATGATATAGCCTCGAGCTAACCACATCGTCCGAACGGCAACTGACCGGAATGTGCGCAAAGACGGAATAGGGAGACGCGAAGCCCCCGAACAACGCTGCCGAGAGGATGACCAGTCCTCTGGCGAGTCAATCCCCGGCGCACACCGAGTCAACCGCGCGTTCTTCAGATGCGATGTCGCTTTTGGCCTAAGTGATGGAAAGAAGGGATTATTAGACTATATAACGCGAAGAAATCGAGGAAGTGAGGAGGTAGATGTGATGAGTTGCTTAACGGCAATGTAAAATAATTCGGGCGCCCCGAACCGACGCGCGATGCGCTTCCAACGACGCGTTTGATGCGTGAGTGCGAAGTCGAAGCGCGATCACGTGCGGTGATGGCGCGCGCGTCGATGGTCGTGTGAGCGTAATTGTGGCGATGGAGCGAACAGAGACCTGGAGATAGGGAAAATCGATGGGAGAGAGGATAGTGAGTATGAATGGAATGGATGAGAGGCTCGGGATAGTGGTGGCTGTTAACGCCCGCGTGGGAACTCGCGCGTAATGCCTAGGTGGCACTCAGCGATGAGCGTGCCTATGGGCACTTCCACAGCGGGTCCGACGTCCTACATAATCAGTATCGACTCAATTGGGAAGAATCCAAACATTATCCCTGCACCGGTAAGCGTCGGAGGTCAACGCAAGATCGACGGGAGAACTAGACGGAGAATGTAAGGAGATTGACCAACTCACCTTCGGTTTATTACGCACTCCGTGTCGATGTGAAACTCACCAGCTATGCTGCCGTCGGAGCACGGAGTTTAATACAAGAAAAAACTATGCCTGGCTACCAAGATGGCAGACCGGAGTGCTGCATCATCATCCATGCACCACGCGCCACCACGCCTGTGTGTGCCTACGATCAGTACAGAACAGCGAAAGGTTGGGGGTCACTAACAAAGGGCGGCGCTCGACCGCAAGCTTCCCCTTCGAATGCGCACGCGGCATGGCCTGTGGGATGAACCCTTTTAGCTCTGTGGAGTCCCCTTCCGAAAATTTCCTCAATTGCGCCAGCTGCCATCGAATGCACGGGGAAGCCGAATGGGATATGATCAAATGATCCAGAGTGTTAAGCACCGGTATATAGAGATTATCTAGGGGGTTCCCGTGGGATGAGGCTATGATGACCTCTTTGATTGTATCCGAGTTTGACGCAAGGACGCCGGGGACTGTTTCGATGAGCCAGGATCCGGTGAAGGCAAAGAAGTATATGTCTATCGAGAGGGATTGAAGGCATGGGAGAGAGGGAAACGGGCGGACGGAGCGTGAGTGGTGGCCCTCTAGTTCAAGCTGAGATCGTTGAATGAAGCGGAACGTACTGACGTACCCTTGAGATCGAGGAACAGGTGCTCTAGTGTAAATACCGCGGCGTGGATTAGACTCATACCGACAACGGAGACTACGGACAAGCGCCGCGCTTCGATATGTGTGCTGCAAACTCGGGACGGCACAATGAGTTCGAGATGCCTGGCCCTCTGACGATGAGGAGTTCAACCCAGCATGCGCGGGGTCGAGGGACGTCGGGGACTGGGTCGACAGCGTGATCAAATCCTCCGTAGTCGAAGGACAATGTGGGGACGGATGTGATGAAACGTTGGACCACGGCCGCCTGAATTAGTACGAAACCCTCGATTGACAAAGCGCGGAGATTCTGCCGTGAAACGAAAGCGACGAGATCGGAGGATAGACTAGGGTCTATTAGATCCCAGCGGACTCCTTCGAGCCGAAACCGCTGCACACGTCCCAGAGCGATGAGCATCCGTTGAAGACATCCGATTTCCCGATCCGTCATAGGATCCATGGGGAGGTATATTTCAAGCTCGGTGACATATCCGACAAGATTCGGGGACTCCGTCAGTAGCGTCCAAGCTTCAAGGTGATTCCGGGTATGTCCGAGCCTCAGCCGACTCCGAAGAAGGCGTTGGCTGGAACTGCGGAGGAGTGAGGACGCCAGGGAACAGGCCTTGAGCGATTGGCTATCCCCACATTCTGGACAATGAGGTCGAAGAGGTCCTGCGCGATTGACATGGTGGGATACGAAGGTAAGGCTGGGCAGGCACGTTTTCCGTTGGATCTCCCGCATCAACAAACATCTCTCGGCATTAGTGATCCGAGCCTACCCGTTCGTTTCGTTCTCAGGAACCGAAGCAAAATCGAGGGGTACCTTTAGTTAAATTCACGGGGAACGTTGTATAACCCATGCTAAGTCTCATTTCATTTTTTCCCGAGGGAATTCGGGAGGCTGAACTGTTGGAACTTGGGAGCGTTAACAAAGTCAAGCAGCTCTCAGTTTACATGCTGCCTTGTTGGCTGGCACCATCCGGCTCCTCACCTGATTGAATCCTAGTCCTGTTGCAGTGTGTGTTATCGGGCGACATCCCCGATTCCCGTTGTTTATTTGGCTGGTGGTTCGGGAAATGGTATGCGATGTGACAGACGCACGGTCGTGAGCTGAACATTTGCGAGGTGACGGGTGACGGCGACTTGGTTTCTACCCAACTTCCCGAGGCCGGGGGGTGGTTGGTAACACGTGACCTGTGGCGTAAATGAATATTTAATTGCGATTCAATCGTTCGACTCGGGGGCAGGCCATGCAATGGATGTCTTTTTAGCACTGAACTTTCTGTAAGGAGGCGAGCCTTATTGCCTAGCTTGAACCGGAGCAACAAGAGAGCTGAGGAAGAAACACGCAGCATCAATCCATCAACTAACCCCGGATCACCCCGGAGGCGCCTCTTACACCACCAACGTGATGCACGGCGGCTCGCTCTTCCGGGGGTCCCTCCTGTTTCCTCGCTGTAGTCTCCCAGCGCTGACGGCATCTAGTCCGTCTCCCCCACCGGCTCCGGCCCCCTCACCCCCCTCGTCTCCTTCTACTCCGCCCTCCCCAAAGGCCCCGTGCCCACACCCGCCGTCCGCGGGCTCAAGGCTCGCTTCCTCAGCGGCAAGAACGCGAGCGCGGGCCCCGTGCTGGGTCTTATTGGCGTCTTGCTTTTGATTGGGTATACGATGGATAATCAGCGTGCGTGTCTGCGTCTCATTTTACCGCGTTGTACTCACCCGCACGCTCGTCGCCGTCATAGTGCACCTGATTACGTATGCCTCCCTTCTAGGGGGTGCGGGGCTGACGTCTAGTTTCACAACACCACAAGAACGCGCACTAGAGCGAGGCGGCGGAGGCAGAGGGAGGCGTGATGCTACCGAGTGAATGCCCGCATGTGTACATCCGAATCATAACCGTTCCATTCATCATCGTCGAGTCCGCTTCGTGGTCCTCGCCCCGCCTACCACTTGCGCTCCCGGCACCGGCTCGCCCCCCTGCGTTGGCCGCCCTCCGTTCGCGGTGCGGAGCATCTTGCATCCCACCTTCGCATTGCTCTGCTGCCACGCCGGGCGCCGTACCTCCTGCGCTACCGCCTGCCTGCATATCTCCGACGCCGCCGCATTCACTCCACCCACAACCCACACGTCGCACGCATAACGCGCAACGCGCAACGCGCTACTATCGCACGTCGTGCGGCGGCGCGCGTGTTCGTTTCAGAACGCCATGCGCAGCTACTGCGGGGGGGGGGGGGGGCTCCGTCTGTGTATCTCCGACCCGCGTTCCCGTTGCCGTCAATCCCCCACGGCCTCTCGCGCTTATATCTCCTTCGCGTGCCTCGCCTTTGCTCCTACCGGTACGCCGCCCGTCCTCCTGCGTATTCCCTCATTTCTGCCGCCGTGCACGCAGCTCGCGGTGCACATCATCTCTTTCCTTTCTTTCTCTTTCTCGTTGGGACGCACCGCGCGGATTCATTCTTGCGCGAGCGATCTCCGCTCGTTCTTCGCGTCGTTCCCCCTCTCTCACGCGGGCTCGTGAGCGGTACCACTTGCTTGGCGTTTGGCGTTGCCATTCTACGCTAATTCTACGAATTCGTTCTCCCGGCGGACGGCGGACGTATGTCGTTCTCTCTAGGTGAGGTGCATGCGCTCGCGACTGGTGGTGAATGTGAGGAGGTTCACTAAGAGTAGATGAAGGCTTAGTAGCGGGTGGTCCGCACCTGCAGTTCTTCGACCACTCTTCTGCAAGAGCGCTCGTTCGACTCGAGCCCTGGCCATCCATGCTTCCTGCCGACTTTTTCTGTCCGTGGTGAGCACTGAGTTGAATTCGTCCGCTCAATAAGCTGAATCTAGTCGAGTTCACAGAGAGGAGAGGAAAGCCCGGTAGCGGATCACCTGCACCCAGTAGATTCGCATATGAGCAGGGGCTCGTTCGAGTCGAGCCCGGGTGAAATTGGACTCCTTGTTTTCTGCAGAACCAGGTGATCATGAGTCGTATTCGTTCGCTCTTAAAACTTAATCTATTCGAGTCCACGGGGAGGAGAGGAAGGCCTGGTAGCAGCTCGCACCTGCAACATATGTGGTTCTTCCAGTAAGGTTCTGCAGGACTGCTCGTTCGATTTGAGCCCGGGCCATTCGGAGCTACTTTCATGGTTTTTGTGTGCGCGGTGCGTTGAATTCCTTCGCTCAATAAAGTGGAATCTAAGGAAGTCCACAGTGACTAGAGGAAGGCCCGGTCGCGGTGGGTTTCCGTGACGGTGCCTTCACATAGAACGTTTCGGTGCTTGAAAGCAGGAACGCTTGTTCGACTCGGGCCATTGAGTGCGTCCAGCAGAATTTTTTTTTCGACTTTCTGTGGGGTCAGTGGCATTCCCTGCCGGGGGTAACACACAATATTAATCTCCTCAATGGCTAGGGACGCCCGGTAGCGGTGGTCCGCGCCTCCAACCTATAGATCAATCTCCGGCGCATTTCTGTAGGAAGGCTCGTTTGACTCAAGCCCGGGCCATTTGTTCAGGATTCTGCGTTGATGAGGGGCAGTCCCTGTTGGGGGATAACACACAATATCAATCTTCTCGAGGTTTCATGCACAAACGTGGCGGTGGGCCTCGCATGGCCATAGATGGTAAGAATATTTACTTGCAATGTGTGTCATGCCATAAATCCTATCCTCATGGAGTTCACAGAAAGGCCAGGAAGACCCGGTAGCGCTGGTTCGCTCCTGCAACATATGTATTGCTCTTCTACTTAACTAAGGCAACGCAGGACACGAAGCACCAGGTACAAATTATATTTTTCACGAGAAGTATGTATATTAATCACGAGACATTCAGGGATTGAACACGGCAATCATGTGCGGCAGAAGAGAATGGGTCGCGAGCGGCTATGAAGACGAAGCCGCGCAACTAGACGGGCGAACCAGTGGGGAAGGCAATGTGGGTCGAGGGACTCGGACTGGGGCGCGCGATCAAGTATGTGGAATGTCGCCGTACGACGAAACTCACGTGAACGTGAACACTGTAGTCGCATCAACGATGAACGGCGCAACGTCGGTGATGCTGTGGAAGACCCGGGTCACAGTCAGCGGATGGGGGATTTCTTGGGGCTGTTCGTGCGGTCAGCGGAAGTCGAGCCAGAAAATCAATGTACTCACGACCGCAGCAGCAAAGGTGAGGACGGAGAGAAAAATGAGAGCGCTGAAGAACATGACAAAGTGTAAAGTGTGAGGTGAACTGGCAGAGGCAAGACGAAGGTGTGTGGGGTCGATATCTGAGTTGGCGATTCCACTGCTCGAGTTTATTTATGCTGCTGGCCATCAATTCTACGGCTAATAGGTGCGCAGTTTCCGCAGTCCTGCTCCTTGGACACCAATAAACGCAGAAGGCATCAGAGGCAACCGTCCGACGGCTCGCTCAGGTTCAGTGCATCGCGTCTGATGCCATCAGTCGGTTCTTGACTGCGCGGTTCTCAGAGCTGTGCTGGCGGCCATTTTGCGGGAAGGCTCAGTCCGCGGTCCCACACTGAAGCCCATTCCGTTTCCGGAACAGGTCAGAATGCCTGCTCGTCCGACGATTCGCGCGAAAAGATTTGGTTCCGCACATCTCCGCATAACCATCGGGCCGGTTTCATCAATATTTCCCGACTGCGGGCTGAATCTCTTCGCGCATAAAAGCCTCTGACGCGTCTTGAACTCATCCATAACCATAATTCCCCTCTTCTCATGCCTTTCTCCACCCTCCTCCTCGCGACTTCTTTAATTTCTACCGCCCTAGCGTCAATTGGCCCCACTGCGGATCTCAGTAGGCTATTCATTGCCTTGTCTTTATCACTTGTGCTTATGCTGAATCGCAGCTTTGACCAACGGCGACGTTGCACCCGATGGTTTCACTCGGCAGTATGTTATTTATTTTTCGGCATACTGCGATGCTAATTTATCCCTAGGGCTGTCCTTGTTAACGGGCAAGCCCCGGGTCCCCTCATAATCGGGAACAAGGTGAGCTGCATTGTTTACCCTTCGGCTCGGGTCTAATCGGGCGACACAGGGCGATACGATGAACCTCAATGTCATTGACAATTTAACCAACCAGACGATGCTCTTGAGCTCGAGCATCGTATGTCGTATTCTCCGCCTTCAAGCACTTGCTCATACATCCCGCCCCGTAGCATTGGCACGGGTTCTTCCAGCCGAACAACTCCTGGGCCGATGGGGTCGCCTTCGTCACCCAGTGCCCCATTTCCAGCGGCAACTCGTTCTTGTACAGCTTCCCAACGAACGACCAAGCTGGCACGTTTTGGTATGTGATTCTGGATATTCAGTTCATACCAGCTTAGACAGTGACGGACAAGGTATCACTCTCATCTTTGTGCGTGTCCTCCTTCACTCGTTGGAGCCTTTTCTGACCTCAGAATAGCCACACAATATTGCGATGGTCTTCGAGGTGGCCTCGTGATTTATGACCCAGAGGACCCGCACTTGGATCTCTACGGTATGTGTGCGTCTCCGCGGGCTGCCCAGTCTAACACGATTCACACTGCAGACGTCGACGATGGTTCGTTCCCCCAAGTCCTACTGCTTCGTATTCTGAGATTCCCACAGAGACTACTGTTATCACTCTTGCTGATTGGTGTAAGCACGCATGGCCATCATATGCATTAGCCTGACCATCCACAGATCATGGCCCTGCCAGCACCCTTGGACTTGTCCCGGTGCGTCCTTTCAAGCGAATTGATGGCCTTGTTTTTCCTACAATTACCTGCTAGACCCTGATCACCACGCTCATCAACGGACTCGGCCGGTTTGCTGACGGAGTACGCACCTCTTTAATTCGACTCCCATCTGGAAATTGACTTCGCTTTTCACAGCCCACGTCCCAGCTCACGGTCATCAGCGTCACCGCCGGGCAGCGTTACCGGTACGAGCCTCGCGGGCCGATGGGTTCTTTCTCGACTGACCCGTCCACAGGATGCGCCTCATCTCCATGTCCTGCGGTTAGTTAACCGATAGCGCGTCCCGTGTTGCAACGCTGAACAATTATTAGACCCCAACTTTACCTTCACGATCGACGGCCACACCATGACCATCATCGAGGCCGACAGCGTCAACACGGAGCCGCTCACCGTCGATTCCATCCAGATCTGTGCGCCTCATCTATCCTTTTATCCCCTGCCCCTGGTCTCATTTCATTTCAGTTGCCGGCCAGCGCTACTCCTTCATCCTGACCGCCGACCAGACCGTCGACAACTACTGGATCCGCACCGGCAAGTTTGCATTTGGGCCGTTTACCGCCTTGAAGCTCATTCTTTTTTTTTCAGTTGCCAACGGGGGAACCGCCGGCTTCGACAACGGCATCAACTCCGCCATCCTGCGCTACGTCGGTGCGGATGAGGTCGATCCGGTCACCGAGGTCACCGAGTCTGCGGTGCCTCTCGTCGAAACCGACCTTCATCCCCTCGTGGCCACCGCTGTTCCTGGAACCGCCGTCTCTGGCGGTGCAGATGTTGTCATGGACCTCGCCGTCAGCCTGGACTTCACCACCTTCAAGTTCGCGATCAACGGCGAGGTACGTGGAGCTCCCCCTGCCCCGTCATTTTCACTAATTTATTCCCTCCCAGACGTTCACTCCCCCGACTGTCCCCGTCCTCCTGCAGATCCTCAGTGGTGCCCAATCTGCGACCGATCTCCTGCCCACAGGGAGCGTCTTCACCCTGCCCTCCAACAGCGTCGTTGAGCTCTCTATCCCCGGCGGGTCAGCCGGTGCACCGCATCCCTTCCATTTACACGGTGTACGTATCCCCGCCCGCACATTTCAATTGTTCGCTGACCTACCGCCCTGCAGCACAATTTCTTCGTCATCAAAAGCGCAGGCAATGACACTTTCAACTTTGAAAACCCCGTGTGTCCCTTCCCTTCGTGCAACGACTCCTGCTGACATTTCCCCAAGATTATCCGCGATGTCGTGAGCACCGGCGCCGCTACCACGTACGTCCGTCTTCCCAGTTGCGCTTCACATATCTGACTAGTTGCTTCAGCGATAACACTACTATCCGCTTCGTTACTGACAATGCTGGCCCGTGAGTGACCTCAATCATTACCAATTACCCTGCTAACGGCCTTTCTTTCAGTTGGATCCTCCATTGGTACATGCATTCCGACGATATCCCATGTTATTAATCTCTAACACGCTCTCTCCCTTCAGCCACATTGACTTCCATCTTGAACTGTACGTCTCAATCTGTTCCGATAAAACTCTTTCCTCATTCTCCCTTCCCCAGTGGCCTTGCAATTGTCTTCGCTGAAGACACCGGCACCATCGCCAACTCCGTACAAACTAGTATGCCCATTTTGCGCTTACCTCCACGGCTGGAATCTCACCAATTTTGCAGCTGAATGGGACGCCCTGTGCCCCACTTATGATGCGCTCGATGCCGACGAGCAGTAGTCCGTCCGGCCTTCGCTCACGATCCAAGAAATCAGGAGTCGCAATATACACCAACACTCTACCACGTTCTCTCTACCAACGTCACGTTCTCTCCATTCAGGCCGTAGTTCCCGATTATACTACTTGACCTCGCGCACGTTAATTATCCGGCATGTAGTCACACTTAATGCAATGGATTCTACTCTTCTCGACTCCGACTCGGTTGCATGGGGATGATACTGTAACATTATTATTCCCAATTTCACCAAAGCATTTCGCACGACAATTGACACAGCGTAAGATCCTTCCAAAAAATACACAGGTAAGATCACTGGCTACTAGTCATCCCAAACTAACACACCCTGAGTTTGAATCGACTCAGACTACATTACATCTTTCTTTGTTAGGAGGGCCTATCAATACTCAAAGGAGCAGAGGTTGAATCCGGCTTAAATCAACGGCCTGTGGAGCGCTATAATTCAGACTCCGCTCACAATGCCGACTCGGTCGACCGGCCGGAACGTCGAACTCACCCTTCAAATGCTTCCGAAGTGCACAGGACTTTGCCAGGACCTTGAGCCTACTCACTTCAATACAGTGTTCACATTGCAACAAGAGATTATTGTAATGAGAACTCGAGTCATGGATGTACATACACCTGGTTCAGCCCATGCGGCCAAGCCTCACGGCCACTTCAGCCCGAGTTCCGAGACCGGGTCCGGTATTCCACCGATACCATCCAATCAAAGGGAGATATTTAGAACCAAAGCCAACGCCAAGTCCCACCAATGAATTACGGGAAGATGCTGTGCATTTCTCTTGACTGTGAACTGTGCTTGTTTCCGCAAGAAACTATAGCTATGTGAGTGTGTCATTTTGATACTCTTAGGTTATGTAAATTTCTAGCAAGAGGTACATCTACATTTATTGAGTGGACGAAACACCGCACAGAAAAACCATATTGCCCCATCAATGCCCCGGGTTTATTCGAACGAGCACTCCTACTCGACTGGATCTTCACGTCGAGATATAACTTGATGTAGGTGCGGACCACTGCTACTGTGCCTTCCTCCCTTCTCTACGAACTTCTTAAATGAAGCACCGCTATCTAGTGAGTCCTACTCACCTGGCGCAAAAGACGAAGAGGAAGCATCGAAAGACCCGGGCTCGAGTTGAACGTCCAGTTTATGTGGTGGCGCGATCGAATGACCCGGGCTTGAGTCGAACGAGCGGAGCTTAAGATTGCATTTGAAGATTTATTGGTGTGGGCGCGGACCATCCATGAATTTGCTTATATTCAGTTTTATTGAGAACGAATTCAACTCAGTACGTCAAAAATCCACTACTGTGACCAACATGGCCCGAGCTCGAGTCGAACGAGCGCTCATATAGAAAAGTCTTCAATGAACTCTGCATATGTTGCAGATGCAGACCACCCGCTACCAGACCTCGCTATGCTCCCTATCAGCTTGGTTACCTTCAACTGTAGTGAGGGAAGGAATGAAACTCACACTGCAGAAAAAGAAGGTACGTGAGGAGATGTATGGCCCGGGCTCGAGTCGAAAGAGCGCCCCAGCTTATACATTTGCGACTCCCTTATATGGTGCAGATGCGGATCGTCCGCTACCGTGTCTTCCTCTCTTCCCCGTGAGCTCAGTCATAGTCAGATTCAGTGCATTGAGCGACGTAATGGACCCACCCCGCAGAAAAAGAAGTAACGTGCGAGCTGGATGGCCTGGGCTCGAGTCGAACGAGCGGTCCTGCTCGAACCTTCGAATGTGGTGCAGGTGCGGACCGTCCGTTACCGGGTCTTCCTACACTCTTTCAGAAGTCGATGAGATTTGGTGCTACTGAGCAACGAATTCAGCTCACCGCAGACAAAGACATGCCTAACAAAAGCACGGATGGCCGGGTCGGAGTCAAGTGGGAGAAGCACTCCGAATAAAGGGCAAATTATCCGGGGCGGATGATGCAAGTTCAAGCGCGCTCGAGGAGTTGCAGCGCCCCGCGAACTCCCGTGGATGAGGCGGGTATGAATACGAATCAAGTCGAAGGAAGGAGAACGGTGAGAGCCTGAGAGGTGAAAAAGGCCAGGGAGGAGCGGGTGAGGCGAGACCGATAGAGCGTAGCCGCGGGACCCATATTGTCATCCACACGCACAGGACGACCCGAAGAATGAGGAGTTATATTCCCGGAACTGGAAAGTTCGCTGGCGGCCGCCGATGGCCACCAGTGGTTATCGGCGCCCATCGGTGGACGGTGTATGGCGTTGTGTAAACTGGTGGAAAACACTGGGAAGCAATGCTAATTTTGCGAGAGTGGAGCTGCCAAAATCCAGTGGTTTCCAGCGGAAATCGGTGAGGTAGGCCCTGGCCATTGTGCGCCAGTGGAATCCGGTGGAATCCCGCTGGCCGGCATCAAGTACCAATGCCGACCGATGCTGATCACCCGAGTTGTCTGCGCCGCGTGTATTACTGCAAGAGAAACCACCGGATCAACCCGGATCACCTCGGAACCGCCCAGCAAACACGCCCATACACCTTTCCTCTCCACCCGACCAGTGCGATGTACGGCACGCTCATCCGTCGCTCCCTCGGCGGGCTCATTCCTCCCAAGATTGCGTCGCGGCGTCCCTTTCTCTCCCCCCCCTTTTCTCTCTAGTCTCGTCTCGCTAGTCGCGCGCTGAGACCCCCAGTCCGGCTCCTCCACCGGCTCCGGCCCCCTGACCCCCCTCGTCTCCTTCTACTCCGCGCTCCCCAAAGGCCCCCAGCCCACCCCCGCCATCCGCGGGCTCAAGGCGCGCTTCTTCAGCGGCAAGAATGCGAGCGCAGGCCCCGTGCTCGGGCTCATTGGCGGTTTGTTTTTGATTGGGCACACGTTGGATTATAAAGCGCGCGTGTCTGCGTCTTCTTTTACCGTGCTGTGCTGAACCGCTCCGTTTCGTAGTGCCCTTGATTACGTATCCGTATTCCTGCTCTTTGGTGAGGCGCCCGCTGATGTTTTGGGTTGCAGAACACCACAGGAACAACGCGCATTAGAGCGACAATGAGGGGGAGATGGGGAGGAAGGCGTGGTGGTACCGAAAGAATGCTCGTGTGTGTACATCAGAAGGCATTCTCTTTCCTTGATAACCCGCCCCTTGCCGTCTACCGCTGGCCCTGCTCGCTCCGTCTCCCTCCCATCGTGCGCGATGTTCCCTCTATCGACGTCGCCGCCGCTGCGCGCCTAGCCCGCGGCCCCTTCAGCGCAAGCTTCCAGGTCCTGCGCCCGAGTCATCGCGCGCCGCGGAAGCTGCACTTACACCTGCCGTACCCCACCACCGTGACACGCCGCCCGCTTCGATGTCAGAGCGCGCGTCCGCCATATGTTGCGCCCGTCCCTGTTGACTTCCTACAGCTGCCGCTCGTGCATCCATATCCACGCCTCGTCCGCACCTGCTCCGCTACGTCGTGCCCCCGGACGGCTGCATACCCCGAGCCGCAGCGCGGCGCGTACAATCCTCCGAAATCGAGCCCGGGCCCGCGCGCGCTTCTCCCATCGCGTTCCCCACCCCCGCGCGCGCCGCTCCAGAGTAGCCCCACCTTTCTTTTCTTTCCGTTTTGCCTTCTTTCTTTCTTCCTGTCTAGAACGTTTTAGGATCTTACTGCCTCGCGGTAACCTCGTGCAGAGATATCCGATGCCGCGGCAGCGTGGCCATGAATAGCGCGCCCAGGAAGGCAATCTCGGGACCAATTCATCTAACGCTTTGAATGCATGCAGGAAGGTGATTGCATCGCCCGAAGTTTGAACTCGTGATGACCGGAAATTAAGCAACTGGTTAACTCCACGTTGTTCGGGCTTCTCCCTTGTCCCGAACGGGTCTTTCCATTTTCTTCGAGCACTCTTAGCAGGGTCACCGTGACCAAACTAGGTGAGAACGGGGGTTCCGTGAGGGGTTGATACGTTCCAAATCGCAACCTGCGTAATCCACCGGTTCCTCGTTTATTTTTTTCTTTCAGGGAGGACTGAAGACAGGGGAAGTCCTGGTGCCAAGCGATACCTCGTGGTGCTGTGCGAAGCGAACGTTTACCTCATTGTTACTGCGAGGGTGGAAATGGTCTCCGCTATGACGAGTTCACGTTCGTGAACAAGCTGGCAGCGGACTGTGTAGTGGAGCTCATAGAATGTCCAGTAACCTTTGCCCCTCCCGACAGACGTTTTCACTGGGTCGAAATGCCCTTGCTTCCGTCAATCCAGAGCTTGTTTCTTGGACGCGTATTTGATGAGAACGGCTGCCTTCATCGCTGTCTCGCAGTTGTGAAGCTGTATCGGTCCGCGACGCCGTTTAATGAAAGTGAAGACGCAAAGTATGTGTTCCTCGAACTTGTTCCTTCCATCGTGTTCATATCCATTCCAGGACTCGAATCACGGAAGCTGCACTCCAGTTTTTCAAGAACATTAGCGCTGAGCCGTCCGACGACAATCCGGAAACTGTGAACATTTATATCAGCTTGCGGGGTGCGGTTGGCGTGTCGCCGAAGTGTAAAGTTATGGTGCGTCAGGTCACTCAGACTATGGCATAGACAGACCGGTTTGCGTTTAGCTCGACGAATTTGCAGCGGAATGGCCAAAAGCGTGCAAAGCCGACGCTAAGAGTGGAAGCTGCCTAAATCGTTGGCTGCAAAACAAGGGGAAAGAGCGAAAATGACCCATGAGGGGCATGGCGTGATGATCTTTCTCAGAGAAAACCTTTGGGCCGAGGACCGCCAATTTGTCTATTATCGTGAGTTCATTCTATGAGCATTATCCACTAGTAAATTGATCACTCGTAGTGAAGTACAATCCCGGCTTGGACGTGGACTGCATCCTATGGAGGATCAACAGCTGGTGGATCCGGGATTATTCAGGCCTTCTCATAACCCGAAATCCGCACTTCTACACAACGCGCAATGTGTGCAAGGAGTCGTGGCTCAAGTCGACTGCCGAATGGTCCGTGAGACCACAGCCCCTTCAACAGGTTGTCCTTTTGAACGATAAATTCGTCATGTACATCGAAAAATTGCCCTGTTTATGGCTCACGGACACGAAGCAGCGATTCGGGAATATATGCAGGCTGGGGGAGCGAGGTTCATATCTCGTGAAAGGTACGCGAATTAAATATAACTTAGTTCTTCTGGTGACGAGCAATATCCTTAGATGCCCATGGCGTTTTGCACAACTCAGTTGGCCTCGGGAGGCCGTTTGAGGGCGAGAAATTATACGTTGTTCGCCGGGAGGGTGGGCAGGACAAACCACCTGTTCGTAATACCTGGAAGCAGTTGCTTGATGAATGGGACGCGACGGACTCTGAAACGAAGTTTATCGTTACGTTACCTCAAGCTCCAGATTCCAGAGTACCACCACCGGCTGGGACACCGCAAAAATCCGCCACCAGCGACTCACTCCATGTCTCAACGCCTCTGCTTCCATATCCCACTCCACCTGTCACACCCCAACCGCCCACCGCACTCTCCGCCTCAGGGTCTGGTGCTGGCGAGACCACCCCTCCAACGGAGATTAAACTGCCCTCTCCTAATTAATTCCTTCCTACACCGCCCGAATCACCGCCACTCCCTGCGCAACCCGCCGGGCAGGCGCCAGTCAGCGCAGCATCACAGAACCTGTCCACAATGACACACCCACCTCCCGTATCCTCGCCGGCCGACCTTCCAGTATCGGCACCGCTTAAACAACCCTCAGAATCCACGACTGGGCTTGCGTCACCACAGACACCAGCACGATCGCCGACCGTAAGCATATCATCGACAACCACGCACGCGGCACGCCGCGCGCTCGCATTCGGGGTCCGCGACAACCTCCGCCGTTCTAGGCCCACCTGTCCTTATGGCGACTCACCTCCCTTCGCCCTCGTCATTCCCTCTCACACCGCCTGAAACACCGCCGCTGGCTGTGCCTTCATATCCTACTCCACCTGTCACATTTCGTTCACGCCCCGTCTCAACGCGTCTGTCTCCATATCTCACTCCACCCGTCACACCCCAACCCCTCACCATACTCTCCACCTCAGCGTCCGGTGCTGGCGTGACTTCCTCTTCAGAGGGGATTAAAATGCCCTCTCCCATGTCATTTCCTCCTACACCGCCCGAATCATCACCGCTCCCTGCGCCATTACCCGCCGGGCAGACGGAAGTCAGCGCAGCATCACAGAAGCCGTCCACAATGACGCACCCCCCTATGGAAATCCCTCTTTCTTCTCCCGTCCTCCCACCATTGGCGACGCTTAAACAACCCTCAGAATCCTCGAGTCAACCTGCGTCACCACAGACAATGTCGATGTCTGGATGGTCAAAACCTACTATGCCCCGTGAAGTTAGTCATAGTCAGATTTAGTGCATTAAGCGAGCCAATATAACTGACCGCGAGCCAAAAAAGAAAGAAGCTGGTGAATGGCCCGGGCTCGAGTCGAACGAAGGTTCCTGCTGAATGGGGACTCCGAGTGGCGTGTATGGTGTGTAGGCGCGGAGCCATCTCCTATCAGGCTTTTGGCTACTCCATGTGAGCTTGATTACATCCAACGTATCAAGTAAACGATTTCAGCTTACCGCACAGAAAGAAAACCCCCCGCAGTGATGGCTAATAGCCCGGGCTCGAATCGATGGAGTGTGCCTGCTGTCAATATCCCATGTGAAGATGTATTGGGTGGAGGCGCGGACTCGGACCATCCGTGAACTTGCTTATATTCAGCTTCGTTAAGGACGAATCCAACTCACCGGTAAAAAAAAAGACGCTTGGCGGAAAGCGATGAATGAACCGGGCTCGATTCGAACGAGCGCTCCCGCTGTAGATGTGCGACCTCTTCCACATGTGGTGCAAGTGCGGACCGTCCGCTACCGGGTCTTTTTCTCTTCCCCGTGAACTCAGTCATAGTCAGAGTCAGCGACCGAATGAAACTCCCCAGTCAGAAAAAAAAGGTAACTGCCAACATGAATGGCCCGGGCTCTCCTGCATGAAGGGAGGCGAGAAGAGATATATGATACAGGTGCGGTAACCATCCGCTACCAGGCCTTTCTCTAGTGCCCGTTTTATTGAGCGAACGAATTCTACTCACCGCGCCGAAAAGAAGCGCACCAGAGGAGATGAATGACCGGGTTCGACTCGAACGAGCAGTCCTGCAGAACCGTGGTAGAAGAAATCTACATATGTTGTCTGAGCGAACGGAACTCACTGTGCAGACAGGGGAGCACAAAAGATTGTGCGGCGAGACCGAATGGCCCGGGCTCGAATCGAACGAGCGGTCCTGCTTTCAACTTGATCGGCTGCTTCACGCGGCGCGGGCGTGGACCATCCGCTATCGGGCCTTCCTGTGAGCTCGATCATAGTTGGGTTCAGTATCTACAGTGATTAAAGGAACTCAGCACGCAGAAAAAGAACCTCACATGGGAGATGAATGGCCCGGGCTCGAGTCGAACGAGCGTTCCCGCTGTTAACTTTCCGATGTAGAGGTATCGGGTGAAGGCGCGGAAAGCCTCCGCTACCGAGCCTTCCTCTCGTCCCTGTATTAATAATCAGATTCGGTGCATTGAGCGACCTAATTGACTCACCACGCAGAAAATAAGGCAAGGGAGTCAAGAATGGCCAGGGTTCGAGTCAAGCAGCGAGCGATCCCGCTTTTACCCTGACAGGCTGGTCCACGCGGTGCAGGTGCGTACCGTCGGCTACCGGGCCTCCATAGGTAAGCTGTGAGCCTGCTAACGTCCAAATTTAATGAGTGAGCCAATTTGACTCACCTGCAAAACAAAAACCACATGGGTGACAACCGCATGGCCCGGGCTCGAGTCGAACGAGCAGTCCTGCAGAACCTTGCTGGAAAAATTATGTATGTGCAGGTACGGACCATCCGCGACCGGGCCTTACCATACTCCTTGCGAGCTTGGGCATGAAAGCGGATCGCGGCGGAGTCCGAGAAGAGAAGCATGTGTATCCGACTGGAAGAACGGATGGCCGCGATTCGAGCCGCGACTCGAGATGCACAGAATACACGGCAAATGGTGCGAGCAAAAAAACGCTCGGGGAGTCCCAGGTTGCTACCAGCGCGCCACCCCGCGGACTGGCATGGATGTAGCGTGTATAGATGTGAATCGATCGGAGGACGCAGAACGGGGAGCGATGAGAAAGGCCAGGGAGGGGCGGGTGAAGCGTGACTGATAGAGCGTAGCCGCTGGATTCATATTGTCATCGACACGCCCAAAAACGACCCGACGAGACGCAAGAGAGGAACTTGAAGTACGCGTCATCAAACCGGATCACCCCGGAAGCGCCCGCCAAACGCGCGCATACACCTCCCTCGGCGGGCTCGTCCCTCCAAAGATCGCAACACCAAAGTTTGTCGTGCGCCCCTTTCCATCCCTCCCCTTTCCTCTCTAGTCTCGTCTCGCTTGTCGCCCGCTGACACCCCCCGGGCCCCAGTCCGGCTCCCCCAGTGACCGGCTCCGGCCCCCTCATTGCCTTCCACTCCGCTTAAGACGCGCTTCCTCTGCGGAAAGAACGCGAGCGCGGGCCTGACTATACATTGCACTATCAGTGTGCGTCTGTGTCTCTTTTTACTGCGTTGGGCTGACTCGCTGCTCGTGGTAGTACACGTGAGTACTACGTCTACGTATCTGTATTCTATCCGTTTGTGAGGCGCGCTGATGTTTTGGGTTACAGAGCACCACAAGAACAACGCGCATTAGAGCGAGAACGAGGGGAGGAAGGCGTGCTGATACCGAACGAATGCCCGCGTGTGTATATCCGGATGCATACTGTTTTCTTCATAATCCCCCGCCGTGACGCCGCCCCTCGCCGTCTCCCGCCCGTGCTACGCGCTCACCCGCTGCGTCGCATCTTGCACGGACAGCTCACTCTGTCGGCGTCAGCCTCGGTCTGTCGACGCCTCGGTCGTACGAGGCCCTTGGCCGTCAGCGAACGCTGCGTTGCCGTACGCCCCCGAGCCACCGCGCGCCACCGCCGGATAGTACTTGCGTCTGCCGTTCCCCGAGCGCACGCCGTCGCGCGCCTCTTCTATCTCCGTGCCCCGTCAGCACTTACCACCGCCGCGCGGCGGGGAGCACCTACGCATCCGCACCTCTATGCACCGCCTACGCGGAGCCCTGCCAGGGTGGCGCGCTGCAGTCCCAGCCGCACGCATAGTGGCTGCGCGGATGTCGCGCGCCGCACGCCGCACACTGCACATGATCCACGGCGGCGGCGGCGGCGCGCGCAGGGTGGCCGGTCCCGCCCTTCATCGCGCTTGTGCTGCTGCGATGTGTGTGCGCCCCGTCGCTCCGCAGTGAATTGCCCGCCCGGTCAGTCCTCCCCGACGCTTTCTCCCTGTTACGTTTCCATCTCGTTTTTCCTCCTTTTACTGTTGGTGGCGCGTACGTATACGCCTTCATTTCCGCCGCGCGCACGCTCGCGGAGTGCTTCATCCGTTCCCGCTTTTTCTTTCTTTTTGGGCGCCACCGTGCGCGTGCATTCATTCTATTTCTCACATCGATCGAGCCCAACCTGTAGCTGCGTACGTACGTACCAGAGACCGAGTTCAGACCTCGAAAATAGGCTCGCGCTCGTCTCAAGGTGCGTCAACCTGGAGTGCGCACAAGTCGAGAGTAGAAACACACCCCTAAAGTACAAATAGAGTCAGCAATTGACTTGGGGGAACAGTGGATTTACGCGTGGTGGATGGCCATGAGCGGGACTCTGAAGATATATCTCTCCGAGGTGACCGCGATACACCCTAATCGAGACATACACATCCGAGTCGGTGAGTCCGAACGACTCAAGGAAGAGAATACCGCTAAGCATGGTGAGTCACCCGTAGAAGTGAACGGAGCATACCTTCACCAGAGGTCAAGTTGTATTTGCCGAGCTTCGATGCAATGCGAGGCATGTATGCGGACTAAATTGAAGTCAGGAATCGACTTGTGAAATCGATTTGAGCGGACTTGATTCGCGAGTGTATAGGCTGGATGGCATTACGGAGCATAGGTTCGAACTCTACAGTGGAGAAAGAACAAGTCAGCCAGTGGTAAGTATACGAATGATAGCGGACATAGTTGGTTTCATTCAGTGATGGTTTCGGTATTCCGGTAGGTGTGTATGGCGGCCTATTGAGTCGCAAGTCAACCATTCCTATAGTCAAGACTGAATTCAACATGCCTTAAAGCATACCGTCGTACCCTCCCCTGTAAAATGTATAAATCTCAAAGTCGAAGTCAATAGATGAGAGCGCAAGGATAAATAAATAAATCGAACTTGCTCGATTCATGTGACAATGGTTTTAGTATGGGGCGTTGAGGGCGAGGGCTGTGACTTAGATCGATGCAGTGAAGTCAGGAGGTAAGTGAGAGTAGATAGCTCAAATAAATGCACGCACGACGGGGAGTTGAGCTGACTGATGTCGGGCGGGTTCTGTGAATGATCTTCGCAGCGTTAGACGGATACAGGTTAACACGTACTGGTTTGTGGGCGTAACGCGCCAGTCGAGTTCGTCCCACCATAATTTCGGTATAGGGCGTGGGCGTGAAAACGGGCAGGGGGACGGCGTGGTGCATGCGTGGTGATGATTCGGACAGCGCTGGGAAGGAGGGTTGATAGAGCGCGATGGCGAAAATCTAAAATAGATCATCATAGGCGCATCATCACGACGATGATGGGTTAGAACGTACTAGCCTAGTTTCGTTACACAGCGCGCGGGCGGGAAATGACGAGTCGGACGGGGATGGTGACGGAGCTTTGAAAGAGTGGGGGCGCTGCAGAGCTCTGCAGCTGGCGTGCAGCAGCAAAGTTTTTGACGGCGCGAGGAGGCGGCGGCCAACGTCTGAAATAGATGATCAAATGGGGCTGGGAGGTGATGATGAGGACAACTGATGGTAGGGCAGGGGTGGCGGATTGCAATTATCCTGAAGATGGCCAGTGAGCGAGTTGTACCTGAGTAGACCATAGAGTAGATAGACAAGGGAAAGTGGGGAGTGGGATCGGGGGAGGAATGCAGGAAAGACAAGTGCGGTCAGGGCTCATATAGACTGCAAACCGAATTAGCAAGACGGATCCATGGCAGATGGAAGGTAAACTTCCTGCTGACAGCGGGCATACGTCGTGCAGAGAATCCGCCGCGAAATTTCTCCATCTCAATTTATCCTCCCATCGCGGAATTCGCGAAGGGGGACGGTCTGAGCGCGGCGCAGAAGCGTACGATGGTTTGAGAATCTCCCACACTGGGGCGGCGTTTCAAGGGGTTGCGACAGAACTGGGGTCGTGGCGTGTGTTCGAAACGAACCATCAATTTTGCACGTAATGAGAGCGTTGGCCCGCCCGATGACCTCGCTGGTGCGCAGAAAGCTGTTTTTCGAGACGCCTGCAGAAGCTAGCTTTATTTCCCTTCCGCTTCTGGTTTCTGGTCCTCTAATTCCCGCTCAAGATGCACTTCTTCAGTCCAAGAACCTCTTTATGTTCCGAGGTTTCGGTGTTTCAGGTTGTCTGCCTTTCGTTTCGGAGTACTGGTGCCTAGATTCCTCCTGAACTCGTGGCTGGCTATCCTATCTGGCTGGCCTGTTCTAACCCTCAGCGTAACGTGCATACATCTCAATCCCTTTCCCAATTTTGACATCCTTAGCGCTGCGCGCGCTCTAATTCCTGCTCGGGGAAGAAGCAATTCTTCGCGCGGACATCTTAGCGCTATGTGCACTTCTAATTACTGCTGCGGTTCTCGGGAACGAAGCGCCGGGCTCCTTCCGAATGCATTACGTTTGCAGGCTCCTGAGTTTCAAGGTGGTTGAACTTGCAGCCTCTGCGCATATCTTGGTCCCCTGACCTTGTCAACTTGAGGGACACCTCGCTCCGCCTCGATGTGCTCTGTACGGCGTGCAGAAACACTGCGGCTGTAATTACTGCCTTCATTCTAATGAATGAAATAGAAGCAGCTCCACTTGAGTTCTAGGCGGTCCGAACCGCTTCAGGACTTAAGTCCTTCGGAACTTAAGTTCTCCCCCAGGCGTGCCAGCGTGGCCGTATGCGCCCCTTAGTAACGGAGCAACTTAAGTCCTATCTATATCTAACTCAAGTCCTCCCCGACCACTTAAGTTCCGTCCACGACTTAAGTTCTACTAGGCACTTAAGTTACTTGTGTGACTGTCAGTGAATGCAATGAATTGAAAACTTAAGTTACACCCAAATATCACTACGCCACCCACTGAGTCTCTGCGCGTGCGGACATGTCTGGGGGTCTGTACGATGATTGAGGTTGAGACCGCAGCGTGTGGACAAGAATGGGACACACCAGATGTAGTGGGATGTGAAATTGATACCACTCCTGCCATCCTACCTGCTGAATCTTTGTCAGGGCACCGTGGCCTATGTACATTAACACCACTTCAAATTCAAACACCTCTTCAATATTTGGCAAGCGTCGAACGAAGTCCATGCATCGATTTCAGGAGTTCTAATTGATTTCTTTCAGCAGACTCAACTGCAGTCTGCATCTGAGAGCTTGGAAAGGGGACGTCGACGAAGAGGCACGGTTTTATTTTATCTTGACCTGTGGCACGGAACTGATGACATACCTGAGTCGTGCCAGCAGCCAGACTGAAGTCCATGTACAGAGCTTGAGTTTCTTCAGAACTCAAGTTCGTGCGCAGAACTGAAGCCAAGGTAGAACTTGAGTTCCCCGGAGCTTAAGTTCCGTTCGGACTCAAGTCGTTATACAATAATTATATGAACTTTCAAATCTCGACTCCTTTGAACATCTCAAGTTTGTGTGAACTGACAGCTTAAGCTCCAACGTATACAGGGAATTATATACCACTATACTAGCAGAACTTGAGTTAGATAGAACTTAAGATTTGAGTCGGTTCCGACCGCCTACAACTTAAGTGGAGCTAATAAAGTATTTGCTAATGACTTCTGTGGTTCCCTCGCACCAACTTCTTCGGGCCATCAAAGAACACCTTGGCATTCTAACCTGTCCTGACCGGTCGGTCATTCGAAACATTTCCCTAGGTTGACCTCGATCTGCTCCGTTTCGCGTTGGGTCTGTTCCGTTGTCTGCGAAACCCATTCGGTGAGTTACCTTGTACTGCAAAGCAGAATTTCGCGTTCCACAAGAAGTGTCTTCCGCGGCGATCTGACATACCACGTGCGCATTTCAGGCGTAGATCAAGGTGGTTGATATTTCTAAGTCGTTGTCCTCGGTTCCCACCAATGCAATTCTGGATTCCCCTTGCTGCCCTGTTGGCCAGTCTCTGTAATTTACTAGCTTGCACATAATGTGTGGTCATTGTCCCGTGGCCTGAATTTTCCGGGCCCCGCGCGGACTTCGTGTGGATTTTGCGATCCATGCAGCGCGCGTCAGCTGCAATTCTAATTATTCTGGCTGGCGCTAATAGCTTTTGTGGCTCCCCTTAACCTTGATTCCTCGCTCTCGCAGACTTTCTCCCACCATTAGAGAACACACCGACGTTCTGAGCCTTCGGCGTTTCAAGGTGGTTGGGTGTCGCGATTTGTTTGTGAAGTTCGCCTGTGTCTTCCTCCATTTGTTCTCTGTTGTGCTACCTCTCGTCTATGGAGCTCCCTGACTTGCGCACGAAATCTCGGAGCATTACGTGCGCGTTTCAGGAGCAGTTGTTGCTATTTGAAACGTTCGCCTCCTGCTCGGTTCCCGCGAAGGACCTCTTGCGCTGGGCGCATTCCCATCGATAAAAATTGCATTTCCTGCATTTAGTGGCTGCGAGTCTTCCAATCTGAAACCTGGGACACGGGCCGGTGGGTCGCGAAACGGCGGGTTAACGGCACTATCACATGAATTGAGTGCTAATATACTCTTCCTGTGATCCAGATTCGTCTCCTCACTCGACCCGAGTGTCCTCAGACGTTCGTGCGCACTGTAGCACCCGATACCATCGCGCGCGATCTTTTCCTCGCTGTCCCGGTTACTACCTATGCGCCCCCAGCCTTGCAGACTAAACTCGGACTCCCCGCTCAGCACAGAAGAGATCATCAGTGAAGGTATTCGACCAGCGCGTAGTGCCACTGGGGCAGCCCATGCCACTACCACGCCAGCAAGGGCGGGCACCCACATCGTTTTTATCCTAGTATCTCTGAGCCAGGTGCATTGCAATGCTCGTCTAGTTCACGCGCTGATTCTTTGCAGAGATATAACAAGTTCTGAAGGTTCGACATCGCCGCGTGGTTTATCGACAGCGCGTTCCCCGACAGCCACAAGAACCTTCGGCATCGGGTAATTACAACAAAATCTGTCTCGGCAGTACAAAACATTGTCCAACGGGGCAGGGACAAGGCAGGGGGGATTATCCGTACTTTTGGCTCTATCACATTACTTCTTACATGTTCAAGTACCTAGCATTAATAAATTAGCTCATTCCGACAATAACCGAACCACCTAGCGTCAATTTACGCCGATGCGAGCCTCAACTGCCAGAAGACACAAAATATGATATTTTTGAAATTCCCTCTTTATCACTAATTGTGTATGAATTAGTACAAATTATCTAGCTATGTTTCAGCTCAATTCGTGCAGAACTCAGAGAGTTATGGGCAATTCTGTCGCGAGGATCAAAATCTGCCCGAAACAGTAATTTTCCGTTCGCGCCTTCGGTACTGCAAACAGCTGTAATATAGCAATTTTGATGCTGCAAGTACAACCATAATCTAGATTTTGAATATGTGAATCTGCCACATTGAGTTGTTCTCATTTCACAACCTTTGTATTTCCAAGATGGAAGATCGGTGATTCAATGACTCGCTATTTGTAATGTAAGATCGTGGTCAATCAGTATTGTGTTGGTCCACTCATCCCCGTGGTAGAACCTAGAGGTGTCAAAAATGATCATAGGATGGGTCCCAAGAATTCCAAGAAGGTTAGTCGAGGCAGGAAACCCATGAGGTGGTGGGGAACCCAGAGAATTAGTTCACCATGGGGTCCAAGGATCCAGCCATCTTGTTGAAAATTGAGGGCAGGGACGAATTGGTCAGTCTCGGCCTGAAAAACAGCTGTGACAGCCTGAGAGGGTTGGGAACCTGCTGGGGAGCATGTGAGGAAGCAGATAAGAAGATGATGGTGAAACATACCTGGAATAGAATCAACCAGTGACACATCTAGTGAAGTTGTAATAGTTGTCTGAGTTTCAGTGTCCCACACATGCACAGTGTTGTCACGGGACCCAGAGACAATGTGGGTGCCATCAGGTGAGAAGGCCACAGAGTTGACTGTTGATGTGTGGCCCTCGAGTGGTGCTCCAATCTGTGTCTGAGTCTCGGCGTCCCACACACGCACAGTGTTGTCATCAGACCCAGAGACAATGCGGGTGCCATCAGGTGAGAAGGCCACAGACTGAACCCAAGATGTGTGGCCTTCGAGTGATGCTCCAATCTGTGTCTGAGTCTCGGCGTCCCACACACGCACAGTGTTGTCACCAGATCCAGAGACAATGCGGGTGCCATCAGGTGAGAAGGCCACAGACTGAACCCAAGATGTGTGGCCTTCGAGTGGTGCTCCAATCTGTGTCTGAGTCTCGGCGTCCCACACACGCACAGTGTTGTCATCAGATCCAGAGACAATGCGGGTGCCATCAGGTGAGAAGGCCACAGAGTTGACTGTTGATGTGTGGCCCTCGAGTGGTGCTCCAATCTGTGTCTGAGTCTCGGCGTCCCACACACGCACAGTGGGGTCATCAGATCCAGAGACAATGCGGGTGCCATCAGGTGAGAAGGCCACAGACTGAACCCAAGATGTGTGGCCTTCGAGTGGTGCTCCAATCTGTGTCTGAGTCTCGGCGTCCCACACACGCACAGTGTTGTCACGGGACCCAGAGACAATGCGGGTGCCATCAGGTGAGAAGGCCACAGACTGAACCCAAGATGTGTGGCCTTCGAGTGGTGCTCCAATCTGTGTCTGAGTCTCGGCGTCCCACACACGCACAGTGTTGTCACCAGATCCAGAGACAATGCGGGTGCCATCAGGTGAGAAGGCCACAGACAGAACCCAATTTGTGTGGCCTTCGAGTGGTGCTCCAATCTGTGTCTGAGTCTCGGCGTCCCACACACACACAGTGTTGTCATCAGATCCAGAGACAATGCGGGTGCCATCAGGTGAGAAGGCCACAGACTGAACCCAAGATGTGTGGCCTTCGAGTGGTGCTCCAATCTGTGTCTGAGTCTCGGCGTCCCACACACGCACAGTGTTGTCACGGGACCCAGAGACAATGCGGGTGCCATCAGGTGAGAAGGCCACAGACTGAACCGAATTTGTGTGGCCTTTGAGTGGTGCTCCAATCTGTGTCTGAGTCTCGGCGTCCCACACACGCACAGTGTTGTCATGGGACCCAGAGACAATGCGGGTGCCATCAGGTGAGAAGGCCACAGACTGAACCCAAGATGTGTGGCCTTCGAGTGGTGCTCCAATCTGTGTCTGAGTCTCGGCGTCCCACACACGCACAGTGTTGTCACCAGATCCAGAGACAATGCGGGTGCCATCAGGTGAGAAGGCCACAGACTGAACCCAAGATGTGTGGCCTTCGAGTGGTGCTCTAATCTGTGTCTGAGTCTCGGCATCCCACACACGCACAGTGTTGTCATCAGACCCAGAGACAATGCGGGTGCCATCAGGTGAGAAGGCCACAGACTGAACCCAAGATGTGTGGCCTTCAAGTGGTGCTCCAATCTGTGTCTGAGTCTCGGCGTCCCACACACGCACAGTGTTGTCACCAGATCCAGAGACAATGCGGGTGCCATCAGGTGAGAAGGCCACAGACTGAACCCAAGATGTGTGGCCTTCGAGTGGTGCTCCAATCTGTGTCTGAGTCTCGGCGTCCCACACACGCACAGTGTTGTCATAAGACCCAGAGACAATGCGGGTGCCATCAGGTGAGAAGGCCACAGAGTTGACTGAATTTAGATGGCCACGCAACACAGCATCTGTTGCTCCCCAGTTTAGGCTACGTCCAGATTTCAATCCCACTGCCATCAATTCACTTCCACCATATCTCTCTGCAGTTCGTGATTTGGCTGGGGCAAACCGTAGTGCAGACACATAAATGTGTGGAATAGACACTGCAATCGGATGTCCAAAGCTCCTCACAAATTTTATGGCATCTTGCACATCCTTTTTTAGGTCGCCATTAGGGCTCTGCTCAGTAAATCAGTGGATGCATTGCTCAGATTATGCATTACTCACCGGGAGCCATCTGTCCAGTGCTCTCAACACTTCTGATGCTGTCCTCGTCACACCCCGAGCACTTAGTACCTCAAGCCAAAACAACAGCTGTGTGTGCATGAACCTTGAAATGGGTTCCAGCATTGATGCTTTCTCCACAATTCTCTGAAGATGTGGAGACCAAAATCGGCATGCATAGTACAGATGATTGGAGACCTTTTCTTCCAGACCAGGAAGCACGTCATTGCGCCAATACGAGCTTTGCACCCCAGCGATGTTGAATTTCAATTGCTCCGTCATAGTCATGAAACAGGCGGACACCATTCGCTGTTCATGGATTGTCTGTTCGTAATTGAAAGAGGATCCTTCTGGAAGGTTGACAAGAAAATCCACAAATGACTGATGCACAAATCGGAGACCTGATTCAGAGTCAAGAACAGAGCTCAATTGTGTGCACACAAACTTCAGATCTTCGCTGGTCAATGATGGAACCAGGGCTTCCAGATCTTGCAATGATAGCGGGATTTGTGCCACCAGTATGGCTCCGGCCACCTGTTTGAATATTGCTGCATCACTGGTGGAGGGAAATTTTGAGGTGAGAAGACTTTGGTAGAGTTGTTCCAGTTGGCTTTCACGGTCTTGATTTTGCCGTCTATCCCTGAGCATCTCAAGTATCTGTTCAAGTTCCCTTTTGGGTTGATGATCACCCACGACCTTCAAAACAGTACTAGCCCAGATGAATAATCCCGCGGCAGCATCGGTGAGAAGCTTTAGGTCTTTTTTGGTTGGCCAAGGATCAGGGAGTGATGTATACTCGCTGCGAATGGTATCGAAGCCACATCGGAGATAATTCTCGATGTCCAGGTATGATTCTGGGGTGGCCTTCTCCCCCACTTCAAGAACTCTGCATTGGGATCCCATAGACCCCAGCACGGAGTGTATGTTTCTCTCATTTCGGCTAGTGACAAACAGCTTCACTTGAGATGGCAGATGTTTCCAACGACTGAGAGCCGACAGAACCTGCTTCTGGTAGGCCCGGGACGCTGTCAGACCCCCACATTCGTCTAGTGCATCAATGACCAATACAGGCATCCGCCCAGGAGACACTGAGAGGGGATTCCCCAGTGAGCTCATGATGAGCTTGTTGAAGATATCATCAGGACCGGTTATATGTGGGACAACTTCCCTAGAGTCTAAAGTCTGAAGGATCTTGCTCCGAACCTCGGGGTAGGTGTGTGCGAGATCATATGCTACAGAGCACCAGAGAGCTGTTGGAGTTTGGGATAAAAACTCTTCTCGTTTGAAGAAGAAGCTGGATGCTAAGCGGCCTGATTCCAGTAGTTGTGCTGTGACAGTCATTGCAATAGCAGATTTCCCTGTGCCAGGATAACCATGGAGCCAGAAAACATTGGCACCGTGCAAGTCATTTGCCCAATCATGAATGCTCTTGAGGATGTCGAGTCGAGTTCCAGGCATACATGACTCAATGGCCTGTTTTATTTCTGGGGCCTTCGGTCTGAGAGTCTGCAGCTGATGGTCTTGCACTATTTTGTTTGCTCAGGAACGTTTGGTTATGCATTTACAGGGCACTCACTTGTGCTGTCCAACAGGGATTTAAGCTGAATCTCCATTGTTGCTATGGTCATTCCAGACTGCACAGCGAGACCACGATCAAATTTATATTTGAAGGATGCAAACTGTTGGGTAAGCTTGTCAAGTTCATCTCTTGTCTTAAGACCAAGAGTGAGGCACAGGACCCTTGCTAGTGTTTGAAATGAGAACGGGAATTGAACGACCAAGAATGAAACAAACACGTGAGAGATTGAGTACTGTATTGGGTGATAAAATTTACGGTTGCACGGAGAATGGGCTGGATCTCCTCCATGGCTTGTTTCAGCTGAGCGGACTTGACAAACTGCTGAACATCAGCAATGCAAGCCAAAACATCGGTCATATCCTGAAGTAAAGCAGTTATGTCCTCATCACATTTGCTTTGTTCCTGCAGCAGCTGCAGTTGCCAAAAATCAATGAGCGTGAATACAGGAATCAGAAGACCTGAAATACTTTGTAGATTTGGTCCACACTTGCAAAAACTGCCTTGGCAATCGAATTCGCCTGATAGAAATGAAGCCAAGGGGCCACTCGTGATCCTAGTAACCAGACTCACCTCGCTCGCTGCAAGGCCCAAGGCAAGAACTGTCTGCAGGAATTTGGAGTATTTCCCCAGGCGGTCCAAAACACTCTGCAACTCCGCAGCACGGGTGATCCCCGCAGCCAAGAGTTCTGTCGTTGCGGTCGGTTCCTTGAAAGAGCTGTCAGGGAATGATGTATGAGAGTTAAAGCCCGCCACGGACCATACTGAAACTGATACGGAATTCTGTGGAATGGCCGGGAAAGAGGTGATCTGAATAGGTTTGTTGAACACCGTTCAAATAGAAACAGTGTCAACACATACCGTCCAATCGTAACACTTTCTGGGCTTCAAGGATTCCTTGAGCAATTTTGACGGTGAATTCGATCGCCGCGAGAACCATGCGATGTGTCGGCAAGCGGCTACTCTGGACGAGTTCGACCCTGAGAGCAGAGCCACTTTCGAGAGAACTGGAGTACAGTGTTAGGTAGGGGGCATGACATGTTTTACACAGCTCACTAGGGAGGATTGAATTCAATTTTGCAATGGGCATTGTTCAGAGCCTCTTTTCTGAGTGTCGTGCCATCCAAACGGACTTTGACAACACAGTTCTTGGTTTTTGAAACTCGGATGTCCGTTGTAGATATGCCTGGATCAGGATTTAATCGAATCTCTGGGACCTGATACCGCACAAGAGATATGTGACTGACTGGATATCTGCACGCTGAGGCTACGACTTTGTGAGATACGGACCAACGGTGGAATTGCTTTGGATCTCTCACCTTTCTGTCGTGGGAGGCATCCTCGAGGAGCACGGTAGGGAAGTGGGAGAGGGTGTACGTCGTCGTCGTGGGATGTAGTCAAGAGGAAGCTGTGTACACCCGCATCCCATCATTCACCTGACGCTCACGCCACGGCAGAAGAAAGGCTCCGTTGACAGCTTCCCTGTATGTAAAGTATGCTCCACGCCTGCTCGAGCGCAGACATGTCCTTAGGTGCAGACCTTACGGAATGGCAAGATCGGTCGGAAGGCCGTCTCGGAAGAGAAACATAGCGAGAATCTATGATACCAATCACCGGTTTCCACTGGATCAATCATTGCCGTGTATTATCATCAGACGACGTACAAGCTCCATCGATTCTGTCGAAGCGCCTATCTGGACACTGGGCTCATGAACCGTGCTGGACCCTGTTATGCCGCCCGATCGGGACACAACCCGAATCACACTGCCATTTCCAGCAGCCGAACTGATTGGCACTGCCTCTCTCTGCTCACACGGCGCTTGGCATCTGGGATTCGTCGTGTCATTTCATGTGCTCCTCCAGTCCTGGTCCTCAGCAAATTGTACAGACCACCAAGGATGTCTGAAGACACGTTCTGGTGCTCTAGTTTTATCTCCTACTCCCTATTTCCTCCCGTGCGTGCATATATATTCACGGACAAGGGAGGGAAAGGAAGGACCTTAGGCGAGTGGATCATGGTTGAAGAAGAACGTGACGTGTACGCACTTCACCGTCTCTGTGCACAACCAAATCAGCATGCGCAAGGGGAAATGCGAGAATGAAGCGACGGACCAGCGATGGTGCACCGGCTTGACCCCGTGGTTCAAGAGCCACTCCGCGAGCACGTTCCCCGTTGCCTGTGGCGGAAACACGGCGGAAAGGGGAAGTCCGGTTTGCAGCGCGATATGGTGGTTATTCCTCGCGAGCACAGTGAGGATAGATAGAACAGGAAGGGGGAACGTACCTGATCTTTCAGAACCGTGACCTCCATCGCGCGGTCGGGCAGCCCCAGCACGCTGACGAGCTCGCGCATGTGGTCGGAGCGATAGTTGAAGAAGACGTCTGCACGATGCGGAACAAAGCGACGAATGAATCATAACACGGACCTTTGAGCCCCCCGCGTCCCCATTAACGATAAGCGCGCCAGAGGATGAATAAAACATCTACTGAAAAACACCGCCATGGGTGCTATCGGCCTATATCGGTCGGTATAACGCAGTCTTGTAAAATAATTTCAAGACTACGCGATACCACGCGATGCCACAGCCAGCAATAGTGGCAATTTCAGCCATTTTGTATCACGCTGTATCGCGGGGTCCACTTTTTTTAGCATTACTCTCATTAAATAGTACACAATTGGGCCACGCTTCTTGCTCGCTGCCCCCCAGCACCTCCAGGGCACCCGACACGCGGGATTCTCGTGCCCGACGACGGCCCCGCGTAATGGCCCGCCGCCGCTCGTCGCCCGAGATGCGCGGCGTCGCGGCCACGTGCGCTCCATGCACACATGGTGCGGTGCTCCCCAGGAGCACGGCGTCGGCTCCCGCGGTGCTAGCCGCCACACCGTCTGTATTGTATTACGCTGCTAGCACTCTTGGACTGATGGAATCGCGGGAGAGACTCAGAGGGGCCAAAGGGAGAGCAGAGGCTCAGTGGGGGCGTGCACAGCGGGAATAGAAGTTCACGAGATGAAGAAGAAGTCAGGTACGGGTGGATTTGAGGAGCCAGCGAGGACAAGGAAGGCCGTGTATGGAGAGATGCGAGCCGCCGCGTCAATGATGGTGGTACAAGAGAGAGAGGCTATTCGAGCTCCGCCACTCGCGATATATCCTAGACCACCTCAAGACAAACCTAAGGCCACCCGATATTTTAAATGCCGCACGATAACGGTCAAGACCGGGGAGAGAGTAGTCTGTAGGTTACCGCGCCTGATAACCGGTAGCCTGCGTTATTATATAAGCATCCATTTTGGGAACTCACGTGCACGGTCCATCGACGCGACTTGGACGCGTCGTGGAGGCTGCTGGGGCCGGAGGGCGAATATGGAGGTCCCATCGTGAATTTAACTCGATAAAAACACCTCTTGCTCATATCGTGTAGCTAAAACCAGAGTGGATGCCCTAAATGAATATCTTTGGCCGGTTTTCACCCGTCTCACGCCCAAAACGTCAGATTCAATGTTCTGGGAAAAAAAAATGTTACTGATGTAAAATGCGAGACTTAATTGAATGCTTTGAGCCACTCAATTAATTCTGCACCTGACGAAAGATGAAAAACACGTCTCGACGCGTCTCGCTAAAGTGCTTGTTTGCGCATGCATCTGTGATGGTTACATAATAACTCAGGCTACCGGGTATCAAGCACGGTAACCAACAGACTTCATTGAACGAGGTACGAGTTAGATCCGATGAAGCGTCTGTCAAGAGAGACTAGGGAGAGAGGGCAGCGGAGTCCGAGGAAGAGTCGAAGACGCCAGGAAAGAACACACGTCATCACACCGGATCACCCCGGGACCGCCAGTCAAACACGCGCATACACCTCTTCTCCTGTCCCACCAACGCGACGTTCGACAAAACTGGACCCTTCCCAACGATGCCGTATGATCATCCGGAGCCCCCTCGGAGGACTCGTCTCTCCCGAGATTGTAACTCCCAAGCTCATCGTTGGGCCTTATTAGCGGCTTCTTTTTTGCTTGGGTATACGATGGATTACTAGTGCGCGTGTCTGCCTCCTTGCCTTTCCTTCTTTTGTTGCATTGTGCTGAATTGACGGATTGGTTGTATTGCACCTGAGCACATATCTCTGCTCGTTTGTGAGGCGCGCTGACGAGTTGGATTACAGAGCACCACAAGAACAACGTGCATATTGTTTTCTTGACCCGCCGCCGTCCCTCGCCGTCTACCGCCCGCGCTGTGCGATCGCCCCGCTGCGTCGCGTCGTGACTCTGTCGGCGTCAGTCTCGCTCGCCCTGCGCGCGGCCCCATCTGCACACGCTTCCTCCCCGCGCACACTGCCGAGCCGTCGTGCGCCGCCACATGGAGGCTGCACCTGTATGCATTCCTCTATCATGCGCCTGCCCGACATAGACCGCCGCCCCGTCGGCTTCCCACCGCCGCCGCGCGGTGTGGGAGCGCTGGTACATCCACATCCGCGCCTTGGCCGCACTTGCTCCCCTACCACTACGTTGGGCTGGCGTCTTCGACACCACGCCCGCCCCCCATCGCATCACCCCAGCGGCCCCTGCCCTCCATCCGCGCTCGGGGAGGCCTGGATACCCAGCGCGCGGCGCGTACGATCCTCCGTAATTGAGCCCGGGGCCGCGCGCTCTGCCGTCGCGTACCCCGCCCGCTTCCTCTGTCGCGTTCCCACTCACTTCTCCCGCCGCGTGCTCCTGCGTAGCCCGACTCCGCTTGCTCTCCCCACACGCCCGTCCGTGTGCCCCTTTCCTTCCTTTGACCTTTTATTTTCTTCGGGCGGGCGGCCGGGAGCTTCACACCTCCCGCCCCGTCGTTCCTCTATTCTGAAGGAGGCGCCCGCCCGCTCGCTCGTTCCTTCGTTCCTGCGTGGGTCTTGATTTCGATGCGGTGCGGAGAGGGGTAGGTACTCGGTACTCGGTGCTCGAGACTCTCATCGGGAGGAGAAACAGGAAGGGAAGGCCCGGGCGGATGGTCCGCGCCTGCACCATATATAGATGTAGATTTGCGTTAGCAGGGGTGCTCGTTCGATTCGAGCCTGGGCCATAGGCGCGAAGCGACGTCATTTTTAACGCGATCGAATCCCTTGCTTCATCGGTTTTGCAGAGAGCAGAGAAACGCCCGGTCGCGGATAGTCCGCACTCGCACCAGAGTACTAGGAATTGATCGATCCAGCAGGAGCGCTCGTTCGACGCGAGCCCGGGCCATGCATCTCCTTTCGCGAGCTTCTTTTTCTTCCATTAGGTCGCTCAATACACTGAATCTGACTATGACTTAGTTCACGGGGAAGAGAGAAAGCCCCGGTAGCGGATGCTCCACGCCTGCACCGAATAAATCTTCAAATTGGATATTGACAGCAGGAACACTCGTTCGACTCGAGCCCTCTTCCATCGACATCTTTCGTTTTGGTTTGCGCTGAGTTGAATTTTTCGCAACGAAGTTGCATCGCAGGGAGTAGACAAAGGCCCGGACACCCAATGAGTGTATTCTCGCGCCCCGCGGATAGTATTTTCTACAGCCGAGCCACATTGCATTGCATATATAACAAGGATGATGTTCCAAGCCCCCGGAGCGTCGAGCTTCCATAATCAAGGAGGGGATCCCCATTTTTCTGGTGAGGCGTAAACTGACCATTTCACAAAGTATGATTATCCCGTCGTCTGTATTTTCACAGACAGGAACCGCGCCGCAAGAGTATATCACGAGCAATACGGAGAGGGCGCGGGCACTCGAGAGTGACTCCTTGGGTATTTTGTATTGCAAATTTGCGGCCCTCTCTATCACGTAGAGGGGTGTCGAGTAGCAGTCGGAATGGTTTATAGAATCGAACCAAATTGTGAGCAGAGAATACACAGGTGTCAAAAATCGAGAGTTGCGTGGTTCCAAGAAGCGATCGCACCATGATCTTCCCCAGTTGTCATGAAATGCCTGGGTTCGGACAATCTGTTAAAAGTTGTCCCCGAATTGACCGGACTGTATCCCCTTTCCCCTCAACACGTCGAGTGATGGCCTGAAGTAGGCTCAAGGGTCTCGTTAGATATCTCACAGGATCTGCGTGCAATTCAACACAACGAGTCTAAAATTTGACGGACACTACGGGCCTTCTATACCGCACTACACGCGTTCTACACGACCTGGTCTCACGCCGTCTTTAAGTGGACCTGCAGCTAACAGCGAGCGCAGTCGCATACGCCACCGCACAGTCCGCCGCACCCGTCACCGCGTTGGACCTAACAAATTTAACGCACAGAGCAATCCGGCAGCCCACCTCACTTCAGATAATAATGAAGCTCGACAGCACCTATAAAACGTGCACTCAGACCCGGGCGCTACCGAGACCTCCGTGAGCGCGCTCGCAACGATGCCGATGGCGCTCAAATGCGTGCAGGAGCTGTCAGAGGGGAGGAGCTTGGTGTTGGTGTGAGTGGAGATCGCGCCGAGGTCTGTGAGGGTGAATTGGACGGGGTACCTGGGGGCGTCGAGCTGTGTCAAATTATCTCAATTGAATAGGGCGGGAAGGAGGAGGAGGGATGCGCACCGAAGCGACCGCGGGCGGGGCGGCGAGCGCAGCGGAAGGGAGACGGCGAGAAAGGGGAGAAAGGCCAGGATGGATTTTGTGAAGAAGAACATCTTGGGTGAGGATATGTAGTTGGGTGTGGATGGGTTGGTTCGTGGGCGGGCCATTGAGAGCATTTATAGGGATCTGCGAAGCGGTAGGAGATGGAGTGGGCGTGCTGCTCCGAGTCCGCTCGCATGTATTGATCCAGAACGGCGTGCATTCTGGTGTTCGGGTATTGAGCATAAGTAGCCGCGAGCGACAGGAAGGAGGGAGGTGGAATGTAATTAAATCAGGACCCGTGCGCCTGGTCCAGTAGATGTGAAACTCAGACGAGTTCATCCGTTTTTGGTTGGTTGACTCTCTTTGTCTGCGCGCGGCGCGCAATTTGCGGCGCGCAATTTATGACGCCGAGTGGCCGCACATCGGAGATAAACTTTAAACAAAACATATTCTGACTGAACGTCAGTAACCTATAGTTTAACGGGGGTAGATTATTAGTTTGTAAATAATTTGGAGAGACGAGGGGTGTAATCATAAACAATTGATAGCATGTTAGCCGAAGCGTCCGAATTACTGCATCACATCGTCTTGGTTGAGAAAGTCCGTCTAATTCCGCCTAAGCGAGTCTAAAATGGGCCCAACCGCCCTATCGCAAAGCAACATCACCAATTTCGACTCCTCGCTATACTTGGGCCAGGACGCTCCCGGATTGAGATCGTTCACAAAGGAGATGTAGAAATCTTGCATCTGAGACTTCAGTTTCTGCGTCGGGACCGGGATGAACCCTATGTCGAGGAAGCAGAGATCGGTGGAGTGGAACACTGTTCAGAGAGGACAGGAATTAGCACGAGCGGGAGCGAGGGGAAGAATGAGGATAATACGCACCCTAAGAAAGTCAGGAAAACTTAGAATGAGTTGATCGAATGAATACGCCCACACGTCCTGTGCCCGTGTCTCCGCCGATGCGGTCTTGAGGAATAGTCGCTGAGGAGTCAAGAACGAGAAATCGGTTTGACACTGAGCAGAGCGGTTGAAGAGTGTACTGTTCGACAAGTTGTCCGTCGGGTGCGCGTAGAGGTCGAGCAGTTTAGTGGGTGTATCTTGAGACACCGTTGCGTTATTGACCACCTCTGATGCGATGGCCGCGCCAAAAAGCGGATTATCCTCGTCGATGGGCGGCTGGGGGCTCAGATCCAGGAGTGCCGTGCCAATCGCACTTGAGGAGGAAGAGGTGGTGAGCGAAATTTAATGAGGGAATATAACAGCGAGGAGGAGTACTCACAAGGTCCCTTCATTTCGGTTCGTCCCAGTAATAATCGGCCACTCGAGCAAAAGCTGGTAGGCACCGCCTGGATGATCCTGCAACCCGCCCGCAGTAATCTGGGCCCTAAGCGACGTCCCAGAGCTGGATATTCTAGCACGGAAGATCTGCCTGGAGTCGGGGTAAAGGTAATGCATGTTAACACTGGTGCCCCCTACAAGACGCGGTCAATACTGATAACGAAGTCAACGGCAGCCACACATACCGGCAGATTCGCCCGAGATAGTGATGCGCGAGCCATTATCTTGAATCCATTTAAGGGCGTCGCGTTGATCCTGGAGTCCGACATTCAGAGCTGAAGCCGGTGCTTGTGCGCTCCCAAGCTGCAAAATAATAATAATATATCAATCGGCTCCCGCTGATCCCAGATGATCAACGGCACTCACAAATCCAAGGCGGTAGTTGAATGCTGCGAAGATGACCGGCCTTTTCGTCGCAACACTGCGGCGGACTAAACTGGTGTCGTTCCACTGGGAGCCCGCACCTGAGACAAACCCACCACCCTAACGATGAGAAATGGTGCTTTATGGACCGGCTGGCATGTTTGCGACAGGTGCGGTCGGTTCAAAGCGCGCGGCATGGGATGCAAAGCGGATACCCTTGAATGCATCGACCTGGTTCTGTGAGTCGCGGACTCCAATATAGGATCCAGAGGATGTGCTGACAACGGGACCAGTTTTTTCCAACGCAGTGGGAAAGGCAGGGAGCGCGAGAAGGAGGACAAAGCAATGGAGGAGCATGTTGGGAGAAGTCGAAATGTCGATATGTGTCGGTTTTTGCGATTACATTTTTCCTTGGGCCGTATGTACACCAATGCCTTCCTCGCTACGTAAAAGTCCGAGTTTGGGGGCGCTAATTCAAACAACATTTCGACAGGCTCAATTCCCGCCGAAATCTACGTGCTCTGCTGACAAATCCCAGGGGTTCAGGCGTCCCGGAGACCTATCAGAGTACTCCAGTATTTACGGTGGGATCTGAGGTAAGTATCATTGCAAGAGACTGACCTACCTGACACGGTCCCGCACAGTACAGTTGACGAGTTTCGTTTGACGAGTTTCGGCGAGAGATCGAGGACGGGACAGGTAACTGCCAATGAGGTGATTGACTCCAAGCTGTGATGAGAAGGACTTCAAAAGACACTTCGGATTGAGAGTTCGTAAGCTATATCTGATTATGTCACAACCACCTTTCGTCCTCACATCGAAAGGGGCACACTGTTTCTATCCAACAAAGTGCATAATCCACAACTCATACTTAGCGGAGGAGCTTTCACTTTATTACTTGTTGCAAATATCGGTCATTCGCTACGACTACAGTTATGTTACACCTATGTATTATTGAGCGATTCAGAATCAATTGCAGGTCGAAGCAAAATCGTTGTCGTCTTCCACGAAGTCAGTATACCGCAGTTCAAGAAGGTGACATTCCCGCACTCACCGAAGCAATCCCCGCATCCATCGCCGTTCGACAGGCACACGCCCGAGGCATCCGCCCTGGTGATCTCGAGGCCGTTGATCTTATTGACCGAGGCATCCCCGCACCCGAGGAGGCTCGCAGCTGTGAGGAATCCGTCACAAATCGGAAAACACAAGAAATCAAACCAGCTTACCGCGCTGGCGGATGAGCTCCTGATCGAATGTGGCGCTCCTGCCCGGGTAGGGCCCGTAGTATGCGCAGCCTGAGATTCCTGAGTCCTGTACCTTGAGCCACGATGTGAACGACTCACAGTTTCCATGACACGCAACGTTATAGGCCTCGACGTTGTACCAGCCCGGGCGTGCGCTTGACCAGCTGGTGATATATAGAGCTGAGTCAGTGCCCAGTCACGGAGAAAGTTAGACTACGTACTGGCAAACATTCGACCCGGCCGCCCAGGCAGAATTCCAAGTGTCCGGTTGAACCAGTGCTTGGCAGTCAGAGAGAGTCGCTGCGAACAGATTGAGATGTAATCCCAGAGTGTATACGGTCCATTGGGAGGCTTACCATCGCTAGTGGTGCCGCAATGTACACAAGTCTGGTCTTGACGGGCGGTGATGTTGGACGGGAACGCCATGGCAGCCGATGCACCGAGGACGGCGAGGAGGAATGTGGAGGAGTACATTATCTGGGAGGATTTGTGGAGATGTAGGAGCTAAATGAGTTGGATGGCGATTGGGAGAAACTAGCTGCAGCAGTGATCCTTTTATACTCGACAAGGAATGCAAGTGGTGACCTCACGGGCGTTCTCCACTCCGTTTCGCTCGCAGACTGGAGCCAGTGAAACACTGACGTCAGTCATCCTGGCGGAACGTCGCTTGCCAGACATTCAATGGATTATGATATTGTTGCCACAGGCTGTGTAAGCTTTGATTCGTGGAGAGAGCAGAAAATACCCCGGAATCGGAACTAGGTAGACTGACTGGGTCAAGCCAAATAATTTCAAGTCTTGCGAGTTCCCTCTGAACTCGTTTCGCACTGTGCCTATCGAGCGACGGAAAGGTGCCGGCTTGGAATTCAGCAGCACAGCCTCGGGAAACCGGTTACGTGCTTCGCAGTAATAAGTTGATTGAACCTCCCGTTCCTACGAGACAATTAGACATATCAAGACAATTCAATCATCAACCCACCTCTGGCTGTGTTCATATCCTCCATCGCGAGTCCAAACACTTGTCCGTGCGCCCACTACTGCGCCTCGTCAGAGGAATTTAACTTTGAGTGGAGCAATCGAACCTCGGCGCTCCTCGGCGCTCAGGGTCGAATAGGTGGAGCGTTTTGCCAGGTTCCACAGCATTCGTTGAGTCGATTGGCGCTGCGGAGGGTCACAAAACTGTCGCGGCATGAACCGCTTCTGTCGGCATATGAGCACTGCCCCATCCTGTCAGTCAAAGCGTCACATATTTTGTGGTAGGCTGCGGTTTAATTTTTGGAAGAGCTTACCAGCATAAGTGGCGATATTTTTCGTCGCCCTGGGCCAGCGGAATGTATCCCGCCCCCCATTTGTGACTTGGGGCAAATAACCCCATGGAGGAGGACCTGATCGCCGTCTCGCGATGAAACATGAATTTGAAGTAGTGGTGGGGCGTTGTGGATACAGCAACCCCGATGATTTGTTCAGCGCGCCCGCGGAAGCGTACAACACCGCGTGCTACGGCAACTGTTGCGTGTACTTTGCCTCCAAAGTTGCGGGCGGCAAGCCCGACAAGGAGCAGACGCGGCAGGACGCGATGAGCCTGTTCGGCTGCGCGGATATGTCATCCAATAAGGTCAACGCATTGCTGTTCACGGAGCAGGCGTACGGCGTGTGCCTTTCGAATGGAGATGGGTGTGGCGATTGCTTCGGTGAGTGATTTGGTGAGGGAGGGGAACTGGAAACTGACCGGACTGCAGATGACAAGGATTTTAGCGGCGGATGTGCCAACTGCTGAACGAGTCCGGCCAGTACTACTAGGTGCCTAAAGAGAAGAAGGAATTAATTATCGTGTATTTGTACCACAACCTGGATTGCTTGGATATATATCAAACGCACGCTAGTTAGAGTACCTGTGAGACGGAGACGGGGCGATGCGACGAATCGGTTCCAATGGCCGGAGGACGGGATGTCGTCAACCCAGAAAGGAGGCAAATTATTTGAGCAAGCAGTATAAACGGCGAGAAAGTATTGAGCTGTGGGCATTGCCGACTCAGAGTGTGATGGATAATGGCACTTTACAGTGTGTAGGCATTTATTTCTGATTATTCTAGCCTACATGCCTCGTATTCAGTATTTATTTCCCACGGTTGAACACTGCCTTGTGACTCAGTCCTGACCTTGCATTTCCAGTGCTTTGCTGTGCAGGTTAGAGTCAGTTGGAGTCAGTTTGAGTTAGTTTGAGTCAATGTGAGTCAGTGAACTATGACTCACTCAATAGCTAGCAGTATATAAGAGGCCTGTCCTCCTCCTGTAAAGAGAACAAAATCTACATCATCCTTACTTTGCAATCTACTACCGTGAACCTTCACACTCTCCGCTACCTGCGTGATTCTCAAGCCGGGCCACCAGCGCTCATCCTTATTTAGCTTAATCGTCAACTTGGTGTAACGTCCTGCACTTGCATTATTAGTTGATAGCAGCCTTACATATTTGAACTACGACGCTAGCTCTTGTTTAAATCTAAGACTTCTTTGGTGAAAGCTGTGTTGACTGATTATATAAAGGTTCCAGTATTTGAACCCGAATATATGTCATATTCTCTTGGAAAGGTATTACATACAGTAACACCAATCCGTCCCACGGTGATCGCATAGCACGCGATAACCATTTCTCTCACACAGAGCCGGAAGCGTTGGGGAATTGAAAAGTAAGACTGCAGACGCATTTGAGGACCCAATAAAGGGATGAATATGATCTTGAGAAGCGCCAGGAGAGGTCTGTCACTGAGAACGTCTGAAGCAAGCCCAAAAGTACGTGGCACACTGCCGCTTCACGAGGCTCTGACTCAGCCTCTGAGGAACCGGTGCTCCACTGCTCTTCGCATCAGGCGGCGGAGATTGGAAGCGAGATATACTCTGTTGAACCGATGCGATGGCATAATAGCGAGCCCGAGTTATGGCGAAAGAGAGTTAGGTGGCAAGTTGCGAGAGGCAAGCGGCTGTGCTACCAACCTCGACCAAACAAAAGGCACGTGGGCTCGATCAGTGGCGGTGCTCGCTGCTTTTCTTTCTTTCCTCTTCTTCGACCAATCGCGACTGATCGCGACGCATTTTCGGCGGACTTACGATCCCTAGCCACCACCGCCCGGGGCCACGAATTTATGTATCAAGGGCCGTTCATCAGCCTTGTTACCCTGTGTTTCCCCGAAAAGTCGACGCGTTCTCAAGTTAAGGAAGTTCATCGTGGACGTGGATAACGCGGCCGTTGAATCTTAGGAAGCTCAGGAGGCATTTTCCATGCTCCGAGCCTACAGAACACGTTAGGACTGTCCTTTCGCCCGATGTGTCTTCGGTCGATGGTGAACTGGGAACGCGGTTCAGCCCGGGCGGGGGCTTGACCGCGATTCAGACAAGATAACCCGGTACTCATTTTGAGCTCAACGGACGAGGCGGGGCTTAGATACGCTTTTGAACTGGATCTGTGGAACTGGCCGACCATCAATGCGGTCCGCCACGTCACGAATCACCTCCCGCCGCGCGAAACCCTCGATTTCGAACGATCCGCCTGCGGCCGGAGATGGGTAGATCATCGCCGTCATAAAACCGCAGGAAGCCCTGCCCTCAAGATGCAGGGCTTTCTTCAGGATTTTGGCCGGACCAGACCGACCTTTCAAAGGTGAACTTGGACCTGCTTTCCGATCTCCACCGCGGCGCACAATCCGAAACATAAGAGCATATTGGACCTGCTTTCTCTGAAAACTCAGCTCGCGGGTCAAATTCGTGCTAGTAGCGCTCGGAACCAGCTTATCCCCAATACCCGTGATCTTATTGGAGGGTCCGATACATCTTTATCTCCGGCACCAGTGCATTGCGTGTGCTCTCATATTGTCCATACGGCTTAATATCCCCAACCCATTGAAATATTCGAACCCATAGCCCTGATTCAGCACGTCGCCTATGATAGCTTCTCAACCTTCGTTGCGCGGAGAGGAACAGTATACAAAATAAGTTCAAGGGAGACCAATGGACTAACCGACGACGCATTTTTGAGGGTGAGCATGGGAGATTCGCGCTTCATGGGGGGGCATCTGGGCGCGCGCGAGGTTGTTCCCGGGCTGCGGCGCGCCCCTCGTGCACGCGTAACGTCATGCGCCATGCCGCGATAGCAGCTCGGGCTGGCTGGGGGTCTGCGTCTCCAGCTCGAGCTCCGGCGTGAGGGCGGTGTAGGTCGTCATCGTGGTGGTCTGCACCCAAAGTTGGTGAGGATGTGGTAGTCGGTAGACGGGGGGTTTTTCGTTCGAAAAGCCAGCACTCCTTTTATACGTCGTCGAACGGAAGCAAGCAGGGGGATCTAAGACTCCCCGCGCGGAAGGAGCGCCACCTCGGGGAGGTCGGTGATTCAAACCCCCCACCATTACTGCCCAGTGTGAAGAGTTGTTGGTATCACCGGAGAGGGTGGAATGTTAAGCCGAGCCTGCCTTTCACAAAATCATATCGGACGCGTGTACCAGGTACTCACTCGAAGCCGGAAACCAGATTGGAGCCAAGTAATTAATGGCGACTGTCTCATCTCCTTTAATATCTGCCTGAGACCGCATTTCAAATTTCCCCGTCTAAGGGAGTATAGCCCTTGTCTCGCTCACCCCGCGGAGTTTCGAGCCATGATTAAATAGAAAATCAGGGAAGGGAGATTCGGAGGACGTCACAGCAAGTAAAATATCAGCGGAAGAATTCACTGTGTTCCCTGGCCCCGTTGGTGAGAGATGCAAGATAAGAGGGCCCACTCGTCGGAGACTACGTGGAATCAGGAATTGTGCTCAACGCTATCATTATCGGTGCTGTGAGTGTGTAAAACGGCCGAAAGGGAGTTCGGACACAAGCTCAGGATAATATTGACAACGAGCAGGGCGGTCTAGGGCGAAGCGTACTCATGCATGTCATCGACGATCCATATCACGAGTCTCTGCACAAGATCAGCGCGCACCGACGAAAGTCCGGGGCCACTAACCGCCATGGACCATCTATCCCGAGCTTCCCTCTCGCATGCATCTGGGGCATCGCGAGCTGTATACACTGTGTCAGCTCTGCAAGTTCCTGTCTCTTGAGTTCTTCCTCTTGTTCGTCATCGAGATCGAGGTCCAGTGCAAATTGAATGTGGGGAGCGGCTGAGTGGGATACGAGCAAATTGTCAAGTGTGTTCAGCACCATGATCTCGGCGTCGTCGAAGAGATCATCGCGCCAGGAGAACACGACGATCTCTCCAATGGTATTAGAACTGGAGATTAGGATACTGGCGATGGAGTCGATGAACCAGGGTTCGGCGTATTCGCAGTAACCGATGTCTATTCCGAAAGACCGCAGGCATGGCAAGGTGGGGAAAGACACACTGGAGTACGAGTCGGGGACGTCTAGATGCGATCGTGAGCGGAGGAGACTGGCAGCTTGTAGAACAGAACATACCCCTGAAATCAAGCCGAAGATACTCCAGTGTAGACGCAGCGGCGCGGATCAGACCCATGCCATCTTGAATCGGGATCAACAGGCTGCGCATCTTCGACATGCAGCCTGCAAATTGTGGACGGGATAACAATCTGGAAATCGCCTGGCTCGTGTCCCGAATGTCTACGGGATCAAGCCAAGCTGAGCAGCATTCGGGAATCTCCGGGATAGGATTTGCGATTGGAAGCACATCGAAGAAGAAGAAGGATAACGGGGCGGCGGCTGTCATGAGACGGAGGATCACGGCCGGCAGGATCTCTTGGATGGCGCGAATCCACAACGAGAAAAGAGGATTGCGCGAAATGAAGTCAATGAGGGCAGAACAAAGTCCGGGGGCCAGCCTGTTCCACCGCAGTGCAGTGATCTCACACCCGCGTACTTGAATCAGGTCGGCGAGAACCTGCTGGAGACATTTGACTTCCGCGTCCGTTGTGCGGTCCGTTGGGAGCTCTATCGCCAAGTCAGTCACATAGGCCGCAATGTGTGGCGATTCCCTGAGAAGCCTTGAAACCCGAATGAAATTCGAGGAAGCTGAATTATCTTCGTTGCGTAGAGCCAGCCGACTCAGAAGAGCGCGTTGGCTCGCACCCCGGAGACGCAAGGATGCCAGCGAGCATGCCTTGAGGGACGTTCGATCCCCCACATTCTGGACAATGCCCACTAACTTTAGGTAGTGGGTCCTGAAGTGCCCTAATGGTGCAGAGCGTCCGCCAAAATGTAGCTTTCCCACGGCCAAGCAGAGCTAAACATTGCGATTTTACGCATGAGTTCGAGTCCCCTCATGTGCGATTTTTTTTTTTCATTTACTTTCTTGCTAAATCCTTCATTTACTTTCTTGCTAAATCCAACAAGAGTTGATTGGTCTAATATTGTCATGTATTTGGGGTTCAACTGACATGCCTCGGGCATGTATTTCTGGATATTAGAGAGCTTGTGCCCAAGCGACATGCCGCTTTTTGATTGTGCAAAAAGCGGCATGCAGCTTTTTTATATTTTTTCTCTGAAGGCCATTACGACTGTCTACTAGCATTGTGGTGTCAGAATTCGACTGTCAGGCAGAATTTGTAAAAAGTTGCATGCCGCTTTTGCACAATGCACAAAAGCAGCTTGCCGCTTGGCACAAGCTCTCTCTTAAGTTGCATCTCCAACAAACCTTCAATCCCAATTAATCTCCCCAAAGTGGTTGTCAAAACTTCTGTTCAAATGAGAGAAGAATTCAACCAAAACTCCGATTTAACCCTTGTCAATCATTCCACCCAGCTCTGGAATTATAGCCGGTAACATCACCGAGGGCACGGCCAAGAAATTTCTATTTTTTGGCTGTTTTTGATCACCACGAAAGAATTGCACGGCGTGCCCTCAGTTCTGCACCAATTCACATGAGACATAGATAAATCTAACAGGCTAATCCAAGCGCAATTAGTGATAGAGGCCATGTTGCAAAAATATCTTATTCTCAACAATCTGGTACCTCAGGTGTTCTGGCTCGAGAATCTCAGATAGCACACCTAGATGGGGTCCAATCGAGCTGATCTTTTAGGAGGATGTACTTATGGGTCCCCTTGAACTTCTCATAGAGTCGAATGTACAAATCTTGGCTTTTTCGTGGCTGGTGGTTCACCCGGAGAATCCCAAGAACATTCGATTTCATCGGGTAGTGCTCGCTCTGGCTGATGGTATACAAGCCCCAAGAAATTCAACATGCAGCGGTGTCTAGTAGCTCAATCTGGTAAAATCCTTGGAAGCTAGATTGATCTGGAATCAACTCAGTATATTATACTGATGGATCAGACCTGCATCCCACTGAGATTCACGTCCATTGGAATTTAACAGGATATGTGGTTATAATCAGTTGCGACAGTCTTTAACCTACCTCCAATGAGATATAACCAAAACCAAGGTCCAACTCATTTCAACCTGGTGGGAAGGCAACACACACTCTAGAGCCAATATGAATTTGTCTCTTCGCGTTTGAACAGCTCTGAGGGCCTGACACAGTCGGGGCTTCCTGGCCCAATGCGAGCTGGTCAATGTGTTGACCGAGCGAGATTTGGGCCTGAGAGTGATTGCATGTCCTTTGGCAATAATAATATGTTACATGTGGCCAGCCCCAATTTAGAGCTCTCTCGGCTTGGCTTGGGTCCAACCTGTTCCAAAAATTGGGAGAGCTCGTGTCCGTGGAGTAAGTAAATTTGAAGTGAATGCTAATTTTGTCCAACATGTACTGATGAGCACTGAGTAAGGCTCCAACCTTTTAGTTTCCGTTTACGAAGGCCCGTAAACTAAACGGTTAAAAAATCCAAAACGTTTACAAAAACGTTTGTAAACTGTTTAAAAACAAATATTTAACAAGATATATTTATTGGGTGTGGAAGACCGCAGTTCTGACTTCAATGAAGAAACTGGGGGCCCCTCACCGTTTGCGAATTCCACGCATAAGTTCAGCAGCATGTTGGCCTGCACAGATCAGCGGGCTCTCCCAATGTAGATGTACTGCCTTCGGGGAACCGAAGTCAGAGATGACCGGAGTTGCTATCGAACCGAGCGTGAGGCCATGTGCGGCACAGAACCAGCTTGGATTTGTGTTCAAATTGAATCCCCAGGCATAGGTACATAGTTTCTGAGTGAAACTGAACAGTGGATCAATGTACATAATCAGTTGAAAATGCTTGCAAATATTACCGTTTAAATAGTTTGTAAACTGTTTGCAAAACGTTTAATAAGGCCCGTAAACTAAAAGGATTATTAATCCGTTTACAAACGTCTACAAACGTTTGAAAACAAAAACGGTTGGAGCCTTAGCACTGAGTTAAGTACTTAGTTAGTGGGCTCTGCCGCACAGCGCGCTACAATTGTTATGAGGTCGAGGAGCTCTTGTGCGATGGTCATGGTGGGGCGAAGGAAAAGACTTCCTTGTTTGTTGATGTGGGTAAGGCTTATCTCGGACGCATCATCCAACACCAATCGGCAGGACTGATCCGAGCGAGCATATACCTCGAACTACTTCTCTGCTTCCAGCAGCCGAGGATCAAAACTCAAATGAAAACTGCTCACGATTTTCTTGAACAAGTTTTGATGAGAATGTTAATCTGCGGTAGAAGCCGGGACAGTCTCTGGGGGATGAGACCACTCACTCTCCCCGACGCGCATGGTAGCGAGGCGGCGCGCGCGATCGTACGCGAAGCGAACACATCTGCAAGATCAAATACGAATTGCTCTGCACGGAGTGTAATACCGGAAAAAGAACATAATACATTAGAGTGCGATGTAATGTATCGGCCAGATGCACTCGAAACGCAAATGGGTTATTACAGAGAATATTTAGGTTTCATACAGCAGCCCATCGATATACCGGCGTGATCAAACGCAAGGCGCCTTGCCTCATGCGCCTGCTGCATCTCGCGCTGCACACCCGCTGCGAAATCGGTCAAGTGCTCTCCGCTGTCATTTCTGACGAAGTCGACCCTCCATCGGATGCGCGGGCCCGCGGGGCGCAGGGCGAGCGCGGTATCTAGCGCGTTCATCAAGACTGTATCCAGAACGGAAGGGGGCTCGCATCCCAACCCAACTCAGCGTGTAGAATGTGACGGTGATCTCGGCGAGCGCGGGACTCGACTTGGGAGCGAGGACATGGGAGAATGCCCACGAACCACAGGGCGAAAATGTCTCGCAAATGGAGTTCGACTTCAAGATATCGGAGCGCAGGGGGGAGCGGGAGGGAGAGCGTCGGTACATCGCTGACAGCCAATTCGGGGGTAAGCCTCGCTCTCGAATTAAGACATTACTTACACGCCCCAAAGCGGAAACGAAGATCCTCGAGCGTACGCGCTGCGGACGAGATGAGCGTAGTGGCATGTGTCCAGGCAATCCAAGTGGAAAGACGACGCAGTGTCACTGTATATGAATCCGTGTCTGAGCGAGTCAGGAAATTGCAGACATCTGGGGAGTCGGCTTCGAGGATTAAATCCCGGAGCGTACCCAAATATCGAAGGGCGGTTAAGGTAATGGATTTGACACCTTCCGTAAGGGTCACGGAGTGGAAGGCGAGCATGGGGGCAGATCCAACGAGGCGCAGAAATACCGCGGCCGGAATCCTTTTGATGCTCTTGGTGTGGAGCTCGCGTAGCGTCGGGCGTGCCATGAAATCCAATAGCTCTTCAGCCATTGCGCGGGAAATATCCTCTCAATAGAAGGTCCAGGTGTCGCCATGGATGATGCATCGGCGCACATTCCCAGTGTGGCGAGCACTTGTGATAATGCGCGACGATGCAGGTGGAAGAGATATTGCAACTGAATCTTTACGCGCGTGATACACGTCGCGATATGGAAATTTTGTGAGGAGGACGCATGCTGCCACGTAGTCTCGGGTCCTTGAGTCGTGAGTGTCAGGGAGCGCAAGAGAATGCGTTGGCTAGGAGGGCGAAACATCGATTCCACGAGAGAGCATTCTTTGAGCGAAGGAATATCTTTAACCTCGGCGACGATGAGGTCGATGAGCTCTTGTGGCAACAATGGCATGGTGATGAGAGCCAAGGAGGCGAGTGTTTGGCTGAGCTTGGTCGCTGCGCGCGATCTGACGCTGTGCCGCACAGCCTCAGATACGGCATCGCCAGTTTCGCCTCCCTTCCCATCCTCCATGTTCCAAACTCGTCGACGTCTCCCTCGATTCACCGAGCTCTAAAAGTGATCTAATCATATGTTTGCCAAGCTCTGGCCCTAGTATTCTCTGCATTCGACAAATGAGCGAGTCGAAGCGACCACATTCTACCGTCTGCGGTCGACCATTTGCCGCGGGCTATCATACCAGAGCTCCCACGCTTCATCTCACTTGGTCAGTATAAAATTGAGGAGACGGATTCGTGGGCGATCCCTTCCCGATTTCAGAGGACTAGGTCAGATACATTCGCGCAACGATTATTTACTCTGTGAACGCATCCCACATACCCGGTTCGAAATCCCTGCCGATCCCCGCAACGCATGCGTTTAAACTCGCCCAATTATTCCCAGATTGTGAATGTCAATCGGAAGGCTGCAGACAGAAGGTGAGGTAACACTTCGTTTCAATATCGCAACCCTTGATTCCTGAACTATTGTTTATCTCCTCGTAGCTCATCGACGCAGTGAACGCAACAATCCAGCAGGCTAAAATTCAGATCTAGAGATACAGGTCAGTCAGAAATAACAACCGAGAGCAGAGACCCTTACGGTCTACGTAACTCAGCGCTCCATCGGGGGACAGCCGCCTGGTCCCCCGGCGACGACGTCTCTCTCATATGCCCTTTTCCATGGCCTGTTCCATGCATGCTGCCCGAAACATCAGCGCGCCTAGGCTGATACTCGGCGCCTCGAGGCCGAGCCCCTCCGAAGATACGGCGCTCGTCGTGATGCATGTTGTTGTCGCTTCCCAGATGCGGGGTGCGGAAAGGTTGATAATGTTCGACATTTTTGTGGGTGAGTGGGGTGGGTGAATGCGGGTGAGTGGCCGAGCGTCTGGGACCTGGGTCAGTGTTATAGCTTGAACGGCGGGAGTGATGGTACTGCATCCGCGCGGAAGTTAGTGCACCTTTGTTGCGAATGAGCTGATGTGGAACTTGTCCCAAATGTTCGTTGGCCCTCAAATACCGATCGAGCCCGGAATTTAAAAATGCAGTGACATTGCTTCAACCCCTGTAATATTAATGTTTCACATCATTCCACCTGTTACATGGATTGTAGGACTGAAGAACCCATCGCATAACATGACACCAATCATCGAACATCTATGTAGCTGGTTCTGTGTACTCGCCAGATCTACAGAATTTCCGATGTCCCCGAACAACCTATTGCATATTGCAAACCGATCGCTTTAATGTTGTCGCCACCGACTAGCGCTGACTCAGAGGTGGTTTCTGTCGCGGGTCCGTACGTCACCAACCCTAGATATTCTCCCGCCGCCCGCTGCGGCACCTGACAGGGGCTGAGGCTCCATATAAGAGAGCCCTAGCGTCGATCACATTAACAACGCACCCATACTACCCTTTCATCATGAACGCAGCTATGCCCACGACGCCCTCCTCATCCCCACACAGTCCATCGACCAAATCTGCCTCGACACCACTGCGCGACCGGCGTGGAGTCCGGCTGTCCCTCCGCTCGCCCTCACCCGGCGCCGCCAACGCCGATCGTGAAGAATCAGTAGCCCCCATCGACCGACACCTCGCGTGTCAACTCGCGCGGACAGGCACTCTGCCCCACGATCGGGGGCGGCAGGTATCGTACGTTAGAGTTTAACTTTGAGCCGGTGAGTCTCTGGTTCTCCGAGCGAACGAGGGGCGGTTCTGATGGCTTATAGAGAGATTCTACGGGGCGAGACCTAGAGACACTTGAGGAATCTTCCGAGCTGCACGTACTTCGGGCGCACTACATTCCACTTGCACATAATCATACCTTACATTCTCTCCGTATCATTGATTAGGACATGTTGAATCAGTAGGACTCGAGATTACTCTCGTCTCTCCTAACATCGCACACCTCTCAAACTTTCAGATGGCAATCCAGAACCCCATAACTCACTCGTTGGGTGGGACGGCAGATCCCGGCACGGGAGGCGGCATTCCAAACGATCAAGCATATGTTGCCGAGGGGAGCGAGCCGCTGCTTGCCGGGCCCACGGCAGCAGATTGGCCTCAGCGGAATTTGAAAGACTTCCAACAGACACAGTTTTACATACAGCTACGATTCCTAAGGCCCTCCGGACACCCCTGGCCCCTCCGTCGTGTCGTAATTTCCTCCACTTCTGAGCACAGAACCCGATTCAGCTCCTCCCACGCTGTTCGACCTGATCTGCCTCAAATCTCGATCCCGATAGGAATCATGCTCCCGAACCGCCTCAGCGCATTTGATGAATCGCTGCCACGAGGTGTCCCGTTAACGCAGGCACGCAGCGCTCACAAAATCTGCATTGTTATGTTCACAAGTAAAAACGGACTGAAGATGAATATTAGACGCGCGTAAGTCATAAGATACCTTCCTCTGCTTGCCCACGCACCACCCGCGCACCGCCCTGCACGTCCCATCGCGCCGACCGTCCATAACTGGGCGTCGCCGACGACCTCGGCGCTGTGGGCCCACCGCACGCGCCGCGCCTCCTCCCATTGCTCAGGGGCCGCATCACCGGCGAGACCGAGGTCCTTGCTGGTGGCGCCCGTGCGCGATGCGCCGAGGGGGCTGGGGAATGTTAGCATGGAGCTTGGAGTAAATGGTGGGCGGTCGAAGAAAGCAGGAAGAGAGGAAACATGCCATGGGGAGGGAGCAGGCGATGGGGAGTCCTGGGAGAAGGAACGAGTGGGAAGACAAAGGCGTGAGTGGCGCGAAGGCAAGCCGGCGCGGGTTAGAGACGAGTAATAGGAACGTAACGAGGGATAGACGAGAGAAATCGCACCGGCAAGAGCGCGTACAGCTGCTCCTCGCCGCTCACTTCGATGGACTTCATGTCGGACCCGCTGCGCGGGATGATGCGAAGGAGAACGGAAAGCGAGTTGCGCAGGAGAGGCATGTCGACGGCGCCGGGGTGCGTGTGCGTAAGGACATGCGCAAGGGCAGATGGAAGAAGACGCACCTCGACCATAGGATCCTGATACACCGACATCTGCTTGAACAGCACGCGGAACGCGGAGTATCCGTCTATCAGCGCTTTCTTGAGCCCTAGGTCCGCGAGGTCGATCGGGCCGCCTCCGCCCGCGGTGTGCACGGCCGCCGCGCGCGCAGCGCCGGCAGTAGCCCATCGATCCACGGTCACTTGCTGTAGTACAGCTGCGCCATCTCGCGATCCACGCCCTCCGGCGTCACGTCCAGCACCTTGAGCGAGACGGCGCCCGCAGTGAGGAAGAGGAGGTAGAAGTGGGGGAAGCGCGCGAGGAGCGAGGCGCAGGCATGCTGGACGTTGCGCAGGAGGGAGAGGTCGCGGGGCAGGAACGGAGGCTGGATGCGGTTGCGGCCAACGAGGACGATGTGCGCGTTACCGTGTGTGTGGCGCGCGAAGGCTTCCGCCGGCAGGCGTGTACGTGGGTCTCCAGGCGGCGTTTGGGCGGATTGTGGCGATGGAGGGCATGGAGGACATGTATGACAGGAGGGAAGACTGAGACTCGGATTGTCGCGGTTCAGTAGGCGGCATCGCTAGCGCATCACATCGACGCCTACCCAGGAGTCCGAAGTCGTCGAGAGCGCCTGTTCGGCAACACTGCATTTGGAAGGAAACCAAGCACGTGCAAAGTTAAGCACTGCCTCGGGTCGAGCTTGAAAATAAGGTTTCCATCTATCAAAAGGGAAAGCGTGCGAACCAAAATGTCAAGAGACATTTCTGATTGGTTGATGGTCACATGCACACCGCTCCTTCCACATCCTCCAAGTTTCTGGCGCCTTTCCACTGTATCCCTGAGCACTCTCTGTAACCTACTATACTCTTGCAATTCCAACAAGTCTTCTGGTACCCAGACCTGGGGCTATGCTTACCCCTCCAAATATTGCAAAAGAGCGCGCGTCCTCTTTGATGCCATCGAGCGTAACACATTTTGATTGACTGCTGGCTGCAAACCTTCCAACACTGATCTCTCTCGCGTCTTCACACCTCTTTCGACCTCTTTGACGTGTTTTTGTCCCTTTCAACGTGTACATGAGCCCCAGCTAGCATTAAGATGTCTAATCTCTCAGTTTAAGCAGAGTTCTAAGTTTCTTGCTCTCTGACTCGACGTGTCAAGAGTTACCTGTGGTTTGAATACTCTTCAAGAAAAACACTATTGACAGGAGCTCAGAGTGAGTATGCGGGCTCAATTTTTGTTAGCTGGGGATAAAAAACAACTGTACCCGAAGACGCGCAGACGGAACAGCACGAGCATGTCGCCACGAAGTGGTTGCGGCCTCGGACTCGGAGGTGCGTGCCTCATTTCTCTTCCTCTTCCTTCCCTGATCATTCTCTTCTTACCCACAATAATTTCCTGTTGGGATAGAACCTGAGTCTCAAGTCCACATCATCATCGCGATGGACTGAGGTCGGAGGTCGTGCCGGGGCATCCCCGGGCCTGCGGTCCATGTGCACGCCACGTAATTCGCCCCAGGTGAGCGCTTACACTTACGCCCGCTGCTCATGTCCGCTGACATTGGGCTCTGTCTGCCCCGACTTTCACGGACACATGCACACGGAGGTGGTTTGGATGCTGGAGTACCTCAAGGAGTTCCTCAGGTGAGCATGCCGCTGCTGAATGAACCATTGCATTGAGGTCGAGTTGAATGATCATAGCATACTGAACGTGGGGTCACGAGGAGCCAATCAAAGATTGGCGACGAGTGGCCGCGGCAGCTTACAGTTGAGAAATTGACATGTATCTCTGTAGATTTCGGAAACTTGAGATTTAAACTGGTCCGCTGCACACTGCAAACTGGAGAACTTGTAAATTTATTCCAAAGATTCTTCCCGTAGCATAGCACGGGCCACTGCTAGTCTGGGACAAATAAATAAGGCGGACTCTGACAAGGTTCGTGAATATCTACGTCGTGTAATTGATCACCAAGGCTGTGGGGCCCAATGTTGAAGTTATGCGGTCCCATTGCAAACTCGATGAGAGATATTAATGAATGAGTGGATAGAGAGGAAACTGGCACAGGAGGTCACCGCGGGTAGAAGCTTGTCTTGCGGAAAAGGCCGTGTATCCGCCGGGATCATCCCGATCGCTCCTGCCTACAGATATAAGGCCACCGTTTAACCGTCACAGAAAGGAACGAACGCACTGCCAAAATGAACCCACCCTCCGCGTCCTACACCACCTTCTTTCCATCCCCCGCGTCGAACTTGAAGATCCCGGGGGACCTCATTATTATCAGCCGCGAGGCGCTGGCGGGGCGTATCAGCGCCGATATAGCGCGGGAACGGGGGCGCAGCAGAGTGAAATCGAAGATCCCCAGGGACCGCGCGCTGATTAGCCACGAGGCGCTTGCAGGGCGGATCGCCGCTGACCTCGCGCGGGAACGCATTACAGCCGGCGGCGCGTACGCGCCTGAACACCGGTGATGAGGTATCATCTCTGGCTTCGTGGTTAGCAGATGGAGAAAGGAATGAATTCTCCGAGAGGGAGGGCAGTAATAGTGGAGGACCGCGTCCAACGTCCTACATAATCTGTATCGACTCAATTGTGAAGAGTCCGTTATCCCTACACCAGTAAACGTCCGAGGTCAACGCAAGATCAACGGGGGAAACTGGATGGAGAATGTAATGACATTGATCAACTCACCTTGAAGTTGGGTGTATTGCGCACTCCGTGTCAATGTGAATCTCACCAGCTATGCTGCCGTCGGAGCACGGAGTTTTATACGTGAATACAAGAAAAATCTATCATTGGCTACCAAGATGGCAGACCGGAGTGCGCTGCATCATCATCCATGCACCACGCGCCACGACGCCTGTATATGCCCACGATCAGTACAGGGAAACGAAAGGTTGGGGGTCAGTAGCAAAGTGCGGCGCTCGACGGCAAGCTTCCCCTTCGCATGCGCACACGGCATGGCCTGTTGGATGAACCGTGTTATCGCTGCGAAGTCGCCTCTTGAATATCCGTGAGACGGCCAGCTGCCATCGAATGCGCGGGGCAGCCGAATGGGATACGATCGAATGATCCAGACTGTTAAGCACCCGTATATGGAGATCATCTAGGGGGTTCCCGTGGGATGAGGCTATGATGACCTCTTTGATTGTATCCGAGTTTGACGGAAGGACGCCGGCGACTATTTCGATGAGCCAGGATCCGGTGAGGGCAAAGAAGCATATGTCTATCGAGAGGGATTGAAGGCATGGGAGAGAAGAAAACGGGCGGAGGGAGCATGACTCGTGGCCCTCTAGTTCAAGATGAGATCGTTGAATGAAGCGGAACGTATTGACGTACCCTCGAGAGCGAGGAACAGGTGCTCTAGCGTATATGCTGCGGCGTGGATCAGACCCATACTGTCAGCGGGGACTACGAACAAGCGCCGCAGCTTCGATATCCCTGCGCTTTGTCATTGAAAAATAGACGATTTTCAGCGTGTTTTTACTATGACCAACGATTCACGCGGCGAGGGACCGGAACAAATCTGCAGGGGATGGGATTCGGGGGGGGAGGAGGGATCATGGCCACCAAGAACGCCAGTTGGTCACCAAATGCGGGGGGGGGGAGGGATAAGCAGTGCTGTTTCGTGGTGCACCGTCGCGGGACCGAATCACATTGAGCACGGGCCATCCAAAATGTGCGCATTTTGGACTTTTTTCTCATGTGATGAGTCCTGGTTTGATAGGACTGGAGGTAGGCTAGAAAGATGCGGAGGAGGAAACGGTATACCGGATGTCGAAGTTGCGGAAGGGGTTTCTAAATTGAATTGGGGACGGACAAGTTACTACCAACGAAGCGACTGACTGATTGGAATGCCCTAAGGCGCTCCTTGCTGTGTGTGGCAAGTCCTCGGGGTCGATCATCAACACCGTCAATCTTAACAACAACCCGGAACACGCCGTGATTTTTTCTCACTTCCCCAGACCGCTGCTTCTCGGTCCGCTAATCGCCTGTATTTGGGTGAGGTTCTCGGCATTCACAGATACGGTTCCGTGTCAGGGAAGTACGAGAGTCACACGGATGTGGAAACCGTCGACGGATTAAGCTACCTGAGTCTCCGAGTCTATGAGCAAGTGACCCTCAATCCTATTGTCGCTTGGGATCTCTAACTGTTTCTTCTAGCTCAGAACGGGACGGAATAGGGTGCCAGGGAAGCCGAGGAAGACAGTCAGCGGCGGCAAGAAACTCAAGGTAGTGAAGGTGCCAGCGGGGAAGCGGAAGACAGTGGGGCCTCGGGGCAAACAGTGGTGTATATTGTTCTGTGCGTCGTAGAGGGCCTAATTAAGTTCCCAGAACTCTGGGGAGCGTGTAACATGCGAAGGAACGTCAAGAGCGGCCCCCGAGCGCCAAATTAGATCTGGGAGAGAAAAAATGGCATTTTTCCTAACTCTTCGTCCGAAGTAGAGTAAAATAGCCATTTTTTGAGGTGAAAAGCGGACCGTGTGTAACGGTAGTGACCGGGGGTCTAGTAGGAGTAACTTTGAGCCACAAGCCCCATTCAAGGCCGCACCTGCCACGCTGTCTCGGCGGCTTCGCGAGACGTCTCCGGTGAGCAAAACAGGATCAATTGGGACGATGCTCGTCGCCCTACACAAGGAAAAGCACTGAGATAGTGTATGTGCAAGGAGGAGGTAGGATATAAAAGGTAATACGCTATCCCTCCTAATTCTCAACGCGGTCACCCAACTGGGTGACCTGACCTTTCTCGGCATTGGTCCGGTCACCCATTTGGGTGACCCGATCACTCTTTACCCCATTCACTACGTTCCGGGCCCTGGGCCTCCACGTTTCGAGGTGTGCGTAGAGCGGCCTTCATCATCGGACCTCGTAAGTAGTCGCATGGTCCGACTCGAAATTCATTAATTAATGATTGGGGAACCATCGCAACTCCCGTTCAATGATGCCTGTCGTGAGACTGAACAGCTGTTGAAACTTTTTTGTCTGGATTGCCTCTTCAACCGTTGGATGATCCGGGACGCGAATGGATGGATATGATATCAGCGGAATTCCAAATTAGCGCCCGAACGACTAGCGAGCTGATTGCCGGCTCTGTACTTATATGCCAGTGTTCGAGTGGTACTCGTATTGCTCATCCAGCTTTCCCCCCTACACGATGTCTCCCAAAACTGTCTATCTCAGTGAGTTGTTGACATACCGGGTGAACCATTTGTTCACAGTGTTGTCGTGTACAAGTTTCCGGAGCCAATCGCGGCATCGGATACAAACTCGCCTCCATCATTGCTGCACGCCCTGATACGATGGTTTTCGCGGGTGCGCGGGACCCCACAGCGCAATCGTTGAAGGATCTGTCAGCCAAACACCCGAATGTCCACGCCGTGAAGCTCACTTCCGGCGACGAGGCCAACAACGCGGCTGCCATCGCTGAGATTCAAAGGATCGCGGGACACCTCGATGTCATCATCGCCAATGCCGGTGAGTATATGTTCTCCTACCGGGTAAATCATACTAAGCATGGGTCGCAGGAATTGCCAAATATTACGGTCCCCTAGCGACCACGCCCTTGTCTGAATTAAGAGATCACTGGGAGGTCAACACGCTGGGGCTCGTCGTCCTTTTCCAAGCGGCACATCGCCTCCTTCTCGCCTCCCCCACCAACGCCCCGATCTTCGCGTTCATGTCCAGCATAGCGGGCTCGATGGGCCATCACGTATCCATCCAAGGTTCGCCGTACGGATCCTCCAAGGCCGCCGCGAACTTCCTCATCAAGTCTCTGCATTCTGAAAATCCGACGCTCATTGCGATGGCCATTCACCCCGGATTTGTCGTGACGGAGATGGGAACGGACTGCGCGACGGCGATTGGGATCCCGAAGCCGCCCCACAACATGGACGAGGCAATGGCGGGAGTCATGTCGCGCATCGATGGAGCGACGAGGGAGGCGAGCGGTGGCCGGTTCTGGAACTTCAAGATAACGCGGGGCGATCCGTGGGATGTGGAAACAGAGGAAGTTCCGTGGTAGATTGCGTACATAGTTCCGTCGCGGTTAGAGTTACTGTATAACCCCAGTGAGTAAATAAACCATACTGACCGTCAGGGACAATACAAGCCGTCAGTCAGTACAATCCAAGCTGTCAGTCAGTACAAATGGGGATCCAGCGCCATTACGAATTCAAAGTCGAGCCAAGGGTGTACCGGCATTCAAACCGGTGACTAAGGGCCGGTTAGTTAGTCCGGCCGGCAGGCCCCGAAAAAAAAAATTGAGTTGCATGAATACGTCCCAAGGTTCACCTAGTCACTCCTGCTATCCTCCAGTCTTTTCTGGTACTTCCTCGGCTTGCACACAGTTGTATTCCTGGAAGTGCGAAATTCAGGATGACCGCGATGCAACCCCAATTTCGCACAATCTATATATACCTCGTGGAGAAAGTGGACGTGCATAGCCCGGTTCTCACGATAGCCAAGGTATTTACGTTATTCTTCACCAGCATACATTACTGCGAGTTGTGGCGAGATAGGATCGCCCCTCCCCTCTTCCCACTCACCGACGAGGACAAACCCTAATCAACACACAATTCTGAATGGCTGAAGTAGTTGGATTCGTGTCCAGTATCGGTCTAGTTGCCCTCGCCGGGCAGATCACGAAGATCAGCTCTGGCTACTTGTCCGACGTGCCTCAAGGGTCCCGCAGCCGACACCCTGGAACCTCTCCAACCTGCTTGCACTTCCCCGCAAACTGGAAATATCACAATTTTCCTTAGCATTTCAGGGGAGGTCGGAAGCGTGCACCAGTATCTAAAGAAAGAGACGTCATGAGAGATTCACAGTTTGAGCTCCTGGGACTGGGGACAACAACCGCCCAGAATGTTGCCAGGATCAATAGTGACCTCTCTACAAGACTTTTTCGGACGGCCAAGGGCTAGATCTGGGGTGGATGGATATGTGTGTTTATGGGTATTATAGTCGTCCAAATCGCGCAAAAGGTGTATTTCTTTCTCGCCGCAAGCGGCTGTGACTAATGCAATGAACCATTGGCGCTGACTTGTGGGGGCCAGAGGCGAATTTAATCAGCTTCCGACATGAGCATACGGTGAAGAATTGACGATGTTAAGCCCCTGTTCATGGAGAGACGAGATCTTGAACGCGGGAGAATGTGGGAAAAGCGGCCCCTGAAAAACAGGTGAGGGAAACACTGAGAGGGTTGAGTCGCCAAAGCTGAAAGGCGAGGCCCACAAGTACCGAAAGGAAGCCATCCGGAGAATTTCAATTCATCGACAGGGTTCCTGTCCAAAAGCGGTTCATCCTACACAATAGCGTACGCAGTTTTGTTCGCTACTAGGGGAATCCATGACGGTTCAAACGCCTAAGGGATTGAAGCCCGTGAATGAAGGCACGTGTTGGACGACAGCCGCTTACCGTACGTGAATATCCTTGCAGAGATATCCACTTTCCCGCGCGCGTCTTTCTCACGGACCGTTTTGCGGATCTCGCTCTCCATCTTGTTCACAGAAAAATGGCAGTACACAATGAATGCAAGCACTGCAGTCCTGTGAACTACGCGCGCGTCTCCAAAGTCATGTCCAAATATCCCCAGTCGAGCTCGTCGAAATCCTCAATGGTACCAGAAGAACAATGGTGAGCGTAGTTATGGCGCTGTGCGGCGCGAAGAGGAGTGCCCAGGGCGCGTAGTCGATGGCGGTCCGAGAGGAGCCGGGATGGATGGCGAAGAGCGATGTGGATGGTCAGCCTGCGTAGGCTCGAGTTCCGCGAGAGGTATAACAAACGAGGTACGAGTTCATAATGTTATAGTGTCTGTTTATAAGAGACTACGCGAGAGGTTATGTGTTGCTCGACGTCGCCTGAAGAGAGTAGATGAGCCATGGTGATATCGATAGATGCGCAGGTACATAGTGGGCAAAACATCGTACTCGAACCCTAAATCTACATATATCTCCTCCCCGATCCGAAGAGCACAGACTACCACATCTTCGGCACGGAATCGTCGGAGCGGTGCCAAAAGGGCCTAGACCGGCTGATCTGAATACATAGCCTCGGATAGAGCAGCCTCGCGGAGGCTAGATCAATCGGCGTCTAGATCCGGGCTGAATGCAGTAAATGTTTGGAAGGTTACATTTTCAGTGAGTTTCTCGGCATGAAGTGCACAGGTCACGCGGCCCGGGGCCCGCGTGACCGTTACGTTACTACACAGCGACCACAGCCTCAGGCTCGGCTCCGCTCCGTTGACAGATGCCAGGCTACGCAGTGGCGCACGACGTCCATAAAATCGCCACCTTCGCTATAGCTCATCGTCACACCAATCCCCCGCTCATTTGTCGAGTCAGTGCGCACTCTCCGTTTCAGTACCTTATCGACCCGAAAACGCTAGATTCGAAAGGCCAGAATGGCAGAGACATCCACGGTAGAGTTCCCCCAAGAGCTCGAGGATCTCATTATAGACCACATGCGCGGCCAAAAACATGCTTTGGCCACCTGTGGGCTAGTGAGCAAAGCCTGGCTCAGATCCAGCCGCCATCTTCTCTTTGGATGGGTCAGTTTACGCGACCACAACTGGGTAGCCTTTCTACGACTTCTGAACTCTCCCCTCGCCACCTTCGCCAGGGCGATTCAGACACTTGATATCGAGGTCTCCAACGGCGCACCAGGCCTTACGATCGACGAACTGATCCCTCACGACGGCGCACCGGACCTTACGATCAACGAACTGATCCCTCAACTGCCTGTGTTCCCATCCCTCGAACGACTCCGGCTGGCTGACGTGGATTGGAACAAATTATCGGCTGCCTCAGTTGCCTCCCTCCCTGGCGTCTTTGCCAACATCACGGAATTCGATCTCCACCACATCTCGTTTGAGACGCCGCACCAACTGGCCACCCTGGTGTCCAGTTTTACACACCTCCGGAAATTATCGCTGCACATGATCGTAACAAGGAGCGAGTCGCGGCAGCAGCAGCAGCACCCGCCCATTGTACCGTGCGATCTGGAGTCTGCGCGCTTTGCATCGGGGCGCGGCTACAGCGCTGCTGTCGTGGATCATTTTCTTGGGTGGCTGCACATTGGAGAGAGGCCTCCTTCTATCCGTAATCTCGAGCTCGGGATACTGCAAGCGCAAAACCTTCCCGCTGTCGGAAGCCTGCTCCGCGCGTTGGGTCCCGCACTGCACGAACTCGATCTCGCATTCACGTATTATGTCGTTCCCGGTATGTGCATCCTCATGTGAGATTATCAAGATGGCTCATCTACTCTCTTCAGCCCACATCGAGAAACACATTGACCTCTCGCGCAACACGGGCCTGCACAGTCTCACCATTCACATCGGCCTCCGCCGTCCCGGCTTCTCCCAGACCACCACTGACCATGCGCCCTGGGCGCTCCTCGTCGCGCCGCACAGCGCCATAACCACGCTCACCATCGTCCTCATGGTCGATAGTATTGAGGATTTCGACAAGCTCGACTGGGGGCATCTGAACACGACGCTGGAGAGGCGCGCCCAGTTCGCGGGCCTGCAGCGCTTGCAGTTCATCGTACACTGCCCCTTCTCCGTTGACAAGATGGAGGGCGAGATTCGCGAAAGGGTGCGCGGGCAGGACGCACGCGGGAGAGTGGATATTTCTGTGCTGCTGAGTTCAAGGATATTTACACATGGTAAGCGTGTTTCGTGCAACAAGTGCCTTGATTCACCAGCTTTTGCTTAGGTCTTTGAAACGTAACAATTTGCTCGAAAGCACTGACCCATTGTGTACGATATTGTGTCGGACTAAACCCTCTTTGGAACGAATTTTTATCCTTAAATTTAAATCCTCGTGAGGGCACTCTCAGTTGTAAACCCACTCTGCACAACTGCAATCGGCTCAGCCCCATAATTCCGGGGTATGCCCACTAACTTTAGGTAGTGGGTCCTGTAGCGCCCACCACAGTATGGGGGAGTGATCAATCACCGTCGACAAGCCATCGATAAAACATGATTCATAAACATCGATGATCATGGACGCGTTTTAATGCATAACTGCACCTTTCACCGATGCCCCGTTCTGCAATCCTGAGGTGATTTCCGTGCCACCGGACGTCGCCAAGCATGTAGGGAAAATGTTTCTGGTTGATGTGGTGGTCTGCAGCATAACCGCATTGGGCCAGCGACGTCGAGCGTATGTTCGTTGCCGCCGGCAACGATGAGCACGACGAAATAATAAAAATTGAAATAAAATTGATATAAAATGTACAAAAATATTGCGATGTGGAACGCCAGGCGCGAGTCCAAAGTGAGAGAATCCACGCCACAGTCGCTACAGGCCGGCTGTCGCGCAATAAAGCATAGAAATTCCGCGGCTCTCGTGGTCCGCCACGCGCGCTCGCGTTTCCGAGTCCAGATGCTACATTCCGGGGTGGAGGATGTTGCCCGCTATCTAGGGCACCGGGAGCGCGTCGTCTTCCCCCTGCGTTGGGATGGCAGGCATGCCTCCGTACGCGCAGCGAGTCCGCATGCGGCACGACACGTAAAACTGATCCGCCATTGCTGTGTGCGTCCCAGTACATGCTCGATTATATTGGAATCATTAGATAGCGATGGAATCCCTTACCATGACTGCGCATCTTCAAGTTTGGTCAGACTCTCCGCCTATATATCGTGGGCCAAATAACCCCGTGTCCTATCTGAGCTTGTAAGGGCTCACAGAAGTGTACATTATCCTGTCCGGGAGAGCGGGAATGCCATTTCTGGCTATTATTGGCAACATCTCTTAGCGACAACGTCTCCGTCACTGAGAAACGAAACTTTACACAGCAGTCGAGTTTGGAGATCCGTTGATCTGCTGGCATCAACGTGCTAGAGAGCATGCGATTTTTTGGGGTTGGTATTGGCAACAGCATCGCGCTAATCTTCCGCGTCAAGGAGCGGAGACGGAGAAGAACTCCGGGTTGTTCGGTGAGGCGGTTCCGCTCACTGGGCGCCGGAATCTAACAGGACGGCGTCTCGGTCGCTGAGAAATGAAACTTTACACAACAGTCGAGTTTGGAGATCCGTTGATCCGCCGGCATCAACGTGCTAGAGAGCATGCGACTTTTTGGGGGTTTGTATTGGCAACAGCATCGCGCTAATCCTCCGCGTCAAGGAGCGGAGACAGAGAAGAACTCTGGGTTGTTCGGTGAGGCAGTTCCGCTCACTGGGCGCTGGAATCTAACAGGACGGCGTCTCGGTCGCTGAGAAATGAAACTTTACACAGTAGTTGAATTTGGAGATTCGCTGATCCCCGGCATCAAACACAGCCGGGTGTTCCACTGCGGTGGCTGACCTCTTTTTGGCGTGAAAACACTGAATCCAAACATGTCCGCTGTTTTGCCGTATTTTCCCCCCAAAATAAAAGCAACGCCAAACATAAAGCCTGTTTTGGCGTCATGTTTGGGCCCTGAACTTGACCAAAACATGTCACCTTTTTGCCTCCGAAAAATGGCCAAACAGTTCAAATGTTCCGTAGTTTGTTTGTGGTGCTATTTTTTGCCCCAAAACGGAAAGATAAAAGAGTACGTGTTTACTGTTCTCTTTTTGTCGCCCAAAAAAAGGGATATGCCGACAAAAACACAAATGGGCTATGTCATCCCTTTTTTTGGGCGACAAAAAGAGAACAGTAAACACCGAGTAGCATCGTTTCACCGTGTTGAGTACTGCGACTGGGCGTTGATATAAGGGAAGGCACCCGGTCTTGTCGTATTGGCAGCCCGACGGGTATAACCCTTCCCGGAGCGTATCTCGGTGGCGCCCAATCGGATCGTGTGTCGGCTGCATTCATTTCCAGGCCTGGGTGCAGCCTTGACGAGCTTCGTATTATCCACCCACGACAACCCGTATCACGGAGGAAACCTATGTGGAGAGCCTTTTCTCCGTTCCGTCCTTTCGTTCGCCGATTGTTTACGAAGATGAATACGTATCAGAGGCTCGTCGGATGGAGATGACGATGAGCTCGACAACGATTCGAGCGCCTATGTATGGGATTGCAGCGAAGACGAAAGTGGAGAACAGGGATTGAGAACAAAACTATGATCATTCTGAAGAACAGTAAATTGCAATCCCAGATTCCCCAAAAATTTCGTTGGGCTGTTTGCAAGTCCCAATCTCAATTCACCCACTTTACCTCACAATTTCTCACGTGCTGGGCACGCCTTGAACTTCACATCCGGCCATCTCATCAAAGACTTTGGTGGCTTTTCAAAGCGGTTTTCTTCAAGTTCTGACAAAGTTTTGACGCTCATACAACTACTGCGAAGTTAACGTCGAGAAAAGCGATACGAGGTCGATGATGTTGCTGTCGGTGATAGTACCGTAGACGGCGCTCCAAGGATACAGAAGATGCTTCTAAGCTTGACCGTACGCTTGCCAGTGCGCATGTGTGTGTGAGCACAAATGTATTTGACAGTCAATTAGATTATAATAGCTTAGCAACTTGCACGTTACACTTCAACATCTATCTCGCGGGGATCTCCGTGGTCTTTCCCGCGATAGGCTTATTTCCAGAACCCGGCGAGCACTCGGTGCTCAACTTGTCGCTGGTGGCATGGATGCCCAATGGGAAGCACGATCCCTGCTCTGCGACTAGGTGCTCCACGCAGATGGGGTGACCGAACTTGGTCTGGACGACAAACGCCGCGGTCTGGAGCTTACCGGCGCTCGATTGGATGTTGAGCGTGATCGCAATGGTGCACATTTGCTGCACGTCGGACGCCGTAAAGCCTCCTGCGCGGTCGTCAAAGACGGTTTTGGGGACACCTTGGTTGAGCTGGCAGAGAGGTCAAGAATGAACAGTAAACGTTCAATATTCAACGTACTGCTCTCAGAATCACAGCGACCGGCATCTTTGTTTGCGCTCGTCCACGCACTGAATGTGTGTCTGCCAGACTTAGGGTCCTTTTCGCCGATAAGGACGTGCTTTTGCATGGCAGCGAACATTGCCTTGGCTTTCTGCGCCTCAGCAGCCGTCGGCGCAATCTGGGCGGCTTGTTTGAGTGGTGGGCAGAGCTTCGCGTTGGTAACAAATGGTTCAGCAGTCGATACCCTCGCGCCGCACGTTTCTTCGCTAAAAACGAAAGAAGTATTGAGACGAAGTTCTAAGTGAATGTTTTGAGAAACTTACTGCAAGCAAGACATGCAGTGATACCATTACAGACCGATGCTGGCAATCCTGACACGGACAAGGAGGCAACAAGAAGGCAGAAGATGGCAGTGAGCTTCATGATGTGAATGAGAAAGCGCGTGAAAAGAATAAAGTTCGCAAAAGGAAAGAGGAGAAAGAAGAGAAAAGGTGAGCGACCGGCGCGACGAAGAAACACTCGGTTTGGATTGACCTTTTAAAGAGAATGACAAAATTGTATGAGCTGATTTTTACCGTAGTTGACGTAGCAACCTTAGTTCCGCATAGTTCCCTGTAGTTCCCCGTAGTTGCCTGTAGTTGAGTGCCTTCGTTAGAGATGCACACCGTCCCGCAAACGGCAACGGCTGTCAATCCTAAACCTCGAGATAATTGCGGTCCGTTAATAGAATGGCCATCTAATTGACCTTTGGGAATGTGGGATGGTGCGGGACGGTGCGGGACGGCAAAAAAAGACGGGGACGTACGCAAATTGCGGTTGCAGTTTGATGGGTTGTTTCGTCCAAAGCTAAGGTTTTTACTGTCATTCCATACCTGTGCGTGGCCTCAAGGCTATTTTTCTGTCACTACATCTACTGCCCCGATACTGCCTTACACGAAGGCGGTTCGAGTTAGGTTTGAGTTTTATCTGCCGTGGGTTTTCCACATCCATCAAATCTTTCCCCGTTTGGGATCAATCTCCGCTTGATCTCCGCCATATTTGGCTCGCCGTTGATGGCAAATATACAATCGCCCACAGACTCTACCACCATGACCACAATCTCCTCCTGCGCAACCCCAATAACAATTGTAGCGCGCTTTGCGGCAGAGCCCACTAACTAAGTATTTAATTCAGTGCTACATTGGAGAAAATTAGCCTTTACTTACTTCACGGACCCGGTAAGGCTCCAACCATTTAGTTTTTGTTCACACTCGGGCGTAAACTAAACGGAAACAGTGCGAAAACAATTTAAAACAGCTTAAAACAGTTCATAAACAGTATTTTTTAGAGGCTGTACACGCTATATGGGTTACTTACTGCAGACCATGATATTAGTAGCCCAAGAACCCCGCCTTAATCTACATCTTGGCAAGCATCACCTTCATGATCGTATCCCAAAAACTGGTCAATCTCAATCACGCCGCCAACCAGAGGAGTATTGTCAGCAGATTCCGAGTCCACCATACAGACATTGACGAGGAATGCAGCGGTGGATCCGGGACGCAGACGAGCAAACAATTCGATACCTCGCGGAAGCTTGATGCGTGCAGATACAGAACTCACTTTTGGTAATAACATTCCGATGTGCGGCGCTGTGTGCTTCGCCGTTAGCAGCATCAGTGACACTGGAGGAAGGTTGTTGATTTTGGCGGGCTTTTTAATAGTGGCCTTGCTAAGGTCGCGCGAGGGGTGCGTCAACAACTTTGCGAGTGTGAGAGGTGAGACGTGTCCGGTCACAGATATCACGAGTTTATGCGCCAGGTGGCGCCAAGGATGAGTCAAGGTATTGTGTAATTGCTCGTAATTGTTTCACGGCCATCGGAGGCCGACAGGGGGTTTTCATTGCAGCCCAGGCAGGCATAGGTGAAGTGAGCGGCGAGTGACAGCAGAACGAACAAGTAATTTGTTGATCCGGACACCCAAGAATCACAAGATAGCTGCGTTACGCGCCTAAGTTGAAGTTCCGTCCCTACCCAATCCCTACCTCTCAAAAACATAACTGTTTACTGTTTACTTTTCCATTTATTTACCGTTTCCTACGGTCCATAAACTAAATGGAAAATAAATGGTTTTGACCATTTACCAGTGTTTAAAAACGGAAAGGGTTGGGGCCTTAGGACCTGAGCTCTCCCAATTTTTGCAACAGGTCGTACCCAAGCCAAGCCGAGAGTGCTCTAAATTGGGGTTAGCCACATGTGTCATAATAGTATTGCCAAAGGACATGCAATCCCTCTCGAGCCCAATCTCGCTCTGTTGTCACATTGACCAGCTCACATTGGGCCAGGAAGCCCCGACTATGTCGGGTGCTCAGAGCTGTTCCAACACAGAGAGACAAATTCATATTGACTCTAGAGTGTGTGTTACCTTCTCACCAGGTTGAAATGAGTTGGCCCTTGGTTTTGGTTACATCTCATTGGAGGCAGGTTAAAGACTGTCACAGCTGATTGTAACACACACCCTGTTAAATTTCGATGGATCTGAATCTCGATGGGATGCAGGTCTGAGCATAATATACTCAGTTGACTCCAGATCAATCCAGGTTCCAAGGATTTTACCAGATTGAGCGACCAGACACCGCTGCATGTTGAATTTCTTGAGGGTTTTATACCATCAGCCAGAGTGAGCACTACCTGATGAAATTGAATGTTCTAGGAAAGCCTTAAGTGAACAAAGGAATTGGAACTCAATTGGGTGCAACATCTCTGCCTGGGGTAATTCATTGGTGAATATCCCTACCTATGTATGGGCATTAATTCCAGAGCCAGGTGGGATGATTGACAAGGGTTAAAGCAGAGTTTTGGTTGAATTCTTCTCTTGTTTGAACGGAAGTTTTGGCAACCACTTTGGAGAAGATCACTCGAGATTGAAGGTTTGTTTGAGAGGTAACTTAATATCAAGAAATACATGCCCTAGGCATCTCAGTTGAACCCCAAATAAATTTTATAATAGTAGACCAATCAACTCCTGTTGGATTTGGCAAGAAAGTAAATGAAAATAAAATCGCACATGCTGGGACTCGAACTCATGCGCAAAATCGCTATGTTTGGCTCTGCTTGGCCGTGGGAAAGCTACATTTTGGCGGACGCTCTGCACCATTAGGGCACTTCAGGACCCACTACCTAAAGTTAGTGGGCATCAACTACGCGCACCCATATATCGTCTGCCACAACGCGTCTAGCAAGGCTTTGAGCGTGTGGACGTGCACCGGGGAACCCCAGCTGCACGCAACACTCGAAGGAGAGGCGTCGAGCAACATGCGATCGTACGTCATTGCGCCAGATCGCATCGTCACGCAGAGCATAGATGGACTCGCAAGCACCATCCTGGTGCACTCCCTGCCAGATGGGCAGCTTCTGGACGCACATGCGCTCGGATCGGGCGCGGTCTATATCTCCAGGAAGGGCTTGGTAGCCAAGTGGGATGAGGAGCGCGCAAAGTCGCAGGTATACGGTCTTGCAGATAACGGCAAGTTGACCGTGCTCTGCGATCTGAGCAGCCTTGTGGAGGAGGCGCTCGACTCCCTCCCCGGATCCGATATCCCCGAATGCGTCTATCTCACCGCAGAAGCCTCCATACATTCGCAAGTATGCTACCCTGATCCCACCATCCACCTAACTCGCCTGTCGAACGCTCTGCCTCATCGAGCAAGCTTCGGCCTCACGCGTGCGCCGCCGGACGACATCCCCGTGCACTCGATGCTCGTCAATGCAGTACCCACCTCCTCCCCTTCATTCGTGATGGCACACGTGGAGCAGGTGTTTGGGTTCACCGAGGACCATCCCAAAACTGTGCTGCGCTCGATAGACCCGCAGACGCTCGCACTCGACTGGTGCACGTTGATCGACCAACAGACGAAGTGGCTGCGATACAGTGCGGCTACGGGTGCTGTGGTGGCTTACGGATGGATGGGGGTAGAACAGGGCACAGGCGTGATCATGTTGGATGCTACCACGGGAACTTTGTTGCGTGTAGAGCCCATTGGAAAGCCGAAGGAGAAATGTGGGACAGGTTGGGGCGTGCACTGTGATTTGACGCCGGCTGGAGACGCGCTGGTGGTGGTATTTCCGGACGGGCAGCTCGCAGTTGCGCCGCTGGGGAATTTCGTGGCGAACGGGTTCGTGCGCGAGGGCGATAGTGGTTTGCTGGTGACTATCCCCTGCCCTGAGTTTGCGTTGTCGACACCAAGGAATTCCAAGGAAAGACGGTCCAAGGTGAATGGCGTGTGGGCATGGATAAAGCGTGCGTTCGTCTCAGACGGGGTTGTCGTCGTCGTTCCAAAGAAAGGTTCAGATTTCGCGGTCTTGCGGTGGTGAACGATGTCAGAAAACCCCACAGCATCATTTTCTGTACTTGTTCTAGTAGTATCTGTGTCTGACCGCGGAATGGTGTTCTCCTACCCCCATTCAGTCTTGCTTGATTCGTCTTGGTGGTGAAAGTGCTTAATCCTTCTGCTATCTAGCTATTTTTTAGCACAAAGGAACAAAGGGAATGCGAGAATGGCAGCACAATCGCCGTTCAAGTGACTGTAGAACGATAACGGTAAATGACAATACACGCCTCCGCTGGACATGTCTCAGGTCTCTTATTCTATTGAACTTCGGGATAGAAAGCATAGTGGCCGTCGTGTGATGGATTGTCCGTCTTCGCCACGGGATAATAAGGATTGGACGGCGGAGAGCGTGCTGGATCAATCATTGTTCAGAGACGTTTGATAACGCTGCTATAATCAACGAACGAAAGTTGATCTTTATCCAAGTAGGGTGTAAACGTGGTCTTCAGAATCCCACGAGCGTCCGCACTATCCAGCCAAGGAAATTTGTCGCTGTCGGGAGCGGCATATACCGCATCCTAACCCTAACGCAAAAAAAATCCGGCGGTCGCGAGGGGCGCACGCATCAAATAGTGGGAGGTCGACAATGTCATCTACCACCAGGCTGCGCTCATCGAAGCGAGTCCCGAGGGTGATGGCCTGTACAATTTTCCCCCGGCAAGTGCGAATCTGATTTGATGCGTTGGGTGAATGGCCTTATCTGGTACAGAATCACCGATATTTTGCGTGGTTTCGGCCGCCTTGCACGGTAGTTCGCCGAACGGACAGTATTCGATAAACTCGTCTGGCTTCAAGTTCCCTACCATGATTTCCCTGCATGTCGCCCGTGGCCAGCCCCGGGGGAGTTTTAAGCGCGGTATCCGTGGCTACGACAGGTTGTCTGATACGCAGGACCCAGTATTTCGTCGATGAGGGCCTATGTATCTAATCCGTGTACTTGGCCCCAAGTACGTTTTCTTTAAGCTGGGTTCTGGGCTTTAAAAACCGTGCTTGGGGCCAAGTACACAGATTAGATACATAGCCCGTGCAACAACGCTTAGAAATAGGCCACGAGTGGGACGGAAGCGCCGCCTGAAGCGCTTCGCTCGGGAAAAATTAATATCTTAATGATTTACCAGCAGCGTAGCACGCGTCTTGACAAAGTATATCAGCGTACTGATTCTTTCGGGAATCAAGCTGAGCAAGATCGGCAGTGAAGACGTCGAGTGCGCTCGCAAGATGGGGTGCAGCGGCAGCACTCAATTCAAAGGCTACGGTCAAAGCGCGCGCTCTTGATCACCAGAAATGGATCGCGGGATCGTGCGGCGACGACCATCCGCGATTCCCAACGGAATGACCGCGGAGATCTCCCCATTCCCAGGCCAGATAGTCCGACCAAAATTGGAGTAAGCTTAATTTTCTGCGATCGCCGCGGGTGCAGAGTGGGTTCGGCGGTGTTGAAGCGAAAATGGTTTTCGTAGTTGCGGGGAAAAGAGGACGACAGGGAGGGTGATTCAAAGCCGAGGGGGGTAGAGTACGGAATTTTGGAACGAGCAGAGTCCAGAAGGATATTGTTTATTGATGTTACTGAGATACATAAATGACGCCCAAGCGGCGAAGATAGATCTCCCAAGACAGGAAGACTTGAATGATGATGCCTCAACGCGAAAATGAAGGGGGGACTCACGCCAGGTTTAGGGCGCACTTTCGAGAAGCAATCAATCGAACTGGAAAGAATGCGGACGTGAAAGAAAATACAGACGTACCTATTTTATTGCTTGAGAGGCGGAACGAGGGAGCACAGGAATCGTGAGAGGGCGTGCGGCGCAGATAATTGGGCATCGAGGAACGGCAGGTTGAATTTGTATTTGTATCGTTCGCAGATGACTCCCGGGAACAAAAGCCGAACGAGTTGGCAGCAAAAGAGCACGTTGGCAGGAAATCGGACACTAGTTTGCGATGTTGAACGCTCAAAATGAAAGCCGAAGATAACCCACATCGAACAGTTATTTCCGCGCAACAAGACGATGTGAGCGCAATGAAACAAGGAGGAGAAACTCCCTGAAATAATCTGACACCGACAGGGAAGGAAATCAGCGTCGCGGACGCACAGAGAGATTGGAATTGAAGGCACGCAGCAGACACCGAGCGACGAGCAGCCGTCGATGGATTGATGCAGATCGTGGGAATCGCCATTCGTGAATCCCTGCGAGCCTTGCTTTAGAGAGAATTCGGCAGGAGGAGCAGTGCAAAGGGAAAGTCCGATGCATACCGAATTATTCTATGAGAGCAGAGGATTTTACCCAGAGAAATGGTGGAACGCATGAGTCGAGGACGGCAGGATGTCTCTATCGATCACCCTTGGTGCGCGTGCATGATGCATCAAACTGGATCCCACGGGCAATTGATCTCAGCGCGGCTTCACCGAAACTGAGATAGGAACGCGAGACAAAATTGGAAAACAGCGGTTTCCAGCAGAATTGAAAGGGGACCACAAAAATTCGGCCCGGGCCGAATAAGAATCACGCACATGTTCAGCAAGAAGACGAGTGTTTAGCGCACGAGAACAACGACGGAAGCGCTCGTTCCCTGGATAATCGGACACACACCAGAGTCTCATATCAGCGCTGCAGATCCTCAGAGCCAATTGGAATTCAGCGCACCTAAATTGATTGCGACGTCGCCCAACGGCTCACAGGCAGAACAGGTGGAGCCGAGGAAGAACGCAGTAGGCATCGCAAGACAACCCATAGGATTCCGTCTCACGCAGGAGTGCGACCGGCTGAGAAATATCCATGCGGTGAATATGCCAGAGGAAATGAGAGGGGCACGCACGCATTCTTGCCGTCGGGTGCTCGGAAATATGAGAGCGCCGGAGCTAGTGTGGAACGAGGGAGAGCGACCGACAAACCCCAGACCGTGCTGGCGAGGTTGCGGCGCTCACGAAAGTTGTGTGTCGTTATTGATGCTCGAGAGATGCTACAGAAGCGCGTATAATCGACACGCAGTCGGGAAAGATCAACCGAGCGCTAACGTATAGCGCCTAGGACCAGACTATAGGGACGGAAAAGGTTGAGGAAGGGGCGCCAAACTTGGTCAGTTTGTCCTCTGCACTAGAAAGAAGACACGAAAAAGAATTCTAGAGCCACGCGCATCTGTCCCCGAGCAACCCTCGTGACTGGTGAGGAGCCGTGAGTATCGCGGATGAGAGCCTATGCGCAATGAAGACAGCACCTAGTATGAGTTCAAGACAGTCTCCATGAGTATTGGCTGAGCCACAACGCGTCAGACCCGCAGAAATGCTCCCGTCTACCTCAATCGCGAACACTTACGTTATAATGCCAGAGTCAGAGGTAGAATAGCTGGAGTGGTGAAACTGGAAGAGCCCGGAGAAGATCTAGTGCGGAGGAGCAACCGAGGAATAAGCACAAAGGTGGTGGTGGGAGAAAGTAAGAGAGGGATCGGATTAGTGATGCCCAGGGCCCGGCCTCAAGCCCCCAAGCCCGCCAGGCCAAGCCCTGGTAAGCCCAAGCCAGGCCAAGCCCGATGCAGGGCTTGAGCACTTGGGCTTCGGATTTTCAGGCCCAAGCCAAGTCTGGGACAAATAAATAAGGCGGACTCTGACAAGGTTCGTGAATATCTACGCCGTGTAATTGATCACCAGGGCCGTGGGGCCCAGTGTTGAAGTTATTCGGTCCCATTGCAAACTTCGATGAGATATTAATAAATGAGTGGGTAGAGAGGACACTGTGACAGGAGGTCACTGCGGGTAGAAGCTTGTCATGTGGAAAAGGCTGTGTATCCGCCGGGATCATCCCGATCGCTCCCGCCTACAGATATAAGGCCACCGTTTGACTGTCACAGAAACGAACCAACGCACCGCCAAGATGAACCCACCTTCCATGTCCTACACCACCTTCTCGCCATCCCCCGTGTCGAACTTGAAGATCCCGAGGGACCTCATCATTATCAACCGCGAGGCGCTGGCGGGGCGTATCTGCGCCGATATAGCGCGGGAACGGGGGCGCAGCAGAGTGAAATCGAAGTGTTGACGAGAGGCTCCTGCCTATCGTGGACGTTGGCGTTCAACGCCGCTTATGGGTTGTTTCTATTTTATTCTGTTTATATATTTCACCTCCTATCGTCGCCGCAACCGATAAAGGCTGCGGCTCCACGATAACGCCCCTCAGTCTTACCCACTTCCTGTGTGCGACTGAGGGTGTGTTTATCTTCTTACTATTACCTCACACGGAGACTTACTTTACCTGTAGAGTTCTATTGATACCGTATTCTCTACACGAAGATCCCCAGGGACCGCGCGCTGATTAGCTGCGAGGCGCTTGCAGGGCGGGTCGCCGCTGACCTCGCGCGGGAATGCATCGCAGCAGGCGGCGCGCGATATGCGGTGCGTCTGAACACCGGTAATGAGGCATCGTCTCTGGCTTCGTGGTTAGCACATGGAGAAAGGAATGAATTCTCCGAGAGGGAGGATAGTAATAGTGGAGGACCGCGTCCGACGTCCTACATAATCTGTATCGACTCAATTGTGAAGAGTCCATTATCCCGGGCAGGGCGAAAGTGACATTTCAACATTACAAGTGCCGCTGACTGCCGCTGCATGCGGCAATATTGCCGCAACATGTCACACTGCCGCTGTGTCACGCCTGAACTGCCGCACGCATTGCCGCATGTAGCGGCAGTCCCTCGGGCACCAGTGATGTGCTTGCCGCAGCAACGTCGATCTGAATACTTACTATTTGGGAGATCCTCCCGCGCTCACATCCAGCCCCAGCCCGCCCGTTCAGTCCCTCTAGCACTACATGACTACAACTCCCTGCATTGCTACAGCAGCGTGAGGTAATACTATGTGTTCAATTCTCCCAGACGTTCGTCCCAGCCCGCCATAATACAACTCCGAATCCTACCGTGGACACCATAGTTATGTAAGTCCCTGAAGCGCGATCCTATCTCTTCGTCTACGTTGTTACGTAAATGATACTTTGAATGTGCCGTTGTCCATTATCGCGTCAGCCCGCGAGCCAATCAACTATTAACAACTATTCCCGAGCTATATATCTCCCTGGCTTTCTCGGCGTTATTCAATGATACATAATATCCACACAGGTAACTCATTATCAAGCTACCCCGAGCCAAATCAAAAGTTAATTGGTAAATACAGCTGCTAAGCTACACCGTCTTCCCGGAACGAAGAAGTCTACGTCCTACCATACCTGATACTTTCTTGGGCATCTTCTTGGGCTTCTGGGCGGGTTGCTTCGCCGCCGTCTTGATTTTCTTGGCCCGCTTAGACGGCGGCTCATCCCCACCTTCCTCCCCGTGCCCTCGTTTGCTCTCTAACAGAATAGCTGCCGTGGTTGCAGTCCGAGATGGCTCGTTGCGCCGAAATGTAGGTGGTCGATAGTCCGGGTCATAGATGGTATGGGCGTTGTTGAAGTTCAGCATACGCTTCGCCAGCGCGTGGGTTTTCAACACTTGGTTAGGCAGAGGTATCACTGAAAACATTGCGACAAGGCCTTCGTTGCCGTCACTAGGGCATTGCACAATGCGGCCATAGAGGAGATCACCCAGCAAGTCACCATTTAAATTCACTGGCTCGCCAAGCTGTTGCTGGATTGCGAGGAGTTGAAGGAGCGCAGAGCCAACCCCGAGTGCGCGTTGGTTTCTTTCGGGCTCGTGGAGTTTGGCGAGGTCAGCGTATAAGAATATACATGCGGTCAATGTTGAATGTAACATGTGTTGGATGTACAAAAAGAGTGGGTGGCATTTATGTCAACTCTGCTAATGTTATCAATGAGTTTTCTGCATGGTACTTGTTTCAATTGGTGGCCTAACCCTTCTTGTGCAGAACAGCTTCTCCTGGTATGAGTAATGTGGCTGGTATTGCGTGAGGACTGTTTCTGCAATGAAGGTTATTTCCTGAATAACTCAATTGAAAGACAAGAGGGAAGGTTTTCTCTGTTATCAGGATGCATTATGAACATATCCCCATCATTCCCAGTATTAAGCTGGAAATAAATATGAGGAAGGTTCATGCAGCGGCAATGTCCTGGTGCCGCAGAGTGGCTGTGCTATTGCCGCAGAGCGAGCGATTGGGTGATATCTTGCATTAGCATGACTGTTTAAACATTTGGGGACAGGATAAAGTAGGTAATGTCGCACCAGTCTCAAAATACATAAACGAACTTGAGCCTGCGCCGTGTGAACGATGCCGGCTACGAACTCTCTGGGCCCGTTTTTTAAGGTATCCCGGGGTAAATCTGGTTCAGTCGACGATTAGATAGTGTGCGAGGATCGGAATATCTTTGATAGTGCAATGTATGCGGCCAGTGTTGAAAGGAGACTGTGTCTGCATTGGAAATTATTTCTTGAATAACTCAATCACAGTAGAACAGCAAAGGTTTTCGACGTTACCAGGACATATTATATAGGAATCACCGTCGTTTCATGCATGGATCTCAAAAAACATGCGGAAAGATCCACGCAGCGGCAATGCTATTGCCGCAGAGTGGCTGTGTCGTTGCCGCAGAGCGCCAGACCTGGGCTTATACGGCAGATTTTGTATGTTGATGGCTGATTCAAGATCAGCCGACGCGCGATAGTCCCAAGGGAGGTCACAGCAGTGTGAGCCCTGAGAAAAATGACATGGTAGTCAAACTTGAATTTCAACCGTGGTTGAGAAATGGTCCTAGTTAACTGGTATGAAGCAGCAACATTGTGAAATGTCTGCAAAGAGGCAAGATCGCTCCAGGCAGATAGATACCGGAGTGTAGGATGCAGCCGCGGAAGTGAGGTCAACATTGAGCGTAACACATGTTAGATGCCCAAAAGAATGCGCAGCATTTATGTCAACTCTGCTAGTGGTATCACGGAGCTTTCTGCATGGGACTTGTTTCAATTGCTCAACTAATTCTTCTGGTGCAGAACAGCTTCCCCTGATATGAGTGTTGTGGCTGGTATTGCGGGGGGTCTGTTTCTGCAATGAAGGTTATGTCCAGAATAAATCAATTGAAACTCCACAGGGGAGGTTTTCAACGTTACCAGGTCGTATTATACATCTATTTCAGTCGTTTCCAGCTGTAATCAGAAAATACATATGAGGAAGGTTCGTGCAGCGGCGATGTTCTACTGCCGCAGAGTGGCTGTGCTATTGCCGCAGAGCGAGCGATTGGGTGATAACTTGCGTGAGAAGGGCTGTTTAAGCATTTGGGGACAGGAGAAGGTGGTTAACATCGCGCCAGTCTCGAAACACATAGATGGAATTGAGTAGGCACGGCATTGAATGTTGAACGACGCTATTTCGGTAATACAAAGAAAAGTATGATGGCCTCCCTACGTCTCCTGGACCAGTTGGAATGTTATTTTAGGGCAAATCTTGTTCAGTGCGCCAATTGTTCCTTCGGGGATAAGAAGAACTCTGACATTGTAGATTATGCAGCCAGTGTTGCATGCAGACTATGTCTGCATTCAAGATTATTTCTTGAATAACTGAGTCGCAACACAACAGGGATGGTTTTCGACATCGGCAGAATATATTATCTGTTCATTAAAATGGTTCCATGCAGTAATCTCAAAAAACATCAGGGGAGGATTTGTGCAGCGGCAATGTTCTACTGCCGCAGAGTGGCTGTGCTATTGCCGCAGCAGAGTGCCGCAGAGCGCCAGACTGGGGTTCTTCTGGGGAGATTTTCATGTTGATGGTTTATTCAACCCAAAGGGACGTGGGTTGGTCTCAAGGGAAGTCTTAAGATTGTGATCCAGAAGAACAAGGACATTGTACTCGCACTTGAATTTGAACCGTGGTCGGGAAATGGTCATATTTAATTGATATGAACAAGCACCGTTGTAAGGAGGCAACCTGACTTTCGAGAGACAGGTACAGCACTAAAATACGCGGCTGCGGAGGTGACACAGACAGCTGCAGGAATGTCGCAGGAGTGACACAGAATGCCGTAGTGACTGCCGCAGACAGACACAAGGAGTGGCATTGAGTGCCGCTTGAGTGCCACAGACTAGTCACACTGCCGCTGTGTCACGCTGCATGAGTGCCGCAGACTGACAAAAACATGAGGCAAGAGTGCCGCAGACTGACGCCAAACTGCCGCTGCAAACTGCCGCAGACTGCCGCTGCAGAGTATTTGCCGCTGTTTGGTTGCCGCAGACTGACGCAGACTGCCGCTGCAACGAATTATATTTCGTGTCTTTGACGCTCACAGCGCCGACGACGAGGACTTAATGGGGTGTCTAGCGACGTTTATAGCGACTTAGTGTATAACTATAGAGCTGAAGAGGTCGTCGTTGGGCAGGAGTTCAACATGTGCCGCAAATGAGATTGCCGCTGACTGCCGCTAAGATTGCCGCTGCATGCGGCAATGTCACTGCAGCGGCAAAATCCCGTAGCCCCATTATCCCTACACCAGTAAACGTCCGAGGTCAACGCAAGATCAACGAGAGATTTGGATGAAGAATGTAATGACACTGACCAACTCACCTCCGGTTTATTGCCCACTCCGTGTCGATGTGAATCTTACCAGCTACGCTACCGTCGGAGCATGGAGTTTATACGTGAATACAAGAAAAATGTAAGATTGGCTACAAAAATGTCAGACGGGAGTGCGCTGCATCATCCATCCATGCACCACGCACCACCACCCCTGTATGTGCCCACAATCAGTACGGAGCAACGAAGGGTTGGGGGTCACTAACAAAGGGCGGCGTTCGACCGTAAGCTTCCCCTTCGCATGCGCACGCGGCATGACCTGTTGGATGAACCGTGTTATCGCTGTGAAGTCCCCTCCCGAATATCCGTGGGGCGAGGTCAGCTGCCATCTGTGCCGCGATAACCATGGAGCCAGAAAACATTGGGACCATGCAAGTCGTTTGCCCAATCATGAATGCTCTTGAGGATGTCGAGTCGAGTTCCAGGCATACATGACTCAACGGTCTGTTTTATTTCTGGGGCCTTCGGTCTGAGAGTCTGCAGCTGACGGTCTTGCACTATTCCGATTGCTCAGAAACACTTGGCTGTGTATATACGGGTCACTCATAGTGCCGGCCAACAGGGATTTGAGCTGTATCTCCATTGTTGCTATGGTCATTCCAGACTGCACAGGGAGACGACGATCAAATTTATATTTGAAGAATGCAAACTGTTGGGCAAGTTGATCTCTTGTCTTGAGACCAAGAGTGAAGCAAAGGACCCTTGTTAGTGTTTAAAGGAGAACGGGAATTGAACAACCAAGAATGAAATAAACACGGGAGAGATCAAGTACTGTATTGGGTGATAAAATTTACGGTTGCGCGGAGAATGGGATGGACCTCCTCCATGGGATGTTTCAGCTGAGCGGACTTCACAAACTGCTGTACATCAGTAATGCAAGCCAAGACATCGGTTATATCCTGGAGTAAAGCAGTTATGTCCGCATCACATTTGTTTTGCTCCTGCGGCAACTGCAGTTTTTGAAAATCAATGACCGTGACTGCGGCAATCGGAAGACCCAAAATACCTTGTAGATTTGGTCCATACTTGCAAAAACTGCCTTGACAATCGAATTCACCTGATAGAAATGAAGCCAAGGGGATACTCGTCATGTCAATAATCAGACTCACCTCACTCGCTACAAGACCCAATGCAAGAACTGTCTGCAGGAATTTGGAGTGTTTCCCCAGGCTGTCCAAAACTCTCTGCAACTCCGCAGCACGGGTAATCCCTGCCGCCAAGAGATTTGTTGTTCCGGTAGGCTCCTTGGAAGAGCTGTCAGGGAATAATGCATGACAGTCAATGCCTGCCACGAACCATACTGAAACATATACAGAATTCTGCGGATTGGCCGGGAAAGAGGTGATCTGAATAGGCTCGTTGAACACCGTTCGAATAGAACCAGTGTCAACACGCACCGTTCAATTACAACACTTTCTGGGCTTCAAGGATTCCCTGAGCAATTTTGACGGTGAATTCGATCAGCGCGAGAACCGTGCGATGTTTCGGCAAGTTTAGTTCGACACTGAGAGCAGAGCCACTTTCTAGACGATTCGCGATAAACGGCTATGTACAGACCTAGAGCAGAGAAAGATTTGGACTGCCGCCAGACTCGCCGACAGGCCAAGCTTCCCTCGAAGATGTAAATCGATCGGCCAGAAGTAGAAACAAAGGATGGTATGTTCAGCCACTTCGGCGCCACATTGCAAGCCACGACACGTAAAACTGATCCGCCATTGCTGTGTGCGTCCCAGTAAATGCTCAATTATATTGGAATCATTAGACAGCTATGGGATCCCCTACCATAACTGCGCATCTTCAAGCATTATCCTGTCCGGGAGAGCGGGAATGCCATTTCTGGCTATTGTTGGCAACATCTCTTAGCGACGTCTCCGTCACTGAGAAACAAAACTTTACACAGCAGTCGAGTTTGGAGATCCGTTGATCTGCTGGCATCAACGTGCTAGAGAGCATGCGATTTTTTGGGGTTGGTATTGGGAACAGGATCGCGCTAATCCTCGGCGTCAAGGAGCGGAGACAGAGAAGAACTCCTGGTTGTTTGGTGAGGCGTTTCCGCTCACTGGGCGCTGGAATCTAACAGGACGGCGTCTCGGCCACCGAGAAACGAAACTTTACACAGCAGTCGAGTTTGGAGATCCGTTGATCGGCCGGCATCAACGTGTTAGAGAGCATGCGATTTTTTGGGGTTGGTATTGGGAACAGGATTGCGCTAATCCTCCGCGTCAAGAAGCGGAGACAGAGAAGAGCTCCGAGTTGTTGGTGAGGCGGTTCCGCTCACTGGACGCTGGAATCTAACAGCACGGCGTCTCGGTTGCTGAGAAACGAAACTTTACACAGCAGTTAAATTTGGAGATTCGTTGATCCCCGGCATTAAACACAGCTGGGTGGCGTTGAGTGCTGTTTTCATAGAATTTTCTGCGCTTGCTTTCTGTTTAAATACTCATCGTCCTGGATGAATTTCAGCGTCACAACATGCATTTCTCCCTCGTCATTGCTGCGTTGCTTCTTCCCTCCTACCTGGCATCGGCTCTGTCGCAGAACTCCTCGTAAGTCGGGAGTCCTTCCTACATAAGGGCCGCCTCAAGCTAACTACTGGCCCATATCGTCAGGCTCGTGGCAGACTGCGGTACGGACGCCTATGCCGTTCTCAATGACGCGGTAATCACCGGCGAGTTCAACACCTGTGTCGACTTCTGCGGCGACTCCGTCATCGCCGCAACCCAGACCGCCCTCGCCGCGTACAACACCACCGCAGGAAACGCCCCCACCACCGATCCCACCGACCATACCTTCTTGCTCTGGGCAGAAGGGAACGCCCCGGACTACAACAGCGCCATGAACGACTGCGCCACCGCTGTGCAGACGCTGCGCACGGCCTTGATCAACTTGCCTGAGTCGGAGAGCGACGCTGATGAGGACCCAGCGTGGCCACTTGGGCTTCCGAGCACCGACGGCTTCCCGCCGTTCACGGTGCCTAGCGCTACAAAAGGGTCGGGTTCGGCCTCCAGCATTGGTCTGGATGACGGTGGAGGGTCGCCAAAGCCCACGGGGCCAGCCAGTCCCACCCAATCTGGTCACAAAAATGGGGCCTGTGTGCTTTCCACGGCGTCTTGGCTCGCAACTCTGGGCGCCGCAGTGGTGTTGATGGCGTAGAATATTGTTGTCATGATCGTGCCTAGTATACTCTGTTGGGATGGAGACCCGATCGGTCTATCGCCCCTATTTTTAAGAAATGAGTGGATAGATAGGACATTGACACAGGAGGTCACCGCGGGTAGAAGCTTGTCTTGCGGAAAACGCCGTGTATCCGCCGAGATAATCCCGATCGATCCTGCCTACAGATCGCAATTTCTCTCCATCCTCCGCGTCGAACTTGAAGATCCTGAGGGACCTCATCATTATCAGCCGCGAGGCGCTGGCGGGGCATATCAGCGCCGATATAGCGCGGGAACGGCGGCGCAGCGGAGTGAAGTCGAAGATACCCAGAGACCGCGCGCTGATTAGCTGCGAGGCGCTTGCAGGGCGGATCGCCGCTGACCTCGCGCGGGAACGCATCGCAGCCGGCGGCGCGCGATAGGCGGCGCGGGTACGCGCATGAACACCGGCAATGAGGCATCGCCTCTGGCTTCATACTGTTCGCTGATTACTTGGTAGCGGATGGAGAAAGGAATGAATTCTCCGAGAGGGAGGATAGTAATAGTGGAGGACCGCGTCCGACGTCCTACATAATCTGTATCGACTCAATTGTGAAGAGTCCATTATTCCCGCACCAGTAAACGTCCGAGGTCAACGCAGGATCAACGGGAGAACTGGATGGAGAATGTAATGACACCGACCAACTCACCTCCGATTTATTGCGCACTCCGCGTCGATGTGAACCCTTAAAAGCTACGCGGCCGTCGGAGCACGGAGTTTTATACGTGAAATACAAGAAAAATCTACCAAGATGGCAGACCGGAGTGCACTGCATCATCCATCCATGCATCACGCCCCACGACGCCTGTATGTGCCTACGATCAGTACGGAGGAACGAAAGGTTGGGGGTCACTAACAAAGGGCGGCGCTCGATCGCAAGGTTCCCCTTCGCATGCGCACGCGGCATGATGAACCGTGTTATCTCTGTGAAGTCCCAGCGAGGGATTGAAGGCATGGGAGAGAGGGAAACGGCGGACGGAGCGTGAGTGGTAGCCCTCTAGTTCAAGGTGAGATCGTTGAATGAAGCGGAATCTATTGACGTACCCTCGAGAGCGAGGAACAGGTCCTCTAGCGTATATACCGCAGCGTGGACCAGACCCATACTGTCAGCGGGGACTACGGACAAGCGCCGCAGCTTCGATATGTGTGCTGCAAACTCGGGACGGCACAATGAGCTCGGGATGCCTGGCCCTCTGACGATGAGGTGTTCAAACCAGCATGCGCGGGGTTGAGGGACGTCGGGGACTGCGTCGACAGTGGGATCAAATCCTCCGCTGTCGAAGCTCAATGTGGGGACGGATGTGATGAAACGTTGGACCACGGCCGCCTGAATTAGTACGAAACCCTCGATTGACAAAGCGCGGAGATTCTGCCGTAAAACGAAAGCGACAAGATCGGAGGATATACTAGGGTCGAGTAGATCCCAGCGGACTCCTTCGAGCCGAAACCGCTGCACACGTCCCAGAGCGATGAGCATCCGTTGAAGACATCCGATTTCCCGATCCGTCATAGGATCCATGGGGAGGTATATTTCAAGCTCGGTGACATATCCGACAAGATGCGGGGACTCCGTCAGTAGCGTCCAAGCTTCAAGGTGATTCCGGGTATGTCCGAGTCCGAGCGTCAGCCGACTCAGAAGAAGGCGTTGGCTGGAACTGCGGAGGAGGAAGGACGCCAGGGAACAGGCCTTGAGCGATTGGCTATCCCCACATTCTGGACAATGAGGTCGAGGAGTTCCTACGCGATTGACATGGTGGGATATGAAGGCAAGGCTGAGCAGGCACGTTTTTTCGTTGCATCTCCCGCATCAACAAACATCTCTCGGCATTAGTGATCCGAGCCTTTCGTTCCCATAAACCGAAGCAAAATCGAGGGGTACCTTCAATTAAATTCACGGAGAACGTTGTATAACAAATGCTAGGTCTCATTCCATTCTTTCTCATCCCATAGGAAAATCAAGAGGAAAATCGGGACGCTGAACTGTTGGAACTTGGGGGCGTTAACAAAGTCAAGCAGCTCTCAGGTCACATACTGCCCTTTTGGCTGGCACCATCCGGCTCCTCACCTGATTGAATCCTAGTCCTGCTGCAGTGTGTGTTATCGTGCGACATCCCCGATTCCCGTTGTTTATTTGGCTGGTGGTTCGGGAAATGGTATGCGATGTGACAGACGCACGGTCGTGAGCTGAACATTTGCGAGGTGACGGGTGACGGCGACTTGGTTTCTACCCAACTTCCCGAGGCCGGGGGGTGGTTGGTAACACGTGACCTGTGGCGTAAATGAATATTTAATTGCGATTCAATCGTTCGACTCGGGGGCAGGCCATGCAATGGATGTCTTTTTAGCACTGAACTTTCTGTAAGGAGGCGAGCCTTATTGCCTAGCTTGAACCGGAGCAACAAGAGAGCTGAGGAAGAAACACGCAGCATCAATCCATCAACTAACCCCGGATCACCCCGGAGGCGCCTCTTACACCACCAACGTGATGCACGGCGGCTCGCTCTTCCGGGGGTCCCTCCTGTTTCCTCGCTGTAGTCTCCCAGCGCTGACGGCATCTAGTCCGTCTCCCCCACCGGCTCCGGCCCCCTCACCCCCCTCGTCTCCTTCTACTCCGCCCTCCCCAAAGGCCCCGTGCCCACACCCGCCGTCCGCGGGCTCAAGGCTCGCTTCTTCAGCGGCAAAAACGCGAGCGCGGGCCCCGTGCCGGGTCCTATTGGCGGCTTGTTTTGATTGGGTATACGATGGATAATCAGCGTGCGTGTCTGCGTCTCATTTTACCGCGTTGTACTCACTCGCACGCTCGTCGCCGTCGTAGTCCACCTGAGTACGTATGCCTCCCTTCTTGGGGGTGCGGGGCTGACGTCTAGTTTCATAACACCACAAGAGCGCGCACTAGAGCGAGGCGGCGGAGGCAGAGGAAGGCGTGATGCTACCGAACGAATGCCCGCGTGTGTACATTCGAATCATAACCGTTCCATTCATCATCGTCGAGTCCGCTTCGTGGTCCTCGCCCCGCCTAGCACTTGCGCTCCCGGCGCCGGCTAGCCCCCTGCGTCGGCCGCCCTCCGTTCGCGGCCCGGAGCATCCTGCATTCCATCTTCGCACTGCTCTGCTGCCACGCCGCGCGTCGTACTTCCTGCGCTACCCTCTGCCTGCATATCGCCGACGCCGCACTCGCTGCACCCACAACGCACACGTCGCACGCATAACGCCCAACGCGCTACTGCCGCACGTCGTGCGGCGGCGCGCGTGTTCGTTTCAGACCGCCATGCGCAGCTACTGCGGGGTGGGCTCCGTCTGCGTATCTCCGCCCCGCGTTCCCGTTGCCGTCAATCCCCCACGGCCTCTCGCGCTTATATCTCCTTCGCGTGCCTCGCCTTTGCTCCTGTACGCCGCCCGTCCTCCTGCGCATTCCCTCATTTCTGCCGCCGTGCACGCAGCTCGCGGTGCACATCATCTCTTTCCTTTCTTTCTCTTTCTCGTTGGGACGCACCGCGCGGATTCATTCTTGCGCGAGCGATCTCCGCTCGTTCTTCGCGTCGTTCCCCCTCTCTCACGCGGGCTCGTGAGCGGTACCACTTGCTTGGCGTTTGGCGTTGCCATTCTACGCTAATTCTACGAATTCGTTCTCCCGGCGGACGGCGGACGTATGTCTTTCTCTCTAGGTGAGGTGCATGCGCTCGCGACTGGTGGTGAATGTGAGGAGGTTCACTAAGAGTAGATGAAGGCTTAGTAGCGGGTGGTCCGCACCTGCAGTTCTTCGACCACTCTTCTGCAAGAGCGCTCGTTCGACTCGAGCCCTGGCCATCCATGCTTCCTGCCGACTTTTTCTGTCCGTGGTGAGCACTGAGTTGAATTCGTCCGCTCAATAAGCTGAATCTAGTCGAGTTCACAGAGAGGAGAGGAAGGCCCGGTAGCGGATCACCTGCACCCAGTAGATTCGCATATGAGCAGGGGCTCGTTCGAGTCGAGCCCGGGTGAAATTGGACTCCTTGTTTTCTGCAGAACCAGGTGATCATGAGTCGTATTCGTTCGCTCTTAAAACTTAATCTATTCGAGTCCACGGGGAGGAGAGGAAGGCCTGGTAGCAGCTCGCACCTGCAACATATGTGGTTCTTCCAGTAAGGTTCTGCAGGACTGCTCGTTCGATTTGAGCCCGGGCCATTCGGAGCTACTTCATGGTTTTTGTGTGTGCGGTGCGTTGAATTCCTTCGCTCAATAAAGTGGAATCTAAGGAAGTCCACAGTGCCTAGAGGAAGGCCCGGTCGCGGTGGGTTTCCGTGACGGTGCCTTCACATAGAACGTTTCGGTGCTTAAAAGCAGGAACGCTTGTTCGACTCGGGCCATTGAGTGCGTCCAGCAGAATTTTTTTTCCGACTTTCTGTGGGGTCAGTGGCATTCCCTGCCGGGGGTAACACACAATATTAATCTCCTCAATGGCTAGGGACGCCCGGTAGCGGTGGTCCGCGCCTCCAACCTATAGATCAATCTCCGGCGCATTTCTGTAGGAAGGCTCGTTTGACTCAAGCCCGGGCCATTTGTTCAGGATTCTGCGTGATGAGGGGCAGTCCCTGTTGGGGGATAACACACAATATCAATCTTCTCGAGGTTTCATGCACAAACGTGGCGGTGGGCCTCGCATGGCCATAGATTGTAAGAATATTTACTTGCAATTTGTGTCATGCCATAAATCCTATCCTGATGGAGTTCACAGAAAGGCTAGGAAGACCCGGTAGCGCTGGTTCGCTCCTGCAACATATGTATTGCTCTTCTACTTAACTAAGGCAACGAAGGACACGAAGCACCAGGTACAGAATTTATTTTTCACGAGAAGTATGTATATTAATCACGAGACATTCAGGGGTTGGACACGGCAATCATGTGCAGCAGAAGAGAATGGGTCGTGAGCGGCGATGAAGACGGTCGAAGGCGCGCAACTATACGGGCGAACCAGTGGGGAAGGCAATGTGGGTCGAGGGACTCGGGCTGGGGCGCGCGATCAGGTATGTGGAATGTCGCTGTACGACGAAACTCACGTGAATGTGAACACTGTAGTCGCATCAACGATGAACGGCGCGACGTCGGTGATGCTGTGGAAGACCCGGGTCACAGTCAGCGGATGGGGGATTTCTTGGGGCTGTTCGTGCGGTCAGCGGAAGTCGAGCCAGAAAATCAATGTACTCACGACCGCAGCAGCAAAGGTGAGGACGGAGAGAAAAATGAGAGCGCTGAAGAACATGACAAAGTGTAAAGTGTGAGGTGAACTGGCAGAGGCAAGACGAAGGTGTGTGGGGTCGATATCTGAGTTGGCGATTCCACTGCTCGAGTTTATTTATGCTGCTGGCCATCAATTCTACGGCTAATAGGTGCGCAGTTTCCGCAGTCCTGCTCCTTGGACACCAATAAACGCAGAAGGCATCAGAGGCAACCGTCCGACGGCTCGCTCAGGTTCAGTGCATCGCGTCTGATGCCATCAGTCGGTTCTTGACTGCGCGGTTCTCAGAGCTGTGCTGGCGGCCATTTTGCGGGAAGGCTCAGTCCGCGGTCCCACACTGAAGCCCATTCCGTTTCCGGAACAGGTCAGAATGCCTGCTCGTCCGACGATTCGCGCGAAAAGATTTGGTTCCGCACATCTCCGTATAACCATCGGGCCGGTTTCATCAATATTTCCCGACTGCGGGCTGAATCTCTTCGCGCATAAAAGCCTCTGACGCGTCTTGAACTCATCCATAACCATAATTCCCTTCTTCTCATGCCTTTCTCCACCCTCCTCCTCGCGACTTCTTTAATTTCTACCGCCCTAGCGTCAATTGGCCCCACTGCGGATCTCAGTAGGCTATTCATTGCCTTGTCTTTATCACTTGTGCTTATGCTGAATCCCAGCTTTGACCAACGGCGACGTTGCACCCGATGGTTTCACTCGGCAGTATGCTATTTATTTTTCGGTATACTGCGATGCTAATTGATCCCTAGGGCTGTCCTTGTTAACGGGCAAGCCCCGGGCCCCCTGATAATCGGGAACAAGGTGAGCTACATTGTTTATCCTTCGGCTCGGGTCTAATCGGGCGACCCAGGGCGATACGATGAACCTCAATGTCATTGACAATTTAACCAACCAGACGATGCTCTTGAGCTCGAGCATCGTATGTCGTATTCTCCGCCTTCAAGCACTTGCTCATACATCCCGCCCCGTAGCATTGGCACGGGTTCTTCCAGCCAAACAACTCCTGGGCCGATGGTGTCGCCTTCGTCACCCAGTGCCCCATTTCCAGCGGCAACTCGTTCTTGTACAGCTTCCCAACGAACAACCAAGCTGGCACGTTTTGGTATGTGATTCTGGATGTTCAGTTCGTACCAGCTTAGACAGTGACGGATAAGGTATCACTCTCATCTTTGTGCGTGTCCTCCTTCACTCGTTGGAGCCTTTTCTGACCTCAGAATAGCCACACAATATTGCGATGGTCTTCGAGGTGGCCTCGTGATTTACGACCCAGAGGACCCGCACTTGGATCTCTACGGTATGTGTGCGTCTCCGCGGGCTGCCCAGTCTAACACGATTCACACTGCAGACGTCGACGATGGTTCGTTCCCCCAAGTCCTACTGCTTCGTATTCTGAGATTCCCACAGAGACTACTGTGATCACTCTTGCTGATTGGTGTAAGCACCCATGGCCATCATATGCATTAGCCTGACCATCCACAGATCATGGCCCTGCCAGCACCCTTGGACTTGTCCCGGTGCGTCCTTTCAAGCGAATTGATGCCCTTGTTTTTCCTACAATTACCCGCTAGACCCTGATCACCACCCTCATCAACGGACTCGGCCGGTTTGCTGACGGAGTACGCACCTCTGTAATTCGACTCCCATCTGGAAATTAACTGCGCTTTTCACAGCCCACGTCCCAGCTCACGGTCATTAGCGTCACCGCCGGGCAGCGTTACCGGTACGAGCCTCGCGCCCGATGGGTTCTTCCTCGACTGACCCGTCCACAGGATGCGCCTCATCTCCATGTCCTGCGGTTAGTTAACCAATGGCGCGTCCCGTGTTGCAACGCTGAACAATTATTAGACCCCAACTTTACCTTCACGATCGACGGCCACACCATGACCATCATCGAGGCCGACAGCGTCAACACGGAGCCGCTCACCGTCGATTCCATCCAGATCTGTGCGCCTCATCTATCCTTTTATCCCCTGCCCCTGGTCTCATTTTATTTCAGTTGCCGGCCAGCGCTACTCCTTCATCCTGACCGCCGACCAGACCGTCGACAACTACTGGATCCGCACCGGCAAGTTTGCATTTGGGCCGTTTACCGTCTTGAAGCTCATTCTTTTTTTTTCAGTTGCCAACGGGGGAACCGCCGGCTTCGACAACGGCATCAACTCCGCCATCCTGCGCTACGTCGGTGCGGATGAGGTCGATCCGGTCACCGAGGTCACCGAGTCTGCGGTGCCTCTCGTCGAAACCGACCTTCATCCCCTCGTGGCCACCGCTGTTCCTGGAACCGCCGTCTCTGGCGGTGCAGATGTTGTCATGGACCTCGCCGTCAGCCTGGACTTCACCACCTTCAAGTTCGCGATCAACGGCGAGGTACGTGGAGCTCCCCCTGCCCCGTCATTTTCACTAATTTATTCCCTCCCAGACGTTCACTCCCCCGACTGTCCCCGTCCTCCTGCAGATCCTCAGTGGTGCCCAATCTGCGACCGATCTCCTGCCCACAGGGAGCGTCTTCACCCTGCCCTCCAACAGCGTCGTTGAGCTCTCTATCCCCGGCGGGTCAGCCGGTGCACCGCATCCCTTCCATTTACACGGTGTACGTATCCCCGCCCGCACATTTCAATTGTTCGCTGACCTACCGCCCTGCAGCACAATTTCTTCGTCATCAAAAGCGCAGGCAATGACACTTTCAACTTTGAAAACCCCGTGTGTCCCTTCCCTTCGTGCAACGACTCCTGCTGACATTTCCCCAAGATTATCCGCGATGTCGTGAGCACCGGCGCCGCTACCACGTACGTCCGTCTCCCCAGTTGCGCTTCACATATCTGACTAGTTGCTTCAGCGATAACACTACTATCCGCTTCGTTACTGACAATGCTGGCCCGTGAGTGACCTCAATCATTACCAATTACCCTGCTAACGGCCTTTCTTTCAGTTGGATCCTCCATTGGTACATGCATTCCGACGATATCCCATGTTATTAATCTCTAACACGCTCTCTCCCTTCAGCCACATTGACTTCCATCTTGAACTGTACGTCTCAATCTGTTCCGATAAAACTCTTTCCTCATTCTCCCTTCCCCAGTGGCCTTGCAATTGTCTTCGCTGAAGACACCGGCACCATCGCCAACTCCGTACAAACTAGTATGCCCATTTTGCGCTTACCTCCACGGCTGGAATCTCACCAATTTTGCAGCTGAATGGGACGCCCTGTGCCCCACTTATGATGCGCTCGATGCCGACGAGCAGTAGTCCGTCCGGCCTTCGCTCACGATCCAAGAAATCAGGAGTCGCAATATACACCAACACTCTACCACGTTCTCTCTACCAACGTCACGTTCTCTCCATTCAGGCCGTGGTTCCCGATTATACTACTTGACCTCGCGCACGTTAATTATCCGGCATGTAGTCACACTTAATGCAATGGATTCTACTCTTCTCGACTCCGACTCGGTTGCATGGGGATGATACTGTAACATTATTATTCCCAATTTCACCAAAGCATTTCGCACGACAATTGACACAGCGTAAGATCCTTCCAAAAAATACACAGGTAAGATCACTGGCTACTAGTCATCCCAAACTAACACACCCTGAGTTTGAATCGACTCAGACTACATTATGTCTTTCTTTGTTAGGAGGGCCTTCCAATACTCAAAGGAGCAGAGGTTGAATCCGGCTTGAATCAACGGCCTGTGGAGCGCTATACTTCAGATCCACTCACAATGCCGACTCGGTCGACCAGCCGGAACGTCGACCTCACCCTTCAAATACTTCCGGAGCGCACAGGACTTTGCCGGGACCTTGAGCCCACCCATTTCAAAACAGTAGTCACATTGCAACAAGAGATTATGGTAATAAGAAATCGAGTCATGGATGTACATATACCTGGTTCAGCCTCACGGCCACTTCAGCCCGAGTTCCGAGATCGGGTCCGGTATTCCAACCATACCATCCAATCAAGGGGAGATATTTAGAACCAAAGCCAACGCCAAGTCCCACCAATGAACTACGGGAAGATGCTGTGCATTTCTCTTGACAGTGAACTGTGCTTGTTTCCGCAAGAAACTATAGCTATGTGAGCTGTGAGGCCTCTGGAACCTGTGTCATTTTGATACTCTTAGGTTATGTAAATTTCTAGCAAGAGGTACATCTACATTTATTGAGTGGACGAAACACCGCACAGAAAAACCACATTGCCCCATCAATGCCCCGGGTTCGATTCGAACGAGCACTCCTACTCGACTGGATCTTCACGTCGAGATTTAACTTGGTGTAGGTGCGGACCACTGCTACTGTGCCTTCCTCATTATTGTTGGAAATCGGCCCGATAATCCTGCTCGATCACTACGCTACTGATATCTAATACGTACAAACATGATGTACTGCATCTGCAATCTTAGCGTTCCCCTCATCTGTGCGGGTCTGTCCGAGTCCTTCGAGTCCTCTAGGAGTCTACAAATTAACAATTATTCCCTTCTCTACGAACATCTTAAATGAAGCATCGCTATCTAGTGAGTCCTACTCACCTGGCGCAAAAGACGAAGAGGAAGCATCGACAGGCCCGGGGTGAACGTCCAGATTATGTGGTGGCGAGATTGAATGACCCGGGCTCGAGTCGAATGAGCGGACCTGCTTTACTATTGCATTTGAAGGTTTATTGGGTGCGGGCGCGGACCATCCGTGAATTTGCTTATAATCAGTTTTATTGAGGACGAATTCAACTCAGCATGCAAAAAATCCACTACTGTGACCAACATGGCCCAGGCTCGAGTCGAACGAGCGCTCCCGTAGAAAAGCCTTCGGTGAACTCTACATATGTTGCAGATGCGGACCACCCGCTACCAGACCTTGCTATGCTCCCTATCAGCTTGGTTACCTTCAACTGTAGTGAGTGAAAGAATGAAACTCACACTGCAGAAAAAGAAGGTACGTGAGGAGATGTATGGCCCGGGCTCGAGTCGAAAGAGCGCCCCAGCTTATACATTTGCGACTCCCTTATATGGTGCAGATGCGGATCGTCCCCTACCGTGTCTTCCTCTCTTCCCCGTGAGCTCAGTCATATTCAGATTCAGTGCATTGAGCGACCTAATGGACCCACCCCGCAGAAAAAGAAGTAACGTGCGAGCTGGATGGCCCGGGCTCGAGTCGAACGAGCGGTCCTGCTCGAACCTTCGAATGTGGTGCAGGTGCGGACCGTCCGTTACCGGGTCTTCCTACACTCTTTCAGAAGTCGATGAGATTTGGTGCTACTGAGCAACGAATTCAGCTCACCGCAGACAAAGACATGCCTAACAAAAGCACGGATGGCCGGGTCGGAGTCAAGTGGGAGAAGCACTCCGAATAAAGGGCAAATTATCCGGGGCGGATGATGCAAGTTCAAGCGCGCTCGAGGAGTTGCAGCGCGCCCCGCGAACTCCCGTGGATGCGGCGGGTATGGATGCGAGTCAGGTCGAAGGAAGGAGAACGGTGAGAGCCTGAGAGGTGAAAAAGGCCAGGGAGGAGCGGGTGAGGCGAGACCGATAGAGCGTAGCCGCGGGATTCATATTGTCATCCACACGCACAGGACGACCCGAAGAATGAGGAGTTATATACCCGGAACTGGAAAGTTCGCTGGCGGCCGCCGATGGCCACCAGTGGTTATCGGCGCCCATCGGTGGACGGTGTATGGCGTTGTGTACCGATGGCCTAATCGGCGTCTGCCAATCACTAGCGGCATTCACCGGACCGCCATCCCTCGGCTGGCCAGCGGATACCAATGGATTTCACTGCAGCCTGCTGGACATCGTTGAATAATATTGCAAGATTAAACACTGTAACGTTCCAGTGATTCCAAAATTACGAAACAGTTCAGTTCAATGTCGAGTTGGATTTCACGTTGAACACTTAATCACTCGGCAGTTTAGAGGTGTTCTGAGGAAATTTGCTCGATGAGCTGACAGATATTACCCCTCGTAGGTAGAAAACAAGTACGTAGTAATCATTGGTGCCTGTCCAAAGATTCAGCACAGAGCATGTATTAAACCGGCATGTGTAGCGGTGTACAGGTACAGAAATTGACAATTATCAAAGCTAGAGGCACTATTTACGATCAGTCGTGAGAGGTTAAAGCGAAAGAGTAGACTTTCACTACCCTCGTGCCAGTCATGGAACAATGGATCCAGCAAACATGGTATGGTGTCTAGTAGGTATGAACAATCAAGATACAGCTTGGAATACCATGAGGGCCGATGCAATTGAAGAAATGAACCAACCTGCTATGAGTGCGAGAAAAATGAACAATAATTATGCGACTGAAGTCAATGCCATACATCTAAGAAGAAACCGGGGCCAATTGGGATAATATCCCGATGAGATCCATCCAAATTCCATCGGAATGCGGTGGAATACGACAAGGATCAGCGGCTCGCTGAGTCAAACCACCAATATCCAACAAAAACTGGTGGAAAACACTGGGAAGCAATGATAATTTTGCGAGAGTGGAGCTGCCAAAATCCAGTGGTTTCCAGCGGAAATCGGTGAGGTAAGCCCTGGCCATTGTGCGCCAGTGGAATCCGGTGGAACTCCGTTGGCCGGCACCAAGTACCAATGCCGACTGATGCCGATCGCCCGAGTTGTCTGCGCCGCGTGCATTACTGCGAATGAGAGGAAGCAAGAGAAACCACCGGATCAACCCGGACCACCCTGGAACCGCCCAGTAAACACGCACATACACCTTTCCTCTCCACCCGCCAGTGGCACCACACGATGTACGGCACGCTCATCCGTCGCTCCCTCGGCGGGCTCGTCTCTCCCAAGATCGCGTCGCGCGTCCATTTCTCTCCCCCCCGTTTTCTCTCTAGTCTCGTCTCGCTAGTCGCGCACTGAGACCCCCAGTCCGGCTCCCCCACCGGCTCCGGCCCCCTGACCCTCCTCGTCTCCTTCTACTCCGCGCTCCCCAAAAGTCCCGCGTCCACCCCCGCCATCCGCGGGCTCAAGGCGCGCTTCTTCAGTGGCAAGAATGCGAGCGCAGGCCCCGTGCTCGGGCTCATTGGCGGTTTGTTTTTGATTGGTTACACGTTGGATTATCAGCGTGCGTGTCCGCGTCTTCTTTTACCGTGCTGTGTTGGATCGCTCCGCGTCGTAGTGCACTTGAGTACGTATCCGTATTCCTGCTCTTTGGTGAGGCGCCCGCTGATGTTTTGGGTTGCAGAAAACCACAAGAACGCGCATTAGAGCGACAATGAGCGGGAGATGGGGAGGAATGCGTGGTGGTACCGAAGGAATGCTCGTGTGTGTACATCAGAATGCATTTTCTTTCCTTGATAACCCGCCCCTCGCCGTCTACCGCTGGCCCCGCTCGCTTCGTCTCCCTCCCTTCGTGCGCGATGTTCCCTCTATCGACGTCGCCGCCGCTGCGCGCCCAGCCCGCGGCCCCTTCAGCGCAAGCTTCCCGATCCTGCGCCCGAGTCATCCGGAAGCTGCATGTCAGCGCGCGCGTCCGCCATATGTTGCGCCCGTCCCTGTCGGCTTCCTACAGCTGCCACTCGTGCATCCACATCCGCGCCTCGTCCGCACCTGCTCCGCGACGTCGTGCGCCCGGACGGCTGCATACCCCGAGCCGCGGCGCGGCGCGTACAATCCTCCGAGATCGAGCCCGGGTACGCGCGCGCTTCTCCCATCACGTTCCCCACCCCCGCGCGCGCCGCTCGAGAGCAGCCCCGCCTTTCTTTCCTTTCCGTCTTGCCTTCTTTCTTTCTTCCTCTGTAGAACGTTTTAGGATCTTACTGCCTCGCGGTAACCTCGTGCAGAGATATCCGATACCGCGGCAACGTGGCCATGCATAGCGCGCCCAGGAAGGCAATCTCGGGGCCAATTCATCCGACGCCTTGAATGCATGCAGGCAGCTGATTGCATCGCCCGAAGTTTGAACTCGTGATGAGCGGAAATTAAGGAACTGGATAACTCCACGTTGTTCGGGCTTCTCCCTTGTCCCGAACGGTTCTTTCCATTTTCTTCGAGCACTCTTAGCAGGGTCACCGCCGCCAAACTAGGTGAGCACGGGGTTCCGTGAGGGGTTGATACGTTCCAAATCGCAACCTGCGTAATCCACCGGTTCCTCGTTCATTTTTATCTTTCAGGGAGGACGGAAGACCAAGGGGAAGTCCTGGTGCCAGGCAGCGGTACCTCGTGGTGCTGTGCGAAGCGAACGTTTACCTCATTGTTACTGCGAGGCTGGAAATAGTCTCCGCCATGGCGAGTTCACGTTCGTGAACAAGATGGCAGCGGACTGTGTAGTGGAGCTCATTCCCGAATAACATACCAGTGTCCAGTAACCTTTATTCCTCCCGACAGACTTTTTCCCTGTGTCGAGATGCCCTTGTCTGACGCAGTTCGGAGCTTGTTTCTTGGGCGCGTACGTGATGAGACCGGCTGCCTTCATCGCTGTCTCGCAGTTATGAAGCTGTATCGGTCCGCGACGCCCTTTAATCAAAGTGAGGACGCAGAGTATGTGCTCCGCCAGCTGAATCCTTGCATCAGGTTTATACTCATTCCAGAACTCGAATCCCGCAAGCTGCAATCCTGTTTTTCAAGAATATCTGCGCTGAGCCCTCAGACGACAATCCGGAAACTGTGGATATCTATACAATTTTGCGGGATGCGGTTGGCGGGTCGCAGAAGTGCGAAGTTGTGGTACGTCCAGGTCACCAGTAGACTGGCATACGCAGACCGGTTTGCTTCTAGCTCGAGGAATTTGCAGCGGAATGGCCAGAAGCGTGCAAAGCCGACGCCAAGAAGTGGAAGCTGCCCCAATCGTTGGCTGCAAAACAAGAGCAAAGAGCGAAAGTGACCCAAGAGGGGTATGGCGTGGTGATCTATATCCGAGAAAAGCTTTGGACTCTGGACGCCCAACATGTCTATTATCGTGAGTTTATTCTATGAGCATTATCCACTAGTGAGTTGATCACTCGTAGTGAAGTACAATTCCGGCATGGACTTGAACTGCATCCTATGGAGGATCAACAGCTGGTGGATCCGGGATTGTTCAGGTCCAGTCATAATCCGAAATCCATACTTTTACACAATGCCCCAAATCTCGAAGAACTCGCGGATGGAAGAATTTCTCGTGGAACCACTGCCCTTGCATCAGATTGTCAAATCGAAGGACCAATTCGTCATGTACATCGACAAACTGTCCTGTGTATGGCTCGCGGACACAAAGCAGCGGTTCGGGAATATATGCAGGCTGGGGAAGCGAGGGTCATATCTCGTCAAAGGTACGCAAATTAAATATAACTTGGCCTTTTTGGTGACGAGAAGCATCCTCAGATGCCCATGGCGTCTTACACAACTCAGTTGACCTCGGGAGGCCGTTTGAGGACAGGGAATTATACGTTGTTCGCCGGGAGGGTGGGCAGGACGAACCACCTGTTCGTAATACCTGGAAGCAGTTGCTTGATGAATGGGACGCGACGGACTCCGAAACAAAGTTTATCGTTACGTTATCTCAAGCTCGAGATTCCGGAGTACCACCACTGGCTGGGACGTCTCAAGAATTCATCGGCAACAATACACTTCGTTCACGCCCCGTCTCAACGTGTCTGCCTCCACATACTACTCCAACTGTCACACCCCAGCCGCCTACCACACTTTCCGCCTCGGCGTCTGGTGCTGGCGAGACCTCCCTTCCAACGATTAAACTGCCCTCTCCCATGTCATTTTCTCCTACACCGCCCGAATTATCACCGCTCCCTGTGCCATTACCTGCCGGGCAGACGGAAGTCAGCGCAGCATCACAGAAGCCGTCCACAATGACGCACCCCCCTATGGAAATCCCTTTTTCTTCTCCCGTCCTCCCCCCATTGGCGACGCTTAAACAACCCTCAGAATCCTCGAGTCAACCTGCGTCACCACAGACAATGTCGATGTCTGGATGGTCAAAACCTACTATGCCCCGTGAAGTTAGTCATAGTCAGATTTAGTGCATTAAGCGAGCCAATATAACTGACCGCGAGCCAAAAAAGAAAGAAGCTGGTGAATGGCCCGGGCTCGAGTCGAACGAAGGTTCCTGCTGAATGGGGACTCCGAGTGGCGTGTATGGTGTGTAGGCGCGGAGCCATCTCCTATCAGGCTTTTGGCTACTCCATGTGAGCTTGATTACATCCAACGTATCAAGTAAACGATTTCAGCTTACCGCACAGAAAGAAAACCCCCCGCAGTGATGGCTAATAGCCCGGGCTCGAATCGATGGAGTGTGCCTGCTGTCAATATCCCATGTGAAGATGTATTGGGTGGAGGCGCGGACTCGGACCATCCGTGAACTTGCTTATATTCAGCTTCGTTAAGGACGAATCCAACTCACCGGTAAAAAAAAAGACGCTTGGCGGAAAGCGATGAATGAACCGGGCTCGATTCGAACGAGCGCTCCCGCTGCAGATGTGCGACCTCTTCCACATGTGGTGCAAGTGCGGACCGTCCGCTACCGGGTCTTTTTCTCTTCCCCGTGAACTCAGTCATAGTCAGAGTCAGCGACCGAATGAAACTCCCCAGTCAGAAAAAAAAGGTAACTGCCAACATGAATGGCCCGGGCTCTCCTGCATGAAGGGAGGCGAGAAGAGATATATGATACAGGTGCGGTAACCATCCGCTACCAGGCCTTGTTTCTCTAGTGCCCATTTTATTGAGCGAACGAATTCTACTCACCGCGCCGAAAAGAAGCGCACCACAGGAGATGAATGACCGGGTTCGACTCGAACGAGCAGTCCTGCAGAACCGTGGTAGAAGAAATCTACATATGTTGTCTGAGCGAACGGAACTCACTGTGCAGACAGGGGAGCACAAAAGATTGTGCGGCGAGGCCGAATGGCCCGGGCTCGAATCGAACGAGCGGTCCTGCTTTCAACTTGATCGGCTGCTTCACGCGGCGCGGGCGTGGACCATCCGCTATCGGGCCTTCCTGTGAGCTCGATCATAGTTGGGTTCAGTATCTACAGTGATTAAAGGAACTCAGCACGCAGAAAAAGAACCTCACATGGGAGATGAATGGCCCGGGCTCGAGTCGAACGAGCGTTCCCGCTGTTAACTTTCCGATGTAGAGGTATCGGGTGAAGGCGCGGAAAGCCTCCGCTACCGAGCCTTCCTCTCGTCCCTGTATTAATAATCAGATTCGGTGCATTGAGCGACCTAATTGACTCACCACGCAGAAAATAAGGCAAGGGAGTCAAGCATGGCCAGGGTTCGAGTCAAGCAGCGAGCGATCACGCTTTTACCCTGACAGGCTGGTCCACGCGGTGCAGGTGCGCACCATCCGCTACCGGGCCTTCATAGGTGGGCGCTGTGAGCCTGCTAGCGTCCAAATTTAATGAGCGAGCCAATTTGACTCACCTGCAAAACAAAAACCACATGGATGACGACCGCATGGCCCGGGCTCGAGTCGAACGAGCAGTCCTGCAGAACCTTGCTGGAAAATTACTTATCTGCAGGTACGGACCATCCGCGACCGGGCCTTACCACACTCCTTGCGAGCTTGGGCATGACAGCGGACGGCGGCGGAGTCCGAGAAGAGAAGTATGTGTATCCGATTGGAAGAACAGATGGCCGGGATTCGAGCCGCGACTCGAGACGCACAGAATACACGGCAAATGGTGCGAGAAAAAACACGCTCGGGGAGTCCCAGGTTGCTACCAGCGCACCACCCCGCGGACCGGCATGGCTGTACTACCAAGTATAGATGTGAATCGATCGGAGGACGCAGAACGGTGAGCGATGAGAAAGGCCAGGGAGGGGCGGGTGAGGCGTGACTGATAGAGCGCAGCCGATGGACTTATGCCCACTAACTTTAGGTAGTGGGTCCTGTAGTGCCCTAATGGTGCAGAGCGTCCGCCAAAATGTAGCTTTCCCACGGGCAAGCAGAGCCAAACATTGCGATTTTGCGCATGAGTTCGAGTCCCCTCATGCGCGATTTTCTTTTCATTTACTTTTTTGCAAAATTCAACCAGAGTTGATTGGTCTAATATTATAAAAGGTATTTGGCATTCAACTAACATCTAGGGCATGTATTTCTTGATATTTAAGTTGCATCTCAAACAAACCTTCAATCCCAATTGATCTCCCCCAAAGTGGTTGTCAACACTCCCGTTCAAATGAGATAAGAATTCAACCAAAACTCTGCTTTAACCCTTGTCAATCATTCCACCCGGCTCTGGAGTTAATGCCCATACATAGGTAGAGACATTCACAGATGAATTGCACCAGGCAGACATGTTGCAGAGATGATGGATTTTCTGAAGCTAAGCCCTCAACACAGCCAATTGAGTTACAATTCCTTTGTTCATTTAAGGCTTTCAAGAACATTCAATTTCATCTGGTAGTGCTCGCGCTGGCTGATGGTATACAAGCCCCAAGTAATTCAACATGCAGCCGTGTCTGGAAGCTCAATTTGGTAAAATCCTTGGAAGCTGGCTTGATCTAGATTCAACTGAGAGTGCTGATCTTGAACAGCTTCCCAAAGAGTAAGATAACTTGCTGTCAGTCAGAGGAGGTCCGTCAGGACTCAGGAAGCAAAACGGCACTGATATCTAGCTCTTCAAACAATCATTCACACAGGTACAGGGGTTGAGGTGGCAACAGCAACATCTGAACTCAAAACATTGTTCACCGAAACCAGGGGGAGTTCCGAGGAAGAGGATGAGACTAAACTTAAGGAAGATTCCTATATTCGGCTCGAAAGGAAAGAGAGAGCCAATGCAGCTCTCATCCGAAATATGGTTGCACCTGCAACTGAGACTCAACGTCCCGGGTAAGTTGTTGCCCCCAAGAGTGTTCCCCGCAAGCGGATGGACAGGGTAGGTTTGTTTGTTTCCCCTGGTTCACATGGCTGACGTGCACCTCGGTTCTAGGGGAATTTTCTTCCTCCACCAGTCCTTTGGCGGTCCTCCCACACCTCTGGAATTCTCATGTGCATTCTACATCCTCAGACGCCGGTCCGCAGCAGACAAAAGCTCCTTGTCGCATCGGCAGCCCCTGTGACCGGTCGCCGCACATCCAAATCCAAATGTGAGCACCCATATTAACTTTCCGAAATAATTATGTCTGATTCCTGGCATTATAGCATGAGATCTCCCCGGTTTATATCATGTTTCTACAATGTTTACGTGGATAGCAGAAATTGCCTCTGTTGCAAGCGTCCATCGTGAACGAGCCAACGAGGAACCGCGTTCCATCAAGGCATGTGATCGTGCATCACTTTCGTGTTCCCACTCAAGACACGCCGTCGAAGGCATATCTGCCGCTGGTGCAGCATTCTTGATATTCCTCCCCACTCCTCACGCATATCTGCCATTAATTATCATTCTTGTTGACACTTTCCCTATATCCTTAGTCACACAAACCGTGCATTCCACGGGAAAAACTTGCATCCATATAATCCAACCCAGAGCATTCTCAGACTGTGCTGGGGATGGATTTTGGTCAAAGTGTTCTCTCTCTCCATTTCATCTTTGCGCTGCTCCCGGGCGATTTTTGTGTCTGGTGTGAGCCGAGCCCGATGATTATCCAAATATATGTTGGCTTCATTCAGAATTACAGACAGGCACTTACTTTTTTTCAATGGCTCCTACCCCAAATTGATGATGCATTCTTACGCTAGATTCAACTTTCCTCCCCGATGTCTTCAGTGTTGATCATTGGACTTTCCTAAATTTATTTGGACTTTCAATGCTGGTGTTGCAGACACGGAACTGGGGGATTTCAGTTGGGGCCTAGTGAGTATCAGATTAAATTCCTCCCTTGGGATAGATAGGTGCACAAGTTTTTGCTGGAGCTCCACGCAGAAATATTGGCAGCTGTGGTTCAATTACCGAGCCATCGGAGCTTGAATTATATGATCCACCTATTGCATTGCAAGAAATAGAATAGAATGTTGATAGAATGGAAGATTTTACCTCCTAAGTTAGTGGGCTCTGCCGCAAAGCGCGCTACAATTGTTATATATTGTCATCCACACGCCCAAAAACGACCCGACGAGACACAAGAGAGGAACTTGAAACACGTGTCATCGCACCCGGAATCCGGATCACCGGGGAAGCGCCCGCCAAACGCGGATGCCCCCGCCAAACACCCACATATACCTCTCTTCTCAAACCAACAACGCGATGCACGGCTCGCTCATCTGGTGGCCCAAAGATCGCAACACCAAAGCTCGTCGTGCCTCCCTTTCCATTCCTCCCCTTTCCTCTCTAGTCTCGTTTCGCTTTGTCGCACACTGACACCCCCCAGTCCGGCTTCCCCACCGGCTCCGGCCCCCTCGCCCCCCTCGTTGCCTTCCACTCCGCTTAAGACGCGCTTCCTCTGCGGCAAGAACGCGAGCGCGGGCCTGGCTATACGTTGGACTATCAGCGTGCGTGTCTGTGGCTCTTTTCACTGCGTTGGGCTGACTCGCTGCTCGTGGTAGTACACGTGAGTACTACGTATCCGTATTCTATCCGTCTGTGAGGCGCGCTGATGTTTTGGGTTACAGAGCACCACAAGAAAAACGCGCATTAGAGCGAGAACGAGCGGAGGAAGGCGTGCTGATACCGCACGAATGCCCGCGTGTGTATATCCGGATGCCTACTGTTTTCTTCATAGTCCCCCGCCGTGACGCCGCCCCTCGCCGTCTCCCGCTCGCGCTGCGCGCTCACCCCGCTGCGTCGCATCGTGCACGGACAGCTCACTCTGTCGGCGCCAGCCTCGCTCTGTCGACGCCTCGGTCGTACGAGGCCCTTGGCCGTCAGCGCACGCTGAGTTGCCGTACGCGCCCGAGCCACCGCGTGCCACCGCCGGATAGTACTTGCGCCTGCCGTTCCCCGAGCGCACGCCGTCGTGCGCCTCCTCTATCTCCGTGCCCCGTCAGCACCTACCACCGCCGCGCGGCGGGGAGCACTTGCGCATCTGCACCTCTATGCACCGCCTACGCGGAGCCCAGCCAGCCTATGGGCGGGTGGCACGCCGCAGTCCCAGCCGCAGGCACAACGGCTACGCGGATGTCGCGCGCAGGGTGGTCGGTCCCGCCCTTCATCGCGCTTGTGCTGCTGCGCTGTGTGTGCGCCCCGTCGCCCCGCAGTTAATTGTCCGCCCGGTCAATCCTCTCCGACGCTTTCTCCCTGTTACGTTTCCATCTCGGTTTTCCTCCTTTTGCTGTTGGTGGCGCGTACGTATACGCCTTCATTTCCGCCGCGCGCACGCTCGCGGAGTGCTTCATCCGTTCCCGCTCTTTCTTTCTTTTTGGGCGCCACCGTGTGCATACGCGCATTCATTCTATTTCTCACATCGATTGAGCGCAACCTGTAGCTGCGTACGTACCAGAGACCGAGTTCAGACCTCGAACATAGGCTCACGCTCGTCTCAAGGTGCGTCAACCTGGAGTGCGCACAAGTCGAGAGTAGAAACACACACGCCTAAAGTACAAAAAGAATCAGTAATTGAATCAGGGAACACTGGATTTACGCGTGGTAGATGGCCATGGGCGGGGCTCTGAAGATATATATCTCCGAGGTGACCGCGATACACCCGAATCGAGACATACACATCCGAGTCGGTGAGTCCGAACGACTCAAGGAAGAGAATACCGCTAAACATGGTGAGTCACCCGTAGAAGTGAACGGAGCATACCTTCACCAGAGGTCAAGTTGTATTTGCCGAGCTTCGATGCAATAATGCGAGGCATGTATGCGGACTAAATTGAAGTCAGGAATCGACTCGTGAAATCGATTCGAGCGGACTTGATTCGCGAGTGTATGGGTTGGATGGCATTACGGAGCATAGGTTCGAACTCTACAGTGGAGAAAGAACAAGTCAGCCAGTGGTAAGTATACGAATGATAGCGGACATAGTTGGTTTCATTCAGTGATGGTTTCGGTATTCCGGTAGGTGTGTATGGCGGCCTATTGAGTCGCAAGTCAACCATTCCTATAGTCAAGACTGAATTCAACACGCCTGCAAGGAGACCGCCGTACCCTCCCCTGTAAAATGTATAAATCTCAAAGTCGAAGTCAATAGATAAGAGCGCAAGGATAAATAAATAAATCGAACTTGCTCGATTCATGTGACAATGGTTTTAGTATGGGGCGTTGAGGGCGAGGGCTGTGACTTAGATCGATGCAGTGAAGTCAGGAGGTAAGTGAGAGTAGATAGCTCAAATAAATGCACGCACGACGGGGAGTTGAGCTGACTGATGTCGGGCGGGTTCTGTGAATGATCTTCGCAGCGTTAGACGGATACAGGTTAACACGTACTGGTTTGTGGGCGTAACGCGCCAGTCGAGTTCGTCCCACCATAATTTCGGTATAGGGCGTGGGCGTGAAAACGGGCAGGGGGACGGCGTGGTGCATGCGTGGTGGTGATTCGGACAGCGCTGGGAAGGAGGGTTGATAGAGCGCGATGGCGAAAATCTAAAATAGATCATCATAGGCGCATCATCACGACGATGATGGGTTAGAACGTACTAGCCTAGTTTCGTTACACAGCGCGCGGGCGGGAAATGACGAGTCGGACGGGGATGGTGACGGAGCTTTGAAAGAGTGGGGGCGCTGCAGAGCTCTGCAGCTGGCGTGCAGCAGCAAAGTTTTTGACGGCGCGAGGAGGCGGCGGCCAACGTCTGAAATAGATGATCAAATGGGGCTGGGAGGTGATGATGAGGACAACTGATGGTGGGGCAGGGGTGGCGGATTGCAATTATCCTGAGGATGGCCAGTGAGCGAGTTGTACCTGAGTAGACCATAGAGTAGATAGACAAGGGAAAGTGGGGAGTGGGATCGGGGGAGGAATGCAGGAAAGACAAGTGCGGTCAGGGCTCATATAGACTGCAAACCGAATTAGCAAGACGGATCCATGGCAGATGGAAGGTAAACTTCCTGCTGACAGCGGGCATACGTCGTGCAGAGAATCCGCCGCGAAATTTCTCCATCTCAATTTATCCTCCCATCGCGGAATTCGCGAAGGGGGACGGTCTGAGCGCGGCGCAGAAGCGTACGATGGTTTGAGAATCTCCCACACTGGGGCGGCGTTTCAAGGGGTTGCGACAGAACTGGGGCCGTGGCGTGTGTTCGAAACGAACCATCAATTTCGCACGTAATGAGAGCGTTGGCCCGCCCGATGACCTCGCTGGTGCGCAGAAAGCTGTTTTTTGAGACGCCTGCAGAAGCTAGCTTTATTTCCCTTCCGCTTCTGGTTTCTGGTCCTCTAATTCCCGCTCAAGATGCACTTCTTCAGTCCAAGAACCTCTTTATGTTCCGAGGCTTCGGTGTTTCAGGTTGTCTGCCTTTCGTTTCGGAGTACTGGTGCCTAGATTCCTCCTGAACTCGTGGCTGGCTATCCTATCTGGCTGGCCTGTTCTAACCCTCAGCGTAACGTGCATACATCTCAATCCCTTTCCCAATTTTGACATCCTTAGCGCTGCGCGCGCTCTAATTCCTGCTCGGGGAAGAAGCAATTCTTCGCGCGGACATCTTAGCGCCATGTGCACTTCTAATTACTGCTGCGGTTCTCGGGAACGAAGCACCGGGCTCCTTCCGAATGCATTACGTTTGCAGGCTCCTGAGTTTCAAGGTGGTTGAACTTGCAGCCTCTGCGCATATCTTGGTCCCCTGACCTTGTGAACTTGAGGGACACCTCGCTCCGCCTCGATGTGCCCTGTACGGCGTGCGGAAACACTGCGGCTGTAATTACTGCCTTCATTCTAATGAATGAAATAGAAGCAGCTCCACTTGAGTTCTAGGCGATCCGAACCGCTTCAGGACTTAAGTCCTTCGGAACTTAAGTTCTCCCCCAGGCGCGCCAGCGTGGTCGTATGCGCCCCTTAGTAACGGAGCAACTTAAGTCCTATCTATATCTAACTCAAGTCCTCCCCGACCACTTAAGTTCCGTCCACGATTTAAGTTCTACCAAGCACTTAAGTTACTTATGTGACTGTCAGTGAATGCAATGAATTGAAAACTTAAGTTACACCCAAATATCACTACGCCACCCACTGAGTCTCTGCGCGTGCGGACATGTCTGGGGGTCTGTACGATGATTGAGTTTGAGACCGCAGCGTGTGGACAAGAATGGAACACACCAGATGTAGTGGGATGTGAAATTGATACCACTCCTGCCATCCTACCTGCTGAATCTTTGTCAGGGCACCGTTGTCGCGCCTGCTTGCGCGCCAGACGGGTAAAACGCCCCGGATCAACGCCACACAACGGTCACATGACCGCGACCGTTTACCAGCACCCGCGCCTCTTTACATTTACACCTCCACCTTACGCGCACTTTTCCATCCAAAACCAAGCCCATCACTTCCACGCTCTACCTGACTCAAATCTGCATGTTCCGTCAGACTTAGGGCAAGATTCCTATCATAATCATGTTACCTTTCCAAAACCTGACATCTACGCTATTGTCCTTTTCATTCTGGATGTTCTGCTGTAAATTCAACATGCTCATTGATTCCCGCTTTATTGTTTCTTATTGTTACTCTACTTTTGGACTATGCTTCCGTTCTCCCACGCACTTCTGTATAAATTACTACGTAGTTGTACAGTTGAAATCAGAATAGTACAGCCTTTTTCTCCTTCGTCGCATCTCGCTCTCGCTCTCGCTCTCGCTCTCGCTCTCGCTCCCGCCTACGTCTCACTCTCCTCGCCTCCGTCTCGATCCAGCGCATAGTCGCGCTCGCTCACCCCCGTATTAACAAGCCGCTCGCTGCCAGCCCCGGCAACCGAGCTTGTTTGAACCACTTGCCTTTTTATCTCCTTCCGCCCTCCTCGCGCCAACTCACCTCTTTGGTTTAGCTCGCGCTTGGCCGGTCGGTAGGCGTGTCATTTTGGAGCCCACCGCGAGGGGTTTCAATCATAGCTTCCGGTTCCTCTCGCAACTTGCGGCAAAACTCCGACACTAGCGCCCGCCGCGACCTCCGCCTTGAATTTATCAGTGCATTTCAGAACCCGTTGAATCTCCTCGACGACACCCCCTACTCCCATTCCACCGAAGATCTTTTCGACGAGGTACCAGCGCACCTTGCCCGTCACAGCAATCTATCTCCGCACTCTCCACACTCTCCCAGCCTTGCGTGGCTCTTCGATAACCCTCCCGTTTCTCGCCCAACTTCACCCCCGACCATCATGGCTACGCCTACACCAATGCCTGCTCGAGGAGATCGTAATGCTCCCACCTTTGACTCCGCCAAACCCCACGAACTCCGCCGCTACTTCACCGACCTCGAATACTTATTTACCCGCGCCGCTGTTACTGATAGCACCGAAAAGAAGCGGCACTCCACCAGGTTCCTTACAGTAGAGGACCAGGAGACTTGGGAGGCGCTCCCTACGTTTACCGAGGCCACAAAAACGTATGAGCAGTTTAAAGCAGATGCACTGAAGCTTTATTCCGGCAACGACGAGGAGCGCCGTTTCGCGCTCAACGACTTGGACGCGCTCATTGGACATTATTCACGCACCGGCATTTATTCCAAAGTCGACCTCACGACCTTTTACCGACAATTCCTCCGCATAACCACCTATCTCGTCACGAAGAACCGGCTCTCTGCATCGGAGCAGAGCCGGTCTTTCCTTCGCGCCATGCAGCCGGCCTCGCTCCTCGCTAAAGTTCAAAACCGCCTGCAGATCAAGAAGCCGGATGTTCATCCGGAGGACCCATACGACATCGCGGATATTTACGAGGCCGCGCAGTTCGTTCTAGCCGGTACTCACGGTACACCAACTATCACCACGACGGTTCCATCCCCTGCCGCCGCCGATCCAGTCGTGATTAAAGCTGATCCTGGCATTGCTGCGTTGGTCGGCAGTGTCGCGGAGTTGATCAAAGTGCTTGCTACGCGCAGCCCCCCCCCATCCGTGAATAATGGAGGCAATGCGAGAAGGAACCGTCCCGATGGCTGTGGTTACTGCAGTGACCTCGACCACTTTATTAATCAGTGCCAGCGCGTTGCCGAAGATATCAACGCCGGCATTTGCAAGCGCAACTCCGACGGGCGTGTTGTCCTTCCTAGCGGTGCCTTTGTTCCGAACTCTATTGTCGGCGCGAATTTGCGCGCCCGCTTCCAGGAATGGCACAAGAAGAACCCGGGCCAGATGGCCGCCGCGCAACTGATGGTTGAAGTTGCTGTTGAGCATCTCTCCGCCTCTTCGCACCCCACTTCCGCCCGCATGTACACTCTCACTGATGAGGAACGTTACGAGGTTTTGCAACACGAGTTGCTCGCAATCCAGACTCGGCGCCAGGCTAAACGTGCTCTGGACGCTGCGCGCGAAGCCCCTGACCGCACTATCCCTCCACCTAATGCTCCGGCACCCGCCGCTTCCCCGCCGTCTTCCGCTCCACCAGCCAACCCTCAGGCGGCACCACCACAGCACCCTTTCGCTCACGCTCGCGATGCGGCGTACGCCCCTCCAAAAGACCGTAATTTCGGTGTGCCTGCGCCCAAGGCACCCGCATATCGAACTACTGCGCCCATCTATAACGAGAAGGACGCCCTCGAGGTTTTCAATGCTTCGTTGAATGCCGAAGTCACGCTGACTCAACGGCAACTTCTCTCGCTCGCACCCGAAGTCCGTGCCCGCTACCGTGAAGAAACCACTTCCCGTAGAGCCCCACCCAAAGATAACAAGCAGGCGGATACTCTGGTCCATCAATTCGTGCACGGGCTGGACTCTCCCCTCCCTTTCACTGATTCTACACTCGAGCCAGACACTCTTAAAGAACAACGTGCCAAGGATGCGCGTTACGCAGCTTTATTCGATTCCATGCCCGCTTCATTTGTCCATTCCGCCACGGCTCAATCAGCCTTACCCGCCGACGCGTTCGTGGTTCCAGACCCTTACGCCATCTACTACGACTCAGTCTCGGGCATGCCTGAAGATCTGATTGTCTCCATGGAATCTTGCGCCATCCGCTCCGTTCTCCCCGTCATCGACAACCGCGAAATTGTAGAGTCCATCATAGATGGAGGCTCGCAAATAATCGCCATGTCCGAAGCAGTTTGCCACGATCTTGGGCTCAGCTACGACCCGCGCATTGTGCTGCGCATGCAGTCCGCAAACGGCTCTGTTACTCCGTCCCTCGGCCTCGCTCGGAACGTCCCATTTCGCATTGGTGATATCACAATCTACCTCCAAGTACACATTGTTCGAAACCCCGCCTACGACGTTCTACTCGGCCACCCTTTCCATGTTTTGACACAGAGCATTGTCCGCACATTCGCCAACGAGGATCAGACCATTACAATCTGCGACCCGAACACCGGTAAAATCGCTACGGTTCCCACGGTTCCACGTGGACCTCCTCGCTCGCGCCCTCAGGGTTTTCCGAACGATCCGAGGTCCCACAACTCGAGAACATAATCCCTGATGATGGCGAAATAGCGCTCATCATAGCTCCAGATCCACAGAACCCCGGTGAATTTATTATTCAATCAACTTCAGCACTCGAATCAGACAACCTCGCACAGCTCCAACATATCTATCTCTCAGCATGTACTAATTTAGGCTCAGACGTTCACACAGTTACCTTTGCGCACACCGTCGCTCAACCGACGTTTCCCCCGAGCCGCGATGCAACTCGCGGTTCTAATTTTCAACCTATCTTTTCTGTTTCGATGGCTACGACAACTCCCATGATGTGTTCTACTACTTCTTCCCTCCCTCCGCTTGCCGAAGTCTACGCTAAAAAGAAGTATAAACCAGTTGCTCAGAAAATTCATCCGGTCCTCGGCACCCTTCCCAGTCAATTCCGCATCGAACGTCACATTTACGGCGAGCCGCTCGCTGGGATGCCGGAGCTTAATCCCAATCCTGATCCCTTCGAGCCAATGGGTCGTTATACTGCAGAACGGCGCGACGCACTCGATCTAGCGCATCCTGGCGACTTCCTTTGGCCAGCGGAGCGCGCGCTAATGCACAACTTTATGCGCCTGCAGAACGGTGCCTTTGCGTGGCAAGACTCCGAGCGGGGCAGTTTCCGCACGGACTTCTTCCCCCCAGTCGATATCCCCGTCCTTCCTCACACGCCCTGGATTCAACGCAACATTCCGATTCCCCCTGGAATTTATGACGAAGTGTGCAAAGTCATACGCACTAAAATCGCAGCAGGGGTCTACGAGCCATCCAACTCGTCTTACCGCTCGCGCTGGTTCTGCGTAGTCAAGAAAGACGGCACCAGCTTGCGTCTAGTTCACGCTCTCGAACCACTCAATGCCGTCACAATTCAACATTCCGGAGTTACGCCTTTCACCGACCAGCTCGCAGAGCATTTCGCCGGCCGCGCTTGCGGCGCAATGTTGGATTTATATGTTGGCTACGATGAGCGCCTTCTCGCCCCCGCTTCTCGCGATTTCACTACTTTCCAGACGCCATATGGCGCGTTGCGCCTTGTCACACTTCCTATGGGCTGGACAAACTCAGTCCCCATCTTCCACGACGACGTTACCTTCATCCTTCAGCCCGAAATCCCTGAATTCACTATTCCCTACATCGATGACGTCCCCTGCCGTGGCCCAGCCTCGAATTATCAGCGCAAAGACGGCTCCTATGAAACCATCCCAGAGAACGCCGGCATTCGCCGCTTCGTATGGGAGCACTTCAACAATCTCAACCGCATAGTTCAACGCATGAAATACTGCGGCGGAACTTTCTCAGGGTTGAAACTTGTCCTCTGTGCCGAAGTAATCACCGTCGTCGGCCACGTTTGCACTCCAGCCGGCCGTATTCCCGATGAAAAGCACGTCGCAAAGATTACCAACTGGGGACCGTGCAAAGACCTCTCGGAGTTGCGCGCATTCCTTGGAACCATCGGTGTCGTCCGAGTTTTCATTCGCAACTTCGCTCACCGTGCGCATGCGCTAGTGATTCTTACGCGCAAGGATATGCCGTTTAATTTCGGTCCGCCCCAGCTCGCCGCGCAAGAAGACTTGAAGAACGCCCTTATCCAGTCCCCCGCTCTTCGTCCACTCAACTACACGAACGGTGCACCCGTTATTCTTGGTGTTGATACATCTCACATCGCAGTTGGCTTCCTTCTTTCCCAGTGCGACCCTGCCAGCTTGACGCGCCGCTTTTACGCGCGCTTCGGCTCTATCACCCTCAACGCACGCGAATCCCGCTTTTCCCAGCCAAAACTCGAGCTCTACGGCCTTTTCCGTGCCCTGCGCGCATGGAAGCCGTATCTAATCGCTCTCCGCAATCTCGTGGTTGAAGTTGACGCCCGATATATCAAGGGCATGCTCTCCAACCCTGACCTCGAACCAAGCGCCAGCATTAACCGTTGGATCCTCTCTATCCTCACCTTTCACTTCACGCTGGAGAGGGTCTACGACCTCTCAGGGGAGATGAGCCAGCGGGGCTCGCAGCAGGAGGGTGAAAGCGGAGGAAAAGCCCATCAGGGGAGATGAGCCAGCGGGGCTCGCAGCAGGAGGGTGAAAGCGGAGGAAAAGCCCAATGTGATTGCCGATGATACACATCCGAACCTAATATGCCAAACTACACTAGCCGCTGCCAACCACGCCACAACGCTCGTACACGTCCCCGGCGTTTCACACGGTCCAGATGGACTCTCGCGTCGTCCACGACAGTCTGGTGATGAACCTGAACCAGAGGATGATTTTGAAGATTGGATTGACCAGGTGCATGGTTTTATGCACATGATAAACGACTCTCTTTACGTCCCGCGCCCGCAATACACCATCGCCACCCTCGCCACGGAAATTGCGCCAGATGGCCAAGATCCTCCCCCTTCGCTTTCCTACGATATCGTACCCCGCACCGACTCAGCCCGACTTGCGGATGCCCGTGTTGATGCGGTTCGCCTGTGGCATAGCACCCTACAACGCCCACGCGACATGCCGGATGAGCTATATGCATCCTTCGTGCGCTACTGCCAGGAGTTTTATGTCAAAGACGATCAGCTCTGGCGAAAAGACCCACAGTTCCGCCATAAGCTCGTTACTCCCCCGCACCGCCGTCTTTTTATCCTCCGCTCCGCCCACGACGACATCGGACACAAAGGATTTTACGCGACTCGCGCCCTCATCTCCGAGCGCTTCTGGTGGCCATTTATGGCCCATGATATCAATTGGTTGATTCGCACATGCCATCTCTGCCAAATCCGACAAACCCGCCAGGTCCTTATACCCCCTACCGTCGCCGTCCCTGCTCCAATCTTCGCCAAAATTTATATGGACACCATGCACATGCCTACGAGTGGTGGCTTTAAATATGTCGTCCATGGCCGCTGCTCACTCACTTCCTACCCCGAGTTTCGCATGCTCCGCCGTGAAACTGGCGAAGCGATCGCTGAATGGATCTTCCAGGACATCATCTGTCGCTGGGGCACCTTAGTCGAAATCATCACCGACAACGGTTCACCGTTTTTGAAGGCACTTGCATACCTTGAGAAGAAGTATCACATCCATCACATTCGCATATCTGGCTACAATTCTCGCGCCAACGGCCTCATCGAGCGCCCCCATTTTGATATCCGCGAAGGCCTATTCAAAGCTGCTGACGGCGACCAGAGTAAATGGCACCGCGGCACTTATTCGATATTTTGGGCAGATCGGGTTACAGTCCGCAGACGCATGGGCTGCTCACCGTACTTCGCTGTCACAGGCACGCATCCGCTCCTCCCTCTCGACATTTCTGAAGCGACTTATCTCCTTCCTCCCCCCGACTCCGTCCTCTCCACTACCGACCTCATTTCCGGACGCGCTATAGCGCTACAGAAGCGCCGCGACCAGCTCATCAATCTCCACTCCGCGGTTTACGAAGCCCGTTTACGGGCCGCTGTTCGGTTTGAACTCGAGCACGCGTCCACAATACGGGACTACAACTTCCAGCGCGGTGATCTTGTCCTCATGCGCAACACTGCCATTGAGAAATCACTCAGCAAGAAGATGAGAAAACGTTATCTCGGCCCTCTCATCGTCATTTCTCGCAATCTCGGCGGCGCGTACATCCTTTGCGAGCTCGACGGATCAGTGTTTCATCGTCCGATCGCTGCTTTCCGCGTTATACCTTATTTCGCACGCACCTCAATCCCTCTTCCTCCGCTCGATGACTTCCTCGACATATCCACCGATCGACTTCGAGAACTTGAGCAATCAACGCTCGCTGACCCGGAAGAACTCGAGTCAGAAGTATCCAACCTGCCGCCACTTTAACTTTTCGCTTTCTGCACACGTCTCTGAGACGCCCCTGAGGTTCAAACTTCAGTCGGGAGGACACGGCTCCTCTTCGCAATTTTTTCCATCCACTTCGTCGCATCCCGCATTCCCCGCCGCTTGCGTAATCCAACTTCGGTTCGAACTTGGGCTATGATGATTTACTGAGCCCTTCCTTTCCATTTTTCCTGGCATATCTCACCATTTACATCGCTTCAGTGACTAGGGACAGTCACATTTTCAGTCAGGAGGAGATGTCGCGCCTGCTTGCGCGCCAGACGGGTAAAACGCCCCGGATCAACGCCACACAACGGTCACATGACCGCGACCGTTTACCAGCACCCGCGCCTCTTTACATTTACACCTCCACCTTACGCGCACTTTTCCATCCAAAACCAAGCCCATCACTTCCACGCTCTACCTGACTCAAATCTGCATGTTCCGTCAGACTTAGGGCAAGATTCCTATCATAATCATGTTACCTTTCCAAAACCTGACATCTACGCTATTGTCCTTTTCATTCTGGATGTTCTGCTGTAAATTCAACATGCTCATTGATTCCCGCTTTATTGTTTCTTATTGTTACTCTACTTTTGGACTATGCTTCCGTTCTCCCACACACTTCTGTATAAATTACTACGTAGTTGTACAGTTGAAATCAGAATAGTACAGCCTTTTTCTCCTTCGTCGCATCTCGCTCTCGCTCTCGCTCTCGCTCCCGCCTACGTCTCACTCTCCTCGCCTCCGTCTCGATCCAGCGCATAGTCGCGCTCGCTCACCCCCGTATTAACAAGCCGCTCGCTGCCAGCCCCGGCAACCGAGCTTGTTTGAACCACTTGCCTTTTTATCTCCTTCCGCCCTCCTCGCGCCAACTCACCTCTTTGGTTTAGCTCGCGCTTGGCCGGTCGGTAGGCGTGTCACCGTGGCCTATGTACATTAACACCACTTCAAATTCAAACACCTCTTCAATATTTGGCAAGCGTCGAACGAAGTCCATGCATCGATTTCAGGAGTTCTAATTGATTTCTTTCAGCAGACTCAACTGCAGTCTGCATCTGAGAGCTTGGAAAGGGGACGTCGACGAAGAGGCACGGTTTTATTTTATCTTGACCTGTGGCACGGAACTGATGACATACCTGAGTCGTGCCAGCAGCCAGACTGAAGTCCATGGACAGAGCTTGAGTTTCTTCAGAACTCAAGTTCGTGCGCAGAACTGAAGCCAAGGTAGAACTTGAGTTCCCCGGAGCTTAAGTTACGTTCGGACTCAAGTCGTTATACAATAATTGTATGAACTTTCAAATCTCGACTTCTTTGAACATCTCAAGTTTGTGTGAATTGACAGCTTAAGCTCCAATGTATACAGGGAATTATATACCACTATACTAGCAGAACTTAAGTTAGATAGAACTTAAGATTTGAGTCGGTTCCGACCGCCTACAACTTAAGTGGAGCTAATAAAGTATTTGCTAATGACTTCTGTGGTTTCCTCGCACCAACTTCTTCGGGCTATCAAAGAACACCTTGGCATTCTAACCTGTCCTGACCGGTCGGTCATTCGAAACATTTCCCTAGGTTGACCTCGATCTGCTTCGTTTCGCGTTGGGTCTGTTCCGTTGTCTGCGAAACCCATTCTGTGAGTTACCTTGTACTGCAAAGCAGAATTTCGCGTTCCACAAGAAGTGTCTTCCGCGGCGATCTGACATACCACGTGCGCATTTCAGGCGTAGATCAAGGTGGTTGATATTTCTAAGTCGTTGTCCTCGGTTCCCACCAATGCAATTCTGGATTCCCCTTGCTGCCCTGTTGGCCAGTCTCTGTAATCTACTAGCTTGCACATAATGTGTGGTCATTGTCCCGTGGCCTGAATTTTCCGGGCCCCGCGCGGACTTCGTGTGGATTTTGCGATCCATGCAGCGCGCGTCAGCTGCAATTCTAATTATTCTGGCTGGCGCTAATAGCTTTTGTGGCTCCCCTTAACCTTGATTCCTCGCTCTCGCAGACTTTCTCCCACCATTAGAGAACACACCGACGTTCTGAGCCTTCGGCGTTTCAAGGTGGTTGGGTGTCGCGATTTGTTTGTGAAGTTCGCCTGTGTCTTCCTCCATTTGTTCTCTGTTGTGCTACCTCTCGTCTATGGAGCTCCCTGACTTGCGCACGAAATCTCGGAGCATTACGTGCGCGTTTCAGGAGCAGTGGTTGCTATTTGAAACGTTCGCCTCCTGCTTGGTTCCCGCGAAGGACCTCTTGCGCTGGGCGCATTCCCATCGATAAAAATTGCATTTCCTGCATTTAGTGGCTGCGAGTCTTCCAATCTGAAACCTGGGACACGGGCCGGTGGGTCGCGAAACGGCGGGTTAACGGCACTATCACATGAATTGAGTGCTAATATACTCTTCCTGTGATCCAGATTCGTCTCCTCACTCGACCCGAGTGTCCTCAGACGTTCGTGCGCACTGTAGCACCCGATACCATCGCGCGCGATCTTTTCCTCGCTGTCCCGGTTACTACCTATGCGCTAACAGCCTTGCAGACTAAACTCGGACTCCCCGCTCAGCACAGAAGAGATCATCAGTGAAGGTATTCGACCAGCGCGTAGTGCCACTGGGGCAGCCCATGCCACTACCACGCCAGCAAGGGCGGGCACCCACATCGTTTTTATCCTAGTATCTCTGAGCCAGGTGCATTGCAATGCTCGTCTAGTTCACGCGCTGATTCTTTGCAGAGATATAACAAGTTCTGAAGGTTCGACATCGCCGCGTGGTTTATCGACAGCGCGTTCCCCGACAGCCACAAGAACCTTCGGCATCGGGTAATTACAACAAAATCTGTCTCGGCAGTACAAAACATTGTCCAACGGGGCAGGGACAAGGCAGGGGGGATTATCCGTACTTTTGGCTCTATCACATTACTTCTTACATGTTCAAGTACCTAGCATTAATAAATTAGCTCATTCCGACAATAACTGAACCACCTAGCGTCAATTTACGCCGATGCGAGCCTCAACTGCCAGAAGACACAAAATATGATATTTTTGAAATTCCCTCTTTATCACTAATTGTGTATGAATTAGTACAAATTATCTAGCTATGTTTCAGCTCAATTCGTGCAGAACTCAGAGAGTTATGGGCAATTCTGTCGCGAGGATCAAGATCTGCCCGAAACAGTAATTTTCCGTTCGCGCCTTCGGTACTGCAAACAGCTGTAATATAGCAATTTTGATGCTGCAAGTACAACCATAATCTAGATTTTGAATATGTGAATCTGCCACATTGAGTTGTTCTCATTTCACCACCTTTGTATTTCCAAGATGGAAGATCGGTGATTCAATGACTCGCTATTTGTAATGTAAGATCGTGGTCAATCAGTATTGTGTTGGTCCACTCATCCCCGTGGTAGAACCTGGAGGTGTCAAAAATGATCATAGGATGGGTCCCAAGAATTCCAAGAAGGTTAGGTCGAGGCAGGAAACCCATGAGGTGGTGGGGAACCCAGAGAATTAGTTCACCATGGGGTCCAAGGATCCAGCCATCTTGTTGAAAATTGAGGGCAGGGACGAATTGGTCAGTCTCGGCCTGAAAAACAGCTGTGACAGCCTGAGAGGGTTGGGAACCTGCTGGGGAGCATGTGAGGAAGCAGATAAGAAGATGATGGTGAAACATACCTGGAATAGAATCAACCAGTGACACATCTAGTGAAGTTGTAATAGTTGTCTGAGTTTCAGTGTCCCACACATGCACAGTGTTGTCACGGGACCCAGAGACAATGTGGGTGCCATCAGGTGAGAAGGCCACAGACTGAACCCAATTTGTGCGGCCTTCGAGTGGTGCTCCAATCTGTGTCTGAGTCTCGGCGTCCCACACACGCACAGTGTTGTCATCAGACCCAGAGACAATGCGGGTGCCATCAGGTGAGAAGGCCACAGACTGAACCCAATTTGTGTGGCCTTCGAGTGGTGCTCCAATCTGTGTCTGAGTCTCGGCGTCCCACACACGCACAGTGTTGTCACCAGATCCAGAGACAATGCGGGTGCCATCAGGTGAGAAGGCCACAGACTGAACCCAAGATGTGTGGCCTTCGAGTGGTGCTCCAATCTGTGTCTGAGTCTCGGCGTCCCACACACGCACAGTGTTGTCATCAGACCCAGAGACAATGCGGGTGCCATCAGGTGAGAAGGCCACAGACTGAACCCAAGATGTGTGGCCTTCGAGTGGTGCTCCAATCTGTGTCTGAGTCTCGGCGTCCCACACACGCACAGTGTTGTCATCAGACCCAGAGACAATGCGGGTGCCATCAGGTGAGAAGGCCACAGACTGAACCCAATTTGTGTGGCCTTCGAGTGGTGCTCCAATCTGTGTCTGAGTCTCGGCGTCCCACACACGCACAGTGTTGTCACGGGACCCAGAGACAATGCGGGTGCCATCAGGTGAGAAGGCCACAGACTGAACCCGATTTGTGTGGCCTTCGAGTTGTGCTCCAATCTGTGTCTGAGTCTCGGCGTCCCACACACGCACAGTGTTGTCATAAGACCCAGAGACAATGCGGGTGCCATCAGGTGAGAAGGCCACAGACTGAACCCAATTTGTGTGGCCTTCGAGTGGTGCTCCAATCTGTGTCTGAGTCTCGGCGTCCCACACACGCACAGTGTTGTCACCAGATCCAGAGACAATGCGGGTGCCATCAGGTGAGAAGGCCACAGACTGAACCCAATTTGTGTGGCCTTCGAGTGGTGCTCCAATCTGTGTCTGAGTCTCGGCGTCCCACACACGCACAGTGTTGTCACCAGATCCAGAGACAATGCGGGTGCCATCAGGTGAGAAGGCCACAGACTGAACCCAAGATGTGTGGCCTTCGAGTGGTGCTCCAATCTGTGTCTGAGTCTCGGCGTCCCACACACGCACAGTGTTGTCATCAGACCCAGAGACAATGCGGGTGCCATCAGGTGAGAAGGCCACAGACTGAACCCAATTTGTGTGGCCTTCGAGTGGTGCTCCAATCTGTGTCTGAGTCTCGGCGTCCCACACATGCACAGTGTTGTCACCAGATCCAGAGACAATGCGGGTGCCATCAGGTGAGAAGGCCACAGACTGAACCCAAGATGTGTGGCCTTCGAGTGGTGCTCCAATCTGCGTCTGAGTCTCGGCGTCCCACACACGCACAGTGTTGTCATAAGACCCAGAGACAATGCGGGTGCCATCAGGTGAGAAGGCCACAGACTGAACCCAATTTGTGTGGCCTTCGAGTGGTGCTCCAATCTGTGTCTGAGTCTCGGCGTCCCACACACGCACAGTGTTGTCGCCAGATCCAGAGACAATGCGGGTGCCATCAGGTGAGAAGGCCACAGACTGAACCCAATTTGTGTGGCCTTCGAGTGGTGCTCCAATCTGTGTCTGAGTCTCGGCGTCCCACACACGCACAGTGTTGTCATCAGACCCAGAGACAATGTGGGTGCCATCAGGTGAGAAGGCCACAGACCGAACCCAAGATGTGTGGCCTTCGAGTGGTGCTCCAATCTGTGTCTGAGTCTCGGCGTCCCACACACGCACAGTGTTGTCACGGGACCCAGAGACAATGTGGGTGCCATCAGGTGAGAAGGCCACAGAGTTGACTGAATTTAGATGGCCACGCAACACAGCATCTGTTGCTCCCCAGTTTAGGCTACGTCCAGATTTCAATCCCACTGCCATCAATTCACTTCCACCATATCTCTCTGCAGTTCGTGATTTGGCTGGGGCAAACCGTAGTGCAGACACATAAATGTGTGGAATAGACACTGCAATCGGATGTCCAAAGCTCCTCACAAATTTTATGGCATCTTGCACATCCTTTTTTAGGTCGCCATTAGGGCTCTGCTCAGTAAATCAGTGGATGCATTGCTCAGATTATGCATTACTCACCGGGAGCCATCTGTCCAGTGCTCTCAACACTTCTGATGCTGTCCTCGTCACACCCCGAGCACTTAGTACCTCAAGCCAAAACAACAGCTGTGTGTGCATGAACCTTGAAATGGGTTCCAGCATTGATGCTTTCTCCACAATTCTCTGAAGATGTGGAGACCAAAATCGGCATGCATAGTACAGATGATTGGAGACCTTTTCTTCCAGACCAGGAAGCACGTCATTGCGCCAATACGAGCTTTGCACCCCAGCGATGTTGAATTTCAATTGCTCCGTCATAGTCATGAAACAGGCGGACACCATTCGCTGTTCATGGATTGTCTGTTCGTAATTGAAAGAGGATCCTTCTGGAAGGTTGACAAGAAAATCCACAAATGACTGATGCACAAATCGGAGACCTGATTCAGAGTCAAGAACAGAGCTCAATCGTGTGCACACAAACTTCAGGTCTTCGCTGGTCAATGATGGAACCAGGGCTTCCAGATCTTGCAATGATAGCGGGATTTGTGCCACCAGTATGGCTCCGGCCACCTGTTTGAATATTGCTGCATCACTGGTGGAGGGAAATTTTGAGGTGAGAAGACTTTGGTAGAGTTGTTCCAGTTGGCTTTCACGGTCTTGATTTTGCTGTCTATCCCTGAGCATCTCAAGTATCTGTTCAAGTTCCCTTTTGGGTTGATGATCACCCACGACCTTCAAAACAGTACTAGCCCAGATGAATAATCCCGCGGCAGCATCGGTGAGAAGCTTTAGGTCTTTTGTGGTTGGCCAAGGATCAGGGAGTGATGTATACTCGCTGCGAATGGTATCGAAGCCACATCGGAGATAATTCTCGATGTCCAGGTATGATTCTGGGGTGGCCTTCTCCCCCACTTCAAGAACTCTGCATTGGGATCCCATAGACCCCAGCACGGAGTGTATGTTTCTCTCATTTCGGCTAGTGACAAACAGCTTCACTTGAGATGGCAGATGTTTCCAGCGACTGAGAGCCGACAGAACCTGCTTCTGGTAGGCCCGGGACGCTGTCAGACCCCCACATTCGTCTAGTGCATCAATGACCAATACAGGCATCCGCCCAGGAGACACTGAGAGGGGATTCCCCAGTGAGCTCATGATGAGCTTGTTGAAGATATCATCAGGACCGGTTATATGTGGGACAACTTCCCTAGAGTCTAAAGTCTGAAGGATCTTGCTCCGAACCTCGGGGTAGGTGTGTGCGAGATCATATGCTACAGAGCACCAGAGAGCTGTTGGAGTTTGGGATAAAAACTCTTCTCGTTTGAAGAAGAAGCTGGATGCTAAGCGGCCTGATTCCAGCAGTTGTGCTGTGACAGTCATTGCAATAGCAGATTTCCCTGTGCCAGGATAACCATGGAGCCAGAAAACATTGGGACCGTGCAAGTCATTTGCCCAATCATGAATGCTCTTGAGGATGTCGAGTCGAGTTCCAGGCATACATGACTCAATGGCCTGTTTTATTTCTGGGGCCTTCGGTCTGAGAGTCTGCAGCTGATGGTCTTGCACTATTTTGTTTGCTCAGGAACGTTTGGTTATGCATTTACAGGGCACTCACTTGTGCTGTCCAACAGGGATTTAAGCTGAATCTCCATTGTTGCTATGGTCATTCCAGACTGCACAGCGAGACCACGATCAAATTTATATTTGAAGGATGCAAACTGTTGGGTAAGCTTGTCAAGTTCATCTCTTGTCTTAAGACCAAGAGTGAGGCACAGGACCCTTGCTAGTGTTTGAAATGAGAACGGGAATTGAACGACCAAGAATGAAACAAACACGTGAGAGATTGAGTACTGTATTGGGTGATAAAATTTACGGTTGCACGGAGAATGGGCTGGATCTCCTCCATGGCTTGTTTCAGCTGAGCGGACTTGACAAACTGCTGAACATCAGCAATGCAAGCCAAAACATCGGTCATATCCTGAAGTAAAGCAGTTATGTCCTCATCACATTTGCTTTGTTCCTGCAGCAGCTGCAGTTGCCAAAAATCAATGAGTGTGAATACAGGAATCAGAAGACCTGAAATACTTTGTAGATTTGGTCCACACTTGCAAAAACTGCCTTGGCAATCGAATTCGCCTGATAGAAATGAAGCCAAGGGGCCACTCGTCATCCTAATAACCAGACTCACCTCGCTCGCTGCAAGGCTCAAGGCAAGAACTGTCTGCAGGAATTTGGAGTATTTCCCCAGGCGGTCCAAAACACTCTGCAACTCCGCAGCACGGGTGATCCCCGCAGCCAAGAGCTCTGTCGTTGCGGTCGGTTCCTTGAAAGAGCTGTCAGGGAATGATGTATGAGAGTTAACGCCCGCCACGGACCATACTGAAACTGATACGGAATTCTGTGGAATGGCCGGGAAAGAGGTGATCTGAATAGGTTTGTTGAACACCGTTCAAATAGAAACAGTGTCAACACATACCGTCCAATCGTAACACTTTCTGGGCTTCAAGGATTCCTTGAGCAATTTTGACGGTGAATTCGATCGCCGCGAGAACCATGCGATGTGTCGGCAAGCGGCTACTCTGGACGAGTTCGACCCTGAGAGCAGAGCCACTTTCGAGAGAACTGGAGTACAGTGTTAGGTAGGGGGCATGACATGTTTTACACAGCTCACTAGGGAGGATTGAATTCAATTTTGCAATGGGCATTGTTCAGAGCCTCTTTTCTGAGTGTCGTGCCATCCAAACGGACTTTGGAAAAACAGTTCTTGGTTTTTGAAACTCGGATGTCCGTTGTAGATATGCCTGGATCAGGATTTAATCGAATCTCTGGGACCTGATACCGCACAAGAGATATGTGACTGACTGGATATCTGCACGCTGAGGCTACGACTTTGTGAGATACGGACCAACGGTGGAATTGCTTTGGATCTCTCACCTTTCTGTCGCGGGAGGCATCCTCGAGGAGCACGGTAGGGAAGTGGGAGAGGGTGTACGTCGTCGTCGTGGGATGTAGTCAAGAGGAAGCTGTGTACACCCGCATCCCATCATTCACCTGACGCTCACGCCACGGCAGAAGAAAGGCTCCGTTGACAGCTTCCCTGTACGTAAAGTATGCTCCACGCCTGCTCGGGCGCAGACATATCCTTAGGTGCAGACCTTACGGAATGGCAAGATCAGTCAGAAGGCTGTCTCGGAAGAGAAACATAGCGAGAATCTATGATAACAATCACCGGTTTCCACTGGATCAATCATTGCCGTGTATTATCATCAGACGACGTACAAGCTCCATCGATTCTGTCGAAGCGCCTATCTGGACACTGGGCTCATGAACCGTGCTGGACCCTGTTATGCCGCCCGATCGGGACACAACCCGAATCACACTGCCATTTCCAGCAGCCGAATTGATTGGCACTGCCTCTCTCTGCTCACACGGCGCTTGGCATCTGGGATTCAACGTGTCATTTCATGGGCTCCTCCAGTCCTGGTCCTTAGCAAATTGTACAGACCACCAAGGATGTCTGAAGACACGTTCTGGTGCTCTAGTTTTCTCTCTCCTACCCCCTATTTCCTCCCGTGCGTGCATATATATTCACGGACAAGGGAGGGAAAGGAAGGACCTTAGGCGAGTGGATCATGGTTGAAGAAGAACGTGACGTGTACGCACTACACCCTCTCTGTGCACAACCAAATCAGCATGCGCACGGGGAAATACGAGAATGAAGCGACGGACCAGCGATGGTGCACCGGCTTGACCCCGTGGTTCAAGAGCCACTCCGCGAGCACGTTCCCCGTTGCCTGTGGCGGAAACACGGCGGGGAGGGGAAGTCCGCTTTGTAGCGCGATATGGTGGTTACCCCTGCGAGCGCAGTGAGAATAGATTATAGATAGAACAGGAAGGGGAACGTGCCTGATCTCTCGGAACCGTGACCTCCATTGTGCGGTCCGACAGCCCCAGCACGCTGACGAGCTCGCGCATGCGGTCGGAGCGATAGTTGAAGAAGAAGAGGGTTTCCCCATCTGCACGATGCGGAAAAAGCGACAAATGAATCATGACACGGACCTTTGAGTGCCCCGCGTCCCCATTCACGATAAGCGCGCCAGAGGATCAATACAACATCGACTGGAAAACACCGCCATGGGTGCTATCGGCCTATATCGGTCGGTATAACGCAGTCTTGTAAAATAATCTCAAGACTACGCGATGCCACAGCCAGCAATAGTGGCAATTTCAGCCATTTTGTATCACGCTGTATCGCGGGGTCCAGTTTTTTTTAGCATTACTCTCATTAAATAGTACACAATTGGGCCACGCTTATTGCCCGCCGTCCCCCAGCGCCTTCAGGGCACCCGACACGTGGGATTCTCGTGCCCGACGATGGCCCCGCGTAATGGCCCGCGGCCGAGACGAATCCGCTTGTCGCAACGCGCCCGCCGCCGCTCCTCGCTCGAGATGCGCAGCGTTGCGGCCACGTGCGCTCCACGCACATGGTGCGGTGCGACCCAGGAGCACGGCGTCGACTCCCGTGGTGCTAGCCGCGACACCGTCGGCATCATATTACGCTGCTAGCACTCTTAACGCCAACCGAGCTAGTAAATACATTTGAATAACCTACCGTACTAGCGTGACATCCTACAGGCGCAAGCAACAGCTAGAACACAGGATGAATTTTGATTAGCGTAAGTGAGTATTAGGACACTGGCAGCCTCACATTCACTGCAGTTCGGGGGTGCTGCGAGGACCGGAGGAAGAGGCACGCATCAGCATCGAGCGAGAGAATAGAAAGAAAGACGCGCACCACGGCTCCACATGATGGCAGCTTCCCAGAATCTCGTCGTCGTGCCTTGATCATCAATATCTGGAGCGGGGGGCGCGCGCCGGATCGTCTTCGCACCTCCGAGGTATAGGTCGCGTTCAAGCACCGATTAAAGCATGCAAAACACCTTATATAGCATACCCTATGTGCTCCAGACAATGAACAGAGGCTCAGAGGGCGTGCAGAGCAGGAATAGAAGTCCACGAGATGGAGCAGAAGTCAGATTTGAGGAGTCAGTGAGAATAAGGGAGATAGGAGGCTTTTGTGCATGGAGGGATGCGAACTGCTACGTTGATGATGGTGGCACAAGAGAGGGAGGCGAGTGGAACTCGTTACTCTGCTACCTTGACACGTTATTGACTTGCTCGCAATACATCCTAGACTACCTCAAAACAAATCCAAGGCCACCCCATATTTTAAAGGCCACATGATAACGCTCAAGACCGGGGAGAGAGGGCGGCGGAGGAAGAGTCGAAGACGCCAGGAAAGAACACGCGCCATCATACCGGATCACCCCGGGACCGCCAGACAAACACGCGCATACACCTCTTCTTCTGTCCCACCCAAGTCCCACCAACGCGACGTTCGACAAAACTGTACCCTTCCCAACGATGCGGCATGATCATCCGGAGGCCCCTCGGACTTTTCTCTCCCAAGATTGTAACTCCCAAGCTCATCGTTGGGCCTTATTAGCGGCTTCTCTTTTTTGCTTATGGATCATCAGTGAGCGTGTCTGCCTCCTTGCCTTTCCTTCTTTTGCTGCGTTGTGCTGGGCTGACGGAGTGGTCGTTTTGCACCTGAGTACGTATCCCTGCCCGTTTGTGAGTCGCGCTGACAAGTTGGGTTACAGAGCACCAAAAGAACAACGCGCATTAGAGGTGGTGATACCGAACGAATGCCCGTGCGTACATCCGAACGCATATTGTTTCCTTGACACGCCGCCCCTCGCCGTCTACCGCCCGCGCTGCACGGTCGGCCCGCTGCGTCGCGTCGTGCTCTGTCGGCGTCAGCGTCGCTCCGTCCGCCTTCCGTCAGTGCGTTCCCTGCCCGCGGCCCCATCTGCACACGCTTCCTCCGCGCGCACACTGCCAAGCCGTCGCCGTCGCGTGCCGCCGCATTGAGGCTGCACCTGCCCCTTCGAGCGCCTATCCGACATAGACCGCCGCCCGTCAGCTTCCCACCGCCGCGCCTGCTCCGTTACTAATACGTTGGGCTGGCGTCTTTGCCGCCACGCCCGCCCCCCATCGTATCACCCCGTGGCCCCCGCCCTCCATCCGCGCTCGGGGAGGCCTGCATACCCAGCGCGCGGCGCGTACGATTCTCCGTAATTGAGCCCGGGGCCGCGCGCTCTGCCGTCGCGTACCCCGCCCGCTTCTCCCGCCGCGTTCCCCACCCGCTTCTCCCGCCGCGTTCCCCACCCCCTTCTCCCGCCGCGTGCTCCTGCGTAGCCCGACCCCGCGTGCTCTCCCCGCGCGCCCGTCCACGTGCTTCTTTCTTTCCCTTCCTGCCTTCTTTCTTTGCGTCCTTTTATTTTCTTTGAGGCGTGCGGGGAGCTTCACACCTCGCGCCCCGTCGTTCCTCTCTTCTAGAGGAGGCGCTCATTCGTTCGTGCTTTCGCTCGTTCGGTCGTGGGGCCTGACCTCGCAGTGCGGGGAGGGGTAGGTGCTTGATGCTCGGGGCTCGAGACTCCATCTCCCATTTTCTTCCGCGTGGGATGACTTCGCCCGAGCGTTAAGCTGGGAATCAGATCTACTCCGGTTCGCAGGGAGGAGAGAGAGCAAGGACGGCCCGGGCGGATGGTTCGCGTCTGATGGATGAAGATCTGTGTTAGCAAGGGTGCTCGTTCAATTCGAGCCAGGGCCATAGGCGCAAAACGACGTCATTTTTAACGCGATCGAATCCCTTGCTTCATCGGTTTTGCAGAGAGCAGAGAAACGCCCGGTCGCGGATAGTCCGCACTCGCACCAGAGTACTAGGAATTGATCGATCCAGCAGGAGCGCTCGTTCGACGCGAGCCCGGGCCATGCATCTCCTTTCGCGAGCTTCTTTTTCTTCCATTAGGTCGCTCAATACACTGAATCTGACTATGACTTAGTTCACGGGGAAGAGAGAAAGCCCCGGTAGCGGATGCTCCACGCCTGCACCGAATAAATCTTCAAATTGGATATTGACAGCAGGAACACTCGTTCGACTCGAGCCCTCTTCCATCGACATCTTTCGTTTTGGTTTGCGCTGAGTTGAATTTTTCGCAACGAAGTTGCATCGCAGGGAGTAGACAAAGGCCCGGACACCCAATGAGTGTATTCTCGCGCCCCGCGGATAGTATTTTCTACAGCCGAGCCACATTGCATTGCATATATAACAAGGATGATGTTCCTAGCCCCCGGAGCGTCGAGCTTCCATAATCAAGGAGGGGATCCCCATTTTTCTGGTGAGGCGTAAACTGACCAGTTCACAAAGTATGATTATCCCGTCGTCTGTATTTTCACAGACAGGAACCGCGCCGCAAGAGTATATCACGAGCAATACGGAGAGGGCGCGGGCACTCGAGAGTGACTCCTTGGGTATTTTGTATTGCAAATTTGCGGCCCTCTCTATCACTTAGAGGGTGTCGAGTAGCAGTCGGAATGGTTTACAGAATCGAACCAAATTGTGAGCAGAGAATACACAGGTGTCAAAAATCGAGAGCTGCGTGGTTCCAAGAAGCGATCGCATCATGATCTTCCCCACTTGTCATGAAATGCGTCCTGGGTTCGGATAATCGTGAAAAGATGTCCCCCGAATTGACCGGACTGTATCCCCCTTTCCCTCAACACGTCGATTGAAGTTGGCTCAAGGGTCTCGTTAGATATCTCACAGGATCTGCGTGCAATTCAACACAACGAGTCTAAAACTTGACGGACACTACGGGCCGTCTGTCCGGCACTACACGCGTTCTACACGATCTGATCTCACACCGTCTTTCGACATCTAAGTTGACGATCATCGTTTTCCCCCTCCAGTATCTAAGTGGACCTGCAGCTAACAGCGAGCGCAGTTATATGTGCCACCGCCACGATCCTACAGTCCGCCACTCCCGTCACTGCGTTGGACCTAGCAAATTCAACGCACACACCAATCCGTCAGCCCACCCCACTTCAGATAATAATGAAGCTCAAGAGCACCTATAGAACGTGCCCTCACACCCGGGCGCCACAGGGACCTCCACGAGCGCGCTCGCAACGATGCCGATGACGCTCAAATGCGTGTAGGAGCCGTCGGAGGGGAAGAGTTTGGTGTTGGTGTGGGTGGAGATCGCGCCGAGGCCTGTGAGGGTGAATTGGACGGGGCACCCGGGGGCGTCGGGCTGTGTCAAGTTATCTCAATTGAATAGGGCGGGAAGGAGGAGGAGGGATGCGCACCGAAGTGACCGCGGGCGGGGCGGCGAGCGCAGCGGAAGGGAGACGGCGAGAAAGGGGAGAAAAGCCAGGATGGATTTTGTGAAGAAGAACATCTTGGGTGAGGATATGTAGTTGGGTGGGGATGGGTTGGTTCGTGGGCGGGCCATTGAGAGCATTTATAGGGATTTGCGAAGCGGTAGGAGATGGAGTGGGCGTGCTGCTCCGAGTCGGCTCGCATGTATTGATCCAGAACGGCGTGCATTCTGGTGTTCGGGTATTGAGCATAAGTAGCCGCGAGCGACAGGAAGGAGGGAGGTGGAATGTAATTAAATTAGGACCCGTGCGCCTGGTCCAGTAGATGTGAAACTCAGACGAGTTCATCCGTTTTTGGTTGGTTGACTCTCTTTGTCTGCGCGCGGCGCGCAATTTGCGGCGCGCAATTTATGACGCCGAGTGGCCGCACATCGGAGATAAACTTTAAACAAAACATATTCTGACTGAACGTCAGTAACCTATAGTTTAACGGGGGTAGATTATTAGTTTGTAAATAATTTGGAGAGACGAGGGGTGTAATCATAAACAATTGATAGCATGTTAGCCGAAGCGTCCGAATTACTGCATCACATCGTCTTGGTTGAGAAAGTCCGTCTAATTCCGCCTAAGCGAGTCTAAAATGGGCCCAACCGCCCTATCGCGAAGCAGCATCACCAATTTCGACTCCTCGCTATACTTGGGCCAGGACGCTCCCGGATTGAGATCTTTCACAAAGGAGATGTAGAAATCTTGCATCTGAGACTTCAGTTTCTGCGTCGGGACCGGGATGAACCCTATGTCGAGGAAGTAGAGATCGGTGGAGTGGAACACTGTTCAGAGAGGACAGGAATTAGCACCAGCGGGAGCGAGGGGAAGAATGAGGATAATACGCACCCTAAGAAAGTCAGGAAAACTTAGAATGAGTTGATCGAATGAATACGCCCACACGTCCTGTGCCCGTGTCTCCGCCGATGCGGTCTTGAGGAATAGCCGCTGAGGAGCCAAGAACGAGAAATCGGTCTGACACTGAGCAGAGCGGTTGAAGAGTGTACTGTTCGACAAGTTGTCCGTCGGGTGCGCGTAGAGGTCGAGCAGTTTAGTGGGTGTATCTTGAGGGACCGTTGCGTTATTGACCACCTCTGATGCGATGGCCTCGCCAAAAAGGGGATTTTCCTCGTCGATGGGCGGCTGGGGGCTCAGATCCAGGAGTGCCGTGCCAATCGCACTTGAGGAGGAAGAGGTGGTGAGCGAAATTTAATGAGGGAATATAACAGCGAGGAGGAGTACTCACAAGGTCCCTTCATTTCGGTTCGTCCCAGTAATAATCGGCCACTCGAGCAAAAGCTGGTAGGCACCGCCTGGATGATCCTGCAACCCGCCCGCAGTAATCTGGGCCCTAAGCGACGTCCCAGAGCTGGATATTCTAGCACGGAAGATCTGCCTGGAGTCGGGGTAAAGGTAATGCATGTTAACACTGGTGCCCCCTACAAGACGCGGTCAATACTGATAAAGAAGTCAACGGCAGCCACACATACCGGCAGATTCGCCCGAGATAGTGATGCGCGAGCCATTATCTTGAATCCATTTAAGGGCGTCGCGTTGATCCTGGAGTCCGACATTCAGAGCTGAAGCCGGTGCTTGTGCGCTCCCAAGCTGCAAAATAATAATAATATATCAATCGGCTCCCGCTGATCCCAGATGATCAACGGCACTCACAAATCCAAGGCGGTAGTTGAATGCTGCGAAGATGACCGGCCTTCTCGTCGCAACACTGCGGCGGACTAAACTGGTGTCGTTCCACTGGGAGCCCGCACCCGAGAAAAACCCACCACCCTAACGATGAGATATGGTGCTTTATGGACCGGCTGGCATGTTTGCGACAGGTGCGGTCGGTTCAAAGCGCGCGGCATGGGATGCAAAGCGGATACCCTTGAATGCATCGACCTGGTTCTGTGAGTCGCGGACTCCAATATAGGATCCAGAGGATGTGCTGACAACGGGACCAGTTTTTCCCAACGCAGTGGGAAAGGCAGGGAGCGCGAGAAGGAGGACAAAGTAATGGAGGAGCATGTTGGGAGAAGTCGAAATGTCGATATGTGTCGGTTTTTGCGATTACATTTTTCCTTGGGCCGTACGTACACCAATGCCTTCCTCGCTACGTAAAAGTCCGAGTTTGGGGGGCGCTAATTTAAACAACATTTCGACAGGCTCAATTCCCGCCGAAATCTACGTGCTCTGCTGACAAATCCCAGGGGTTCAGGCGTCCCGGAGACCTATCAGAGTACTCCAGTATTTACGGTGGGATCTGAGGTAAGTATCATTGCAAGAGACTGACCTACCTGACACGGTCCCGCACAGTACAGTTGACGAGTTTCGTTTGACGAGTTTCGGCGAGAGATCGAGGACGGGACAGGTAACTGCCAATGAGGTGATTGACTCCAAGGTGTGATGAGAAGGACTTCAAAAGACACTTCGGATTGAGAGTTCGTAAGCTATATCTGATTATGTCACAACCACCTTTCGTCCTCACATCGAAAGGGGCACACTGTTTCTATCCAACAAAGTGCATAATCCACAACTCATACTTAGCGGAGGAGTTTTCACTTTATTACTTGTTGCAAATATCGGTCATTCGCTACGACTACAGTTATGTTACACTTATGTATTATTGAGCGATTCAGAATCAATTGCAGGTCGAAGCAAAATCGTTGTCGTCTTCCACGAAGTCAGTATACCGCAGTTCAAGAAGGTGACATTCCCGCACTCACCGAAGCAATCCCCGCATCCATCGCCGTTCGACAGGCACACGCCCGAGGCATCCGCCCTGGTGATCTCGAGGCCGTTGATCTTATTGACCGAGGCATCCCCGCACCCGAGGAGGCTCGCAGCTGTGAGGAATCCGTCACAAATCGGAAAACACAAGAAATCAAACCAGCTTACCGCGCTGGCGGATGAGCTCCTGATCGAATGTGGCGCTCCTGCCCGGGTAGGGCCCGTAGTATGCGCAGCCTGAGATTCCTGAGTCCTGTACCTTGAGCCACGATGTGAACGACTCACAGTTTCCATGACACGCAACGTTATAGGCCTCGACGTTGTACCAGCCCGGGCGTGCGCTTGACCAGCTGGTGATATATAGAGCTGAGTCAGTGCCCAGTCACGGAGAAAGTTAGACTACGTACTGGCAAACATTCGACCCGGCCGCCCAGGCAGAATTCCAAGTGTCCGGTTGAACCAGTGCTTGGCAGTCAGAGAGAGTCGCTGCGAACAGATTGAGATGTAATCCCAGAGTGTATACGGTCCATTGGGAGGCTTACCATCGCTAGTGGTGCCGCAATGTACACAAGTCTGGTCTTGACGGGCGGTGATGTTGGACGGGAACGCCATGGCAGCCCATGCACCGAGGACGGCGAGGAGGAATGTGGAGGAGTACATTATCTGGGAGGATTTGTGGAGATGTAGGAGCTAAATGAGTTGGATGGCGATTGGGAGAAACTAGCTGCAGCAGCGATCCTTTTATACTCGACAAGGAATGCAAGTGGTGACCTCACGGGCGTTCTCCACTCCGTTTCGCTCGCAGACTGGAGCCAGTGAAACACTGACGTCAGTTCCTGGCGGAACGTCGCTTGCCAGACATTCAATGGATTATGATATTGTCGCCACAGGCTGTGTAAGCTTTGATTCGTGGAGAGAGCAGAAAATACCCCGGAATCGGAACTAGGTAGACTGACTGGGTCAAGCCAAATAATTTCAAGTCTTGCGAGTTCCCTCTGAGCTCGTTTCGCACTGTGCCCATCGAGCGACGGAAAGGTGCCGGCTTGGAATTCAGCAGCACAGCCTCGGGAAACCGGTTACGTGCTTCGCAGTAATAAGTTGATCGAACCTCCCGTTCCTACGAGACAATTAGACATATCAAGACAATTCAATCATCAACCCACCTCTGGCTGTGTTCATATCCTCCATCGCGAGTTAAAACACTTGTCCGTGCGCCCACTACTGCGCCTCGTCAGAGGAATTTAACTTTGAGTGGAGCAATCGAACCTCGGCGCTCCTCGGCGCTCAGGGTCGAATAGGTGGAGCGTTTTGCCAGGTTCCACAGCATTCGTTGAGTCGATTGGCGCTGCGGAGGGTCACAAAACTGTCGTGGCATGAACCGCTTCTGTCGGCATATGAGCACTGCCCCATCCTGTCAGTCAAAGCGTCACATATTTTGTGGTAGGCTGCGGTTTAATTTTTGGAAGAGCTTACCAGCATAAGTGGCGATATTTTTCGTCGCCCTGGGCCAGCGGAATGTATCCCGCCCCCCATTTGTGACTTGGGGCAAATAACCCCATGGAGGAGGACCTGATCGCCGTCTCGCGATGAAACATGAATTTGAAGTAGTGGTGGGGCGTTGTGGAGGCGGATCAGCCGCGAGAACACCACAATTGAATTACTGACCCGAGGCATACTCCACCGTACGCCGTGGTTGATTGCTCAGCACTCAACCGCTGCGACGGCAAAAAAATGAAATTAGTTTTGGAGGCATGCTCCACTTGCTCCACAAATGTTTCATTCAAACTAGGCGAGCGTCCGCCGTCGAGTGACGAAGGCTGATTGCTATGTTCGACGGAACCTATGCAACCAAGGCGGTCAAAGCGAGGCGAGGGATGTATAAAAGGTGAGGCAGATGGAGGGTGGAACATACCAATCAACTCAAACATTCTACTCTCGACATGCATTTCTCCACTCTCATCGCCATCATCGCACTCTCCGCCGCCCCGGCTGCGTTAGCGCAAGTTGGCGTGCATTGCGGGACGACCTCCGATGGTGAGTTTATTTCCCTGCGCGCATCTCGGGCTGCACTGACGGAAAGTGCTTCACAGCGACGTTCTCCGACTGCCAAGCGCTCGTCGACCCCGCGACATGGGATTCCGCGTGGGCGACCGACACCAACGTCTGCCACTACAGCAACCCCGATGATTTGTTCAGCGCGCCCGCGGAAGCGTACAACACCGCGTGCCACGGCAACTGTTGCGTGTACTTTGCCTCCAAAGTTGCGGGCGGCAAGCCCGACAAGGAGCAGACGCGGCAGGACGCGATGAGCCTGTTCGGCTGCGCGGATATGTCATCCAATAAGGTCAACGCATTGCTGTTCACGGAGCAGGCGTACGGCGTGTGCCTTTCGAATGGAGACGGGTGTGGCGATTGCTTCGGTGAGTGATTTGGTGAGGGAGGGGAACTGGAAACTGACCGGACTGCAGATGACAAGGATTTTAGCGGCGGATGTGCCAACTGCTGAACGAGTCCGGCCAGTACTACTAGGTGCCTAAAGAGAAGAAGGAATTAATTATCGTGTATTTGTACCACAACCTGGATTGCTTGGATATATATCAAACGCACGCTAGTTAGAGTACCTGTGAGACGGAGACGGGGCGATGCGACGAATCGGTTCCAATGACCGGAGGACGGGATGTCGTCAACCCAGAAAGGAGGCAAATTATTTGAGCAAGCAGTATAAACGGCGAGAAAGTATTGAGCTGTGGGCATTGCCGACTCAGAGCCGGAAGCGTTGGGGAATTGAAAAGTAAGACTGCAGACGCATTTGAGGACCCAATAAAGGGATGAATATGATCTTGAGAAGCGCCAGGAGAGGTCTGTCACTGAGAACGTCTGAAGCAAGCCCAAAAGTACGTGGCACACTGCCGCTTCACGAGGCTCTGACTCGGCCTCTGAGGAACCGGTGCTCCACTGCTCTTCGCATCAGGCGGCGGAGATTGGAAGCGAGATATACTCTGTTGAACCGATGCGATGGCATAATAGCGAGCCCGAGTTATGGCGAAAGAGAGTTAGGTGGCAAGTTGCGAGAGGGAAGCGGCTGTGCTACCAACCTCGACCAAACAAAAGGCACGTGGGCTCGATCAGTGGCGGTGCTCGCTGCTTTTCTTTCTTTCCTCTTCTTCGACCAATCGCGACGCATTTTCGGCGGACTTACGATCCCTAGCCACCACCGCCCGGGGCCAGGAATTTATGTATCAAGGGCCGTTCATCAGCCTTGTTACCCTGTGTTTCCCCGAGAAGTCGACGCGTTCTCAAGTTAAGGAAGTTCATCGTGGACGTGGATAGCGCGGCCGTTGAATCTTAGGAAGCTCAGGAGGCATTTTCCATGCCCCGAGCCTACAGAACACGTTAGGACTGTCCTTTCGCCCGATGTGTCTTCGGTCGATGGTGAACTGGGAACGCGGTTCAGCCCGGGCGGGGGCTTGACCGCGATTCAGACAAGATAACCCGGTACTCATTTTGAGCTCAACGGACGAGGCGGGGCTTAGATGCGCTTTTGAACTGGATCTGTGGAACTGGCCGACCATCAATGCGGTCCGCCACGTCACGAATCACCTCCCGCCGCGCGAAACCCTCGATTTCGAACGATCCGCCTGCGGCCGGAGATGGGTAGATCATCGGCGTCATAAAACCGCAGGAGGCCCTGCCATCAAGATGCAGCGCTTCCTTGAGGATTTTGGCCGGACCGGACCGACTTTTCAAAGTTGAACTTGGACCTGCTTTCCGATCTCCACCGCGGCGCACAATGCAAAACATACGAGCATATTGGACCTGCTTTCTCTGCAAACTCAGCTCGCGGGGCAAATTCGTGTTAGTAGCGCTCGGAACCAGCTTATCCCCAATACCTACCTGTGGTCTTATTGGAGAGTCCGATACATATTTATCTCCGGCACCAGTACATTGCGTGTATTCTCATATTGTCCATGCGGCTTAATATCCCCAATCCATTCAAATATCCGAAACCCCTACCCCTGATTCAGCATGTCGCCTATGGTAGCTTCTCAACCTTCGGTGCTCGGAGAGGTACAGTATAATCAATCCTTCCAAATGATGTTAGCTCAAAATAAGTTCAAGGGAGACCAATGGACTAACCGACGACGCATTTTTGCGGGTGAGCATGGGGGATTCGCGCTTCATGGGGGGGCATCTGGGCGGGCGCGAGGTTGTTCCCGGGCTGTGGCGCGCCCCTCGTGCACGCATAATGTCGGATATCTGTTGCATGCTCAGACTCTCGTCAGTTACTGACATTGAACGCTCGGCCAGGTCGACGATCATTTCAAGTGTAAGTCCGATTAAGCACACATCGATTTGTCGCATACTGATAGTTTCATTCTAGGGGCGTACTCAATGGACGCCATCCTGACTCCCGAGGAGCGTACCGTTGCTTAGCGCTTAGGGGTCACATCGGCGCATATAGCACAGTCCATTCATTTTTAAATAATTACCGTCAAGCGTCGTTGTTGACTACTCGCTGCGAGGAAAGATATTTTTTGTGAACCCCAAGTTTGGGATCGTAACTTGCGCTTGGGTTTAAGTATTGAATTCTTAAACGTAACTCGGCGCCATACGCAGCGCACCGCGGCTGTCTCGTCAATGCCAGTAGCACCCGCTCCAACTGATTGTGTTCGCTTTCTAAAGCGAACATTCCACCGGAGTAACGACACCAACGCTCGAGCATCTAGCACCGCGGGCAAAGCCCCGCGGCAGTTAAAGTGCAATTGCCGTTGAGGCACTTCAAGGGGCACCTTTTTTTTATGTGGCAGCGGATGTTGGTGGGATGTCACACTCTAACATTCATAGCGGGTGCTTTCTCGGCTGTATTTGATTTTACAACACTTTCCCGATTTGTGCTTCTCGATTCAGACAGCCTCACGTCGAGCATCGAGCAACGACTAATAAAATCAATTGCGACACACATCCTACGGTGCCCATGCTTTATTTAGATCGTAAGTTGGCAAGAGTAGGTACATCAGATCAGAGAATTCAGGCAAACAACTGGATCAATATTTTTTCCAACAAAACTTCATCATCAAGAAAGATAGAATCCAGGCTGTAATCGTCCTCGCCATCGATTTCCATGTCCGACTCTGTTTCTGAGGCTGGGGCAGACTGCATACCATCCTCTTCATAAAGGCATGCATCCCACTCGTTACCAGACTCGTCGTCAGAGACTTTGTCCCTCCTCCTGAGCCCAAGAGAAGTAGTAAATGTGGTGTGTATCGACTTCGAATTTGAGCAGCGAAGGATGACTAACATATCTCGTGGATCATGTCTTGGAGCTGCAAGTCTTGAAAAAGACACTCGAGTCACCTAGTGGGGTATTGTGAAACCCTGAAGGCCATGATTGCTAGCCCCAATAGCGGTTTAACTACTGGTGACATCCCCGACTCATGGCCGACATAAACGCTGCGATTAACGCCAAGAGTAGCCGTTTTTCCCGATGAGGTCACGGCTTCCTTGAAGGGGACAGCGGCCACAGCAAGTCTCACAACTGACCTTAGTAACCAGCGGATGGCCGTGAATAAGTACTTGACTGACACGAGTGTCAGTTTTCCCAGATAAAGTATAACCGCACGGGTTGAAGTTGGCACTTTTTTGTTTCAACTTCGCCTTCAGAAATTCAACTATGATTTGTCAGCCGGGGACGTCAGCGTTCGCGATCTGGGGTTTTTTCATGGTTGGCACATGGATACCGCCATCCGCTAATGCGCCAAAGAAGCCCTGCTTCGGAATCCGAAACGAAGAAAGGCACGCAGATTGCGCGAGACAGAGGCTAAAAGCACGGGAAACAGGATTTCTACTGTAACGCCACGGGACCGTCAAGTGGGGGGGTAAAATATACTACATACAGAGCAAACGGGATGCCGGGCCCAGCATCATTTACTTGAGTATGTACAGCAATAGCGTGCGGGATGACTAGGGCCAGCCGCGGTGCCAGTTGTTATCACACCTTTCCTTTGTCGCGTCGTCGCCCGTCCTGCAATGCACGCACCATTGCACACAGTTCTGAATCTCCTCCGCGCGCCCCGCGCAATGCGCGCACGGGAGCCACATGCCCGCTGGGCCGACGCCTGTGAGCCCGTCCACGAGGGTCTGGTAGCCGGCGACATACCTGCGCGGCGTGACGCCCTCGAGCGAAAGCTCCCCGAGGCACACGACGATGCCGCGCCGCTCGCTGCGGACCATAGAGATCATCTGCAGGACCGCCTCGACGCTGCACCGCGGTCTCAGCACGCCCCGCGGGGGCTGCAGTGTCAGCGTGCTCAGCGCGGCGAGGTGAATAGGCGAGGTCTCGCCCGCCTCACACGATGCCTGCAATCTCCCGTAGTCGTTCAGGATGATCTGCAGTTCGATGCCAGAGTCTACGGGCGGCTCCGGCTGATGGCGCTCGAGCGCGCGTGTGAGACAGCCCCATGCTGCGGTTGTGCCGAGGATCGTGCGGACGGTGTGGTGCACATCGCAGCGCGCGGCGAGGAAGGCCCAGAACGCGTCGGTCTCGTAACACGGGTCATCCTCTGCCTCAACTCGAAAGCGCCGGGTGCGGCCGGCAGCGTCGCGGAGGATGACGTCCTGGTCTCCGTACACCTCAAATGCGGTGATTGGGGCGAGGCCGCGCAGCATGTGTGTGAGGATCGGGTGCGGCTTCTTGCGTCCGAGCTTCCAGGCCGAGAGCCCCTCGTCGTCGCATATAGTGATCGAATGCAGTGTCGAGCTGGTGGAGATCTTGAAGAGCTTGAGCACGGCGATGATCTCGGGCATGGACATGTGTAGGTCTAGAGTGCGGATTGACGACGGTGGGGTGAGGGTACCGGGATTGGAAAGAGGACCGTCATCCTCTTCGAACCCGTTGTACAACTCGAGGGAGGTGAGTGACCGACATTGCTGGAATATCGTGCCGAGGGCATTCATATCAATCGAGGTGATATCAAGCTCGACCAATTTCGGCGCGAGGAGAGTCGACCACTCGCGTGGACAGACGCCGTTAAGGGACGTTTTGAGCAAGTTAGGTGCCGTGAAATTGAGCGTCGGGGACTCTGCACTGTCGTCATCTCCCAGGCACTCATGGGTGTATTCCGCGAGAATTGTAAACTCCAGTCCTGCGTCGACCAAGCACAGAATCGTCTCCATATCCTCGCTGTCTGGGTCCAGCATCTGGTGCCGGATGTAGAGCTTCTGGATGCGGTGCACGTGGGGAAGCAGTGCCTGCACGACCTCAGCACGCTCCCTAGGCGTCGTGTCTCCGGCCGGATTCCCGTATTCATTGCAAAAGCAGTCCAGGCGCACATCGAGTGGCGACGTACGACTGCGCTCTAGCAGCAGCGGGAGGAAAGAAAGGTCGCGGCGGTTTTTGGTGCGGATACACGACCAGAGTGAGCCGGATTCCAGTGCAGCGGCGCGCCAAATCTTGTTGACGCCTGTCACGTCCATGAGGCCATACCGATGCTGATCACGCTCTGGGTGCGGTATGAGGTGGAATACTTCGATGAGGACGTCGGGTGGAAGACAGGCCATGTCGTGGCAGGATAGTGGTGCTACTGGTTGATCCGTTACGACATCACACTGCCGAGCACCGCCGAGTCCATTCCAGTTATCTCTCACACATCACGGAGTTGAAGCATCTTGCTCTCGCGGGTTGCCAAGGCCAAGCCAACGGCCGCTCCTGTAATTATACCGCTGTGCACGGAACGAGCCTAAAATTACTTTTTTCAGGATCCGTGGAATTGCATCGTACACCGTCAACGGTCGGACACGTCGTCTCCAGCTGGACGTAATATGGTGAGTACATGCTGGTGGCAGCTGGTCCCAGCATTCCTAAAACTAGTCTTCAGCCGAATTCCCAATAGGTCCACAGTGGTGCCAGACCATCGCGGTGAAGATCGCGCGTGCCGTCATCCTCTGTGAACCATGGGCGCGGTTGGAACATCACAGGTTTTCAAACCAATGGGATATTGTCCAGAGTGTTCCACAGTAGACATTCTAGGTCGGCTATCTCTTGGAACTCATCGACAACAGGTATAATATCAAACACCGCTTAAGAATCCCATCCCTGAGTCCATGACACTACTGACTGAAGCTATGCTGCTTTCCTCTTCCTGTGGAGGCTCGGGTTGCCCAGGAAGTCAAGTTTCATCCAAGGCACCGAGGTCGGACGGATGACATTCAACAACTTCAGTGGTGAGTCGGTCCTTCCTCTTATAAATTGTTGTCAAATCGAGGGGACATGCCCAGGATCCTAAGCAAGCAAACTGCAGGACTTGTTTTGGATTGCGACCACAAACTTTGTATTCCCACATGTCTTTTCTCCGTTTGTGTCGCCCCAAGTAGAATTACAATCAAAAACTGCCCAAAACACCAATTTTTCGATCCGCGCCTTCGGTACTGTCAATTGCTGTAATGATTTCAGCCGTCAAGCTCGATCACCATGTCTATCTTGAATGAGTTGTTGAAGTCGTTTGGCCCGCATGTTGATTATTTCCAGTCTGTATCAGTATCTTACTTGTTCTGGGGTCGGTTGCACTTCTGGTATGGTTAACTGTATGAGAAGGATTGACTAGAAACTGACCGTTCCTTAACGAAATGCTCCTCGTTCGTTGGTATATGCTGTAACTCCAATCCCATTCGTGTTTAACTCCATTTTCATACTTACGCAAGTGCTGAGATGTCTTGCTGCGGTGCGCGGCAGAGTTGGGATCGGCCCCTCGAGCGGGGGCAGAGTTGGAGCGGGTATTGCCAGCGGGCTCGGGAGTTGGGCGTGACGAAGGGCGGAGAGTCAAACGGCGAGCACGAATGGTGAATGAATGGTGGACGCGACAGCAGGGCGAAAGAGATGGCGAAGGGGCAATGAGGTGCAGGGGCCGGCGTAGTGATGGACGGGCTTTCGCTTGGCCTGGAAGCCGTGGCTTTGGCCTGGCTTGGAGTGGCTTTGGCTCCATGAATTACCAGGCCGGGCCACCACATTTAGCTTTGGCTTGGCCCGGCTTGGCTTTGGCTTGAGCCACGGCTTTTCATCAAGTTGTAAATCATACAAAATGGAAGGCTTACAGTGTTACAAATAATTGTTGATACCTGGAATCCGTCTTTCCCAAGGTGCGTAAGTACCCTGGGATAGATTTAAAGTCCAACAGAGGTTGTAAATTCAATATTCAATATTTCTTAGCTCTTCTTCAGGTCTTCTTCGGGCAATTGTGGTAGGAAAACAGTGTATATGCCGGCCAGAATGATGAGAAATGGTTGAAATGTTTTATGTGCATTTTATCCGAGGGGGTATTTCATTAGTTTTCTGTGTCTCTTCAGTGTATGGTGAGAGGTTCAAAAGCCACGGCTTTTTGGCCCGGCTTTGGCCTGAGCGAATGCAAGGCCGGGCCAAAAACCATCTCAGGCCAAGATTTTGGCTTGGCTTTGGCCTTGGGACCAAAGTCAAAAAGCCGCGGCTTTTTGGCCTCAGGCCAAAGCCAGTCCATCACTAGGCCGGCGATGGTAGACCGCTGTGTACGCGCGCTGGCTCAGTCTGAGGAGTGTGGCGACGATGCTCCCCAGAATTAAAGGACGAAGCACCGTTGACACGACGGGCAGGAGTCGCGGATCGTGTTCGAGGAACAGTCGAGGTTCAGCTGCGTAGCGGCGGGCAAGGTGTCGGGGCGGGAATCGTGCGGGAATGACAGCGCCGAGTCCGCGGAGGATGGGAATGCTAGACGGCGTGGCGGGCGGCGATGTTGTGACAAAGGTGGCGAGACCCTGTGTCCAAGCGTCCTGACTGTAACAGACTGTAACCCGAGGAGTTGCTGTGTCAAACGGCCTTGAAGGCGAAGTCATTGATGCGCTTGCTGATCGCATCACATCGTGGCAAGGGATGCGGCACTCGGGCCGCGGCCACTTCTTGTCAACGACCATGTCTCATCTTCTGCTCTCAGTTTGGCCGCGCAAAGAATCGACTGGAACGATCCCGCTAAACGAGACCGAGAGCCCTTCTGCTCAAGCGGCCCTCTCCCACGTTCTTGTCGTGGATCTTCAATGTCACGGTCGGCCGTAGTGATAGCACTCACAGGATCGCCTGAAAAGCCGCACCGGTGGCTCATAACTCAGAAAGCAGTCAGTGGGGCATTCATTCATGCCGCTCTGAAACACTGTCAACACTACTACTTTCAACAGAGCTTAGTCTTTCCCATAGGCACACCTCCAATTCGAGCCTGGCGGGCGGGCTCCGTTCTGCTCTCAGTTGCGTGGGCCAAGCTTTCACCATATCTACATCTTTCCTATGGCAGCGCTATTTTCGGCTCAGCCTTCCATATCCCCCACTCTCCTCGGGGCGTCACCGGAGATGCATGTCAGCTCGCGTCAGTCAATGGGACGCCCAAAGTCCGCAAAGTCACGCGGGGCCAAAAAAAGCCGCCTGATTGGCTCTAATAACTCGTGCGCAACTTCTCTAATAGACACGCTTCGGCTCCGTCTCCGTCTCCGTCTCCGTCTCTGTCTCCATCCGCGCAAGCTGCCCCAACGACTACGCCTTTCCCCGCTCGATAGCAGCTAACTCTATGTCCCAATACTCATACCTGTCCGCTCCCGACCCCGAGTTCATGGAGGTGTGGTCCAAATTACCGCCGAGACCGCCTGGCCCCATCGACGTGACGATCCAACGTCATGCGATGAAAAACATAGTGGTGCCGCAGATTATGGAGGGCTTTCGCCCGCAGCTTCCGCCTGGTGAGCTTTGCAGCACGGGTCTTGGTGCCGCTCATTAATTGGCAGACACGGCTTATCGCGTGGTAAACCGCACTATCCCGGTCGACGGAGGTGAAATCGCGATCCGCTGCATCCAGCCTACCCCTCAGGAAGGCGAAGATCCCGGATTCCCCGTGCTAGTCTGGCTACACGGTGGAGGTTGGCACCGGATCATCACAGTGGACGGTCACTCACTCACCACGGTCTACAGGATGGGTCTCGGGCGATCTTGACATCGATGATTTTCATCTCAGGATACTTAGTGTGGAATTCCGACTCTCCGTAGTCAATGTCGACTACAGGTGAGCACATCCGATGTTGTATGCCATGCCTAGAGGAATGCACTTCTTTTTTAGGCTGGCGCCCGAGTATCCATTCCCCACCGGCTTGAACGATAGCTATGCCGCGTTGAAATGGGTTAGTCTGCATCTCCTCTGTATATTTATACGCGCAAATCATCTCACTCTTACGTGTAGGCTGTTGATAATGCTCCTGAGATTTCGGCATCTCTTACGAAAGGATTCCTGCTCGGTGGAGCATCCGCAGGTGCTCACTATACCGCTGCTATCGCCCACCGCGCCCGCGATGATCCGTTCTTCGAGGCCTTCCCACTCACCGGCCAAATTCTCCAAATCCCAGCGGTCTTACATCCCGCCGCATATCCCGAGCAGTACGCCTAATTCTTCCCCCCAAATTCACATCTGATCCATATATATTCAGATTCAAGGCGGAGCTGTTGTGGGTGGAGCAAAACAAGGATGCTCCGATATTATCGAAGGCGAACCTCGAGTTCTTTTTCGGTCCGTTTTCATCGTCCCAAGCATGAGCCCTCTGTTGATTCCGGGCTTGTCTAGATTGCCTCAAGGGCGAGCCGTCTGATCCGGAGCTATCTCCACTGCTCGCGTCCCATGAAAGCCTCCCCCCTGCTTATATTCAAGTCGCTGGCCTCGACCCGTTACGGGATGAAGGCCTGCTGTACGAGCGGCTCCTGCGCGAGAGCGGCGTCAAGACCAAGCTTGACGTGTACGTCCTGATATTGCGCGGAGTGAATAATTCGATTCTAACGGTTCAAAGTTATCCGGGCGTCCCGCACGGATTTCACATCAGTTTGCCGCAATTGGCGTTGAGTAGGCAATGGGCGATGGATTTCCGGGTGGGGCTTCGTTGGCTCCTCGCGGGCACCAACGTTGAGGGTGCGCTCTAGCTTTGATACTTCTCCGAGTCTACCCTTCAATTCATAGTAATATCCCCACTCATCTGAATTATGTGACTCGGTTAACCCTGGTCATCGATGACGCATATCTTTGTTAGGCTATATTCCATAACCTAAGTCATCAGCACGGGGATTTCCTCAATGCCATTCTATGACATACCTCTGGCCGGGTGATCACATCGAGTGCTATATTACTCCCAGGTCAAGTCCGCGCGCCCCATTACGCCTCTCACTCATGGGACCTACGCTTTCCCATTACGCAGCTCTGGCGGTTGCCTCCTACGCAATTTGGTCGATCCTGCGGCGTATCTTTGGAGCGACTGTTCTCGACAACATTCCCGGGCCCCCCTCCCGCTCCATTTGGACTGGTATACATAGTATCATTCTCGTTCTGGGGCTCTTTATATGACGCAGAATATCACAGGGAATCTTCCCGCATTCTACGACCCCGACGGCTGGGAGTTTCACCACGACATCGAGGAGAACTACGGCCAGGTCGTGAAAATCAAGGGATTCCTAGGTGTACGTCCGGCCATATAGTTATCCCTAATTCATCGCCACTTCAGACCCCGCATCTCTATGTCTTCGATCCCGCGGCATTGCAAAGCATGCTCGTCCAGGATATCGACGCATATGAGGAGCCCCCAATCTACATGAAGTACCAGTGCATCTCAAGTGTTACCGGCCCACGGATTTACATGTCTGCAGGGTGTATGGCCTCCTGTGGGGGCCCGGAATATTATCCTCGGTGGGCCAGGACCATCACAGGTATCGCAAGATAATGCTGCCTGCGTTTGCGCCGACGAAAATTCGGGAAATGATACCGCTGTTCTATGACGTTGCCGAGAAGGTGTCTTGTCCAGGGAGCTGAATTTTCGCCGTGACTAACGAATGAACCAGGCTCGCGATGGGTTGATTACTCCGTTCCTCACGGACGGCTCTCATCAGGTAGTCAGTTATCTGCGCCCGGAATACATCTGACGAGTTCCCAGCTTGATCTCAACAATATTCTCAACCGGACATCGTTGGAGATCATCGGACGTACCGGCATTGGGTATTCTTTTGACGCAATGCTTCCAGGGCAAGAGAAAGAGGATAAATATGCGGAGACACTGAAGGAGCTACTGTGCGCGCATCGGTCTTGTGTGGCAAAGCACTGACGTGCTTATTTATGCGCAGACCTACGGTATTCCAGATGGGCCTGTTATTTCCGCTTCTGCCCTGGTTATCCGGGAGAGGGTCCCCCGCCTTTCGGCGCTCCATGGTCAACATGATTCCATCGAAAACACTGCACAAGACACGGGATATGGTTGATTTAATGGAGGCTACCGCCACGAAATTGATCGCGGGGAAGAAAGAGGCGGTCAAGAGTGGGGAGCTCGAGATGCAAGATGATTCAAAGGATATAATGAGTCTCCTTCGTGCGTTCTCCAGTATTCTCCCGCACAAATTTGATTCTCTCCAGTCAAGGGAAATTTAAACGCCGACGAAGAAATGTATTTGAATGACGACGAGCTTGTTGCGCAAACGGGGTCTGTTGTCTCTTGTCCCCGTCAAAATTCGCTCCTCATGTCTCTGCAGAATGATAATATCCTCGGCGACAGATACAACATCGTCCGCTCTGGATCGATGTTTCCACCTGTTGTCCCTGGATCCTGACATTCAAGAAAGGCTCCGCGCTGAGATCTTCGAGTCCTCGGAACGCATGGATTATGAAGAGCTGGGATCCCTGCCTTATCTCGACGCATTCATTAACGAGGTTTTGAGACTGTGAGCCACCGTTTTTTAATGAATTTACTGCGTATCATTATGTATCGCCAGGTATCCCCCAGTCGCGCCGGTGATGTTCCGCGAGTAAGTGTGCGATCCTATGAGGCGAGGCATATCTAACAGAGATCTCCCAGAACTGTCCAGGACACGATACTGCCATTGAGCACGCCTATAACTGGCGTAGACGGTAGAGAGCTTCGATCAATTCCGATTCCCAAGGGCACAAGCATGTATGTCGCCATTGCCGCCGCGAATCACAATAAACAGAATTGGGGCCCCGATGCGCTCGAATTCAAACCTGAGAGGTGGCACAATGGCAAGGCCGGCACCAACACAGAGAGGATGTTTGATGGGAAGGTTCAGCTGCCAACGATCGTAGAGAAGGTTTAATCGTCTCCTTGACCCTTATTTCACTTGTATGCAGTCCGAACATGCAACGCCCGAGAGCTAAAATCGAACACGCCGGAATTGCACACGACACAATCGTTGGACTATCTGTCCCATCAAAGACCAGGCTTACAGTGACTTTGCCCCGTTGAGCTCGGCCGGCAAGATCCGTAAAGACTCGGGCGACCGGGGACCCGATCACTAGAGCCACGAGCGCGTTCCGGCGCCATTTTGACTTGAGCAACCGAATTTCAATAGATTTCCCTGCGGCTTACGATACATGGTGGCCCTAAAAAATCCGAGGGATTGGAGAGCCGGGGAGACTCGGAACATCAGGAAATATGCACTTCTCTGATGAGGGCAGATAAGGCTGGATAATCAATGTCCGTCGCATCAGATTTAACAATCTGATGAGGTCGCTGACACGGACTCATTACGGCCAGATCGCCGATAGCGACCTTCGCCAGCGCCGGCCAGTTCGTTTGAGCATCATCTCATACATGGGAAGAACCCAAGGGAGGGTTGGTGTGCTTGAACGCGAAATCTGCAGCTTCACCTGGGTGAAGACCTGACCCACAATTAAACTGGAGCCCGATAGACGTTCGAAAAATACGCATTCTCGGTTGATGTCGAACTCAGAGAACGGGCTCGGAGCGCGGGAAGATAAAGGAAGACGGGATCAAAAGGTGTATAGACGAAAATAGATCTGCGAAAATTTAGTTAAAGTATCCAAAGAATGTATGCAACAAGGAGAGTGGACGTTAGGTGGGCAGGAAATCTTGAAGAAATTTCCGCGGGAAGCATCGTAGTGCGGGGTGAACACGAGCGTAAAATGGGCGGCAGTGCCTTCGCTAACCGATGGGTAGAAGAAGAGTAACTAGTATTTGGCTTCTGAGTGAGTCATTCTGGGGACTCCGGGCTGCGCTGCATAATCAAAAAGGACCCACGAATCGACGGAGAAAACAATTCACCACCGCGCATGCGCTCCTTTCACCAGGGCAAAATCATCACGTCCGGAACCCAGGGGAGTGCCGCTCGAACCTCCGGCAGGAGGGACACCCGTCGTGCCTGCTCATCGACATAAATCATTACCTCCAGCCGGCGCAGCGCGGGGAGCATCTCGACCCACGGCAGCAGCGCCAGAAGCTCGGCGGCGCCCCGCGCGTCGACGTGCATGCTGTCGACCGCGTACAGACAGCCGACGATCTGGCGCTCCTCGGCGTCGATGGCGAGCGCGTCTGCCCGCCACTTGCATATGCGGAGGCATACAGGCCGTGGGTGCAAGGAGAGCCGGCGCAGGCCGCGCTTGAGGGACGCGATACATGTCGGTGTATCGCGCTCGAACCCGATATCAATTGTAGACAGCCGGGGCGAGAGCCAGAACGTGTTCAGGAGGGGGATGATCTTTGCGGCGTCGGAGGAGGAGAGAGTGGTAAGCGCCGGAAGCGCCATGGGCTGCTCCGTGAAAATGCGATAACCGACAGGTTCGGGTGGCGCGCCGCCGGCGAGTCGTCCGCGGGGTGCATACTGGATTACGGTAATCGTCGGGTGTCGGATGAGGAACTGTCCGAGGACGGCGGGGTCCACATCGGCGTTTAGCGCGAGCGTGCGGAGCGAGGGGAGAGTGAGGAGCGGGAGGATCCGCGTCAGCTGCGAGCCGGGGACAGGGCCATTACAGAATAGCGAGGAGGGGGTTTGCGTAGCCACCGCGAAACTGATCAAGGTCAATGGCCCGATCCCTTTCGGTGCAGCCGCTATGGCGTGCACGTTGACCGAGTGGACGGAGAGCATGCGTTCAAATTTCAGGTGGGATCCGCTGGACGGGATGGGGAGGAACATATACGGCTGGGTGCCCGTCCCTTTCCGCCGAAAGTGGGCTCTGTCAATCCAAGCAACCTGCCCGAAGAGATGTTTCCCGGGGGAGAAGTAGCGCAGTCCCCAGCGCGCGAGATCGCGGGGCCGGAGGTAGTAGATTCGCCCGAATACGATGAGCACAACCGGTGCCTCAGTCTTCGCCGCCATGGCGCGTATCACATCGCAGAATGCATCCACCAGAGTGTGCTGCGAGTAGGGGAAGATGGTGTCGAGAGTATGCGCAGTGAGAAGATCCTCGGAGAAGGAGAGCCGGAGCTCTGCGAGACCGGGAGATTTTTTAATGAGCTCTAGTAGGAGCTTCATGTCGCGGAGGACATAAAAGGGCCAAAAGCGGCAGATGAGAGTAGAGAGTCGCGGCCTCAAACGTTGCACCTGCAACGCCCGGAGAAGATGCGCGTCGATTTTCAGGAAATCTCCAGTTAGAGATTGCACAGGGATCTCGTGTCGGGCGAAATATAGGACGATACATCGGTCGTTGAAAGCCCTGCAGACGCGCGCGGCGATGAGGAGACTCTGATCGGGAAGTTCATTCAGGATGAGCTCCCAAAGCTCCAGCGGCAGCAAGAACGGCGAAGGTGCACGGTGAGCTTGAGTCTGGCGGCGAGCAGTGAGTGGATTCCGGAAAGTCTCCAGTCGAGGGAGGATACGCCGCGTATGCCGTGTCGACATGGTGGGAGCGGACAAGAAGCACCGGTGATTGCCATGTCCGAATTGAGCGTTTATTTTCCACACTGACAACCAGCCACCAAATTGTCTCACTCTTGACTAAGCGAAAGTCGACGGCCGTGGGGAGGATTTTTAGGGGGGGGCGGAGGTGGGCGGGAGCCGGCGGGGCAACGTGCACAACAACGGGGCATGGTGGCGCAGCAACGGGGCAGGGTGGAGGAAGCGATGTGACAGGGCGGGGAAGCAACGGGGCACCGGGCGGCGGGCGGGGTGCGGGGTGCGTCCGTCGAGATGCTGGGGTACCTGTGGCGGAAGCGCAAAGCAGTCCACAGCGAGCAGTGGGTGTCCCGGTAGCGGGCGGTCCGCACCTGCATCTCATGAGCTCTGATAGCACTGCCTTCCGCAGGAGCGCTCGTTCGACTCGAGCCCGGGCCCCTGATGGGAAATGTGTTTCTCAACAGAAGTCGGCCAGTGTAAAACATCCTGTGCGATCGACCCGCGGAGATGAAGATGCGGTCGGAATATTGTAGACCTCTGCCACGACACCGGCCTCTATAGTACTACATCTTCCTCTTCCGTAATCACCTTCCCTCTTCCTCCCCGCCCTCCCAATGTTTAGTCAAAGGTGCACGTAATAGGGCCGCTGAGAACTATTCCGTCGGCGTCAGCTTCTGCCTGCTGCTCCGGGGAAACTTGGACTGGGCCCTCAACACAATTGGGAGGGGGAATGCGAACAATTCCCTCAGCTTCATCGGCATCCGCCGCCTCCTGTGCAATATCCTCCGGCGACCCAGCCGTGGCACCGTTCACGGTTCCGACATTTTCAAAACACTGAACGCTCTGGATACCTTTCCCCTCCAGATGCTGCGAGTCGTCTGAAAACTGCTCCAGCGCACCCTGGCCGACCTCGCAGTCCGGAAGACTGGGGACGTGAACTATTAGCAGGGGCGGTTACATATATCCAGTTACGCACGGGAAGGCCGCACAGTCGGCGTCCAGGTTGAGGATAAGAGATTGGATCCCGGGGGTGTTGGTGCATGAGGTGCCATTAAGCGGGGTACAGACACCCCCGCCAAAGGGGAGGGTGCAGGCTTGCGGCACAACGTCGCGGACGGTCTGGAATGACCTCTTATCAGGGACGGCACATGAACGTATGCTGCCTGGACGAACCACAGGTGCGCTGGTCACTGAGATTTTAGAGAGGGAAAGGACGGAGGCGATTGCGATCAACGCAGGGAAGAACATAATAACAAAAGGAGTGGGGAGAGGAGAGAAAAAGAGGGACTGAGAGAAGAGAATGGTTAGCTCGTAAATGGAAAGGCGTCTTTATGCGCCTCGGCAAAGGCTGACACATAGGACAACCCTTCCGGTAACGCCGTTCGACTGACAGGAGCAAAAGTTCCGTCGCAGTACGGTGACCGATTCTCCGCCCTATTTTAGATGTCAACTCTGCAAATGTCCTGTGAGAGGACTTCCGCCGTCTCCCTTATGTTCCTCACCAGCTCGACACGTCCAAACTTGAGAACGCCTTCATTTATGCGGCGCCGGAGGTGTAGCATTCAACCGCGGATTGTAAAAGGGTGATTATGACGAGTAATTACTGGCGGGGATCACCTGCTTAATATCAGAGCTCGAGTCCGTGTTCCAACGAGGAAGCGGCGATCAGATGCACATGGCGACTGACTGTCCTGGACACAAGCTAATTTGAACGCCGATCATGAAATATACAAGACCTCATTGTCTACTTCAAACGGCGTGATCGATTCAGAGATCCGTCGCATAGCCAGTGTCCGTGGAATACGAGCTGTGGCCGATGTGGGGATTTAAAAGGCCAAGCTACTCGACTTATTTTACGCACCCGCCCCATCCCGCAGCCCAGAAATGCAAGCGCTTTTAGTCCTGTGGCTCGCGGCGACAGCGAGCACCTCTGCTCTCGCGATGACGGCGCGCCGGCCTCCGCTCGGAGCGCGCGACGATGTGAGGTAAGCACCTATCCTTGTGTTGGGACTGTCGCTTACACAGGGTCGACGAACCAGCACCACTGAGCCCCTGACAATCACCGTCAGTCTATCCATGGCATCGCCAACGGAGACCGCCGCCGCCGTGTCCTCCGCCTATGCCGCGTACGCGCAGGTATGCGGCCCCGACTTCGCGCGCGTCCTTCAGGACGGGCTCACAGCGTACAACGGGTTGGCGACGGTACCCACCACCAACACCAGCGATCCCAGTTTCCTGGAGTGGGCGAATAACCAGGACCCAGACTATATGCAAGCGCAAACCGCGTGCCAGCAGAGTGGGCTGGCGCTGTACAACGCGGAGAATAACGCGCGGCCGCAGACGACCGCCACGACCACAGGGGTAGCGACGACGCTGCCGGAGAGCGGGGGGAGCAGTGCGCCGGCACACCCTGTGAGTACGGGCACGAAGTCGGATCCGGGTGCGCCGGCACCGACGCAGTCGACGGGAGCGGCGATGCGCCATGTCCCGGACATAATCCTGCTGATGGCAGGGGTTTGGGTGGTACAGCACGTTGTGGGGTGATGGATCCACATTGGAATGGGCATTAAAATGAACGGACTATCTATTGGCGTTGAAAAATGGCTTAAACATGGTAGAGTCTTCAATCATAACGTTTGAGTGTATCTCTGCGTCGGGTTATTAGCGAGTTTGCGCAGGAGCCACTGGAGCCATTTGATGTCTTTTTGGCAGTGCGCAATCGGATGGCTCCACACAGTGTAAGTCGCCACCAGTGGCTCTGTGGAGCCATCCGACGTCATTTTTTGCGGGTGGAGCCACCCATTTGCGCACTGCAAAACGGCCATCAAATGGCTCCAGTGGCTGCTGAGCAAACTCTCTATTAGCAACGCAAAACACACTCCACGAGCGCCGGTGCTTACCTCAAACCACTCCGGAGTGTGATCGACGTGATAAGCCTAAGAGCTGGAAGTGAGGATCAAGGATCGATCTATGTGTATAGCCGCGCACGCACCGTGTTTGTGGGGCCTAGGCGCTCCAGAGCGGGCGCAATCCGCGCGTATTCGCTGGCATCGGTCTCGGCGCGCGAGATCGGGGGACATCCCGGAGAAGGTGCCCGCGAAGACAACCATGCGGATGCGATTCGAGGGCGCGAGAGTGTCGAGGGTCGGGGGCCGTAAGACTCTTGAAGGGGGAGAGATCGAGCGGCGTGTTGTGGGTTACCTGCGGATGGAAGGTGATGAGTGGGGCTTTGACAAGATACGGCATGAAATGCGCACCGAACGGAGGTCTAACATCCCGACCGCGGGGAGCGCGGCCGAAAGCTTGGTCCACAGGCACGCCTCCGTACTCCCTAAGCTCGACAACACCCGACTGTCTCCAAATGCGTGAAGGGCAAATTGCAGATGGCTGCTCTGATGGAGGGGGAGATGTGGCGGATGCGGATCTCGAGGAGGTGGCTGTGCTGAATGAGATGCGGGGAGGCCTGTAACGTGCCATTTAATTGTACCCAGAGCGTAGCCGCTGCAAAACGACTGGTTTCTGGCCCAAGGCGGCCGAGCGATATTGCTTTGAAAATATGAGACTGCGCTACGTAGACATAGGCACGAGAAACGAGGGCGCAGGCCTGCAAAACCACCGGATTTTCGTGCAGAAGATCGATGATATGGTCCAGCAGCTCCTGTGGAAAGTGTGGCTGCATTTGAGATTATGCGTGGATGTCGGGAGGAAGGCAGTGGGCAATACGAACAATCAGACCACCATAGGGATCCACAAGACTGCACTGCTTTCTCCCGCTCTTCTCCGTCGCTAATCCGTCGCCTCGAAAAAAAAATTGAATGTAGATTTCTTGAACGTCTGGGGCCCCCATACATGGCATTCAACAATGATCAGATGGTCAGACAGGTAGGATCTTGCATTGAACGCAGGTCTTATGCAACATGTGTCCTAGCATCATATCAGCAGCTTCGAACTCGAAGGAAAAAAGTCCCGCTGCTCTTGCCACGGTTTCTCGTTGTTCTCTGTGCTGCCTCTGAAATATTCGACTCCTCCGATATGGCGGTCTCTCTGCTGTCTATCACCTGTTCCATATTCGGGCGTTGTTAGTTGGCGCTCCCGCTCCGCGTCTTCCCGACTTATTTGGGGTAAACGAATGAAACCTCTTTTTTCTCGTCACCTCTGTCAGCTCTGGCTCCCTGAGCCACTGGTCATCAATATGCCTCGGGAGGACGGGAGATGCAAGCCGTGAGAATTACCGCGTACTGTGCGCTCATCGACGGCTGAATACACGCATTCAAGGCTGAATCTGATGTATCTTACCATCCCCCGGGTCATCAGGAACGCACTAATTTGCCCCAGTATCCATTACTCAGTCCCAGTCATCGGTACTTTCCAGTGCTCCGCGCATTTACCCTCATTTCATTTAGTTTCGGAGATTGTCTTAGTTTGATAGACACACCAGAATTTTACCATATAGATGAAGGACTTGACCGATGCATTTGGCAACATTTATTCTCGCCGGTCCAAATGCGATCTTTCATTGGTTATGTTTGGCAGCCAAAGTCTTCGCGTTGAGAACACATGACCTCATTCGGATCAACCGGGTGCCCAAACGGGGAGACGCGGCAAGCGGTCTTACCCAAACTTCCACCAACTCCTGCTGCGATGCGGGCAATCCGCGGGCAGATGCGGGCGATTCAAGTCCAGGAGGCTGGCGGATCATTCGTAGCCGTCGATGTCCCCATCCCAGAGCCTGGTGCGCATTCCTTCTCGGCGTAGCCGCTTCAAGAATGAAGTGCAGAGCTGAAATCTCCACCAGGTCCGGGACAAGTGTCGATCAAGGTCATCGCGTGTGGCGTTTGCGGTGGAGATGAGGTATGCAGGAGTGGTTTGTTGTACGTTCCTTTCATGTCTATCCCGGAACATCAATTGTTTCATATTTATTCCTTTCCAGTCCTGGCATGAAATATCCCCGCGTTCCCGGTAAATACTACTCTATGGATGCAAAGCCCCAATTTCGATGAGTCTTTAATAGGCCATGAAGCTGTGGGGACGATTACAGTCCTTGGCAATGGCGTCGGTCCTGCATGGGTCCCAGGACAACGAGTGGGTGTAGGCTGGTGAGCGTGGCTCCATATCTTAACTACTACCTATTTGGTTTAATTTCGATCGAGGCATGCGGGTCGTTGCGACAACTCTCAAGCATGCGAGCATTGTCGCCGCGGGAATTTCTTCGTGTGTCCGAAAGCGACCGGCACAGGTGCAGCCCACCGTTTCTCCTATGGCAAGCTTCACTGACGAGCGGTATAGGTCTGACCGTCGACGGGGGTCTCGCAGAGTATATGGTGGCTGATCAGGTAACCCCGTCTATGGAACCTCCACGATCGCTGACTGTAGTGCGCTACACAGACAGCGCTAATCGCCATTCCCGACACGCTCGACTCGATCCAAGCAGCCGGCCTCCTCTGCGCGGGCCTCACAGTCTTCAATGCCATACGTCTCAGCAGCATCCGTCCCGGCGATACCCTCGCAGTTGCTGGCATTGGTGGCCTTGGGTACGCAGTTCAACCGTGCTCACCCTCTCGATCCTACTACTACTGATGATGAACGCCCAGTCACCTCGCGCTCCAATTCGGGCGCAAATTCGGATACCGCGTCATCGCCATCTCGTCCTCGTCCGAGAAGAAGTCGGACTGCCTCGAGAAATTCGGCGCGCACGTCTTCATCGACGCGGCTCAAGAATGCGTCCCCATGCGTCTGGCAGAATTGCGCCCGAAGCTGATCCTCGGGACGAGCGTCGACGCCAAGGTACGAAACTCTCAATACATGACTCCATGTATGATGTATTCAACGATTCCGTACTCAGAGCATCACCGACCTAACACCGACATGGCCCTCCGACGCGCAACTCCTCATCCTCGCGGAACCACCTACCTCCACGCTCGAGATCCCTTACATCCCGCTCCTCTTCAACCGGAACTCGGTCGCGGGGTTCACCGCGGGGACCTCTGCGGACGCGGAGGACGCGCTGCGCGTGGCGGACATGGTCGGGGTCGTGGTGCAGACGGAGGTGTATCCGTTGGAGCGCGCGGAGGAGGCGTTTAAGACGATTCGGGAGGCGCGTTATCGGCGGGTTGTGGTTCTGTGACTCCGAAGAATGAAAGCAAGGTGGATCCTGATTTATTTATGTTTGCAAAAACCCATGGCGATCGGCTCGAGATTGACTGACAGATTTTTTAATTTTCTGGATCCGCTAATAAAATCAGTAACTCCCGCCATCGGGTGCATTCAAAAGGCCGTGAAATCCTCTTGTCTACTTGCAGCGTCTACCCCGTTGGATCGCCGCATAGTTTCGGCCACATCGCAAGAAGAGGAATATAGCATCGTGAACGCAGCAAGTAATGGAGGCCCGCGGCTCACTCGGAATAAATCTTCGGTACTTGTACCTCGGGAACGGGGCTGTGTATCTCAACACTCTCTAATCCCGTAGCTCGTCTGCTCATGGATTCTCCACTTCTCAAGACCGCCAAGTAAGTATCTCCCGCGACTGTAACTTGCTTTGTGCCCTCGGATCCATTTGGGAAACCCCGCTCCTTATCTCCCCGAGTATCTCGAACTCGCCCATTGCCAAGACTATGTTTTGCGAGCCATTGTTCATCTGATATTCCAGAGCATCCCATTGTTTCCGGCTGCAACTATCACTAACACCGTTGTCCGTGGTTGCCTATCCGCAGTGCTCAATTATGCGTTGCTTATCTGCCCCGTCCAAAGGTTTCGGACACGGTGCGCATGGCGAGACTGATGCGAGCACATGCATTTTTGACGATCAGCACTATCGCATCCCTTGCTCGCAGGACGGGTGATCAGGAATCGGTCCCCTTGGCCGTCTTCGGATGGACCGGCGGCGCTGGCTCTCATAGCCGGAGCGTATTTACCCTCGAAATCGAGAGGTCGATACTCCCCTCCACGCTCACCCATGGATTCATCCGACTTCTCCCCAATCTCCCTCCTTCGGAGCCTCGAACTTATCGCGGAGCCGACGTACCCAATGGTCGTTAGTTTAAAGGGCTATTTTTAGCCGCCAAGTCTTTCCAGAGCATCACTATCAGAGAGAGAAGTAGAAATCGTTGCTTCTCGGAGTTGGCGGTCTAACCCACTCCACACGGGCGCTGCGATGTCGGTTGTTCGTGTGAGACGCGGGTCCGTTAAATATCGGTCGATAACGAGGACCGCGGTGTGCCGCCCCCGTAACGATGGTCCTCGCAGCCAGCGTCTTCGCGTCTCTCTTCCTGCTCGCTGCGGCGAAGCCCATGGGCCGTCGTGCCATGGCCGTTCACGAGTCCCGCGCCGCCCCGGCGCGCGGCTTCGTCAAGTCGGGCGTCGCCCCCGCTACCCAGGAGCTCGTCCTCCGCATCGCCCTTAAACCCAACAACATCGCCGGGCTTGAGACTGCGCTCTACGAAGTCTCTGACCCCGCTAGCGCCCTCTACGGGCAGCACCTCACCCAGAACGAGGTACGTTTCTCGTCCCCCATATACCTGACATGATCCCTGATCTCATTATATGTAGGTCGCCGCATTTGTGCGCCCCAGCCACGAGACCGCCTCGGTCGTGGGCGAGTGGCTCTCGGAGAACGGCCTCACCGCGAAGCCCATCACGCCCGCGGGCGACATCGTGCAGATCACCCTGCCCGTCGCACAGGCGAACGAGCTCCTGTCGACCGACTTTGCCGTGTTCACGCACGTAGAGAGCGGCGTGGAAAGCATCCGCACGCTCGAGTACTCCGTCCCCGCTGCGCTCGCGGAGCACATCGATTTCTTCCACCCGACGACGAGCTTCACGCGCCCGTTGACGTCGAAGGCCAAATTCGCCGCGATCCGCGCCAAGCCCAACTCTACTGCTGTGGCAGATGCGGTCCCCGTCGCGGGCGCTGTCCCCGCGTCGTGCGCCTCGACTGTAACCCCCGCGTGCCTCCAGGTGCGTTCGATCTCCGTTTCAATTTGATGTGAGCTGAGGAAACACACCCTCAGGCATTCTACAACATCCCCACCGCCGCCGCCACGCAGACCTCCAGTAAGCTCGGCGTCGCCGGGTTCATCCTCGTATTTCCTCTCCAGCTTTTGCTTTAGGACATCCCTCATCCTAATCAATTCCGTCTAGCAATGGGCCAACTCCCTCGATCTCCGCGTACGCCAACCCTGATATCTTTCACAGCGATCATTCACTGACGTACGGCACAGCAATTCCTCACGAGCTTCCGCACGGACATAGCCGCCACGACCACCTTCACGCTGCAGACACTCGACGGCGGTGTCAACACACAGACGCGCGCCTCTGCTGGTATCGAAGCCGTGCGTCGCTTTAATAATCCTGTTTCAGCTCAATTCACAATACTCACCCGATGATTAGAACCTGGACGTGCAGTACACGATCGGCCTCGCCACCGGCGTCCCTATCACCTTCATCTCCGTCGGCGAGTCCAATACGGATGGGCTCGATGGCTTCATGTGCGTCCCCCGTTCCATTAACCCTTCATCCATGGCGTATTGATTGCGGATGCTCCGCAGGGACATTATCACGACGCTGATCAACGAGGCGGCCGCGACGCGCCCGCACGTGCTCACCACCAGCTACGGCTTCGACGAGAGCGATCTCACGCGCCCGGTTGCTAAGTGCGCTTTGTCTAAATCCCTCAGTACTGAGCCAATATTGATGTTCGCGAAGCACGCTCTGCAACGCCTACATGCAACTCGGCGCCCTCGGCACTTCCCTCATCTTCTCCTCGGGTGACGGTCAGTCCCGCTTCTTAAGATTGATCAATTTACTGTTGCTGAACGGTGGACAGGTGGAGTGTCCGGCAGCCAGTCGCAGACCTGCACCAACTTTATCCCCACGCTCCCCTCGGACTGCCCCTTGTACGATTCCTGCACCACTTTCCACCCGCATTTATCTAATGCGGGTACACAGCGTCACCTCCGTCGGCTCCACCGGCGGGATCACCGAGGTCGGATCGAGCTTCTCCTCGGGTGGTCCGTTTCCTTCCTTCTTCCTCCACGTGAAACTGTGATGCTGATATACGCTAGGCTTCTCCAACTACTTCGCCATTCCAAGCTACCAATCCGCTGACGTCGCCTCCTTCCTCACCGCCATCGGCACGACCAACAGCGGGAAATTCAACCGCACGGGGCGCGGGTTCCCCGACGTCGCCGCGCAGGGCGAGAGCTTCGAGATTGCGTGGGATGCGCAGGTGTGTTGTCCTCCCCTAATCACTCGTGAGTTATTGAGCTAATTAATCATTCCGCAGTTCGGTCTGGTCGATGGTACCTCCTGCAGCGCGCCCACCTTCGCCTCGATCATCTCCCTCCTAAACGACCAGCTCGTCGCCGCCGGCAAGGCGCCCCTCGGGTTCCTCAACCCCTTCCTCTACAGCGCCACCGGGCGCGCAGCGCTCCACGATGTTACGAGCGGGACGAACCCTGGGTGCAACACCAACGGCTTCTCCGCCCGCGCAGGGTGGGATCCCGTCACCGGCCTCGGAACGCCCAACTTCACGCTGCTCAAGGCTGCCGTCGGCTTGTAAGCGATAGCATTAGCGTTGCGTTATAGGGACCTCTAGCTTGCATTTTCTTGTATCTACGTACTTGTAGACAAATCAAATCAAATCACGTTGTGTTGTGTTTTATTCGTAAGGCCCTCCGGGCATCCCCGGTACCTCAACCTCATTGTGTGTAAATCATAAGATCTCAGAGAGTTTATTGTATTAAATCACTACTACCTATTAGCTGGGCAAGCGACACACAATCATTTAATGTACTTTCGGAACACACGCTCCGCGCGCTGAAAGATAAAAATACACAGAACAGTCGTAACAAAACACGGTCACTAGAGAGGAGCACCTAGCTATTCATGTCAGGGATCTGAAATAATTTGTGAACCATCGCGCAGTTAGGATATGTGGATGTGGTTCTAGCCTCCCTTTGGGAACGTGCGCTGTCCAGTTAAAATACATGTATCATATGTTCATTGGTGAAAAGGCAAGAATACTTATGTAATTCGCTTGCGCAGGCTCTATAGAGGAACAGGGACTCATATCAATGATCTGATTCATCATCTGAATAGTTTGCTGTAAGTACAAGAAGGATGTGGAATTTGGCAGCAGTTCTGGTTTAACTCAGATTACTCGGAATCCCCGGTAGGTATTCCGACACTTTCCGCGCGATCGTGGTTTCGGATTTTTGAGTTCAGACATGGTCTCTTAGTACATTTTAGCGAGAATCTGAATTAAAGCTGCTAGTTGGCTACAATTATATGAATGCCCCCAACTGAGACTAGGAGTACTAATTTTTTGACGATCCCTTTTGATTGTGCTCTGGCCTGCTCTGGCGTTGGGATACTTAATGAAGAGCTTCAAAAATTCCCAAGCTAAATTTCGGTAGGTAGGTAGGTAGCATTACACGGCACGGTCCAACTCATGAACGGTAGAGTTGCGATTTAGCCGCACCCGTCTGCCATAATCGGATGACACGGACATCGGTCCGATGCCTGTGTTGGACAAGATTCGTCAGATGCCGGGATGTTGTTTACCTTGCTTCCTGTTACAGGGCGGCCAGAATACGGAGTCCAGAACCCACCCCTTCTCCAATGCTGCGCGCGGAGGAGGGTCCCGATTGCATCGTGTGCTATTAACCAAATTCTTCCGGAACTGAGGATGTACCCCAACGTCACTGTCATATTCATCATTACTTCGCACATCCACTTCTTCGCTTTCCCGCTCCGGTCTTCCTTAAGAATACAACGTTACACCCAACGGATTACTTCGCGCATCCACTTCTCTCGCCTATTTCATTTCGCTTCTCCGTTCCGTTCTTCCCTGAGAATGCAACGTCACCTCACATGTGGCCAGTTAATTTCCCGTGACATAACTTCTTGTGGTGTTCAAAGGTTGGAAGGTCTGCCGCGTTATCTCTGCGGAATACCGCACGGAGACATTGAGAATTGCCCATGGCAGGCAAGAGATGTACCAGGCTCGGATGCGGACGCGGCAAACTGCATTTCCTAATGCTGAAGCCATGCGCCTTGTCGCTGTTTGTGAAACTTCTCTGTTATCGCGCCTGGAATACATGTCGTATGGTCCACACTCCCGCCAAAGACTATAAAATTGATTGTGGCAGATGTGTGATATGGGTGCGGCTGCGCATTCATGGAATTTTACTAATACTAGTTCTGGGGTGATGAAGTAAATGCTCGGGTTTCGGATAGCCGCTACCAGTGGTCCTACCTCCCATCATGTCCTCTAAATTAGGAGCTTCCAGCCCTGCACGACAAGTCTCGCCCCCTGCCACCTCATGCCGTCTCCTTGTCCCTCTTCCCAGCCTTCAGCCGTGTGCACCCAAGCGTCCATACATCATTTCGGTATATCGGAGATCGGCCCGACACCTTCGGCTATATCGGCTATCAACCCTTATCTCGACGCCGTAGAATTCCGTTCCGTGCTTCCGTCACGGCGACTCTCATGTCACCTTCTGTGTACCTTCCAAACTCGCCTACCAGGGCACACAGAGGACACGGAAGTGGAGTCGCCACGATTCGCCGCGGGTGTCTGGACGGTCAACTCTGCAGATCCCGCGGACGCATGGATGGACGAAAAAACTGGGGGGTCGACGACGCGCGTGCAGCGGAACGGATTGTGGGTGTCCGCCACGTTATGAGAACGCTTCATGGCTAACATACCGTTGAACCGACGCGTATCTCCGCATCTCCCAGGGCAGGGCTCGCGTAATCCATTCCGATACATCGTATGTACGGGATACGATTTGGAGAAGCGCGGTCGGCTTGATAGGTGAGTTACGAGACACTTTGATATTGAACCGATATCACTCTTCAGACTACCTTGCAACACGTCGGCGAAGCTCGCGTAATTGATTTCATTTCGATTGCAAGGTCTGGACTCTGCACTTGATACTTCAATTTCTCAGCGAAGTTCTGCTGAGGATTTACTGTCTGCACCAGATACTTCGGGGTCCATCGGCAAAGCGGGACGTGCTTCGGTGAGCTCATTTCCGTCTGCTAGAAACGAGGCTAGATAGCGTTCCCGGTGTTCCAGAAAGATGCCCAAACAACTCTCCACGCCTCAACCACACTCCCAGCGAGATAGCCTTCAGGCCTGTCCCCGTTATTCCCCGTCTTCCCCGTTTCGCCGCCGCCCAACGTCGTGTCAGAGTATACTTGGGATCGCAGCCGCCACAGAATCACCGTCCCGGCCGGCTCCCCACGGATCCCTTCTCTTCCCTCCGCGAACGACAGTCTCTTCCGGGATTTCATTAGGGTGCGGCGTACGCCTCGGCCACCTTTGTCATTCCACCCTCTATTTCCGCCGTCCGTGCCTGCCGATCGCCGAACCCCAAGCGCCGCCACGTGTGACGCACATGGCCGCCACTTCCTATGTGACATTCCTCTGTGCATCCTTTCGTGCTGTTAGTATTTATGCAGTGGGAGCTCCCGCGGCTCGGGGTAAATCACGCCCAGTTAGGGCATATATGAACCTCGAACCCGTGAGCACCAGGCTTATCGTGCAATATGCCTCGACGTGTTTCGGACAAGCGCAGCTAGTTCAGATGCGCGGTGCTCCACGGAATTATTCCCTCCCCCACAACGTTCGTCGGTCGCCCCTGCACATCCGCCCAGTCCGTTCCTGAGTTGGCTCTTCCTGCGAAGCGCGCTGGATTAGGGGCGGGCTTACTGTCCCCATCACTGATCGGGGCGTCATCCGCCTCGCCTTGCCCCAATTAAAGTGGCCGGACGCAATCACTCGGATCTGCGGTACGCGACGACGCCCTAGGTCTCCGGAAGCAAAAAACGCAAATGGGTATATATTATAGGCCGAGTCATAGTCGTAGTCGCAGAAGGTCTAGGGGGGGTATGATTGCGCGCCGCGCGTACTATCAAGAGTTGATGAGTCCGATGCTGATTCCGAGTCTTTGAACCCCGGACGGGGAGGAAGGTGCTATCTGCCTCGCGCGGCACGTTCCTGGGCGGCGCGACACGCGAAGCAGTACTCGTCCACACGGTCGATGTCCTTCTGGATTTCCTGCCCGAAATTCTGACGGGCGCGAAAGAATGGAGTGGTTAGTGGTGTGTGGTGGGCGGAGGAGGGATAGCGCACCCTGGCGCATGTGGGCAGGCGGCAGCCACGCGGGTGGTAAACCGAGCGCTCGCAGCGCGTAGTGTTGCAGTCCATGATTGCAACAACAAGGTGCCGCTGGAAGTGCTGAGCGCGCGACAGGAAGAACTTCGAGTCAGTGCCCGCCATAACGCGTAGAGGAAAACCAGACGCACCCCGCAGCGCGTCCATCGCGTCCCTTCGCTGCAGTCCAAGGCAATATCAGAGTCCGACTGGCGAGTGGCACATGAAAAGCAGCACGCACGCCATCTGTTGGCACATGATTAGGATATAAAGTGAAGGTCAAAGGCGGAGTGGGGAGGAGAGGGGAGGGGAGTATTGAGCAAGCGGGTATACGCGCACGGTATTTAAAGGGCCGCCCGTTGAAAGAATGATTTGGTGATCTCGCGGCGTACCTCTCCGAGTCACCGAATGTCGAAACGTCCTTGCACCTCGCATCCAATGAAAAAAAAACTGAAACGGGCCACATGCCGGACCCCCGGTGTCGTCATCATATACAGATCTCCCTTCCTGGATCTGCCAATCCCGCTCCGGACACCCGCGTGACTCGAATTCTGTTTCCGTTTTCTCCGTAATTCCATTTACAGGGCGCTACTTGAGAAAAAAAACCAACATTGGAATAAAAATGACTCAGTCATAACTCGCTTATCAGACGACAATCCATCGATAGAGACTAATCGCAATCGTCCAGGGGATGAGGATTTATCATTTCGGCGCTGGCATTACGCGCTTATCAGCAGCGCTATCCAAGCTCCGGGTTTGAGACTCAGCTCGAGACGTTTGATAGGCCAGGCCCGCTCGCTGAGATAATGATTGCAGAAGCGGCACCATCACTTCCTGTCCCATCACGATTCTCTTCCGCGGTGGATTCGGCAGAGCCTGGCTGACGGCGTTGATCTGGTGGCGATAAAGATAAAGGCATTGAACCTTCTCAGCCGACATCGGCCGGAAGCTAAAATAACATAAGAGGTAGCCAGTTCGCAGCGTGCAGGTAGAACACGCGCACAGAATATTCCGTCCGACCACGAACATTAATTTCACTGTCGGCTGCATTCGGATTCGGTGGCGACGCAGAAGTTAGCAATCTGGCTATCGATCAAGATAAAGGTCCACTGGCTTCCCCCGCCGACGTCCCCGAAGGTAATGTGTGACGGTCGCTAGGACCTGAATGTTAAATCCCAGCGCGTCGGTATTGTTTCCTTCTTCGAACCAGCAGTTGAAGACGATCGCGTTGTACGGCACGGCATTGCCAAATCCACCAGGAGACTCTTTGCTACAATTAGCACGTTCCGCACTAGAGAGACGCTTCCGCGCCGTCCTGTTGGTAAGAACTCGGGCTGTAGATCCGTCGTGCAAGTCCTGCTGGTGGGCTATTTAATTCATCTTAGACATCATTCGTAAACCCGCCGCAGCCTGTGCAGCTCCGTGACCGCGTATTCGCGCAGATCCATCTGCCCCAGCGCGCGTGGAGAGTGTATAAATCACACGAGGAGTTCCAGGAAGAAGCGCACAGGGACTTCCAATGGAAGATTTTTTGGCTTCCGACGCATCTCGCCTTCTGAAAGCGTCCTAAAGGAAACCGGAGAGGCTTGGGAGGGGTGACTTTTCCAGCGCGCAGCACGCGGCCAGTGAGCTTTTCCTCCAATGTTTCCGAGGATAGATGGCGAGGGTACTAGAAATAGAGCGACAATGATGTAGCCCAGATGAAGGAGGAATCCACTGGTGGCTGGGAGCGTCCGCGCGCTGGTGGTGGGAGAGATGACCGTGAGTCACGGGTCACTGATGTCGGAGATTGAACTGCCTTTGCTCCCGCCACCACACACTTGCTGGTCCGCGTAAATGGCGAGGGGTATCGTTCTGAAAAGCCCGGGACTTTTCAATGCACATGACTCTACGACCCACTGCTTTTAGCGGCTGGATCTTTCTCGCGCAATCTGCTAGAATCTGGATTTGTGGCGTCCAAGTCAAGTCCAACAGTACTTTCGAAGCTCTTCCCTCAAACCGAATCTATCACTCGGTTCCTCTAGACCAGCCATCTTTAATCATCGGTGACATTGCGCACTCACCCATGCCCATCAGCACAGTTCTGATTCCAAATTCTGGCAGAAATTCGGGAAATCTCGCGTCGCCGCCCAGTCATCGAAGCTCCCGTTCGCGGGAGACACAGAATCAAAATCACGGGGCCCAACCCGCGATTATCATTTGCCCCGTCCCCCTCCTCGGCTCGTCGCTACCAGATAAGTACAACCAATGCCTTATCGCGCGTCCCCACCGGATAGACCTCCTGCCCATCCATCCCATGCCCCTCCGGTATATTATCCGTCACATCGGAGCCCTCCTCTGCTATCCATACCCGGGGTTTGTCTCATTCCTTCTCTTCGCCCAACCCAACGCTTTCCGATAAGCTGCAGGCGCGTTCATTGTCAAGCTCTTCTCGCGAGCATAACTTCCGATAAGCCGTGTTCTGGGGCTCTGTCCCTCCCTCTGCCCCCAGCTTACTTCCCGATAAGCGGCAGCCATACATATCCCCCTTCCTTCCCTCCCGCACATCGCCCCTTTCTCCCGGGCGCATACCCCCAGTCTCGTTGGCCTTTCCTATCCCTGCCGTTCAGCTGACCTGCGACTGTGGTACCTCGCGCCTATTAATATTCGTATGTCTCAAGCGCCAGGGCCCTCGATCTCTCTTCGGTTTCCTTCCCTCCCAGCTGACCCTTGCGAGTCTCCCTATACACATGTCCCATGGCCACAAAGAATCATAATACCACCGTGCGCCATGGCCACTCTACCTCCCGGATGGTCAGCTGTTGTCTTCGCTCCACACTTCACAGCTACATATATTCGTTATGTGTTGAGCAAAGCATATACTCAACATGCTTTGCTCAAAATGCTATGCTTCACTTGAAATCACCGACACGCTTTGCTTCGATGCTCTTCGTCTTAGATTGATACTTCACTCATCTCGTCATTCTCAAGTCACTCTGAAGTGTACTCGTGGCGCCCTCGCGTTCCAGCTCCGAATAGACCTCATTCAAACCTCGCTGCAACATCGTTCTCCTCGATAATTATCGCCGTCTCAGTGATCCACGTATAGCTTCAGCCCCTAGTATCGAATGTCAATTTCTATCTTTCGTAGAATGAATATGCCTCGGCTGAAGTTCAGACGCAAAGATGAAGTAATCCGCACAAGAGACATCTAGTTCAGCACAATCCAGGTTACCGGAAACACGGCTACGGTTTTACGTTCTTATCTGTGCCAAGTTTCAGGACGCAATGATCTATGAGACTGCCGCTTTCGCATTGTCGATGCACAGAAAGAATTTCAAACCCAGCGAGTTACACAGGTGAAAGCCAGAACGAGGCAGGCTCAATTTAATTTTCCTTCGACGCCTCCTGTGGGCAACAGTACTCCCCCACCCTTTTTAGCTACTAGTATTCCTGTCAGAAAGATAGAAGTTCCTCTCCGAGCTATGACAAAGGCAGGACGCCGCGCCCCAAGCGCTCTGAGCGAGTAACGAGCGGGACCCAAGGTGCAAGGGGAAGCGGATCCAGAAAAGTACCTCGGAGCTACCAATACTAATGCTTCCTCGTTTGCGGAACTAGATCTGATTGTCGGTACCGAGAATGGTTGATGAAGGTTCGTCACGGTGGATTTAAGCCGCGCGATCAATGATCTAGAGCTTTCCTTAACCGGAGTCTCAAACTCTCAACCTTCCCCCCATTGTGATCGAGGTTGTTCCAGATCCAAGACAGCACTGTCTCCTTTCCCCTGATGGCCCCCTCCGTCCTACTCCCATTGGACCTCCTGCGGCCCATCGTCTCGTCCATCAGCGACCGTGAATCCCTCCTCTCGCTCTGTCTCGTTTCAGAGCCCTTCCTGCACGAAGCCCAACCACAGCTCTTCACCGACGTCGCTCTCCATAGCGACGCCGTCGCATCATTCTGCTGCACAGTATCTGCGTCCTCACTGCTCGCGAGACATGTGCGCAGACTCTCGATCCAGCTCTCCAGCGAATTCTCCGACACGGAGGCCCTAGCCACCGCGCTGCACGCCCTCCCGGGCCTGCGCGCGCTGGAAATAACGGGCACGGACGGGCCCGCCTGGGCGCGCACTGCCGTGCACTCGCATGCGCCCATTTCTAGGCCCTGGGCGCACCGCGTGTCCGCCAAAATCCTGCACGGCTGCCCCTTCCGATTGCAGACATTCGCGAGCGGGTTTCACATGGCAGATCCGGACTTCATCGCGTTCCTGCAGGAGCAACCGGAGCTCGAGGAGCTTGTGTCGTACGAACTGACGTGCAGGGCGCTGACGGTGGAAGCGGGCGTTCTACCCGCGTTGCAGGTAGTCCGGACCGCGGTAACGAGGGTGCAGTTCGAGCCTGAGGTGCAGGCGGGAATTGCGACGCCCCGTGCGGTGCGGGAGGAACGAATGGACATTGAGGTGTTTATGGGGACAAGGCACCCTGCGACTCTCTGGACATGACGGTATGAGGGGTGGAGGTGATGGATTTAATAGATGGAGCGTTATAGTACATACAAATCGGTGCTAGCCCGCTGGGTGTTGCCACATCACCTAAACTCATGTAACGATACGCCTGCATGATTTTTGTGAGAGGTAAATGTCCAACAATATCAGATCACGGACCCATCGAGTAGCACCACCCGTGCCCGTGTCTCGCCATTCTCCAGCCGAATCCAAGTCTCTATCCTATCCTGCGGATCTGGCGACGCAAGTACGAGGTTCCTCACACCGTGTCCCCAGCCCTCCTTGTCGTAACCACCATACCTGTGGAAGTTCGCGATAAATTCGAAGGAAGACAAAGATGGACGGCACCCTGAATGTTTATTGAAGCAGAAGAGCAGCTCTTCCCCGGGCTCGCGGGCACACCATTCATTCCCGTGCGCTGATGATGCGGTATCTTGGTGACAGTAATAACCAATTTAAAAATGGCGTACCATGCCCCGAAATGACAACGTGGAGATTCTCGATATCGGAGCCCAACGCCTCCCAAAAGGACGCATCCCTGCCGGCGGGGTGATCAATAGAATCTTGCACCGAGCCGCCGCCGAGCGTGTCGTCTTCGATGCCCGATCCGGATCCGACTCAGCGCACAATTATGTGAATGTTGGGGCGGATACACGTACCGTTGAGCCCGGGGTTCTTGATCGGGTCCAGGGTAGGCTGTACCGCCTGGATAGCGTGTCTAGGTGACGATAAAGATATGGAGATGTAGAGAATCTTTTATGTACGTACGGGGCGATATGCACGAATGCCAGCGCGCCGCGCGCAGATGCAGGGCCCCAAGCCGTGACCATTGCCGCGGTTTCCGCTTTGATCCAGCCCGCCACAGACCGATCGACCCAGTCCGGCACTGGCGTTCCCTCTGGGGACACCCCACCTATAATTTCGTTCTTCTGTTGATACTCATCGTCTTGGTTCCTACGAATGGCAGGCCTACCGCGCGAATCGAAAAACCACAAGATCAGTGCGGGCGCGGCGTCTGGTTAGCATATCAGCGGGAGCGGAGCACATAACCAAACGCCCTGTCGGACAAACCAGAAGCAGTTGCATAGATCTGAGGCGCGATGAGCTGATCCGGTGCGTCTTATGCATTGACGAGTTATGCACGCACCGGCACCCAGTAATTCCCCGGACCCTGGAGACCGCCCACCCCGCGCGGCGCGGCGCGAGTGTAGCTGAGCGGTGCGATCCTCTGCTCGCGCAGGATTTCGTCGAGGTGCGTGATGTTGACGTGATTGTCGTGGTTCTGAAGGCGAGGACAGTGAGCTTAAAATGTGTTATGGGAAAAGGGGGTACCTTACTCCGTGGGTTGAGGAGAATGGAACATGGGCTTCAATCAAGGGCGCCATGATTTGGTCGATGATGGAGGTTGAGTTCTCTTTGAAGGTAACTGATCAGCACTAGGTGAGTCCCGTAAATGATTTAGATGCCGCGCCTTACAGTCCCCGGTTATTAGGTCGCCATTCAGAACGCTGGAAATTATCAAGTCGCCTGCAGATCGGTGCGTCCAGGGAGCCTCACACATATTCCGGCTCCTCATCCGCCAGAACAGAACGCATGAGCTGCGTGCTATTGCCGTCCTTCCTTGTACCCAAGCCATCCCCGGGATTTTCGCCAAAGTGCAAGTCGGAGAAAACAGTGATCTTGAAAGTACCATCCTCGCGAAAGACGACGCGTCCTTTCCCGGGATACGGATCAAGACGAGGACCGGCGCTACCCGCGAACGCTGAAATAAGTGGTATCAGCATTGAGCAATGCTGTGGATGACTCGAGGCCCAGTCGGGAGACGAGCTCACTCTGTTGTGAAGTTACAGTCAGGGCCCCTGCAAACTCGCAGACACCGAGCAGGATGGCGGCGACGGACTGGAACATGGAGGCTCTGCAGCGACGATGCCTGTGTGGCGGTGCTAATCCCACGTGCGTCTCACGTGAGCGTTTGATCTGCCCGCAATGAGCCCGAAATCGGATATGCGGTTCGTCGGATGACGGCATGGGCTGTGCAGTGTGCCACCCAGGGACCAGGATAGTGGACACTGGAAGATTCTTCTGATAGGATTGATGATGAGAGATACAGCATTATTTTCGGGTCAGAGTAATGAATGGAGCAGAAATACATTGATTAATGGCGAGTAGAAGCAGTTCGATACGTGATGAATGAGACATTCCAGTGGCATCGCGTTCAATTTATCCACTAAATCAACAGTTCGCATTTCCTTGGGTCTCATATAACAGCTAGCGAGCGAGATGGCCAGAAACATACGAACTGACCAGTATCCGGCGAACTCGTCAACTTGGTGACCCCGTGTATACTATGCAGTGAAAATCAAATCACGTATAGCGAAAATCATAACATTCAACGCGACCGCGGCAGTCGTACAGTGCGCAACGTCTCCCTTGCCAAGCGCGTTGATAAATCCTTCCGGTGCAGCTCCATGACCGCCGCCGGGGAATGAACTTGAATCGGCGTTCATATTACTCTATCACTGATATCCTAGAATAGACTCTACAATACGTGGATGCAACCACCCGCCGACTCAATTCAACTTCCACTCTCGTTGCTGGACACGGTCGGAGAGTCCAGCCACCAGGGACCGGCATGTTTGATCGACCCTTATAGGCGGGTCTGGATACCGGATCCGAGCCTCGGCTAATGGAGTGTTTTGGACTATGTATGCTCCGAAGATCTGCATGCTGACGCAATATATATTTGAAGGATCAGAGAAATGAAGGAAAATGCTCGGTGGCAGACTGGCAAGCTCAGAAGATTCCTCGAGTCCAGAGGTCTATCCCTGTGTCGAAGGAATGGAGACAATGAGTACATACTAATGGGTAAAGGAGCTGCATGTAGAGAGTGAGAGAGACAGCCCCACTCCGGCAGGCTTTACGGCTCGGCTGTCTGTAATGTCAATGTAATGTGGATGATGTCACCAAGATGTCACTCATACGCACTGCTCCCGTAAATCTTGTTTTCACGCTTGGTCAGACATTTGCTGAGTGTAATATATCACGCACCTCAATTTTTTCATCTGGGGTCCCAGCAGGTTCGGCAGCCTGGAATTTGCATTATTTCTGTTACAATGAGCGCACCAGACCTGGGCACGGCGCTGAAATAGGGCCGACTCGGATATTCGCCGGATGATTTCACAAGTGCACAAAATGGCCGGGTGGTCTAGGCCCCCGGTCACTCAGCCCCAACTAGGTCCGCCGGAGGCCCGAAATTTTCGTTGCTTTACCTTACGATTTTAGGCCTCCAGGGCGTTGATTTACCTTGTGTCGGACCTAGTTCCAGGCGGTAAAATGACCCAAAATTACGAATTTCCCTCCAAGATTTGAAAATTTGGTAGATTCCGTCCGACATGGAGCGCATGATCTGTGGGCCACATTGAGGATGAAATTCCGCGCAAGACGTATTTTTTCCGGCGGCTGGTCATGCCCTCAAGGCCGCAAAAAATTCGCACTGCGCAATTTAATAATACAACGGACCTAGTGACCTGGCTTTGGGGTTGATTTACCTTACGATGCGGACGCGCGAAGGCCAATTTTTGGGCGTTGATTTACTTTACAGCGGACCTAGTGAGGGCCGAGTGACCGGGGGCCTGGTGGTCTGAGGCCTTGGTACCTGGCACCTAAATTTTGATTTGGAAGCAGAAGGAGTGATGGTCGTTGGACGGCATTTACTGATTATGAAGCATCGCTTATTCGGAGAATTAACAAGAAAGGTCCGAGTGGGATTTGATACCGGTTAAATCTGGGGTTATTCTGACATCTTACAGAATGAATGCCGTCTTATCGAGTGAGTTGCTATACCGTGGTGTAAGCATACCCAATTTACCGTGGGAGTGACGATAAGCACGGAGTGCCAACAATATCCGACAAGCCGGTACTCGCGTGGCATTATCCCCTTGAAACTTTCCATGACCCTTGTTCTCTTTTCGTTCTTACATACCTCCACGGCCTACGGCCAGGGGCGGGTTGGTTGAAACTTATGCCATGAGGCAATGGAGAATGAACTTTATTCTCTCGAGTTGACCAAGAAGGGAGTTTTTCTTTTCAGAAAAAAGAGGCCGCTGGGCTGGCTTCCTAGGAATCCGTCGGCCAGCGAGCAAAGGAGTGAATGAGACCGAGTCTTGGCCAAGTTGGCAGCTTCCATCAAATGATGGGTCAGGGCATTTGTTTGCGTCTGTTATGATGCCCTCTTTCCTATTACTGCGCTCTCGACGGATCCGAGCTGTGCCACTGCGGCTTGATGCATAACCAACCGACCGTTATATACCCAGGATGATTGAAGGCTCTGAAACGACCATGGCTTCTCACTCCTTCCAGCTGCTCTCCGACCAAGAGGTCATCGACATGAAGCGGAGCCGCGGGATTGTAGGCCTTCATTTTTCACGCAGTTCCACTCTGGTTGACCAAGGACCTTGATCAGATGGCTTGCGCAGAGTGCCAAAGGTTTGTGCTGCTCCGCTAACCCGTAAATCATCACCGAGGTCATCTCAGGCGGAAGCTAAAATGCGACAAGAAGTTTCCGTGTAGCTCCTGCGGTAGTTGACTTGTCCACATCCTAAGTGCTTTCACTGACGCGGGACATGTAGTACGCCGAGGTAGAGCAGATATCTGCCCCACTGGTCCGTTTTCTGCTGTCCTTGTTTGGATTTGGCGCAATATTCATGTACCTCCAGGTGATCTGGGACCCATAGGACGCGGCAGACGGTGTGTGTCGCCAATTAACCCTAGAACCTTGCTCACGATGCTCAGGGTCGTGCGCTCCGACGCCATTGAATTAAGCACGGCCATTCAAACTATGGGCGATCGGATCCGACAGCTTGAGACCGCCGTGGAGGAGGCCCACGCCGAGGAATCCGATTCGCCGCATCCACTCCTGCGTGAGGACCTCTTGGGAATAAAAAGCTCTGCGGAGCTCCCACGCTCGTCCAGTGATCCTACCCCTGCACAATTGGCGGACACGTTCGGCGCCTTGGCCGTGAGTGCCTCCGGTACGCCCCGGTACTTTGGACCCACAGCCGGACCATCGGTAAGCTCCCTTCCATGGCTGTGTACGCATGCCATGGTTCTGACTTGAACTCCTTTCTTCCAGGCATTTCTGTCGGTCAGATCTTCATGAATGTTCTTCCTGGCAGAAAATCTAACCTCTATTCCAGGCCCAAGGCAGCGCCGGCGGTGACCGTGCCGAATTCGCCTCGCCCTTTGCAGACGTCATTGGATCCTTCCCCTTTAAGATGGGCTACTCTTCCTCCTGGGACACCACCCTGTCGCTGGAGACCCTGCTGGGGTATCTCCCCGACGAGCTCCGTGCATGGGACCTGTACGACATCTTCGTGAAAGAGGCCTCCTGGTACGGCACCCCAATCATGGCAGACGAGCTCCACGAGCTCATCACGCAAGTATACGACCCCAATTCTAACATGTACGAGCTCTCGCCGCACGCCTTCGCAGTGATGTTCGTTGCCTTCGCAGTCGCGGCGCTCGCGGACCTTTCGATCCCTGCGTACAGCGTCGAGGCGGATACGTATTTTGATCTCGCGCGCACGGCGCTCGCGCTGCGGCCGGTGTTTGGGTCGACCGATCTGCGCACGATCCAGGCGCTGGTCCTGGCGGGGCTGTACCACGCTACTGGGGGCCCGCGATACAGCTTCGATAGTTCCTGGTCGATGACCTCGTTGGCATTGAGCCTATGTCACAGTGTATGTTAACCCTTTCTAGCGCGTCGCCGAAGCTGATTATTCTGCGCGTACAGCTTCGTCTGCGTAACTACAGTCCCTACTTCTTCAAGGAGCCGTACTGAATGGAGTCTCGCAGATCGCGAGGGGGTACATACGAATTTCGACAATAAGACAGCTCAACGCCGGAGGGTGCGGCGTCTCATTCCTTCGCCTCGTTCCGGGATACTCACAGCTGTGCACAGGCTATGTTTTGGGAGATCTACTCTCTTGAAACGTACTCGGCAAGTGCTCCCCTTCATTCCTCGCATCGGGCATATGAATAAAGCTTCTATAGGCACTTGCCTTCGCCCGACCCCTCACCATCCCTCTCGCGGATGTCACTTGCCAATTCCCGGCAGATACAGATCAGACGATGGACAGCGAGGGGCGCATGATCCCCGGATGTACGGCATCCCTCCTAAAATATTGACGGCAGACTCATCGTCCCCGCACCCAGACTTCCACGTTAAATGGAAATTCACAAGAGAGGTGCGTCCTTCCTCCCCCCCTCCCCCCCCCCCCCCCCCCCCCCCCCCAAGGGTTCTCACACCAATGTAAAAACGTCTTCAGATAACTGCCCCGATGGCCCAAGCCTACGCCAGCGCGACGCCACCGACGTACGAAGAAGTCCTCGACCTCGACCGGCGACTCCGGCAGTTCATGGAGAGCACGCCATTCGACAACTACAAGGGCTCCACTTTCCTCGCCTATATCCGCGTGCACATGATTCCGCGCTTCGCTGGGAACCGTCAGTGTTCCCATGTGTTTAACCCCAATAAACCTCACGTGGCAAAACAGTGATGCTGTATATACACCGTGGCTCGTTCGTGCAGGCGCTCAAGGACCGGCCGCACAATCCGCTCGAAAGCCCGTACGCCGCGTCGTTCCTGGCAGCCTACCGTGGCGCCTCCTGTATCATCAAAGCCGACATGCGCAGCTTCACGCTCTATCCAGACCACTTCCATCGCTGGTGGGTGATCTGGAAAAGTCGTACGTCTATTCTAACATTCCCCGTTCTCGCCATGTGCAATTGATGACACTCATTTCACAGTCGTCAACGCTGCGGTGCGTCCTCCAAAATCCGCGCGTTTCCGATTGCTCACGGTCTCGTTAATTCCAGTTCATCGTCGGCTCTATTGCCGTGAAGTGTCCAACATCAGAAATCGCACCGACGGCGTTCATGGAACTCCTCACTGCGGTAGAGCTCGTTGAGCAGGGCGCGATGCATTCATTCCTAGCTCAAGGCAGTCTAGTGCGCACTCTCCTTCCTTCTCCCATAGCCATCATTCATTTCGGATCCCCAGCCCGTTCTTCAGCGCCTACGAAATAAAGCCTCAGCGGTGTACGCCGAGTTCCACGCGCCCGGGGCCAACGGCCCGCGGCAAAATCCATCTGAGATGGCAGACGACAATGACTTCGAGATGCTCAGCGGCTCGCGCGCATTCTTCCAGCAGGGCTCGGTCGCCCGGAAGCCGTCGTCGCCTCCAAATAACACCATGGTGATGCCCACTCTCATCCCCGGCCTCATACCTCCTCCATCGACGCCCGACCCGTGGCATCCGCAGATACCCGACGCAGGGTACTCGGCGTTCGCGTTCGAGGCGCTGATGGATAATGGCACGCCGCTCACGACCTCGGCGACGTCGTTGGACGACCTCGAGGCGTACCTCGCCGCGCAGATGCGTTCTCCCGCGGAGTATCGGCACGCGGTGCCGGAGACAAATTGGCCGGCGTTCATAAGCAGTTTACAATAGTTAAATAGTTCATTCGGTTCCTTAGTCTTCAGTGTATATCTCAGAGACGCTTGGCTTTTCGCCGTGTACCTACACCCTTACTTGCTTGCCGACTTACGGAGCGTATAACACATGTAGCCCTCCTTCCATACGGGGCTCATTCAGTGACGTCCTTTTTTGACTTGACTTCGACAAAAATGAGGTTTTCCAATCGGGAGCCATTCTGTGAAAACTCCGGCGTCCAAATTCTGTCCCCGGTGCTACCCCGGTGTTATTCAATGCAACCATCGCCTCGGAAAAATTAGCCCCACAGCCGGCAATGATCATGCCACGTGGCATCAATATTACCCACAGCGCCTCTCCTCGTCTCCTCACCCATCCTGTAGCCCAGCCATGGAGGCCTTCTTCGACAACAAAACGAACATTATCAACGCGCGCGTCTGCGCCGTGCTCGACCAGTCGGTCATGTACTCTCTGGAGACCAAATTCGAGTTCCAAGGGCGCGTGCGCACCGTCCTGCGCGACGAGAACCCACTTCCGGGCGGCGCGTCCAAGTCTGCGGTGGTCGGCACGATAAACTGGAAGGAGAAGAGCTTCGAAATCAACGGGTACAAGCACGAGTGCGAGGAGATGCGGCGCAGCACGGGGTCGTTGTTTAACAAGTACACATCCAGTTCCTGTTTCTGCAGTCGAGTGTCTGTGTTATGCTGCCAACGCGCGTGCTGACTTCCCGTGCGTCTGGTCAGGACGAAATATTGGCGGTGGGCTGCGACGCGGAAAGAGTATGAGATTTCATATACGCATGAAGAGTGGAAGGTTTGCGCCTTGCACTGAGAACTCGGGATTATGCAATGACACTGAGTGGATCTAGGCGACAATCGAGGATGGGAAGACTATCGCGGGGCGCTTCTCGGTCCCCTTCCGTCCGCACCTCTTCACCAAGACGAAGCCCGCGGTGATGCACCTAACGACGACAGCCCTGGCGGAAGATGAAGTCTTCTTGATGCTAGTGTTTGTGTATGAGGAGGTGAAGCGCCAGGATAAGACGGTGAGTTGACGTGGATTTCCATCATTTATTTCCGAAATTCGGCTGTCTGAGATGTGTGTTTGCAGAATACGTCGACTCCGGGTGGGACAGGCGGGTGGTGAAGAGGGTTTCCGTGATGCTAAAGCGTGATCGTTATTCGGACCATTTGTGTCGAGGTACAGTGAGGGTCAGAGTGGTCCAATTTTTGACGCGCGGCCAAGGTTAAGGAAGACTGATTTGAAAACGGTGAACGATGGATAGAATGAGAGGTAGAATGGTCGTTTAGGACACGGCATGTATAACCACCCCCTCATCAACGAGTGTCAGAATTCCCTAAATCGTCCTCTTGGACCTCTTAGACCTCGCAATAACACAGAAACACAGTATGTTGGGTAAGGACAGTAGTTTTACAAATATAGTGACGACGAGTCCGATCGCGATAGCAGTAATGGAGAGCGACAGAGTTTAGAGAGACGAGATGCGTTGGAGAGGACGGGGAGTTGCGCGGCTCACGGAGTGACAAGGGACCTCCCTCCGTCGCTGTAGGCGATAATGCCGGCAAGGACGACGATCCTCGTGGCGTCTCCATGGTCCAAGGAGCGGTCGGGATTATTCATCTCCTTGACGAGGTTGTCACGAATCTGCCAGTGCATGTCGCGGCGGTCCTTCCATGCGACCAATTGGCACCCCTCCTCGTTCCAGCTTAGGACCTGGAGGAAAGCAAATATATGAAGGTCATATGCGCGACGAGGACAAGCAAGGTGAGGTGTCGAGCGGAAGGATAATGGTGGATAGCGCACGCACCCTGATCGAGCCATCGTGATAGCGGTACCAGCCGTAGTACCCAATGTCGCCGTGCCCCGGCGTTGACTGAAGGACAAATTCTCTGTTGAGGAGGCGTTTGAATCAGGACATCATTAGGATATATGGTGAGACCTACACGACATAACCCGGCCCCGGGATATCGACACGCCTCATGACCATGCTGGGGCCGCTGGACTTCCTGACAACGGTGTGGTGGTTCCTCAAATGGCTCATGACGCCGATCACGCCCACCCTATTGTAGAGCCAGGTCGTCTTGTCCTTCGGAAGCGTCGACATCTGCACTATAAAGTCAAATATGCCGAGCTTGTTCGTGAACTCGCTCGGCGTCTTCAGACTCTTGCTGCGGTACCGCGTAGCGTACAGCGCGTTTATCGTGATGTGGCGAATCGAAGATCCGTCCGAGGCCTGCGAAACCGCGAGGGGGTCGTTATGGCTCATGCGGCATTTGAGACATCTCCCGTTGTGGTTAGCGCAGATGTGGATGGTCGTTCCGGCGTACCCTTGGGTGCTGGGGTTGGGTGCGAGGGGCGGGAGGGCCAGTGAGGGGTGCGTCGAAGTTCCTTGATGTTGTTGTATATGCCGCATTTGTGCCTGTTGCATTCGTGCCTCTTGGATCTGCTGCATTTGCGTGTACTGTGCGTACTGTGCGTACTGCGCGGACTGGCCGCCTTGTGGGTACTGATACGGAAACATTGGAGGTGAGGCCATCTCGATCGAGTAGCGGCGTTTTATACAAGAAGACAAGGCAGTTTCGTCGCCTGGATACATGCCCATTATCCACTAGGGAAACAACGACGACGAAAGACAAAGACGCCAGCGAGAAGGCAGCCAGCAGAACAACCGCCTTGATAATTCCGAGCCCACCCGTCGAATGGATCGGTAGATCATTCGAGACGGTTCTTCAGACAAGGACGATTCAGAGGTATTGTGCGAGTTTACAAGGACGGGCGTCAAGCACGCTGGACGATGGTGACGGGAGGACAAAAGGAGCATTCGGCAAACACCGGTGGCTGTCCGCATGTCCTTGTTTTCTTAGCCGAGAACAAGCCGAGAACAACAGAGAACAAGAACTAACGTCTCCAGACTCGGGGGGAAACTACACCGATAATTCTCACCGAGATATAAGGAATGAAGCGTTACTCATCGTAAATCTCGGTTAATCATATTCGATGGCAAGAAAATCGAGAAAAGGTTTGAGGAGGAGGAGGAGGAGGATTGTTTGAGAATTTGAGACAGGAATTTGCTAAACAATGGTGGTCGCCATAGAGAAGTGAGATATATATTTGGGAACATGAGACGGTTCACAATTCTTTTGGCCTTCGTTGAGAACAAAACATCTTCATTAACCCGGAGTAGTCGGACCGCGCCGAGCACTGCCGAGTACGTGTGACCTCAATCTCCCACGTGGCTCCCATGTGCACAGCCGCCTTTGACCATTTCTTGCCACCGTCTTATATTGCTGTTGCTGCACAACGCCACATTAATGGCTTGACGGCACAGTCTACACTCGCAGATATTTCCCCCCCGTTGGAATCTCCCATTCAATCCACAAAATCACCGGGTCTAATGGAGTCCACGGCAACGAATCGAGGTCCGAGAAGCAGTGGTTAGGATTCTTCGACCAGGGGACGCTACGACAATCAGCGAGGTGCCCCGGAATAGGTCGCAGATCATGCCATCGCCCACAACTGGAATGTATCTATATAACCCGACTGCACCCAGATTCCATGCTCTACTTCACAACGGAGGCGTTTGACGTCCCGCGATTCTTCTCTGCCACAATATCTCCCGCGTGCTGTCTTTCAGCTCTCTCCATCCATGATTGAGCGATCGTGAATGACACCGGCCAGTTTCCTGCCGCTTCCCCGCTTGTTCCCCGCTGATGGTGGTCATTTTTAGGGGATCTACATGACAGAACATGGATCGGTGACGACCAGGCCGCTACACGGCAGTCGCAAAATATCCTCGCTTTCGGGAGATTCGGACCTTCGGCTTTGACAACTTTATCCAAACTCTACCGGTACCGAGGGGGATACATTACGTGGCTCGCTCGAAATCGCAACCGAAATGGTACCCATGTCTTCTTCGCCGTATCTCCTCGCTGACGGTTCAATGTGGTCCCTGCGATGATACGAACCCCCTCGCCCGGCACGGCTTCGGTCCTCAGACCGGAGATCTTTCGGTACAAGTCACTGTACAGGCAGTATTATGAAGTTCGGCAGCCGGGCCAATTTCCGAGATTCACCCTCTGGGACTAAAGACTGCAGCCTGCGCTAATTTTGTCTTCAATTTGTCTCTATGGTCCTGCTGGGATTCGTCTCGGGCCGAACAGTCATCCGCCATGCCTTGACGGTCGTCTGCCCCTGATTACGACCTCCCCAACGCTGCCGCGCGCGCCGATTGGCTCATAACCTCAAAATTGGCAGTTAACGTCGTCCATTTCCATCAGAAGGAAGTTAAATCTGGAATACGCGGGCGCAATGAGGGACATTGTGCCGCCGGCAGCTTAGCAGGTTCGAGAATAGACTTTGTCGTGTGCCGGGAAGAATTTCGCGTGCCGAAGGACTTGGCTTAAATATGCGCTGGCCGGGAAGATGGACTCATTTCTCCCCCCTTCATGACCGTCATTTCTATCGAAAAAACCCAAATTACTTCTCAAGCGTGCGAGGTGCGATTCAGCTTTCATACCTCACCCTGTATGTGTTTTCTTACATCTTCATCAGGCACTATGTTATGGTTCGTCCCATCAATCCATTGAGCAGGCGACAGCAGCATAATCTTGCCAGGCTTTCTCATGTGCACCTTTTCCATGTCCTGTTACATTCATTTCAGTATTTCTCGGCGGACAACACATCTAAAGGTCTTGTGGTTTGCATTCCTAGGAATCATATCTCTGAACCCTTACTGTCAGATTCTGTTCGCCATTGCCTGTGCGATGTTCATCATTGCGACCGGCCACTTTGGTGCGTGTCTCTTTCATCTCCCATACCCGACACACTCCAATTGACTATTCAAACAAGCTATCACCTTTTACCGGACTCTGCGTGCGATGACAAGTCTGCACGCACAGGTCGGCGGGCCTGCGGCCTTCCTCGGCGATAAAACAGCGTGGCACCTCATCACGGCGGATGTCCTCTACGTTACTCAATGCATACTAGGCGACTCCATCGCGGTGTGCAGTCTCTTCACCGATGCCCGGTCCGCGGCTGATATTCGCCAGATATATCGCTGCTGGATCCTCTGGGACCGCGACCTGCGCATCGTCGTCCTCCCTCTGATCCTCCTCGCCGCCAACATCGGTGCGCATCTCCCGCAGATCGTACGCCGTTCACCGCTCACGCTCCTGTAGCGACCGGGTATGCCGCCTGCGAGCGCCTAGCCACCAGCTCACCGGGGCACATCTTCAACGCCAATGTACGCGACTGGATCATGAGCTTCTACGCACTCGCCGTGGTGCTCAACGCCGTCACCACGGGCCTCATGGCCTTCCGGCTGTGGTGGGTCGACCGCAACATCTCCGACCGCATCGTGCACCCGCGCTTCCAGAGCACGATCCTGCTGTTGGTCGAGTCCGCCGCGCTCTACTTCGCGCTGCAGATCGTCGTTCTCGTGGCGTTCATCACGCGCTCGAACATCCAGTTCATTCTCATGGGGAGCATCCCGCCTGTTATCGTGCGTCTGTCTCCCGGTCCCCGCTCCCGACGTTGAGCTAACAACCGAGGTTTTAGGGCATCACGTTCACCCTGATCACCATCCGCGTCGGCCTGCGCGCACGCAACGACAACTACGCCTCAACGAGAGCACCCACGATCGGCAGCATCACGATGCGCGGCCTCACCCTCGATAATATCAGTTTCAACGACGATATAAGCATCGTCATTGCCGACCGCAGTTCTCCTACTTATGAATCCAATGGGGGACATGCCGGGAGTGCCGACTTCCTTGCCTAATGTACAATTTAATTCACGAATTTATGGGGTTTGCACAGTAGCTCAACAGTGCTGTGGGTAGATTACCAAATGTAATAATCATGGACATAAGTAATTCGAGATTCATGTGATTTGGACCTGGAAATTCAGTAAAAAAACTTAGAATTACGACTGCTGCAATCAATTCTGGCTTCTCTCGCCTGTGAAGTTTGGTATTACCAGGCTCCACAGAGCACCCGGAGAGCACCTTTGCTTTAAGCGCTCAATCGCACGATCAATCAAATGCACCGCCCTAGCACTGCCTCCTTTCTCTCATAGCCCCAAGCTTCGACGAGGAGAGCTTCTAACTGTTATCTGGGTGATTCCTCATTTGCTGCTCTTCTCCCCCGTCATGTCTGAGTTGTCAAAACTTCAAGTCTCGCAGACACATGCGAACTACTCGCTCGTTTGGACAATAAACCAGCACCCAAATCTGCTGAAAATGTCAATACCTCAGCGATTTCTGAGGTCAAGGTGTGTTTTCAAGATCCTGAATCACCGAAAGGACTCACATTCTTATCCTGATGTTGACACAGTCGAGAATCAGCTCATTTGGTCGGCAATACAAGAGGTGAAAATGCCCAAGAATGGCCAAGAGGTATCGTATAACGGAGGTGCATCCGCAAGCGCGAATATTCAATTCCTCGAGGTAATATGCCTCCCGACGGGCGGTGAAAAATCCTTGGAAGGACACCATGTAACCGAATTAAAAACAGGCAATCTGGCGAGAAACCTTAAAAACCGGGTTTATAAACACCTGTTTAAAACCATGTTTGCAAACCAGAGTTAAAAACAGCACCCTACCCTGTGTCTACCAGCAGAAATAAACGGTTTTCCCCACTTTTTCAAAACCCGACGTCGATCACAAGTGCCCCGCGAGGCTTATCCGGCGGCCCCGAACGGCACGTTGTAACAATGACGCGGAACAGCGGCTTCTCCCAGCGCTTACAAGCCCACGGCCCATTGATCTTCGACCTTGCCCACAACCTTCAAGCATTGCCACCCGGAATGCCACCTCGAAAACTGGTATTCTGTCAGCGCATTTCGTTCTTCCGGAAGATCGCAACAAATCCGCAAATTGCCCAACTTTTACCATTCGTATTTCTCGGGATCATCGTGGAGACCGGACGCATGTAGCACAAAGTATCTTGGAGTTTACCAATGACTGTGACTCATTTCGTTCACTTATTCCTCGTTCGACCTGATTCTGAATCAAGGGGCTTCTTCACAATCACAGTCTTTGTGGCAGGACGCAAGAATTGACCTCGTAATATCCATGCCTGATTTTCCGCACTGCAGGTCAAGGCAGAATTTGTCATGGGAGATTTCGCTTACGACTGGGTTGTCAACTATTTACAACACCACGAAGTGTGGTGCGAGTAGGGCCTGACTTGGATCATCCATTGGATGATCCCCACGCTCGCCGTGGATAAATCCTCCACGACAATAGACCGGATAAATTTCTGGTGTCTGCCGATCACCTTCGGGGCGCAGAAATATTGTTTCCTGTCTTTCCCCGAAGGAATTTGAGCGAGCAATGTAGAGATAATATCGTGGGAATCATCCAATGGATCATCCAAGTCAGGCCCTAGGCGCGAGAGTTGATTTCGAACTTATCGCGCGGAATGTAGCATCTCACCCGAATCCGTCTTCCAATCGTGGCCAGATGGATGGCCACCCCGATCCGATTTATGAGCCCGCCACGGGTCAGAACCCATCGCTTTTCCCGTTGGAGAGGGTGCTGGATGTCCATTGTGAGCACGGGGGTTTCCGTTTGAGATATTTGATCCAGATTTGTGGCAGAATGAGAGCGTGCCTGGGTTACTTACCCCATTACGACAGGACAGAACAAGGCGGATTAAGAGCACTCGGAGCAACCTGATTCTAGCGTTCGAACTTCCACAGACAGCGCAGCCCTCTTCATTGACAAATTCCCTCTTTACTGTATGGAGTCGAGATCGACATATCCTAGACAACTGTGTATTGGCAGCTGGGGACTTCTACGTCAACACTCAAGCTCTGCCCCGGAAGTAACCGGACTTGAAAAAGGACCTGGTTAGTGTGTCCGACCCTCAGCCATCGTATTCCTGATGTACATATCCAAGTCTGGCTCCCTCCTAACGGCGAATTTCGATAAGTCGAACTTGACATATGACTGGATGTTGGGATATCTTGTGTGCCCTGTGTTCTGCTCTCCAGACCTGCCATCCATAATTCTGCAGCGATCGCTCGACTTGAATTCTTGCAAGGACGTCATGGAGTATCACGTCAGCACGAAACAGAGCGCAGGGCTGGGGAACTCGAAACGGAGATTCAATTTATTATAAGCCGGCTTCTGATGCTCTTCAGGCGAAGACGGTCACCAAATCGCACAGAGCATTGTCTTCGCTGATTTTCCCCGCCGACATTAAGGAGATCCTCCTGGCGGACGCAAAAGAATTCCTGGCGTCAAAACTCGATATTCACGCATGTTCTGACCACTCTGCCCCCTGAACACAGGCTACCTTTGTTATACAGTCGCGGACAACCAAACGTGACAAATCCATTTCTACTGATCCGTTCATTTTAGGCCATTTCTGAGTGCAGAATCAGAATCAGTGTGAAAAAAGACGCTTTTTAAGCCCCTACTCGAATTTATCCCACGAGAGGTAGGGAACGGCCAATATGTTGGACCGTTTCAAAGAAAATTGTGACTGATAAACTCACGGGTTGGGAGGAACCTGGGTGGTGGTAGATGTATAAACTGAAGCTGATTTGTTTGAGGATTATGGGCATGCTGAACTAACTATAAATTGTGGGTAGAATGCAAGTTGAATTTTCGTTGAACTTTTTGGTCCGACATTCTGGTCACATGTCTTGATCGCATGTCTCTTAGTCATCCAGGTTTGGCCAATTTATTTCGCCACAACGGCTCGTTGAATTATTCCACATTGAGCAGTACTATAGAACACTCATTAAAATGAGTCAATTACATATTTTTCCATGATTTTTAGGCAACATATGGGGGTACGGCCAACTTTTCAGACCTTCAACTCACTAAATGCTCATTTGGGGGGACATTTGAAGAGATCTATTTATTCCGATGGTTTCCGGAGGGATGGTAAGTGGTCGAACATTTTTGTTACCTTTGATTTTCCGCGACTGTATGGGATTTCGTCTCAAGTTGATATTCGTGGACCCGGCGACTGTCTCCCTGATGTGGGACCGGTGCTCCCCCGCGATCCGGCATTTAGAGCTCGATGTGTACATTGTGGCTCCCGATGTTTGATCCCACCCCGCACCCTACTCCCCCGGCGACCCAGCTAGATTCCCTGAGGCTCACCAACGTGGTGGGTCTCGGCGTCTGGGTGAACCGCGACTTTTGCTCCTTCGATTGCTCGAGATTGCGGGCCCAGGGAGCACGGAGGTGCTTCCCTGGCCCAGCCTATCGCTCAAGCTCCTCTCTATCGAGGCGTTCGACCTTCGTGTTTACGTGCGCATTCCGTATTTTGGTTTTACTCCACCTCGCTTAACTCCATCCGTAGCCGGCGTACAATACACCCACATCACTCGACCTCTCCCCCTTCTGGCGCCTCAACCTTCGGCTCCGCGCATGATCCACGTCACGGCCCCCGGCACTCGACACGCTTGCGCCTATCCGCACGGTCGTCCTCGCGGGCACCGGCTCCGGTATGTCCGCCGACGAACTCGCCTCCGCACTCTCATGCCTACCCCTTCACCAAGCCCCAACGTTCGAGTTTGAGATGAATGCCAACGAATATGCGCGGCTCGCGCGCGCCATACATCGCTTGGGGGCCATGAACAGGGTACGTACGCGGCTATATGCATGCATCAGTCCCTCATCCTCACCACCCGCTCTCAAACTTATCACGTCAATCACAGGCGCGATTGGTTTGAGGTGAGCGTCGACACTGGTTATGTTGTTAAAAACCCGACGCAGAGATTCACCCGGATATTACGATTGAAACTCTATATGTGTAAGATCTACGCTGATGTATAAATTGACCGTTCCATGCTTGCCCATTTCAATGCTTTGATTTGGGTTCCATCACCTCACGACGTATTGCACCGTAAAAACATTACATAATCGTCGGACTTTGAATTGTAGGCTTGCCTCCACCGCTTCAAATGGACCTCCATAGACAAGTTACGAGACGCCAAAGAGCTTATTCTGACAAGATCTACACCCTCATAATTGTTATGTCCCTTATAGTCGACGAGAAACGAAATACTGCCTTTGTCACGTGGGCGGCCCATCAAATTTCGGCATCGCGATTTCGAAGGCCAGACGAGGGAAATGACTGGCACAGTTGCTTATTCCAGTGCATTGCATGCAAATCCATCTTTAAATTATAGAAAGACGCGTCGTAGCCATCGTTGAAGGGTTCGAGAAATTTAAGATCACATAATAAGGCCCACCTCGGATCAAATACCTCGGGTAATCGCGAGGTACAGTACGAGAGAATATTTTTGTAAGTACCGTCTATTTATAAGAGACTATGCCATCATGTCCGGGACGCGGGTATATTACTGCGAGGGGTTTAGTATGTATGATCGTCACTGGGTTGGTGACGGCGTGCTCGGCCTCGACTAACCCGACCCCGTGCCGACAGGCTTGATCTATCGAGTTCCTGGTTGGTTCCTGGAGCTCTGCTTGAAGGGAAGGGTTCAGGATTGAGCGGGGAACGAAAATACAGTAAAAAGTTCAAAACGAGCTCACCACAGCTCGAGCCCCAGTCGATTTTGAATCTCATGAATTGTGAACCATATGAGAGTTGGGTGTGCCGTAAAAAAAAGGTGCTACATACATAAGTATACGACGTCCTCGCTGCTCCAGTTGATCCAAGAGCGGGTCATGTGAGCATGACGCGAAGATTGTAGCTGCCAAACAGAGCCAAACAAAAGAAGCACTTCTGATAAAGCCCAGCGTAATGTATTCAATAAGCTAAGTGAGAAACGATAGACACCCTCGCATTTTAGAGGAGAGTTCGGGCCGAGTGATCGCGAACGGGATGATCACCAAATCTGGAGCACGGATCCCACTGGAGTTCAGATTTCCAGTAATATGCCCGGACCGGCAACGCTGGTCTCATTCGGCGGTTTTCATCGATATCCACTGAAGGTCAGAGTAAATTTCCACCTGCACGCCAAATTCCACCGTACTTCGCTGTATTCCGATGGGAAATCTACAAATCATCTCTTCCCCAAAAATCCCCGCTCATCGTCAAAGCAGATACGCTGTTGGTCACCGCCCACCTAAGATGATTTGTTGCTTCCTGCAGATGCATGGACGATGTTGAATTTTGCAACATATGCCATATTAATTCAACGCGTACCGCTGGATTCCAGTGGACACAGATGACCTCGGCCCGAACTCTTCTCTAAAATTCAAAGCTGTCTATCATTTTTCCCTTAGCTGTAAGCGGCAAATATTCTGCAGTGGAAGAAAAGCTTGCAATTTTGCACATACACAGAGAACACGAAAGTCCCAAGGTGAAGATGAAATGGAGATTAAATAAGGTGTAAAGTAATGATAACTGAGCAATGGCAAAAGGACTACGACTTGGTACCAAGTGTCATGCGCTCCGCAACAAAGCTGGACCCCACAGAAGTGGATACGGTGGTCTCATCGTCAAACAGGGCGGATTGGCCATTATCGGAGACAGTGTTGATGCTCGAGGCGACGGATATCGATATCCCGATGGACGCATCGGATTTCGATGCATTACCCTGCGGGATAGGCATGGGGCTAGATCCAGAGACCACCACGGCGGGGATCATCCCAGCAGGAGGTCCGGGGACCAGCTCTCCTGCGACGGCTGTCGCTGTATTGCTGGGAGGATCTGTCTGCCAGCGCAACTTCCAAGCGGCGCGTTTTGAGTTATTGGACACACCATGGAACTCATGGTCGAGCGTCGGCCAGATCACGTTCCGCCATCGCATGTTCGTTGCGTCCCAGCCGCGTGAAACAGTCTCGTACATGGGAAGCGCCGGCGTGGTATCGTCGCCCTCTGATCCGCTTGACTTGAAAGATATTTTGTCGAGGAATTTGCCAAGAATACTCGGCGGGCGTCGCTTCTTTGACTTGTCGAGCGCCGCAACCGAGACGGACATCGCAGCGTCCTGAGGCCCGGGATCACGGTCCGCCACTGGCGGATCTATTTGTTATGAGGCTTACTATCCAGGACGAGAGGTAGTGCAGTACCTTCCGTCCACGGGTTACTTAGATCGGCGGTCGTAGTTTCGTAAATGGTGAGGCACTCCCGAGTGAGGGCGTCCGGAATATAAGTCTGGGACGCGTCAACATTGAACTGTCAACCTCACACATTTACGCACAGATGTAAGCAACAGAATTCCCCGGCCCTTGGTGCGCAGGTCTGAATCGTACACCCACACTATGATCTGATTACGCAGGACAAACGAGATGCTGGGCAACCCTTCCTTGTACAGCCGCTGCCTGAACTCAGCACCGCCAAGTCATCTTCTCAGGAACGGAGTAACGCACCTTATCATGCCGCATGTTCATCCCCAGCCCGAATTCCACCTGCATCTCATGCGCGACGTGCTCGCGATCGGACCCAGGTAGCCATGAGACATCGTACGACTCGAAGTCCTTCCCAATCTTGTCGGCGTCGTCGCGCTCCCAGCGCTTCCCCAGGTCGTAGCGCACAGGACACTTGGGCATAGGCTGTAATGGACAATCAGCGGTGCCACAAGTTCCTGCGGACGCACGCACCGTTTCGTCAGCGCTCTCCAGCCCTTTGCCCCCGCCGCGTGTGTACGAGGCGTTCGCGGAGACGGTGGGCACCACACCGGTCAGTGAGAAGCCCCCGCCGCCCGAGATGGAGGTCGAGGTCTGGCTCGTATGCTTGAGTTTCACATCCGGCGCTCCATAGCCAAAGTCCAAGCTGCCCGCATGAATGAGCATCACTTCGGCACGAAAGGTAATGGGAAGACTCACAAATTGCATTTGACGATGGCGCGTGGGCGGTGGACCAAGAACCCAATGTTGCTGAACGAGCGATCGAGCTTCGTTTCACCGCGCCGTAGTTTTACCTCCAGGGATACTGAGGAGAGGACCTCGGGCCGCGGGCGGGGTGTCGAGGAGCCGCTTTGGTCCAACGGCTGTGTTTTGAACTATATGTACAACCCATGAGCAAGGATCAGTGAGTAAGCGCGACCGACCCACCTTCATGTACGCGCAGACTATCACATCGTACGCCATGACATCATTCATCTTGAGCTTCACGTCGACGGTGGCATTGTGATACTTCCCCTCCCACGTCGGCAGCGTGTGCGCATCCTCATCGGCTTCTGCGGCATCGGCTGCGCCACCACGAAGACGCGACGCCGGCTGGCCTGCGGAAACACTAGGCGGCGCTGTCCGCGGCGGCGTTGCGTCGCCTCCCATCTTCGTAAAGCGGGGTATCGGGTCATCAATGGCCGACCGCACCACAACAGCGAACCCCGATTCCCGCGCAAGCGCGCGCGCCAGCTGCGGCACAAACGCGTCTGCGATCGAGCCAAATATCGCGAGGGCGCTCTCGTCCGGGGAGAGCTGCACGGCGATGGGACCGGTGAAGTTGCGCGCGCGGAGGGACGTGAGCAGGGGGTCGTCGTAGTGTGCTTCGACCCACGCGATGGCGGCGGTGGGCGAGTGCACGGATACGCTCATGCCGCCGGCGGGGAGTTCGGTGTCGAGCGTCTGCGGATCCTCGCATCGGAAGGCCGGCCCATTTCTGTTTGAAGTTTGTCACAATCCAGATGATACGGGAGGAGGGATTGCGTACGGTAGCGGCTCCGTTGCGTTTGTGGCAGACGGGTAGATTATAGGAAAGTGCGAGGTGGAAGCCAGCGACGAGGTGCTTGCTTGGGGGGTGGAAGCCTCGGCGCTTGCACCAGTGCTCGCGGGATCCAGAGGAGCCGCCGGAGATTTGCCCCCTGGCAAAACTATCGGCGACTCCTCCGACGGCGCCTCAGCGACGTCCGACATGCGCCGCTGTCTCGGGCTATCGCCCACTCCCTCCGGCGGCGCACACTCCAAATCCAAACCACCATGCACGTCGGGCGCGAAAATGCTGTCGGAATCCAAGAGCGTCGGGATGAGCGTGACCGTCGTCGCTGGCGAGCCCGTGCTCTGGCTCTCACCGCGGGACAGCGCGATAGTGCGCTGGTAAGACGCGTACTGTGTTTATAGATTGAGAATATCTGTATGAGTTAGAATGCGCATTCTCACCTGCACAGGCTTCACGATCTCACTGTCGTTGGAGCTGGAGCGCGTGGTGGTTCGCCGCCGCGGGCGGCGCAGATACGTCGCTTCGCGCACAGCGTCGAAATCGATGCTGCTCGTGTCCGAGCGGTCGTCGTCCCCCGAATGCAGCTCTGGCGAAGCGGAGAGCGTACCGGTGCCAGGCTCCGAATCGTGCAGCCGGATCTGCGACTCGAAGATGAAGTTTCGGCGGATGGCGCTGGAGTTCTGCACAACACACATTAATTTAACTTAATTTAAACAGCACGACGACGGCGAGTGACTCACGGAGCACGGTTTGAGCTTGACGACATTTATGAGCGCGATGCGGTAGACTGCGATCTCGTCCCGGAATTTTTTCCGCCTGAAGGAGCGTTGGACGAGCGAGAGCCGGGAGCGGTGCTCCAGCAAGTCTCGGACTTGGGTCAAGATACTGACGCACGAGTTAATTTACCATTCGGGCAAGGAGTTGCACAATAAGAGCGTACCCAGCGAGCTGCTCAAACACTTCCGGCGGCAGGTTTTTAACCTCTGGCGCCATCGAGATCAAGAGGGTCACATAGAGTTCGACGAGATTCAGGGCTAGTTCGTTGACCTAAATAAAAAAAATTAAGTGCGTGATAGAACCACGGGCGCGTGCAAGCCACCTTTGTGGTCACTGCCGTGTTCCAGTTACTGATGTCTTGGAGTATGGATGCAATATGGTCGAGGGTCTCCGCTTTGAGGTCGTTCAGGATATTCACAGCCCGGCGGACGTGCTGGAGTATGAGAGTCAGCAAATGGACGGAAAAAGGGATGCATGGGATGGGACATACTAGCCGAGTGTGCTCCCAAGTCTCTGTGCGTACTCTCGCGGGTGACACCAGTCCGCGCAGGGAACGCCAAAAGCTACCGTGCTGGGGGTCGGCGTCGATGGCGCTGGCTTCTGGTACGACAACAGACATTGGGTGAGGGATCCGCAAGTTTCAGTCAAAGGAACAAAGCCGTGTAGTGGAGGAGCGAAGGAGAGGCAGACGAGTGCTTCTTCATGGCAGTGCAGAATTAATCAGCGGGAGCTGTACCTAGGCGCTAATGCAGTGATACTGGGGCGTCTATCACCGTTGGCTGTCTACACCATTGACAGGGACTGTATGAGAAGGAGCTATTTCCGGGCTGAGCCTATGGAAAGGCTTGGAAAGGGCGACTAATATTGGGGAACCGATTGGGAACCGAAATCGGAGACGGGAGATTGCGACGGTGAGTCAGACGACCGGGCGAAGAGCGTCACAGGAGAGGTAGCGGATACCAGTAGTATACAGCGCGCGTTAAAGTGCGCCGATACTGTGCCACAGCCTTCACCGTCAGCTTGTTTTGGTTGAGGACAAACAAGTGGGGTCTCACCCAAGCGTAAATAGTAGGCAGCCCATCAGCACTGCCACTGGCCTTCCTTTTCTCGCCTTTGTTGCCACCGACGTGCCCGGCAGTACGACGCGACGGTCCATGGATCTTCCCACAAGCCACCCGCGTCCCGCTCCACCGACTCATCGGCAATTCGGTCTCGAAAACAAAGGCACGAGGATGAAGAATATTCAAGTTCCGCCTCTCACAATTTACGCCTAGCGTCTTTTGTTCTCGCTTCGTATACTGGATTCTTCTCACCAAAATGATTGTCATGGCTTTTCTCTGTGGGTCTTACCCCAACACTCTACAGTACTTTGAATGGCTGAAATCCCCACGACCAAGAAGATCATCGGCGCAGCACGGCCCTTCGCTGCTCCAGTTGACTGCGACGGGGACGGTGCTTCTCGAAGTCCCGACTAAGTAATATCGCCACTTCGGTCGTGCGCGTCGCTGTAACCCAAGACCCTGCGTTATTCTCCACTATCACCAGGGTCGCCGGACTATCTTGCCAGTCGCGTGTTTCAAACGGGTTCGGGTCTGGAGTCTGGACTCCCAGATTCCACTTCTGAAATTCGATATCCTCGCTGGTGGCGCTGGAAAAATCATCTCGGCGTTGCATTCCGCTAGCCTGTCCTGGAGGGCCCGTGCTACCGTGGGCTGGCAAAACTCGGTGTATACTCCATAGGCGGACGAGATCACGATGCCGGTCTGAGTGGGCATCAGCAAGGTGAGGGCGGAGGGTCAGCGTGCAGACTCCCTTTACCGGCTTGTCCTTCGTTGCAATTTGTGGATCGTTTGGTGCTGGGTGCAGCGGATCACAGAGCTATCACAGTCTTCCTGCCGCATGCTATGAGCGCTCGATGTCGCCGTACCACTAGCATCAGGTTTCTGTTCTATAAATCTCCTCTCCCTCAGTCCCAATTATTCCGATCGGCGCTTAGTCTTCACGTGCAGTTGAAACGCGAACGTCGCGCTACAGAGTCTCTGAGTGCTGGTAATCACACAGAAGGGCACCTCGAACGCCGTGACTAACATTATCTCCAATCAGGCGCTATACACACGGACAAAAAATAGGACGGTAGAGTGCAGCTACACCCCTTGACTGAATAGAAGTGCTATTCCGACCAGCAAAAATGTAACCCCGGGACCATGGCGTATGGCATCGCTGGTGGACTGAGTTGGGGATGCCTGCCCCGATGTGACAGTGGGTCCTCCCGTGGATGTTATCTGCGCCCCACTTCCTCCGATGGTGGTGGCCGGCGCTCGCCTCGTTGTGCTCGTGCCCCGCGCGGCCGCATCGGCGTCGCGCACAGCGTCATCCAAGTCAAACTGAGCATTGTCACAAGACTTCTTCGCATTCAGATACTCCGGAAACTCATCCGCGAACAGCTCGAAATTGTTGTCGGACCTATCGGGAGGGGCCTCGAGGTCGTGGAAATTCATGTACAACGCCTGCATGTCCTGGACGACCTGGGCAAAGTCTGCGCCGCAGTCCTGCGCAAATTCGGCGTAGGCGGAGGCGACGGCGGACCCGGTCTCGGTTAGCGAGGGGTCCAGGCTGAAGCTGAGCGTCAGAGGGGCACCAATGGTGAACCTTAGAAGAAAGTCAGATCGGTTACGGGGCCGGTCGAGCATAAATCTTACGTCGTAGCCCGGCCGGCTATCTCGTGGGGGCTGGCCATGGCCAGCCCGTGCACTATGGCGGCGGTTATGAGGAAAAATAATCCTTGCATGTCTGTGGGTTGAGTGAGCCGGGAAACCCTGAGATTAAATATTCTCCCTATGGGGGCAGTGCTGCAGAGGCCCAAGGACCACCTGACGTAAATCCACGGCGGGATGCGGAAAACGGGCTCTCATCCGTTGCCGTCTTCGACGGGACAACGGGCCGTTTTATGGGAACGGCCCCGTCCGTAGCGCAATTTTTGGGACGCATCGACGGGGCGGGTACGAAACGGTAGACCCGTAAACGGGTAACCAGTACCCGTCCGTAAACAGGTCGACGGGTTGATGGGTACATGAGGGTCCATCTGGCCCAAATGTGGGCGAGATCGACCTCGGCTTTGGCCAGTGCGGGAAGCAGCCGATTTTGGCTTTTCTTTTCAAATTTGTTGCCGGATGCCAGAAGTAGGGGATGACCGGCATCCTCCGAGATTTTGATCTCCACCAAATCTCTCCTATTTGACACCATCCGAGTGAGCACTATCACAACTTTTATGTGGAACCCAGTTTCTTTCGTACTGTGTTAATAGGAGGTGATTTCTGACCCCAGAACAACAGGAATTAGGCTCAAGAATTTGTTGAAGAAAATGATCCCAACAACCGTCAGAAACGGCCGTCACCCGTCGCACGGACGGGACCCTTTCGTATGGGCCTGAGACAATGGCCTCAAAAGGTCTAGAACTGGTTCGGGACGGGTGGCAGAAAAAACGACCGTTTTTACCCATTCCGTCGAACAGGACGGACGGGTTAGAGCCCTACCGCCCTAACGGCGTTCCTGAGTTCAGACTTGCTCATGTTGCTCAGTACGGTGTGGAATGGCCGGAATTTTGGGTCGGAAAGTGTCACTCTGAATCTTTGGGAAATGTCAGTGTGACGCTGCGCTCACACACTGCTCACGGGGAGCGAGTGAAGAGTATCTTGATCTCTGCTCCTTATGCGGGAGTTCCGCGGGTGACTGAGGAATCGAATTCCTGCGCTGCTCCACAAATGAGAGTCATATCGGGATAGTGCAGTGAATTAGTGGCGGTGAAATGTGGCCCGTGAGGGAATTCCCAAAACGGCCACTCCGTCGATTCCGTGAGATATCGGCCTACGGATGTACCGGGTGATGGCACGAGAATCGATGGGCAACGCCCGCCGAAGCAAAACTTGATTCGACCCAGGCTCGAACTGAGGACCGCCTGTGCACCAGGAAACGCAGGAGGTTCGCTGTTAGACAGAAGTGATAAACCAACTACACCATCGAACCGATGGCGACCTCCGCTCTTATGAATATACCACTGAGCCGGCGTTTTTCGCTGATAACGATAGCATGAACCGCAACGGAATTTAGTTCCCTGGGTGAACAGCGAAATCGCTATGGAGTTCGACCGATGCGATTTGAGCAGAGAACATTGAAAACTGCACAGTGCACCTCTGAATGTGTTGGGCCCAGCACTTGCGGGAAACCGGCATTAAAATTGAGCATTAAGACATTAGAATACTAGGCGTAAACAATGTTGAGATTCTCATGGTCATCGCCCCATGTTATATTAGAATGACCTCGCATCGGATTCATTCCGTGTGACCCTCTTTACCGCCTCGGATATGACTTGCGGCAAGGTATTTGCTTTCCCCAGAGGCCTCTGGATTCGCCGATCATCATCGCGAGCCAACATGTGGCGGAGTTGCTGAGCAGCCTGCGAGGATATCTCTCCGTCTCCTTCGACAAGAGAGCTGGACTCCGTGGGCGGATCAACCGCAGGCCCGCCTGCAGCCAGTGAGAATAGATCTGCATGTCCTTCGGTGGCAGAGTTCAGCTCGTTGGGCGAGTGATTATCACCCACAGACACGGCTCGAGTTGATTTTCTTCCGAGGCGTAGGATCTTTTCGTAGTTCGAACCGAGGCCAAAAGACTGCCAGCCGGTTCTTTCCGCGAGGTCGTAGCTGTCCAAATTGTGTGCCACCCCTCTTTCTCTGACATACAGGTCCTCCAAGCGCCTGCGGTGATATCCTGCGAAACGACTGTGCATCTGGGGAGATATAGGAAGGTTTGCGGCTGCAATCATATCCAGATGGGCTTGGTGATATGCGAGCTGTTCGTGGATGTGCGCCAGCTCCGCCTCATGGAAGTGTGCGCTGCTCGCATGTGTCAAGTATTCCTCGAATTTAAGACGAGAACCCTAGTAAGAAGTGATGAGGGGCCTGCGGTGAACATTGAGGTTATATATGGTTACCTCATTTTCGATCGACACCTCAAGAGCTGCGTGCACGAGACGCCAGCTCCTTTCGTCCGGCGCGCGATTGAGCGAAAGGGATTCCCGCCACTTGTTCGCACATTCGACCCCTTTCCTCTTCAACTTGATCAAATTCTCCGCATTCACTCCACTGATACGACCGCGACGCTCCCGTTTCGCGATGTCTGTCGGGCGAAATGCGAACGGGATTACCCATTGGTTTTTCACGCCCTCCCACTCGGGAATGATGTCGATTCCTTCAAGTCGCTCTCCCGCTGGTGTCGTCTGAATATTCACCGGCACCATCCAATGGGATAGATGACCCGGCACCTCAGCGAGCGATCTCCCTGAAAGGGTCGTTAAGAGATAGACTTTGGGACATAATTCGGGTGATTCTGGTAGTTCCGCAATGATACAGGGCCGCCTGCCGTCCTTCTCGCGCGAGCTGGCGTCCGAGCGCGTGTTCGAGTCGGGGCAAGTCCTCGAGTCCGGGCGCGCGCTCGAGTCCGGGAATGCGCTGGCGTCGGGGGATGGGCTGACCTCCGGTGATGGGCTGACCTCCAGGGATGGGCTGATCTCCCAGGCGAAGCCGGTACCTACAGGCTTCGGATCCCGCTTCCGGAGGAGGCGCTGACACGCCAGCAGATCGTCTGTCGAGACATGCAGAGGAGAGGCGTCGAAGCAGGCTTGGAACAGGGGAATGAATATCGAAGAGGAGGTCGAGCAGACCTGTCCCACGAAATATCCGTGAGGATTTGATTCTGACTCCGACAATACGTCCGGGGTGCCACCCATTCCGTAGGGCGACGATGCACTGGACTGAGAATGGGACGCACAACCGAAATCTATCGAGCTTCGCCTTGAATGTCCCTCGTACAGAAGGCCCCCCGGCGGTGGCCAAGCATGCCGGGTCGGGGATGGCGCAGACGATCCCCAAGATCGATCTTTGAAGTGGAAAGGGGAAGCGAGGGGTGCGGATCCGGGAGTCCCTGGCGAGGAATCATTTGGCGAGGAGTCTGAGACGTTCGAGGAATATCCGGATATCGCAGTGATTGGAAGCGGACGCTGAGACGTGAATAGACGCCGCTCCCGAAACCCCAGGGATGCACCTGGTGATAAGCCCGATGGCGACGTATTGGTGGATGAAAGAATGGGACTCGGCGACGCCGATGATGATGATGCAGCCAGAGCATCTGTAGATGCGTGTCGGGAGTGAAGGGAACCCTGGGATCGGAAACCTGGCGAGGTATTTGGTGAAGATAGAGAAATGGGGCTTCCCAGGTGTGATCGGGGGTATTGATCGCTCCTGGCGTGATGAGTGGGATTGCCCCTGCCTCTGGCCGGGGTCGATGGAGTATTGGGAGTCACTGGCAGTCCGACGTCGTCTACGCCACAAGGTGGGGGCGATGGAGTGCGCTGGCTCCTGGCCGCAGACGCTCTATTGTTGATATGGGACATGATGCAGAGGTATACAATCGTCCATAACGGCCGCAAATTTATACCATCGAAGAACAATACGCTCTGATTTTTGGAACAAAGAGACTGCTCCTTGACACCGCTCCGCTGAGACTGTTGCAAAGACGATCAGGATACTGATCCAGAGAAAACTTTGGACGGACTTTCTTGTTCTCGGGAGTCGTCAGGATACCAGCAGTCAAGAAAACAAGGCGATTTGATGTTGCGGGTCCAGACGGAAGCCAGAATTCGCCGCAGGTCTTTGTACTCTGTAGGACGCCACCGTCTCAAAGCCACTGTGAGAACAATGTGGAAAACCCACACATATGGTATCTTGTCCGGTGGTGGCGTACTACCTGAGTGATGCTGGGAGAGAGATCAATCAATTTGAATCAATGATGAAAAAAGTGACGGCAGGAGGGACGCCAGACGTCACATGACCCTGTGCCCGACGCTCGACGACGCCAAACATAGCCAAATAGAGGCAGTCATTTAAAATAATTGAGACGCGTGGTTCTAGTTGGCTCGTCGGGTATGGCCGATTTTGGTCCCGCTGCATAGCAGTGGCGATTCGATGGTATATTCGCAAGGTAGACTGTCCTGTTGATATCCAGGGTGGCTCCGCCAAGTCCAACAGGGGAGACGACTGCTACAACATTTAGAAATATCGATACGTGCTCCCATGCGTTATGAATTTTTGCTTTATGATGGGGATAAGATCATAATAAGTGTAGATGACGCAGAGGACTCACGTCTCATGACACTGGCCATTCATGCAACCTATCTTCAAACGAGTAGCGTTGAATGACGAGTTTCCCCTCCTTATGCGTCCGCGGCATCGCACGCTCAATGAACGCCGTGAAATCACTCAGTGATTGCGTCTCGTTGAGATTCAGGCGCCAGCGGAGGCGAGGGGAGGCTGTGGACTCTGAGAGCAGTCTGTTGAGTGCCGCCGTCGTCTCTGGCTGAAAATATGGAGGATGGAAGACGCGGTTGATCCGGGAATACGCGATGCTGATCTCCTCGAGAGTGGAGGGACTGGCGGCGAGAAGTAAAGAGAGGTTGCTGATGAGCCACGGTTCCTCCTTCACGGTGAAAGAACCGTGCACGAGATCGATGAAACGGAGCGCGGTGAGCGGCGGCAGTGGCGGGATGGTCGAATCACGAAGTACTGGTCCCAGGACGCGTGAGCGAGGTGAATCGGCTGAATGTTCGACATACCATCGCATTCGAGACGGATGGTTTCCAACGTGGATGCCACGGCGAAAATAAGTTTCCCGCTGTATTCTGCGGTGGGGCCAAGGCTGCGGATTCCCAGTTGGCGGACGTTTTTCATGTAGCAGGAAAATTCCGTGCGGGCCAGGACATCGCAGAGGGTGGTGCACCCATGCGAAAGCAGCAGGCTCGTCGGGTTTGATGTGGGTACGCCTCCGGGGTGGATGCCGGGAGTACCAATATCTGGATCAGAGGTGAAGAAGGACACAGTTCGTGCGGACGAGACGAGCACGGCCAGGATCGAAAGAGGAATGCCTCTGAGCCACAGGATGTGCAGCTCCACCAACGGTTGCTGCTGGATGAAATGGACTACGCTGGTAGCGACCGGAGCCAGAACGGCCCAGCGACTGGACGGTTCGCCCGCAAGCGTGCACCGGCGTATGTTGATTAGTTTCCCCAGTAGGTCCGTAAGACTTTGGACCTCCGGAGGCGAAGTGTATCGGATTGACAACAGCAAGCTGAGGTTTGTGATGTATGCCGCGATATGTGGAGATTCGGAGAGGCGAGTGGACCACGCCCCAGTAGCGGTGGGATGGTTATTGAGCTTGAGAGAGCGAAATAGTATACGCTGGCTGGTCTCGAGGAAGCACGAGGAGGCCAGGGCGCATGCCCGCAGGGATTTCTTGTCCTCGACTTCGTGGACAACGGCGTCGACGAGTTCTTGGGGTAGCATGGTGGAAGTCAAGGATGACGTGCCCTGGCACTGCCTCCATCAATTGGGACCAAACGAAGGCAAAGTTCGCCTGGAGGTACAGTAGGTTAGCAGATTCAACATGGCATGTGCGGAGTCTCAACCGGCGGGAACTCAACTAACGGCGCACCCCCAAGATCATCACGGTGTGCACCTATGAAGTTACGGGGAGCTGCATAGCGAGCGGAGGCTTGGGAGGAGCAAAACGGCCGTCACTGCGGCCGCAAGCATTGTCTTACGTAGTGGGATGGACAGAGAGCTTCAGGTACACAATCCATAGTCCTCTTGTTACCGCGGGGGTCCGATCAGGGTATTCCCTTATTACCAATCATCGGAGTCTGAATTCCTCGCGCGAAGTTGAATTCATACCAGACGCGTTGTTTCACCAGATTGCGACGCAGACTACTCCGCGGAACCTGTGCACGATTTTCTGGCACTTCTTTTTTTTTTTTAGAGATGGTGAAACGGGCGAGAAAAAAATGGTGAAAATGTCATGTGACCCAGGCGTTTGTCAACCAGAAAACATGACAAGTCGAGATCTGGGCTCCATCAAATTATGAAGAAAATGCTGGAAGGCTTCCATCGATGCTCAAACAAGTGTGCATGTACTCTGAGTGGACGACGTTAAATGCAGTGAGTTGCAACCAAAATGTATCTAGATTCAAACTCCGATGATTGGTAATAACGGAATACCCTGATCAGACCCCGCGGTAACCAACAGACTTCAACAAGCGAGGTACGAGCTGCATATGTTGAAGTGTCTGTCTAGGAGAGACTACACAATCCATGAGCAGTGTGGGAGGACGTCCCGCGTCCCGCGACGATGGTTTCAATATCAGAGGCGGTTGTCGAGGTTACTCACTGAAAGATAAGGGAATGAGATTGGCGATGCCCTAAGCAGGGAGCTTCAACATGAGCGCCGCTCGGGAATCAAGAGACATAGTGTGGCTCGACATGCCGGAAAGTCATGATCAACACCGACGTCAAATACTATGGGTGACCCCTTAGTTGGCCACCCTAGTTGGTTAGCTACTTGCAAATATAAGGTTCAATACTGAGAGATATCGGAGGCTTGGGCTCGAGGGAGGGAGTACGACCCCTGGCGTCCATCCATGCCAAATTTTGATGAGTTGATCCAAAACTGTGGCGTGGTTGATCGCGGGCCGAGGCGTGATGTCATCATTTCTTAACTCCGGGTTGGCCACCTCGCTCAATTCTTTGTCGATCCACGACTTCTGGGGCTCGTTCTTCTTCCCTCATCTCAGGCTCCTTTCCAGACATAAAGGCTTGCTGCCCAACGTTATCGGCTCTTTGCTAAGCTCCCACGAGTGATTACGATGTCATGCCGAGTACCACTATTCGACGACCCGATATCAAATGACGCTGTTATCCTATGGGCCCAGGACTTAGAATGATTCAGAGGAATTAAATCAGCTCACGTTTTGAAAGTATCCGATTATTTTATCTATTTAATTTCCCCTTCGGTGTCGTTCAATACATCAAATCACCTTGTTTCGGTGGTCCCAACACTCAAGTTTTTTCCAGGGGAGGGAGGCATGGAAAAGCCAAACTGTGCATGCAGCTATGTTACCATCCATCGGACGAACACATCTGCATCCTATTTTGAGTCCCCATACCCGATATCTCTTGCACGACACCTGTATACATTATTACTCCCATTTCGCCTCCGTCGCACCTCTTCGGAGGGAAATACTACCACCCATTCTATAGGTCAGATCTATGGTTTACGGATTCAAATTAGTCACTCTAAGCCTCCATATCACCTTCAGAAACATTTAAACCTCATTGGCACGCACAACACCGTCCCGAGGCGGGTCGCCAACTAACCCGGAAATAGCTATTTTTAGGATGCGACGAGAGAAAATTCACCCAGCCATTACATTTCAACCAAAATTCGACCAAATAGTCCAAAAGTATTTGCGGAACCCCTGCCTTCATATAGAGACCCAGGGGATCTTTCCAACTCATTGTCAGGCTTCTCTACAAGACCGAAAACGCGTAGGTGGCCAAGTAGCCAGTCACCGATAGTAAACAAAAGAGATAGAAGATCAAATGTAACAGTGGTTGCACTGCAAACGAAGATAAAGGTGAGTTCGGGGGAAAAACAAGGCCCAAGGACAGGAAACATATGACTCACACCCATCCATTATCCCGAGTTCGTTTTCAGGCTAGCACGAGCAGACACTCCAAACCGACCGAAATTTACTCGCTGCAGGCGTGGCTAGCCTCATTTGATGCACAATCCAATTATCTCTTATTCCCCGCAAAGGCTTTCCATTTCGATATGTGAACACACACGTCCTGCCTGCAGTCCAGACCACAGGCACAAGATATTATTCCACGCTACCCTTCTCACACCCGCCGATTGCCGCAGGCTACCAGTGCAAGCGGTGCGTCGCACACGTATACCCGCTGGGATTCTTGAAGAGGTACAGCTGATGGTACGTCTCGGCGTCCCACCACTGGCCCGCGGGCGTGAGTTCGGTCACGATTCTTTTGTTCTGGAATAAAGGGGACATGTGTAAGGGCTTGGGTTGGATTGAACTGGAGTATTCCGACGAACCTTGGGTGTAAATCGCTTAGCCTGCACCTCTTTGGTAATGCGCTTCGCGATCTGCAGTTGCTCCGGCGAGTTTGTGAAGATCGCCGAGCGGTATTCTGTGAGTCAAAGTCACGGTTAGAGCATGAAGCTTGTGATGCAGAACACCACGTACGCGTGCCCGAGTCCGCGCCCTGCCGGTTCAGCGTCGTCGGGTCGTGTGAGCGGTAGAAGAATTCTGCGTTCCGGGAAAAAATCTCAGCTTAACGACGCGGATCTTTGGATAAGCCACGACTCACCGACCAACTCCGCATACCCCACCACCTTTGGGTCGAACTCGATGCGCACCGCCTCCGCGTGGTCCGTAGCGCCGGTGCACACGCTCTTGTAATCTGGATTCTTGACGAGCGGGTTGCCTCCCGTGTAGCCGACGGATGTGCGCAAGATGCCTTTGCCGGGGGCGGGCGTGGGCGGGAAGTGCTTGAGGAAAATATGCTGCGTCCCCCAGAAACACCCTATAAAATCAGGGCAACATGAGGGACCCGAATTCATGCATTAACGACGAGAAAAAGGGTGACAAACCCGAAGCGAAGGTCGCTATCTCCATCGCCGAGGCATCTGCAGCTTGGTAAGAGGCTAAGTGGCACCATGATATAAGAGAACGCTTACCTGAACCAGCGGTGGAAGCGCTGTATGCGGCGGCGTCGAACGACCTGCGAAATACGAGCGACTTGAGCCGGCTGAGCATCGCGACGGCGGCGCTGTGGTGGGCGGGAGCAAGGCGCGAATAGGCGTTAGTAAGCATTATTATTAAGAGGTGATTGCCGAGGTATGCCGTCGGCATGCGCAGCCAAGCACAGCCAAACAGACGCGTCGCGTCGGCCGCAACATGTTGTTTACGAGACCCGTATCTAAACATAAAAGGCAACCTCAAATCACGGGTCGGAGCTGACGGAGCTTGAAAATATCTCGGACAGACGTTGGACTGAGGCAATTTTATTCCAGGGTCCGAGGTTTCCTTACAAAGTAGTTGCCTCACATAGAACCTATGACTGTATGTACATCTACTCACCTCGGTCTATCGGAGATCTCAACACAGTGCATAGTACGAGATCAGACAAATATCTGGATTATACTCGGGTGCCCGCCCCGAAAGACAAAGAGAAAGCCATGTGTATCTAGGGAATGGTAAGTGTCACCGATCTCCTCCTGTCCCTCTCCGGCAGTTTCACAATCTCGCTGTCCAAGCTCAGCCTCTTCCCACCCGCCTGGAAGAAGCCCTTGCTGCGCAATTCACTGCCCTGTTTAAGAGGCCGGAGTGACGCCTCCTTCCACAAGATGGTACTCAACAGCGTGCTAGGCTCGACGGTGTCTGCCAGATATCGTCAGTGAGATATCCTTAAGGTTGTTGGGTGCGTACAAGTCTTGGTCGTTGGTTTCCCAGTACCGGACTCGGAGATAGTGAGGAAAAGCGGGATAGAGGCCTGCTGAGCTGGGGGAGAGACCTGTATCGGGAAATAAAATGTTAGTATATTCGCAAGTCCCATGTAGAGTCTCTTCACCTGCTTGGACTTGAACCTAGCTTGAAGTAGCGCGAGGCGGCTGTTGTCCGTATCGCGAGCCTTCGTGAATTTCTCTTCAAACGCCCCGGAATCGAGCTGGAACACGTTAAATCTAATATCCATCAGGGATATCCCAAGGTCTCACCTTGTACTGTTGGAAGCACTTCTTCACCGAGTCGCGAGCAGTATCAAATGCACTCGCGACGTCGTCGTCCTTGACAAACGCGATCGGATCGTAAAGAATGTCAGCCGCAGCCGTGAGCGCCTTCGTGGTGTCGTCGATTGCGCTGAGGTAGATTCAATTTAAATCAAAGGGTTATATAATACGTTCAGAAGGACGCACAGGTTAAATGGGGTAAGCATCTGGAAGGTCTTCTTCAGGTTGAAGACTGGCGCCAATTCAACGCAGCCCGCAATGAGAGCGAGACTCTGGGCATAGTATGGGCGCCGGATTTTCGCGATCAAAATGCGCAGGTCCTTGAACGTCTCTGGAAGGGTCACAACCACGCCCGCTGTCTGCAAATGGTCAGTATAGGCCCACAAGGGCAGAGACAAGGACACTACCAGATATGCACAAAATTCGTGCCATTCTTTCTGGAGTGGCGCGACCGGGAGCTTCACGTCCTTGGCATGCTTCTCAGCGAGAGTGACGAGCCTGGGAGGATGATCAGAGCTGCGGTGGCTGTTGAGAAAGCCAGCTACATACCTTGCGGCCCTCTTCCACAACTCAACCGAATGCAAACAATCGCCGATTTGGGGGTCCCGAGCGCTCGCAACAATTTCTATGATCATAGCGGTCAGAATACAGTAGACTACCGCGTCCTAGGGGGATCTGGAGGATCAGGCAATATTCAACATCGGAGGGGCGATTCGTACATACATCGGCGAGATCATCAGATGCAACCGTAAGCGTAGTCTGGATTGCATCGAGTTGTTTGCGGATGGAAAAGTAGGTTTGCGTTGCCGCCGGGGTAGCCATATTCCGGGTGTAATCGCCCAGAACGTCTGAGAGTGCCTTGAGGAGGACACTGTCATCGTGACGGTGGATCGCTTTGATTTCAGACAACGTGCCGGGAGCACTACCCTGAGGAGCGCTTCAGTCGGGTGCAAGGCGTCAAGATAATAGACCGATACCGTGGTCAGATATTCGGAGGTGAGCAGTTTTTGAACCGTGTCGCGTAGGGCATTCCGGTTGATTCTCCAAACAGCGATGAACTCGAGGTCGGTCTGGATCGCGGTCGCGGCCGGTAATCTCGTAGCGCCGGACTCATTCTCAGCGAGCATAGAGAATTCCCACAAGATCCTGGATAATTTAAATCAGCGATCGGGAGGAAACTGAGCGACGCACTGTTCGAGAGAAACTATCATTGCGGTGTACTTGTCGAAGATATCCCAGGATTCGCCGTCCCCCGCTTTCCCCGCGAGCTCGTTGATGGTGTCGCAGACATCACGAGCACGGGAGACAGTCCAGTACGAGGAGTGGAGGTTGCGCTTGGTGAGGCAGACATCGTGGCCCGCAGTTTGGAGTAGCCGTGTGAGGACCTCGGTGACGGGGAAGCCGGCGTGTTTCTGGTGGGTAAGTTCTTCGAAGAGAGACAGCGGCGTTGACATGGCGTCCAATGGGTGAGCGGGGTTGAGCTGGGGGACGGTTCTTACAGGGGTTTATATCAGATGCGTCTGGTTCATACGGCCTTCACTGTTTCTCACAGAGAAGCACGCAGACCAGCTGGTTACGATCGGAGGGTTGAGGGTTCAGCGGTCGCATGATACCTGCAGCGGAACGGATGGCTCACGCACATCACCCACACTGGTTGGGCGCGTTCCTGGGTTGAGGGTTGGTCGCAGAGAGAAGGGAATTTGGAGCGCAGGTTCGGACGAGATGTGGCGGATGGGCTGGATGCCTCATGTCGCTAGGATCCGCCGCCGGTAATCCACGAGCTGCACGACAGACGTGGAAAGATCAGTGGCGGATGACGTGATGAATTACGAGTCCTAAAATTCTTATTTTAGAATCGTTATTTTGGTGAGTTCAGTAGCATCTCTACAATCCAATCCGGCGCCCCAATCATCGTGGCATTGTCCTGCACAATGCACAGTTACGTGGCTCACTATTCCGAATCTTCAGTCATGACAGATAGTGGGAGCTTGTTAAATCTGCGTTGTGCGCACTGTCCTTTCAATAGCAGTGTTGGTACATCTCCCATCAAATCTTTCCGCATATGGATTTCATTTCCACTGTTCGGCTCTCTCCTCCCAAACCTCCTCAGCGCGCATTGGCCCACGATTGACCCACCTCAGGTAAGCTAGAAAAGCTCCCACCATGAAAAAAAGGCTTTGCCCCCTGATGCTTTCAGAATACGGAAGGAGAGAGAAATAAAAGCAGAATTAAACATTGTTTGAAATAAATCGTCGAGGTTAACTCCCTGGGCCGGTTCGTTTGCTTATGAGATCGGGTGAGGCTACAGAAGTATCTCAGAACTTTAGTGAGTGTCTGTCTAGGACTCGGAAAGACTAAAAGGCGCCCCAACTTGAACCTCGGTGGCATACTTTTGTACACCTAACGTACACCATTTTTTGTGGCCTCCGGATGCTGGATTCATCCGGACCAAGGAGGTTACGATTTCCGTCTGACTTGCAGCGTAGGAACAAATTTTGAGCTGTTTTTGAGCATATATTTCTTGCGTGGTCCACAACATGAACAGGCCGCGGTGTTCAGATCCAGTTCAGGAGCTAATTTTCCGAACCTTGAACTGGAACCAGGTATATTTCGCATGTCTGAGAGGGGCAATCTCGTATTAATATTAAAACATTTTAGAGCCGTGGCCGCTGATGGCATTTGATCCTCGCCTCAACTGCCCGCAGAAATTATCTCCCCACACATGTTTTATTGCTCTCTCTACTAAACAAGGCTCGATACCTCAACGATTTCTCCGTTGGAAACGACTCTGTCGCTGTCCACAACTCCGGCGCCATGCGTGAATCTTTCTATCGGCCTATTGTGATTCAATTGTATAGATCAAGGCCGAGAGACTGTGGACCCACCTCACACTTGACTAGAATCACATCGAGTTTGTTTGACGCAGTTGATGACCGTGATATATCCACCTGGAAAAGGGGGCTACCATAATGTCATAGTCTCAGATTAGCCAGCTTAAGTGTTAGTTTCATCGAATTCCTTGTACTTTTTCATGTTCGGCCGTTGGTTCGTTAAACTTGACGCCTGGCGGTACTAATGTGTAGAGATTTACCTCCTTCATTGACAAACTCGCGGGTTGATGCACACATTGGGCTATGACAAGGCTACGAGCTATTGGACGTAATAGCCGCTCCGAAAAATCCTACCAGGTTGTTCTCTACTGATAAATATTTGACTATCTTGCCATGTAGAATGGGGGCCCGCAATCCACTGGTGCCCGAATTGGACCGGCCATTCGGAGAGTACAATAGTTTTCAACATGAGGTTTCACAGTGGACTAGCTGTAGCGTCCAGATCACCTATGTCCCCGCGCCGCCCGGTGATTCCCCCCTTCCATCTGACATTCATGCCCACGCGAGTTGCGATAAATATCAAAACCCTGGTGAAGTTCTGCGGGCCAGCCAATATTTCGAGGATGACGTTTAACCAGACTCAGACTTAGAGCCCGGTTCTCACGCCCGCAGGATCATTTGGAACAAGTCATTCGAAGAACTGCCCGAGCATCATCTAATGAAAATAGGCTTTTTCCAAAGGTCCAGATCTTACCGTTGAAGAGTTCTGGACTGATTCACTTCGGTCAGCTTCACGACGTGAATGGCCCAGACGCTGAACCAATCAAAGTTGCCTAGTGTTGGGCAGGCCCTCTTTCAGCAGTGTACAGTCAAACTAGGTCCAACTTGGCAGGGGAATACTGAAGGTGGTCTGTTTCGGCTATTCAGATATCCAGATTTGAGGGCACCATAGGTTTTGCACAGTGTTTATACGTCGGCACGGACTGCCGGATCTCAATCTCCGACCGGCTGTCACCGGCCGCGTCCCCTCTTTAAGCTTCGCTCGGGTAATCACCGACGGCATCAAACGGGCCGAGGTGCCAGAGCACGGAGCGCCCTGGTGCGCTCTTGTAATCCGTAATGTCCGTACTGTCCCGTAGGCTGGGTGCTACAATTTGCGAAGGCATGTAAGAAGGAAAGAAATCTTGATGTTCTAAAATTTGTCAGTTCTTGAAGCTTGACGTCCGGATCGGCGAATAAAAGGGTGGTGAAATCCCAACTTTTGCGACACTTACACCCCAAAAGTGTTGGATGATTAAAAGCGCACTTTGGCATCCAGACAGATCCTGTACTTCGACGTTCATGGTACTCTCATTGTATACTCTCACTTGAAATATCAAGTCGTTCAATTGACTCAGCTAGGACAACGAATCCGGGGGTATATTCGATGACATACAGTCTCTTCTGGCTCAGTCTCCTTACCGATTCGAGCAGCTGGAAGGGTTCGAAAGTGAGATAGAGGTAAATAGTGTATGTCAGATGCACCATACTCGGAAATAAGCATACACCCACATGGTTTCATGTTTACGCCACCCAACAACTGAAGAAGAAGAGGCATCTTCGTTTGCTTCTTCCATTTCTGAGTGGCTCCTTTTCAACCGTGCAGTCTCGCCATATCCTGAAGCCCTGGCTCCATTAGGGAGACCGTGCACAGTTCTGCGATCTGAATGCGCTGGCCCGAGAGCCTGGCTGGCGGCTTCCCCTCCTTGGAACGTTAGGTCCCCTGGGATGTGTGCTCGGATTTACCCCACCTGTTCTTAAAGAGTAAGGTGCCTCCAATTATTGTCTGGGTCGATTCATTATTTACCTGAGCTAAAAGCCGTATGATGTCCCAGGGAGTACATACTCCACGTTGTATGTACGATTATCTGGGAGGGCACGTTGTCGAACCTTGTACACTACCCTATATTAAACAAATGAACTGTGTTTAAATTTCAATGCCGAAATACAAGACCTCAATTAAAAATAGGACTCGTCCTGCCATGCACAGCAGTGGCCACAAATCCTACTGGATTGAATATTCAGTTGTGAAGGGTGTATGGGTCGAATCTTTAGACAGGGTGCGAGAGTATCGTCTTGTATACAGAGGCCTCAACAGATGGAGTTCTCCCTTGTTGAAGTGCGAGAGAGGGTGCAGCTGGGTTTATTTACAACATCAAATATCTAAAATGCGGCGGGACCTGCCCGCAAACCTACTTCTTGTACAAGGCACTACTGCGCTTTGGCGTTATTTAGACAAGTCCATGCGAGAATAAGAAGTGAAGAACAGTCCGGCAATGGCCAAGCCTGTCAGCACGGTAATTATAATGATCGTCACTCGCCCTTCATGCAACCAGAAGTGAAGAACAGTCCGGCAATGGCTGAGCCTGTCAGCGCGGTAATTATAATGCTCGTCACTCGCCCTTCATGCAACCAAATGTAGGTGAGGGTCTGTAGAAAAATGGACATTATCCCGAGAAACAAATATACCATCCCTTTGAGGTGGGGTCAGGCGATGGGTGTGCATCGAACGAAGGATCACTCACACTGAATAAAGATATACTTCAAGTTGGGGTGACCGCCGAAGTGAAGTAGCAATTGCAAGCTTGAGCGGGGGACGGTCGATGAAGCCGTCGGTAATGCGGTCTCCTCCCTTGCGAGCTTCATTGAGGTCGATGTCGCCAATTCGATCAATGAGGAAAAGAGATCCCAGAGTCGCGATCACGTTGAAAAGTATGGCAGCGTAAGATGCAACGAGAAGAAGGATCATGACAGGCCGCGCCGCATCTGCGGTTCCCATTTGAGGCATTGTCGACATTTTCACTGCAGTATCAGCCCGGATGACGCTTAGGAGCTGGGCAGACGTTCCAGAGAACAGCGTGGTCTGTCAACGGTGAAATAACGTTCGAGATACATGCGATTACAGCTCACAACGACTGCTGCACTCTGTACGGTCGTCGTCCACGCCTTGATCTGCGATTTCACGAGCTTGGGGGACTCGTCTATTGTAATGAGGCACACGAAAGCATGAGGTGGACACGAGTCATACATGATATTTTCGTCCGCGCCCAGCCATGACCCGCATCGGCTGGTGAAGCTATTCGAATCCTCGATAAGCACCTCTGACAATGGCAGGAAGGTAGGCGCATACGCAGAGGATATGCCTGGCTCGAGCGATTACTGTTTCTCGACGTGGGAGTAGGCATTGGGAGGAGACGGAGTGGAGGAAGTAGATCGTTAGTAAGAGCAGGCGCTCAGTCTCTTTATCTAGTTGCGATCGATGGAGGCGTGGAGCTCCCCATGAGATTTACCATATCCCGCCTTCCCGAGAACGTTTTAGGATCTTACTCGCGGTAACCTCGTGCAGATATATCCGATATTCGCGGCAACGTGGCCATGAATAGCGCGCCCAGGAGGGCAATCTCGGGACCAATTCATCTGACACTTGAATGCACACAGGAAGGTGATTGCATCGCGCCAAGTTTGAACTCGTGATGAGCGGAAATTAAGCAACGGGATGATTCCACGTTGTTCAGGCTTTCCTTTTGTCTCGAACGGGTCTTTCCACTTCGAGCACTCTTAGCAGGGTCAGCGCGGCCAAACTAGGTGAAGCACGGGGTTCCGTTAGGGGTTGATACGTTCGAAATCGCAACCTGGTATTTACGTAATCCAAATGGATCTACAGCCGGTTCCTCGTTAATTTTTATCTTTCAGGGAGGACGGAAAACCACGGAGAGAAACTAGGTAAGTTCTGTTGCCAAGGAGCCGATACCTCGTGGTGCTGTGCGATGCGGACGTTCACCTCATGTTACTGCGGCGTTGGAAATAGTCTCCGCCATGACAAGTTCACGTTCGTGAACAAGATGGCAGGGGACTGTACAATGGAGCTCATACTCCCGAATAACATTTCAGTGTCCAGTAACCTTCATTCCCCCCGACAGACTCTTTGCCTGGATCGATATGCCCTTGTCTGACTCACTCCGGAGCTTGTTTCTTGGGTGCGTACGTGATGAGACCGGCTGCCTTCATCGCTGTCTCGCAGTTGTGAAGCTGTATCGGTCCGCGACGCCCTTTAATGAAAGTGAGGACGCAGAGTATGTGCTCCGCCAACTGGATCCTTTCATCAGGTTTATACTCATTCCAGAACTCGAATCACGCAAGCTGCACTCCTGTTTTTCAAGAACATCAGCGCTGAGCCTTCAGACGACAATCCGGAAACTGTGGATATCTATACCATCTTGCGGGGTGCGGTTGGCGGGTCGCCGAAGTGTAAAGCTGTGGTACGTCCAGGTCACGAGTAGACTATGGCACACGCAGACCCGTTGGCCTCTAGCTCGACGAATTTGCAGCGCAATGGCCAAAGGCGTGCAACGCCGACGCCAAGAGGAGAAAGCTGTCTAAATCGTTGGATGCGAAACGAGCAAAACAAGCAGAGCCAGAGAGCGAAAATGACCCATGAGGGACATGGCGTGACGATCTTGCTCAGAGAAAACCTTTGGACCGAGGACCGCCAACTTGTCTATTTTTGTGAGCGAGTTCTATTAGCATCCTCAACTAGTAGTAAGTTAATCACTCGTAGTGAAGTCCAATCCCGGCGTGGACTTGGACAACATCCTATGGAGGATCAACAGCTGGTGGATCCGGGATTATTCAGGCCTTCCAGTCATAATCCGAAATCCGCAATTTTACACAAAACGCAGTGTCTGGAAGGAGTCGTGGCTCAAGTCGACTGCCGAATGGTCCGTGGGACCACAGCCCCTCCACCAAGTTGTCAGTTTGAACGATCAATTCATCATGTACATTGATAAACTGTCCTGTTTATGGTTCGCGGACACGAAGCAGCGCTTCGGGAATATATGCAGGCTGGGGGAGCCAGGGTCATATCTCGTGAAAGGTACGCAAATTAAATGTAACTTGACCCTTCTGGTGACGAGCAGCATCCTCAGACGCCTATGGCATCTTGCACAACTCATCTGGCCTCGGGAGGCCATTCGAGGACAGGGAATTACACGTTGTTCGCCAGGAGGGTCGGCGGGACAAACCACCTGTTCGTAATACCTGGAAGCAGTTGCTTGATGAATGGGACGCGACAGACTCTAAAATAAAGTTTATCGTTACGTTACCTCAAGCTCCAGATTCCAGAGTACCACCACCGGCTGGGACGTCTCAGGGATTCATCGGTAACAACACACTTCATTCACGCCCCGTCGCAATGGGTCTGCCTCCATATCCCACTCCACCTGCCACACCCCAGCCGCCTACCACATTCTCCGCCTCAGGGTCTGGTGCTGGCGAGGTTCCTATGACATTCCTTCCTACACCGCCCGAATCACCGCCGCTCCCTGTGCAACCGCCGCTCCCTGCGCAATCACCCGCCGGGCAGGCGCCGGTCAGCGCAGCATCACATAAGCCGTCCACACTGACACACCCACCTCCCGTATCCGAGCCGGCCGATCTTCCAGCATCGGCACCGCTTAAACAACCCTCAGAATCCACGACTGGGCTTGCGTCACCACAGACACCAGCACGATCGCCGACCGCAAACATGTCATCGAGAACCACGCACGCCGCGCACTTGCCTTCAGGGCCCGCGACAACCTCCGCCGTTCCAGGCCCACCCGTCCCCATGGCGACTGGCCTCCCTTCGCCCTCGTCATTCCCTCTCACACCGCCCGAAACACCTGCGCCAATCCCCGCCGAGAAAAAGAGCTGGTTTCGCAGAGTACTAAAATACGTTGGGTTGTAGTCTGTTGTAGGCGATCCAGGCCAGAGATTAATCAGATAACATCCGTTCGTTTGAATGAGTGGAACACACGATTCACATGATTCATTAATCGACGCTCGAATTAAAAATTATGAAGCCAAAAAGTTATGTCATTGGACGTCGGATTGCGTTCTGGCATCACGAAAGTTTCGACGACACCACGAGGTTGGGAAGATGGCCCCAGCGATGAGAGGTTTCCCGCTACGCGAATGTGGGCGTGCCTAATGGAGTTCACGATGCATTGATAGTGCCGGCCGAGTGGAACCCACTCTTATCAAACGCTGAGGTAGTCTCGGGGATTTGAGGTCGGGAATGGCTTCGGACGTTTAAAATGAGGTGTGTGCGAGCTTGTTGGAAAATTAGGATAAAGTTTGGCGGTGCTTTAGACTCCCCGCATTATAATTAGCTTGTCTCAGGGAAAATATCATTCGCGCCTGTGGTGAGAAACTCTGACCGGCTTCCAATGTCTGGACACGAAACAGCGGTGTCGTCTCAGAAATCCAGTACTGGAGGCATGGAGGGTTCGAGTCTGGATTGCGCACTAAGATGACGACCCTGCCGAACGCAATGTCGGCGCCTAGACGACGCCTAGAATCTGAAGCGCGTATGCATAAGGCGCTCGACCAAGCGGGGTTATCTTGAGTTCCTCCCGCGCCACCAGATAGTGTGTAATCTGGCGCACGAATGCGACGGCTTGATCCTTGCTGGAACCCCGCCACGTCGATGAAGGCAAGATGAAAGCCCAGAGAGCGTCAGGGGTGCGAAATAAGGGGAAGATGCCTGTAGATTCTACTCGTGAGGAATCGTCTGTCCCTTCATAGCCAGTGTATTCTCACAGGCACCGAACAGTTCCTTGCAGCTGGCGTGGTGGTCGGACTCCGAGGTCAAGGGTGGCAAGCACGTGCTTCCCGCATGGATCCGTCCTGACAGTGATTGCCGCCCATGTCACGCTCCGTGACTAGCGCACCTGCAGATGGAGCGCTCTGCTGGACCCTTCGCCTCTCTCGAACCACTCAGACTCAGGCTTGCGGGTGCCAGGCGCTTGGGGCCTGACCGATTTGATTTCTATAGATTATGGCTCGGCGGACTCAGACTGGCCGCGTCCAAGCCGCGTCATCGAGATTGTGCTATTTCCACTGTCCCCCCAGGCTCGTTATCGAGGCTATACTCCATGGGATAATCTGCGCCCAGGAACAGGTCCTCCCCCTGTCACGGCGCGATTCCCGAAACCGACGCGATTCCTTGTCCCTTCTCAGCCAACGAATCCTCTTCGAGCAGTAGAGTCAGGTCGCTTTCCAATGACTCCTCCTCGTAATCTTACACCCCCAGTCGTAGTTATACGGCCCGCGTGTAACTGATGCCCCGATTAACAGTTTCATGGGCTCGCGCAACAGGAAGAATAAATGAGAATTTGGCCATAGATAAGTTACATTTCGCCCCTCAGCGCCACTTGACACCCTAAAATGATGGAAATAATGCATAACATAGCTCTATTAGTCTCACGCCGCCGGAACGAGCCAGATGGACCGGAACTGCTGGATCGCCGCCTCGAGCTTGACGGGGTCAATGACTGGGTCCGTAACCGGTTTGTTGGATCCGGTCCCGGTCGGGGTGACGGCGAGTGGCGTGAGGTCGATGCTGAGCGGCAGAATCTCGCTGCAATCGGTGAGGTCTGTTACGTCCAGTCCCAGAAGACTCATTTTCAGGTGCGCGGCGGCGTAGTCGGTGGTCCTAAGTATCGGTGTTACTCAGGCAATGGACGTTGGGAGCGGGGGATGACGTACCAGATGGCTTGCTTTCCGATGAAACGATTGAAGTCGGGGCTTGTGGATGCATTTCCGGCGAAGTTGACGTCGCTGTCTAGCTTGAAGGTTCCTAGATCAATCTCAGCGGAGTGCTCGAATCAGAGACGGCGAGGTGATCTACCCGGATTCGTTGTAGTTGCCGCAGTCTGCGAATCTGTAATCGCGGTACGTATTAGCCAGTATCCTATCCAAAGTGGAGATGCTTACAGAAACGAACATCCCAGATATCGGCGGTGGTGTCAAAGGTCGCGTTGGCCTGTGCAGGATTGACGAAGCGCTGCTTTCCCGTACTGTGCGCGCCGATGAGGGCAATGAGCTCGCGGATGCTGAAGCCCATGTCGGCGAAACGGTCCGTCAGGACTTGAACCGGACTCTCAGGATTGGGAAGCAGCCCATCCGGACTTCGTGTCCAGAACAATTAGAACACTGCAATATCAGGTGGGGGAATATGCTTACGCGATGTTTCTAGGAGCCGGACGGCCAACGAACGCGTTGATGAGCGGTCCACCTGGGCACGCCAACTATGGAAAGGCGGAGTCAAACAGTGAGTTTAACGTCTGGGAAACTGGACGCACAACGGCGAGAACGCCAGCGAGCTACCACAGGAAAAAATATCAATACGCGATAAGACCCCACGGATAAATTTACTGACATGCAGGACATCGCCAGGGGCAACGCCGAATTGCGTGGGGAGGGGCTTGAGCAGGCTGACGATGTTCTGTAAGCCGTTGTTCTCTGCACGTAAGACCTCATTGGGATCCACGAGCATGGAGCCGTCTGCGCCACCGTTCGGCAGAGCCTGTGATTGCAACGCCAACGAGAAAGTGCCTGTGTAATTGGGTTATTGGATGTTCCGTTAACTGTGATTCCATGCATACCTGCGTCGTGGAACGCCAGCCGAACTGCAGCTCGGGCGTTGTCGCCGCATCGACCTAGGAACTGAATCAGTACTTGGCTACTCAAACTCCTACGAAATGCACCAACCCTGAAAGATTCCCCCCATTATCGCGTCGCGGATGCCGTACCAAGGGACGCAGACGGGATTCTGGGCATTTTCAACCGCTGGGATCCCGCTGCCAGTAGGGGCTTCACCACCTCCACCTCCGCCGCCGCCGCCGCCGCCGCCACCTCCGCCGCCGCCACCGCTCCCGACGGGGGGACCGCCGCTGAGTGGGACAGCCTGGGGCACGCCGTGTACGGGCATCCCGAGGAGAATAATTGAAAGGAGCGAGAGCATCGGTACTGAGAAGGCCAGCATGATTCCGCGGTTGGAAGAGGAAGAGAAATTCCTCAAACTGAATCTCCGGGGACTGAGAGATGCGGTTTTATAGGTTTACGGAGAGCGTTACCCGATGTCAGGAACGTAACCATTCTGGTTCCGAGTAGTGCGCATGTACATGGCAGACTCTCATCATTCAGAATCAGAAGTGGTCAGCTTTATTTAGACCATCCCTGAAAATAGGTGAGAGCCTTTTTTATTGTCACTCTATGCGAGTACGGCAGCGGCTAAGAATCGAAATTCGCGATACGCAGAAGCCAGGACAGTCTGAGAGAGACCAAGAGGGCGGGAGGGAAGGAGACGCCTTAGTTTAACAATCTCACCACCCAGGATACACATCCAGAAACATTCGGCGGGTTGGTAAGTATTTCAATGAACCTCAAAGGATCAAATATCATTCAACGAAGTCAATTGTGTAACGTCAACATGGAAGTTGTGCTAGACAGTTATTGATTGAGCCATGCTGCCCTGTCTCTCGGCTCAGGGGCACGAGCCCCGGGCATGGTAACGCCTTCCGTACCCACTCCCCCGGCTCGCGAGGGGGCTTCTCCAGCCAATTGGTGAGCCACTTCGACAATTCTTCTGCCACCGGGTATTTGAGAAAATGGGGCGCCGTACGCTCGACTAGCTCGAGGGGAGCAGACAGAGAGCGCCTCTCTATTCCCGAACAAATTCAAGATTTATCGTCCCGAGGGGATGGTACCGAACGCGTCGTTCCCCGGTAGGGCCCAACCCGCCGGATTGTAGAGAGTCGCGCCCTTGATTCGATGCTTAATTATCTATATAGCCTGATCCATGTCACTCTGGATTATTGGGCTTCGAGCCGGCCGCCGTTCATTCTCTGGGTTGTTTCAAACAGCTCATCCAGATACATATGACCGCTGCTTCCCAGCCTGGAACGCCGGTCCTCCGCATCGATTGGGCAGAACAAGGTTTGAATCAGCACACATATCGGTGCCACCAGCCGATCCATCCTAGATGTACACTGCGCTTCGGACAGGTCTGATTGCTCCGAGACAATGGCATACCAGCGGTGAGCCACTGACATGACAGTAAGCCAGAGTAACGGCTGTAAACTCTTCAGCGAAATGGGGTCCAAGAAGAGCATTAGAAGAGCTAAGAAGCAACCAAGAAGAGTGTATACGCGCGGTCCGCCAAGTGTATCATGATTTGCCCTCGGCTACGGTATTCGGGACGAACAAAGTAACACCGCGACCAAACCGTGACAGCAGATGCAAATCATCTCATTAATATTGGTGTACATCTGGAGGCGACTGAGGTTCGTATACAAAGTATATTGCGCCGACCATCCGCTGTACGGATAGTAACTCCGTAATCTATACATGAGTACATCAGGGACTTGGACCAACGACCCCTTGGACCCGAAACGGTGGTTCCATCTGCCTCGTTTGGGCATTGCCAGGCCTATCACACAAGAAGCAGAGGGAAAGATAGGGATGATAGGCGACGGAGCCGACGACAAGCACGCTAGCTTAGCGACACCCTTTGGTCCCGTACAAGGTGCGGACTTCTACATTCCCTTGCCATTGATTGAACATGGTCGGTACTCAGCATGGAGGCGGCAGGAGGACGGGGTGGAATATCCAGTTAATTCTCTGCGCACTCGACGCCCAAAATAGTTCCGTCGCGAACAAATGATATCAATCACGAGAGTTTCCTAGAAATAGACTAGGGCCATCCAGATCAAGGTACGCTCATCCCCAAGCCCCGGGGCGTTGGACCATGAAATGTAAAGTCTGGTATTGGTTACTTGCAAGGCGAATCGATCAGAATTTCTGGGCTGCGGCGTTCGGTGCGGAAGAGGCTTCTTCGCGACTGCGGCCGCAAGTGCATTGAGGCATCCTCTTCTGGGGTCCGAGTTGAAAGATGATTAGCAGGCACTCCATAGACTCTACCGCCCATTCGCATCTGATTAACGTACAGTGCAGAGCGTTCAGTACAGAGCGTTTGGCCCTACAGAAGCATGTCGTCCTTCGGAGGTGACCAGCTGCTGTGCCGACTCAGCCGCGGGCGGGGCCGTCTGGATCGGCAATCATACTACGTCATGCCGACCCACCGGCATGCTTGCCTATTCAATTCGAAGAACAGCACTGTCGGGAGACTCCTTCAGTCCTTCTTGAGTTCCTGGGTCTCTGCTTGCGTCCCGGGACTATGTTTCCTATCGAGGCTGAGAACGGAGTCAAATGTCGTGTATGCGATGCAATGGCGCGGCACGTAATGTGCCGGGACCGAGATCTTCCGGAAGAAGCGTGTCAGAATTGATTTAAGTTCTATCTTTTAACCAAATGAACCTTGGGCACGTACGTCCCTTCTCGGTACCTCGGCAGAGGCACCGGAACCGCCCTGAAAACCACGCTCCACCGAAAGCCACGGTATCCCCGGACAATTTGTCTGTTATCTACTGTAATTAGCTGTCCTTCGCGTGTGGGGATATAAGAAAGAGCACGTCAAGGTGTGGTGGGTCGGGTAAATTCCCGCCGCAGACCCCCGCCGCCATGGCTTCGTCCTGCTCAGCAATGTTGTTGGAGAACGTCTAATATACCTACACGATGCCGAGAGTGGGATCTCGGACAGGCATCTCGGACAGTCGTCCGCAGCATCGACACCCTCGTCCAAAGCAATAGCCGCTCCGGTGGTGAAGACAGCCAAGTTCAAACAACGTATCCCGAGATGGATTCTGTGGAAAATCTGGTTCAACACTTACAGATGATTCTGCCCGCTCTCATTGTCACTTTTATCACCGACGCCGCGCAGGAAGTTCTTCACCTTCGTGTTCAGCCTAAACGTGATTGGAATCGGGCTTGCTATCGCCGGTCGTTTTCTTCACGCTGTCAGAAATTCTGGGGCCATGGTCCTCGGGAATTTGAACTTTGCGATCTTTAGTCATCTCCTGTATCTCATCGTCAATACATGCTTTACGAAAGTATAACGTCTATACATACCTTTTTTTCCCGCGTGACGCAAAAAAACAGTGGATGCCCCTGTGGTGGTGATTGGGGTGCACACCCGTTCTTCAGGTAACCACCCGTTCTTCAGTGCACACCTGTTCTGCTTTATCTCTTCCCTGACGCCTACCTACTCCTCCGCAGTATCTCGGCGGCATTCACAGCGGGTGCGCAGTATCCGGCGTCCACGCGCTGGATCTGGACGGCGTCAAGTTGATAAAGCACCAGGATTTCTGGTCTACCTGTGGAATGACCTTACGCCAGTGTTACGAGCTTCCCGCGAGAATTGAAACTAAATAATACCATTGTAGCATCGCGCTGCCGTGGATGTGTGTGCGCGAGGTAGAGGTGGACATCGAGCTGGTGTGCGCGCCGTGAATGCAGATGTGGGAGAGTGCTCAGCTTCTAGCGTAACGCACCCATCGCCCAAGGTCTCCGTCATCCGCTTCAAACGCGGAATACAGCAGGGCCTGCTCGGACGCATCAGCCGTTCGTCGTTAATGGGTTCCCCGCGTTTGGAATTATATCGTGAGTGCCATCTCGCTCTGGCAAGAATGATAAGTAACCGCGTCTACGTCAGGGAACGCACACGCGCCGAATGCCACTACATGAGCGCCGGCATCCAAGACGATTTTACTTCGCCGCGCGAGTTGAGAGTAAACCGGTTGGCGGTGAGGGTGAGAAGTAATTAATCGTCCCCTGGTTAGTTTGCCGGCGTGTCCAACACATCGATGCTGTCTACTTTTTAGACTCGTAATACAGTCTGCCTACGATTGGCAAAAAAATGAGGCGAGCTCTTTGCCTATGGCAACGTGCTCGCAACATTGCTGCAGATCGTAGGCAGATTGGTAGCGAGCTATCTACGTGTCTGCAGTCCCCGGATCGGTATGTCATTGCTAGTGTAGTGGGCAGAATGATTTTAGGGCAATTGAGCCAGGCACAATGGCAGAATGGCAGGCAGAATGCCGGCAGAACTCGGCACATCATTTTTCGGTGCTTGCTGCTGCGACGCTGCGATTCTGTGCTATACATTATATCCTACATAAGATCCTGGATGTTCCATGCCCCTGCAGAGTCCCCTCCCACAATATCAATGTGGTCTTCTTCAATCCCCGCAACCTCCCCGCGCTCGATACGCTCAAGTTCCGTGAAATCGACCAAATCCCCAGAAATCACGGACCCTGGCTGAACTGGAACTGGTTCTTCGTCTTCCAAGAGCTTCTGCAGATCTTTGGCAGCCTTATCGACAATATCTTCGTTTGAATCCTCATCGCTCCCTTCGAGAGGTGGGATCCAAGTGATGGGATTGTCGAGATCCTTCGCAAGGTCTGTGTCGATACCAGTTGTCTCCGAAGTATGCATGTGGTTGTGCTTCCGATGCTGGGGCTTCTCCGCTACTTGGCGACGCTGGTAGAGCTCATAGGAGAGACGGCTGTGGATTTTCCCGGTCTTTTCCATTGTGTCCACCGCCATCAAGTTCCGGCGCGGCGTTTGAATGCCACCAAGACCCGAGAAAAGGCGCTCGACATCGGCGGAATGTGGAACGATGGAGGCCAGGACGATGGCCATACTTCTGAGCGCTTCGTGGTCTTCTTTTGGAATTGCCTCCCACCACTCCCTCGCGTCTCCCTGCCCTCCCGCAAACGGAGATTTGCACTGGTAGTAGCTCCCGAGATCTCTGACAAGCTGCCTCGCTTTTGGCTCGCTCCACTTCCATTGGTGTGCAATTGTCAGTGCCGTTTCAATCATGAAATCGAGTGAGTGTCCATGAACAGTTTGGGAGACAGCGAGTTTTCGACAGAGTGGGTGCAGGAATAGTGCGAGCCAATGAACGGGGGTGGCAATCTTCTGGAATCGACGGTCGAAAGTGGCCTTCGCGTGTGCAAGGAATTCAGCACTTTCCCCCTCCTCCAGTGTCGTCTTCGCCATCGTACGAGCGCAGCGGATGAGCTGGAGCATGCAATCGGCCAGCGTAGCCTGACGAGATTCGCAGTTTCCAAGAGCATCAACAATGGGCTTTGTGATGCGCGTGAGCTGGTTCAGCAATGGCCAGAATTCGGGGTCGTTCAAGATGATTGAAATGACGTCGGAGGCAACCGCAGAGAGCCCATCCTTCTTTTTCTGGGCATCCGGGCGGAGACAGATAATGGATAGGGGTTGGTGATGCGAGCCGACGCTGAGGCAGAGAAGGATGAGGGCATACCACCGAGATTAACAGTTCTTTTTAAGACCGCGCGGGACCTCCAGTCGCTTTGACTCGAATTTGAGCTGCCCCCCCCCCCCCCCCCCCCCAATAATGCGACCCGTTAAAGAAGGTGACCGCCCGGTTTGCCTTCGTAATGATTTTTTAAATCACTGGGTAAGCACAGATTTCGCCAACGAGCGTGTTCAGGCTATGCAAGAAGCAGGCGAAGGCGAGGATCCAGAAGAATTTCTGCTGGAAACTACGCCGGAAGGATTGCATGGTGGTGGGATTATCCGTGGTCAAGGCAATGAAGTTTCGCGCTTCCGGGACTCCCATGAGCTTGAGAGAATCACCGCAATATCGAGACACTTCGCAGCATTGCCGCGGTCTCCGGTGAGGTCGTCGAGGCTCATCACGATGGGGAATGAGTTAATTCCAGCTGCCACGACACCATAAATGCTGCGCTTCAATCGGTCTTCCCACCCGTCCTCCAAAAGGGTAAGAAGTTTGGAGGCTTGGAGGCGTTCCGCCTCACGGAGGAATACATCGGCTGCCTCGCTATTGAGGATGGTATGGGTGAGAGCATAACGACCAGGCGCGTCGTATGTAGGACGAAGGTCGTGCAGGAAGTCATGTAGGAAGGGATTTTCAACGCTTTGAAAAGCTACGTTGGCATGGATTATGAATCTATTAGTGGCCAGGTCAGATCCAACTTTCCACAATTTAAATCTCAACTCACCGAAGCAATTTTCGATCTGCAGATTTTTTTTGTGTCGTGGTCATGGCATTGTCGATGAAGCTGGAAAGCGACCCTTGAATTGTCTTCCGCTTCTTCCGAGTTGTGGTGACCTCGTTGACCTGGGTCTCGGTCGCGTCAATGTCGATAACCGCGTCGTCTGCATCCTTCGGGACCGAGGTGTTATCCGAAGGTTTGGAGGTCTTCTTTTTGTCGGCCATAAACCGAAGAGCTTCGGCGCGAGCAGGGCGGAGGCGCTTGCACAGTCGGCTGTCGGATAAATGTTGGGGGAGATGATTTTATCTCGCCCCTCAATGCAAGCCCCGGATGATTTGTCATCATCGCCGCCAGTAATTGCCCACTTCCAATCGTAGCGACCGGAGCGGATTCTCCTTCTTGTGCGACGTGTATGTGTTTTTAAATGGTTTTGGTATACACACTTGGGTTCTTTCGACAAGTGTTCGGACAATTTATTGGTGGAATGGTGGGACGTTGTAGGAGGCCAAGAGTGAAATGGGTGGCACAGGCACAGCGATAATTACACATATCATTTATTTCTAGTTACTAAATGCGGTTGATGCGGTGGACAATGCGATAAGTGGCCTCAAAGCGCTGAGCCTTGACCCACATGATCGAGTTTTGATTTCTCGGCGCTTAATATAATTCTGCCGGACACCACCCGATTAGGCCGTTCTGCCAGCCATTCTGCCGGGTCAAATGGCAGAATGGCAGCCTTCTGCCAACAACACTAGTCCTTGCGCCTTCAACGTTGAATCGTGTTCATAGCGCGCGCGTTCTCTAGGTATCTAATTTAGATCGGTGAGCGAGGCGTCCAGCGTCAGTAACCCGCTGCTCAAGAACCGTTGACCAGGGTCCGACCAGGGTCCAATCAGGAGAAGACCTTTGGTCCAACGATGAACGGCCTGATAAATCGTAACCTGGGCCCGGAACGGGAGACTCTGTGGGATAGCAAGAAGCGCGGCGGCCGGCCAGATACCACGCAGCTCCTGCGAGAGGTATATCATTCCTGGAATCCCGAAGGCAAGTGGTACGAACTTATTATATTCTCACTTGACTCGCCGCCGCAGTCGGCTTCATCCCCTCGAACTGCACAGGGAATTCTGAGATCATGGAGGGGTATAAGGCGGAGGACATACTTGCAGTAGGTGTCTCCTCCTGAAGTAGGCGCGGTGCTCGCTTATCGCAGTTTGGAACACTGTGGGATTTTTGAGTGAGCTTTGACGACCGCCGTGTACGATATTTATTTTAGATGCCGAATTCCTGTATGAATATCAATGACCTCTGGTTGAATAAAAGCCCGACAAAGACATGTATTCTTGCTCACAGGGGTGATGGCCATCGAGGACGTGTGTCCATCTTGAATATTCACTCACGAATCCATGTAACGAAAGAGAAGCGTTTTAGGTGCACCACGAGAGTAGCCACAGAAACTGTGGAGTACACCACTGAAGTCGTTCCGAGCGAAATGACGGTGCAGGAGAGGACGGGACTCGGACCTAGTCTGGAGTTTACCGCGCGCCCTTGTGTTAGGCGGTGGAGGGTATTACATAATCGTCGGAACTTGATTTCCATCAAAGGTTTCCCCGCATCAGCCTGAGCACGGCGGACAAAATTTAGGAGGCCAGACGGCCTGGACCTGAATTTCGAGAAGATCTGCCTCTTTAAAATTGTCGTATTTCCCATGGTCGAAGAGAAAGGCAACACTGTCGTACTCACGTGGCCGGTCCATCAAAATTCGGCATCGCGATTGCGAGGGCCAGGTGAGTGAAATGACCGAGACTAACTCGTTCATTAAACGAGGTACGAGTTAGATCCAATGAAGCGTCTGTCAAGAGAGACTACTCGGACCGGTGGATGCCGCTGAAAGCACGGGCAAACAGCGCGCAATCAGTGGCGGTGTAGCTTCCATTTTTCTGCATGTCGTCTCGTTTGGTGCAACATGGTTCAAGTTCAATTTTTCGAGTGTACTTTGTTCCCAAATCTCCTCCGCCAAGTTTCGGTCGAACATTGGGCTCTGAGCCTTTGCGCGAAGGATAGACGTGGATCACGTGCCGATCACGTCCGCAGACGCGTTGACGGGCTCGCAATCAACAAGTACAACTTTACAAGCTGATGTGGTTGAACAGAATATTATCTCGCGAGTGCCATCCCCTCGGTTAGGCGTAATCATCCCGGTAAAAACGCATGATTCATACGCATAATACAATACATACTAGCATAGAACGACAATACAGGGGGATACATCATACAATGATACAGACAATATAGCTACACAAGGGTATCTGGGAACAATAATTCGGGACACCAAATCAGGACAGGTATCTCATCATCCGATGTGAATCTGCCACATATCAGGCGCCCCAGCGCCTGGGGAGATCCCGAGGAACTTCGTGTTCCCCATGAGGAAATCAACGCGCTTGACACCCCCGCGCTTCTCCTCTGTGTAGCCGCGTTGCCCCCTCAGCCGCTCATAGCGCTGAGTGTACGCCTCTGATGCGCGCCGCATCAGCTTCCGCGTGCCCAGCGCGTTGAACTCTGCAGGCATGACGTTCGCGCGGAGGGTGCGGTACACGGCGGTGTGGACGTCGGAGACAGTGACGTACCGGCCGTTTGAGGCGGGAACGGCAATGGCCCAGGGGAGGTAGGGTGTGGCGAGCGAGATCGCGGGGAGGGGCGGGTAGACTGCAGGCTCAAGGAAGCCCGCAGATGAGACGCCCTTGTAGTGTGAGGAGATCGAGGACGGGTGGAGGGAGATGTCGTAGTTCAGGAGCGGGGTGTTTGAGACCGCTACGAGATCGTGCGCCCGGCCCTTTCCGGTGGATGCCTTGGTGTAAGAGCGCTGCGGGAAAAATGGGGTGGGTCCGGGGAGGCTAGTGTATGGCACAGGCGGTGGGGTCAAGGGCCCGAATAAAGCGTCCGATGACGAGGATGAAGGGCTCATGAGCGGCGGCGGGGAGTGGAATGTGTTTGCTTCAGAAAAACGGACTTGGTGGCGCCCTGGCATATAGATATGTATGGAGGCTAGGTTGAATCGTTACCCAGCCAGTGCACACCGCGACTTAAATACCTCAATGCATGGTGTGGCCCTGGAGATCTCGCAGTCCCAGGCTGACTCGTGCGTGACGAAAATATGCAACAGTGAATCATTTCTGTGCGCACAGCCGGTCATCAAGCCTATCCGGGTCGCGCCTCGAGGCTCGAGATATCGCGGAGGCGCGATGTAATTGTATTGCAGTTTCGTAATTCTACAGCTTTGCGGAGCCGCTCACGGAATGTCCTCTTGGGATTGTTCCGCTGCGCTGACTTAATCTAGGGGCTGTCCACGCACGTCGTCCACTCCATGTTCAGCATCGGAATTAAGGCCGCACAGTATGCATGCCGACGGACGTGCTGCAGGCCTGCTGCGAATGGGATTGACTCCTCCATGCCCGGCATCCATAAATAATGAAGCGCTGAGTGATGTTATTTACCGCGAAAAAGGCGCATCGAGTCCACAAAAAGACAACACACCCCACCATCAGTTTGCGACGATGTCTGCTCGGCATCTATCCTTAAATAAGCAACCACGTCTCCGTGGCGCCGCCACTCTCCTTCCTTCGCACTTGAAGGTCATCCCCACCTTGAGCTGCGCATTCGCACAGTTTTTCTCGACGCGGCTTGGCCGGCGTACCTAGCGTGGGTCCTAACCTCTCGCTTAGGATTCCGCATCCGGTTGCTAGCCTCGTGGGGGAGGAAGCCCTGGAGAGCGACGGTCTCTAACTACATGCAAATCCTTGGCATGAAAGGTCTAGTCACTGCTGCGAACACAAATCCCCATTCGGGTCCCGGGTGGAATGTAAATCACATGTGTTAGCGCCACCGGCTGGACTGCAGTGGACTGCCTCGGATCTACTGCGCAGTCGTCCTAAGAATGTATAGACTGACGTACCGACGAGCGATATTCTATGAAAAGAAACAATGACACGGCGATCCCGGAATAGGGAGGTTCAAGTGGGTTGCTAGAGGTAAACACAAGGGAAGCCGTGGAGGGGGAGGGGGAGGGGGAGGGGGAGGGGGAAGGATTTATGTGGGCCCTGTGCACACCCATACTGATAGGCACCGATTAATCAGGAATTTCTCGCGAAAAATGCCTCCTCTGCAGACAAATATCCTCAATCGTGGATAGCAGATGGACAGTACAGCGTGTAAAGTTGGTGTAAAGCATGAGCACGCAGAATGGTACTGGCTTCCGATAATTTCACTTGAGCGAGCTGCGGTCAGGAACAACGAACATGAAGGAGAGGGATGAACCCAACAGACCAAAGCCCAAACAATTGAAAATTCCGCTGTTGCGATGAAGACGAGAAGGAGGTGCCGGGCCGGAAGTAGCCGAGGTAATTAGATCTTTTGTGATGGCGGAATTTGCCGACGGGAGCTTTCTCAAGACTTTCTTTTAGCATTCAGGACTGCACTCCTTCTCCGTCTTAAATCTTCCGTCTTTCTCCTCGTCCAAAAAATTGGTTCCTCTATCTTCTGGCTTGCCCACCATGCCTTGCGCGCGCCATGATGTTGAAAATAATCGCACCGAGTTTTCCAGAAACGATTTACAGGCCACACGCCGGTGCTTCAGTTTCAGACTCGAGATCTCAAATCTCTGAGCAAATGCGGAGCCCGTCACTCCCGCCCATTATCATATATGCAATAGAATGTCGCTTGACCGCGGATGCCGGCGCCAATGTTAACCCAGTCCTGGAAAGGGGTTCATCAAGCTTTATCCGGAGTGCGCCTCGAGGCGGGAGATAACGAGGAGTGTATTGCAGTGTTCTTAAGTCTACAGCTTTGTGTTGGAGTGTGGCGGCCGACTTATCCACGTCCATTCACTCCACCCAGATTCCATGTATATAATACATATTCAACCTCGGCATAGGTGTGGGAAGCTTAAGGGGGCTGTGCTCATCCTCCGGTATCCATTTTCCCAGGCGCTAGGAATAGGGGTGTTGTGATATATTGCTTAGCGCGAATGAGGAAGGTGCGGTCCACAACAGGACTGCATCCCACCATCATTTTGCGACGCTGTCCGTCGGCATCTAAATGAGCAGCGAAGTTTCCACGGCCCTGCAAATACCCTCGAGCGCCTCAAGCTCAGTTGTCCAAGAGGCCGCTCGGATGGCGTACCTACTGCGGGTCCTAACCTCCCGCGTAGGATTCCGCATCCGGTTGCGAGCCTCGAGGTACGAAGCCGCGTGGTTGGCGACGGTTTCTACCCCGCGCGAATCCTTGGCAGGACTGCGGCACGGATCCCCATGGGGCGACCTCGGTGGAAGTTAGTGCAAACACATGTCAGCGCCACTGAGCTGGACGGCAGTGTACGGACTGCCTCAGAATTACTGCGCAGTCGGCTCGGAGTGCATAGAATGACGTCCTGGGATAAATAAACACTCATGTGGCGACCTAGGGAATAGGGATAGAAATAGGGGGGGTGCAAGTTGATTGAGAGAGCTAGACACGATAGGAACGCTGTGGAAAGACGGCGAATGGCCGAAAGAATCGCGGGAAAGTATTTGTGTGGGACCCATGTTGTTAAACACCGATTGATTATTGATTTCCGGTAAAATACCTCTTCTACAGGGGGGATATCCACGTCAGGCACAATAGTGCATAGCAGATAGACAACCAAGGCAAGGCAGTAGCAGTACAGCGTGTAAAGTATGAGCACCAGAATCGCTTCCAATTATGGCAATGGGAAAGAAGCGAGGCATTCGGGACCGGGCACACCGAAGTAGGTTGGTCTATGATATTAGGTGGACTTCTCGGGGATGCTGGCTGAGGCAATCATAGTGGCGTCGGGAGAGAGGATATCCAGCGCGGGTACCTCCCGTGTCACGACACGTTCAGCTCCCATACGTGGACGCCATCCAGTGGACCGGAGAGCCCAAGGAAGTGCGTCTTGCCCATCAAAAAGTCTACTCGCTTGACGCCCTTGAGCGCCTCGATCTGCCGCTCGCCCTCGCCGGCCAACTGGCGACATCGGGTGAAATACGCCTCATCCACACTGCGTCTTGCCTCGGGCGACGGCAGTGTGTCGTATTCTGCGCGGCGGACAGCCAGCCGGAGGCTCGTGACGACGGACGTGAAGACGTCGAGCACCGACACGAATCCCCCGAGCTGTGATGCGGAGACCATGATAGGCCATCCGAGATGGCGGCACATGACGGTGAGCGCAGGCAGTGGGGGGTAGGTCGCCGGATCGAGGAAGGACGGTGTTAATTGCGGGTTGAGGGTGTGCAACGGAAGCGCCAGATCGCAGTGCACATTTGGCGGACTGAAGGGGGCGAAGGAGAGCAGGAGATGAATCTGGGCGCGCACGCAGAGTGGCGGAGAGGGGGAGTCTTTGTTCCGAGACGGCAGGCCGAAGAGATAGGGAGAGGGCCATGGGCTGTACATGACGGGCGCTGGGGGAACCACGGGCGTGTGCGGCGATTCCTGACGAGGGGGGGCCGGACGTGGAGAGTCCACAGCGGACTCCGGGAGCTGCGGCGGGAGCGGCGCCGACGGGGATGGTGGGAGAGAGGAGGTAGAGGCGCCGGGCGACGGCGACCACGGGAGCGGGGAGTACATGATGTTGGTGCTGGAGAAGTGGACGCTCTTCATCGCGGGAGACGGTGAGGGCTAACGAGTAAGTTTGATATAAATGGGATACTCCGATACTGCTTTATTGATGGGAGAGGCGGAGAGCCACCGATGCCGTGATAGATTGGTTGTCATGTCACTAAGTATCCCCTTGATGAGTACTCAAATAAATACGTACTGCCATTCTTGATTCAGCCCGTCATTACAGAGTTGAGACAGAGAAAAGTGCGCCAGTGACACCAAATATTCTCAAGGAAAGCCCTCTGACGCGGCGAGCTTTGTGGACGATGGAGGAATTCAAGCAGTATAATGTTTATAAGAGTATGACGGCGCCGGGCGTGAGTCTCCGTTGTTTCCATGGTCCCAATCAAGAAAATCTTGTAATTGTGTAATACTACCTACCTACCTACTAGTCACACCCATTTTAGCTTCAGTGATGCGCCCAGAGTGAGAGAGACAGTGGCTAGCCAGAAGATGGTGATACTTACGACTCGACTAGTATACAACCGAGATCGTTGCAGATGTCGTCCGAACTGGGCAAGCCCCCGTTTTAGTCTGTTTCAGTCGTATCGTGTAACAACCCAAGTTTCAGTCGCGGATGTGGAGGTGGAGGAGATCCAGAGATTTCGACGTGGCAATCGCGATTCAGACTCCGACCCACGAGATCAAATCACGCCCTCGTGATGCGGTGGACGCGACGCGTCAGAAAGATGTCAGAGATCCGGGAGGCTTTCCTCACCTGCGCTGACTGACAAGGTGAATGAGATTTACTCTATGGAAAGTTCTGCGCGTCGGACATAAGTACATAGTGGGAGAATAACTTTGAATAAAACAAAATAATGGGTTTATGTGCAATGTCGAGCCAATCATTCAGAGTGATATGGGAGCCTCGCATATTGTGGCTTTATGTGAAACTTCGGTCCTAGGATAAATGGCTGTCTGAAGCCTTTTAAACTCCGCGAACTGCGATCCGTGATGATGGATTGCCGTGGTGCCGGCGCCGCCCAAGGCATTTTGATCCGGGCCGCGCACCGCCGTCTCCCAACTACGGCTGTGAGCAAGGCAAGTCGGATGTCTGTTTTACATCGAATGCCTCCTTGTTTCCTCTGCAACTAATTGATCCTCTGCATATGAAGGTCCTCCGATCACAAATTCGTGGAGTTTACGTGTGGCTTAGACTCGTACTGTCTACGATCTGCAACAATGTGACGAACACGTCGCCGTTGCCTACGGCAAAGAGCTCGCCTTATTTTTTTGCCAATCGTAGCCAGACTGTATTACGAGTCTACCCGTGGTTTGAGGTCCAGGGCGAATTTGGCGCCTGATCGTCTGATGGAGGCGATGCAGGGCATCGCCTCTCAGGTCCTTGACGTCCACAATGATACCCCAAGAACTCGTCGAGGACACGAAATCCCTGCGGGAATGCGCCATAGCTTCCTCTCGCTTCGGTGAGCCGAGGCAACGTGTGATATTCAGCTCGCTGAAGCTGAACCCCACCGCTACCGGTGCGTGGTCCACCCGCCCCACCAAGTGTCCACATATCGCGGCATACCTCACAACCATCACCTTGCTCCTCTCCGTCCGATACACCATGTCTCCGGCGGTTCAAAGCCTCGAAGACCTACTGGGGAAACTAACCAGCGTTCAGCCAATGGGACGATCTGGCTCCGGGCAGTGCCCAGCGCCGTCCATTTTATCCAGCAGCAGCAGTTGACGGAGGTACAAGTGAAAATCCGCGGCCTAGGTCCCGCCAGCGGCAAACTGATTTCCGCCATGACGTCCACCATCGAGACCATCCATCTGGAATGTGGCAGTATGTCGCGCATTTAAACGCCTTGCGGCGCTGACAGGTCCTGGGCAGTGCTCCGAGACCCGTCCATTCCGCCCCTGCCACCGCTCGCCGCACGTCGCTTCGTCGATCTCGTGGAGGGATCATTCACCTTCCATGTAAGCAATGAGGAGGAGCCTTGGCTCCGCAGTAGCCTCTCTTTTCTCCTTGCGCTCAGCCCCCCGACTCTCGAAGAGATAATAATCACATCTCTCCGAAATCCCCGCGTGTTCCGCCCTCCCCCCTTCCAGGCAGAGACAATGACTGCTCTGGACGGACTCGTCTCCGTTTCCACAGAATCCCCCCGCATCCGCTGGTGCCAAACTCGACGTGACCCAGTCACTGATCGATTTCATCGCGCTCGTGGAGCGGGCGATGCCGCGGACGCACGCGAAGGGGAAGCTTATCGTTCAACGCTACTCGGCTGGCTGGAGACGGGACATCCCGTTGGTGGGAGGACGTTGCGCACGGAGGTAAAGCAGCCGTCGCGGGTGAGATGCTCCATGGTAGTGGCTGAAGCTGAAACGGAGTCGCGGAAATATGACAGAGTGCTCCCTAGGGTGGTGGTTAAATCACTGGTTGAAATGAAAATGGAGAGGGATTTGTGTGGAGCCCTTGGGTTGCAAATTTGGAGAAGAGCAGTCGTGGATACGTCATTTCGGGCGAGAGCCGAGTCCCACTAATGTGCTGGCTGAAATGCTCCTTGGTGAAAATGCCGAGATCCCGTATCAAGGTCTGGGGATGGTGTCCAGATCGGGTGCATCGAGAAAATATTAGGACTCCAGACAACCACGTGTGTTGAAATTAGATCTTGATCGTGCTATGCGTAGGTGGTTTCATACCACCGGATAAACCCTGATATTTGGTACAGTGGGACGAGTACAGTGACTGGGGAGCGGGGTTGGATAGAATGCCTCGGTCTGAGGGATTTTTGAGGCTGGGATCTCGGTAAAGTACTTGGATGCAAGGGCCTGTAAACGGCCTTGGAGCAATACTGGTGAATTGTGGGGCTGAGTCTTGCCCCCCAATGCACGCATCCGGAAAATCAAAATCTTCCTTAAGTCACGACCCCTTTCGGCCTTGGTGCATTTTGCCATTTTTCGCACTTCCCTGCGCTGGACAATATCCGAACCAACCGTGTTGTTGCTTTGTTTTTATTTTTATTTTTCAAAAACTTCCGATCATACGCCCGGATTTCTTCTTCATCTGGCCTTAACTCTCAGCCACATCTCCGTTGGAAGCCATAGTCGAACCTTCGATGCATGAACACCAAACCGTGTTGTCTCCTGTTTGTTTTCACAAGTTACCTCCGATCACTTTGAAAAATGGCCTGCTCGAAAAACGTTTCCCTGTTCAAAGAAGGCCTTCCAGACCATCTCAGTCCCTGCCCAAGATCATAGGCTATCCTTCGCGATGCCATACATAGCAGCATGGCGCAGATGGAAGCGCGCGGGGCCCATACCAGCACGTGATGAACGTGTAATTTGCCACCCCGAGGTCACTCGATCGAAACGAGTTGCTGCTAGCTCTCCTTTTTGACTCATAGTCCCATCCCGCCCCCCCCCTAGAATCCCTGTCCGCGAGTTGAGAAGGTTTGGTAAGCTCAGGATGTCACCGATTGGTTTTGATTTTGTCCCCGCGCGCTTCCATCTGCGCCGTGGATATTGATCGGATTCGGAGCTCGATCGCATATTTAATCATGTTCCTTTTTGGGCTTTTCAATGCACGGATACAGTTGTTCACGAACGGTCGACTCTGGATACCGGACAGCTGAGCTCCGCCAAGCTGGAGTTCGCTTAATTGCATAGAGACGATAACCTCGTTGTGCTGGCAATGCTACTGTTCAGAATTTAACCATAGTTATTCGTGCACGGTACTCCATCCAGTGTGCATAGCTCGACTAGTCAATTGCATGCTGATTCGTAATGAACGAAGTTCTGTGGCAGAATCGAGAGCAAAAAATTCAGATGAACTACACGAAGTTCTACACAGCTATCTGCTCTACGTACTGCTCAAGAAGCCCATGAACCATGTCTGCAATCGAGAATGCGTCTGACCAGAATACAACGGACAAATTGAGCCCGTAGAGTTCTTCGACGCGTTTTCGTAGTTGCGCGAACATGATCGAGTCAACGCCGCGAACACTGAGTGATTCCGAATCATCTGTGTGATTGTCAGAGTCAGAAATGGCAGGTTCAATGTGAGACGGATAAATTCCTACCCAATTCTTCCCCTGGCCCAATTTCCAGCACATCCCGAACGCACATTATCACCGACGCTCGAAACTCCTCGGCGCTCATTCTCCTGCGCGGCCCCTTGATCACCTCGGGATTCACCGCAACATTCTGTTCCACATGCGGTACGGACTTTGTAGCGCCGGCACTATGTCGTGATGGTACATAGGATGGATAACGCCGCACACGCTGAAAGGGATACGTAGGAATGACAGTGGTCTCAAACACTCCTCTTTGAGCGTACAGCGCAGAGAAGTTTGGCGTGATTCGGTGATTTTGGAAGAGCGCGGCCAAGGCGGTTAGAAGTGCGATTTCTTGATTGTCCCCCTTCTTGGCGGACAGCGCCAGCGTGGAACTCGGAGTATGGCCGTTGGCAAGCAGGAGAGACCAGCCAATCGTCTGGGGCCCTATATCGAGGATGGCCCCAATAGAGATGTCCTCTTGAATAGCTGCAGCCGCGCGGGAGAACAAGACGGGCTGCCGAGCGTGATCAACCTACACAAGGACGGTGGTTCAGTTTGGATAATTGACGAGCGGAGTCGGCGCCATACCCAATGATTTGAGTGCAGAATTTTCCCCGTCAACACTGGCTCACCTAATAGAGTCGAATATAAAGTCATCTGCAACGGGGTAAACAACGCCGAGTGGTCCACGGACCACTTGTACAATCCGGGGATCGCACGATCGACGCATGGACTGTGGAAGCCCTGATCTACATGCAGGCGTGTAGCCTTTATATTGTGGCGTTTAGCGGTCAACACCAGCTTGTCGATATCTTCCGACATGCCAGAGATAGCAACGCTTTGTGGACTATTGATGACTGAGACGGTGAGAAGGCTAGTGAAATGCGCCTTCTCCAGGGCTAGAATTTCCGAAACTTTGGCCTCGGTCGAAGCCATAGCGACCATCCCCCCTGGACTTTCACAGGGAGGTCGGAGAAGACGCGCGCGGGTGATCACCAAATCGAGGGCAACGTCGAATGTAAGCCCCCCAGCGATTACTGATATGATGCATTTGGCGAGGGCGAGCCAGAGAGTTGAAGATGACATACCTGCAGCCGTAATTTCGCCCAAACTATGTCCGATGACGGCACGGGCCTCGATTCCCAGCTCTTTGAGCCACCGACATGCGGAGTACTGGTAGATGAAAATGCAGATCTGGTCCGTTTCACTGCGGCCGTGGTCGTGATTCTCGATAGCACCATCGAGCAGGATCGCTTCAACGGGAACTCCGCACAGAGCGTGTGCTCGGCGGCCTGATTCTACGATCAATTCACGGAATCTGGAATATTTGGCCGCGAGGAAGGCCGCCATTCCGGGAAACAGGCTGCCTTGGCCGGGAAATGAGAATGCCACGGAGCCGGAGGCGCGCCCTAGATGGCTGGGAGCTGATACATCGCGTTCCAACTGTCTGATGAGGTCCGAGAGGTCTGTGGCGACGCAGGCGAATCGATGTTTGTAATGCTCCCGCCCAACGCACGCTGTATAGCAGATTCTATGGAAAGAGCGCGAATCTGCACATTTGAGAAACGAAAGATAGGTGTCGAGGTAAGCCCTGAGAGCGGCGGCGGTTTTGGCGCTGACCACGAATAGCATCGGCCCTGTATGAACAGGATCCTCAGGGACGAGAGGCTGCTCAGGACTTTCCAAAGCAATTTCTGCCAAAGTGCCGGAGAAACCATACGACCTTGTAGATGGGCGCGATGAGGGTGGTCACGTAATTTGAGAATGAATGCTACGCACATTACCAAGGCCCGCTGTGGTTTGTCGGCTTGGAGCGGCACAGGCTTCCCGGAGATAACGAGAGGGACAGCAGTACAGTCGAGCGTAGGGTTAACGTTGTCTTCACGGAGATGAAGAAGGCCAGGAACAAACTTCTCCTGAAACGAGAGCAGGACGGAGAGGATGCCGACTAGGCCCGCAGAACACTCGGTATGTCCGAGAGCCGATTTGGATGCGCCAAGTATCAAAGGATGGGCGCGAGGAAGCTGCGCAGAGGAAAACACTTCGTTTATCCCTTGGATCTCGCAAAGATCGCCCAAGGCCGTCCCTGCGAAATATAAATATTCAGTGAAAGGGAGAGGAAGTCCGATTACCTGTGCCGTGTGTCTCAATAAAACTGGAAGAACGGTCAGATATTGAATGGATGATAGCAAAACTTCTCACTCGATGTGACTAGGATCAAGCTGGATTTTGTGCAACAGTGCACGATGGAGCGCCGCCTGTGACTTCATATTTGGTGCTGCCAGCCCTTGGGACTGTCCATTATGTGCGACTTCGGTGCCGTTGATTATCGCTAGAATGCAGTCCTCGTCACGGATCGCAGCGCGTCGCGTCTTCAGAATGAACGCCACTGCGCCTTCGGAGGGGACGTATCTACGGTAAGACATGTGAGATATAAGGTCGTGGGACGATCAAATCCTTACCCATCGGCCTCCGATGTAAATGTAGCACACCGGCTGTTGGGGGATGTCATCCCCTGCGCAGTTAGGAACCTTTGAAGCGCTCAATAAGCGGTAGGCAATGTTGGCAATATCCGTACATGAAGGAACCAGGCCAGCAGTGGGTATTGCTTGAACACACGATGGCTGACTCGCCGGCACCAGATTGAAGGTAATTGACCGCTGTGATCGAGTTAGTGCAACGCTAGCCAACCGTTCAATCTCGGCTTACCTTGGTCGATGCAAACGATCCCGCCGCTACATGCCGTATCGACTGTCAGGGATGGACCATGTACGTCGAGGAGGCTGCAGAATAAAGATTAATGACGTGAAGAGAACGAATCGCGAACTCAAACTAGCTGATTCGCCCGCTTGCAGTACTTGGCGCCCTCCCGGTACCATAGAATCGTGTATACGCTGGTCAGAAGTGAAAAGACGCGACAGAGATACAATGCAGCACGTACCTTCGTACCCATGTGCTGCGTGTAACAGAGTCTCAAACCCATCGTCTTTGGTCGCGACATACACCCCCATGTTGGACCCCTTCAATTTGGAGATGGGGATGTTGGCGTTCTCTAGGGCTTCGAACGCCACCTCGAGTGCGAGCCGCATCGTCGGGGAAACATACAGCGCCTCGGTAGCGGTCAGGCCAAAGAAGCTGTAGTCGTAGCTCGCAACGTTCAGAAGGCCCGCCTTTTCGAAACAAATATCACGCGGGAAAAAGCTGGGATGGTCCCAGCGATCTGGGGGAATATCAGTGATTACTGAGTCCCTCTTTCCCAAGAGGAGGACATCGCGGAAAACTTTATGATTGTCGATTGCTCCAGGCAGCCGGAAGGCCTTGCCGACGATAACGACATCATCTGTAGGATGGCACGTGCGACTTCGGTTAACTACCGGCGGCGGCGGATGTGAGCTCGCCGCCAGCAGACCTTGGACGGTATTGATTAAGGAGGGGAGATTGAGGTGGATATAGCAGATGTTGGGCGGAAGCACGACGCGCCCATTCAGATGTTTGTTCAACGTGTCCGCGATTTTGACTGCCAACAGCGAAGTCATGCCAAGCTAGACAGAGAACACGTCATCCTTATGCCGAAGGGATTTCAATGAACACTACCTCAGCAAAGGACATAGAATTCAACATATCCGCGTCCAAGACACCCAGGGCCTTGCGAACGATATGTGCTATAGCAGCCCCGACTGTAAGACGAAATCAAATCAACACCAAGTCGCCTTATAAAGAGGAGAATGACCTTGTCCGTGAGGTTCATCGGTGTGGACGGCGGCGGAATGCATGGCCGCGATTGCTGCGCCGCATGCGCTTTCGATTTTCTTGCGAAAGACTTCCCTCTTCCGGGTCAGAGGTATCGTCTGACCGTGGTGCAGGATCAGCACGGACGACCATGCAATGCGAAGCGCAGGGAGGAGATCGCGATTTATGGGCGCCAGAACGCGTGCGACCTCAAGCTTGGCGGCGTGCACATCTAGGAGCGGCGTCTCCGTATCGTTCGCCGTTTCAAGCTCCACAATCGCATAGACAGCCGTCGATGCCCCGTTAAGAAACATGTCCCCAATTACGCAGGCATTGCGAATGAATCTAGAGGCACATAGCGCGTTCTGGATTGGGCGCGGATCTAAAGTTTCACCGCTTGTCATCTGGGAAATATGTCGTGCCTGCGTCGCGCGATCACAACTGGAGCACGCACTTGGATAAAATCCGTGGTTCTTCCAAGCCACAGGAATTTCCCATCGTGCGTGCGACTGTACCGGTCTCCCGTTCGGAACGTCACCCATCCGTCCTCATCGACAGAAAAAGATCCATCATCGTGCCTGATGTATCCGTGCGGAATCAGTCTGCTCTTCACGACGAGCTCGCCTTCTAAAAATTAATCAGTACCTTCAACGAGAAGTAGGAAGCGTCAGTCACCGGCTTCGTCCCCGATTAAGGACAACTCCGCATCCGAGATGAGGCTCTCGTGCGCGAACCCGGAGAATGCCTCCCCCGCTGGTCCAGCAAAGATTGCGCCTCCGGTTTCGGTCATCCCAATCCCAACGACAACCGGAACGCCGTTTTGGGCTGCCCAGTCGCACACGTCACGATCCAACATTGCCCCGCCGCATTCGAGCATGATCATGTCTCGCAGGGAATTCAGAAGCTCGCCGTTCGCGGGAAAGGCGCTTTCGCAGGCCGCTTTCAACCCACTCAAGACAAATGGAACACAAGCAAACGCCGAGACGTTTTTATCCAGTATGCCGGTGATTACCAGAGATGTCAGGTCGACTGGGGCTGTCGATTCGGTTACGCTGGGGTAGGTGATGGGGATCGAAGCAAAGACATAGCAGCCCGCATTCATGAAGGTAGCCGTCCCGATGTCCTATTTATGAGTGAGAAGATTGACAAGCTGAAGAGCGGGAGGTGAACCTGCATATAAGATAATACATGGGACCAGGGCGCCCATCCCAAAACCCGAATGCCATCCATGTCCCTGCTGGGTTGCCGGCGGCGCCACCAGCCGAGTTTCGAACGACAATTCATAAAAACCAATTGGTGCGTTAGAGGAACTGCCTAAGGGAAGTGTCAGTTGGTGGTAGCCCGTCAGAAATGAAATCTAGCCTTGAGGTTGTCGGCTGCAGTGGCCGACGACGTGAAAAGATAGAGACACGGGCGATCCGGGTGGGGAAGCGGAGGGCCGGCACGGACCACATCATTTGTTCCATACTTCAGATTCAAGGCGGGGATCGTAGAGTGCTTGGGATCGAACGACAGGATACAAAGATCGAGCGCTGAAGGTCGACGAAATGAACAACAAGGAACAGGGTTTAACAATGGATATACGCATACCTGCGGCGCCCGCAATATTAGAGATGTCTGTCGTTGATAAGACCAGACATGTCGGTTTTACGAGCTTGAGCATGCTAGCAAGGAGGACAGAGGGAGCATGCGCATCGATAGGAATGAATATGCCACCCAGTTTCCAGACCGCGAGCATAAGAGCGAAGATGTAAGGGTGGTTCTCGCACACGGAGGCGAGCCTGGGGAAGCATCCAAGGGATCGTAGCAGCTCGTCGGCCATCGCGTTCGAGACAGTGTCCAATTGGGCGTACGTCCACGCGTGAGGACCACATTCGAGAACCCTGCGTCCAGCAGTATCGGGGTTTCTTGCAACATCAATAAAGACCTCAAGGAGGGACGACGGGGGATTCAGGGCCATGATTGAGCGCAAGACGGTCGGCGCACCTCATGGTTTAAAGGAAAGAGGAGTTGTTGTGACGTTGGTTGGTCCTGAAAACAAGGGACTCCGTGGGAATGAGGAACCCAAAGGGGTTGCAGACTTCTGCACCCGATAGCAGTTATAAACGGATCTTTTGGACAGGATCACTGGACCGGGGGTGAAAAACTACCGAGGGGATGGGACGGTACTCATTCCGCTCCCAAGCCACACTCATCATGGTTCAAGGGGCATGGCGTAAATTTACTAACATAAGACCCTCATTCTGTTTCAGCATCGGTTCAAATCTAGCATGAAGCTTATTGGAAATGGCCTCCCGCGAATGATGAGGAGAATCCGACGATCTCCAACCTGGGGCTGCGCCACCTTCGGGCCTGCCTGGGGCATGCCGGGCCATTGGTTTGGTTGGATTTTCCATGTTAAATTAACTCTGACAGACGTTCACTCGTTACGTACGATTCATTGAGAACAATCCATGCGCCACATTAAACAGTCGGTGAAAATCCGGCTCTTTACACAATTAGAGGCTAGGGTTTTGACGTAATTTGCATCGCTATGCGGATTGTCACGTCCTCGGAACCCTATCATACAGTTGAGGAAGGAGGAGTAGAAGGAATTGAGGTAGCCTTTCGCAGTCATTACCCGACGCCCTGGGTCGGCGCTGTAGCTCCGCCCGATTAGAGCGTTCTTCCAATGTAATTTGACCATCCCAGGGAGGTTCAGGCCACATGCCAACACCGGTCCGCGTCAAAGCCGTGATCCAGGGCCGCAGACTACCACTTGACGACAGATTCGTAATTTGCGGCCAGAATGTTAACAAGTTTAGCTTGGGACGACAGGCCAATAATGGGAGTACAGTTCTAGAACACCCCAGGATAACTACTCTGCTTCTCTGAATTGTTAAAAGGCGCATAGCCTTACTAGCGAACTGGCTGTTTGAAATGCTCCTTTTCCCCTCCAACTGGACCCTGGTTTCTGTAATCGCTGCAGTCGCAGTCTGTGTCGGACTCCTTGTCCCGTATTTTCGGGATTTCTATCGCATTCGTAAATATCCGGGGCCACTTCTGGCGAGATTCACTTATGGGTGGCTCTTATGGGCCGGAGTCACTCGGAGGCGGTCACGGATAATCCACGAGCTGCACGAAAAATACGGTAAGTATTCGTTCAATAGATTCTCACCGAGCCCTACTGATTTGAACAGGTCCCATAATCCGTATTTCGCCCTCCGAAATCTCCTTTAGCAGTCCAGCAGCACATGCCGACATTTATTCCTTCAACAGCAAGGTGTCAAAATCTAGGTTTTACGACGCATTCGCGACCATTGGATTGACGAACGTCTTCACGACGCGCTCGAGGACTGAACATGGCCAAAAGCGCAAGCTCCTCCACCCCATATTTACAGCTGAGGTCGCCAGGGAATTCAGTATCCGCACTTCCTTAATAATTTCCACTCTGCTCGATGAATGGGCGGCACGTTACGCCGCCAAGGATGACTATACATGGTTTGATTGTGTCCCTTGTGAGTACGTCCCCTACTGCGCTCGCATAGAAGGTCGATCCTCATCAGGGATTACATTTTTATCCTTCGACGAAATGGCCGATTTTATCTTTGGCGAACCTTTTGGAATGATACGGGCTGTCTCCGACGCGGTCCTTATGCCTAAGGACCCGCGATTAGCGTTTGATCACTCGGATCTGCCCAAAGACTACCCGCTACAAGAGATCTCCTTGATGCAAGTCATTTCCAAGCGCGAAACGTACAACTATATTGTTGGTGTCCTTCCTCCGTGGTGGAAGGCCGTCGGGAGACGTGTACTGGGCAGCCAAGCTCGGGCGTCGGTGATCTATTCCGGTTTTATTGCGCATAAGGTCTTTCAACGCCTGACAACACTGGCCGCGGCCCCCGGTGATCTCGTCGGCCGCTTTCTTGACAAAACCAACGCCCAGGTAGCCAAAGCCTCTTCCCTCCCTTCCTTCCCATCCTGATATGTATCCGCGAGAATGAAACTTTCCATCGAGACTCGTTGATCTCCGAGCTCATAACGATCCTAGTGGCTGGCTCGGACACCACCAGAAAGTTGAGCTTCCTTTCCTTCGGGCCTTCGGGTACTCATCTGGCACCGCAAAGTTCCCTCATTGCCGCGATCTATTACCTCGCGAAGTCCCCGGATGTCCAGCGGACCCTCCAAAATGAACTGGACCTCCACATGACCTCGCTAACACCCGCTGTTGCCGATATCGAAGACCTGCCGCTCTTAGGTGCCTGTCTCAACGAGACCTTGCGCCTGTTTTCTCCCGTCGCGATCGGCCTTCCACGCACAGTGCCGGCGGCGGGCCTCATTATTTGCGGAGAGGCCTTCATTGGTGGGACGACTGTCGGAGTGCCCATATACAGCCTCCACCGGGACCAATCCGTGTGGGGTGACAATCCCGAAGAGTTCAGGCCGGAGCGATGGCTCCACGATGGCGCGAAGAAAAGCGTATATGCGTTCAAACCCTTTTCGGACGGACCTGCGTACGTGATAACTTATGGCCCTGTCAACGGACAGTTGAACAATGATCAAATTTGCAGGACCTGCATCGGGAAGCAGCTGGCGCTGGTGCAGTTGCGGGTTATGATAGCTGCTATTTTCAAACGGTTTGACGTCGTTCTCGAAGATCCTGCAAGTCCGGTGAGCACTTGCCAGAATTACTTGGTCCGAGCGACTTACTGTTGGACCAGTTGCACGTCGAGGATTGGTTTGTCCGAAGAGCAACACATTGCCGGATCGCTGTTCGCCCTCGCTGATCGGGGAAAGAAGTGTCGGACCTACAAGTACGCCGCGATTGAGGATCTGCCATAACATACATAGCACCCGATTGAGCAGAACCCATTCATTCCACATGTTCACTTGTCCTGAGACGAAGCCACCGCGGGTCCAGTGCTATGGTTGCATCTGTAACCGGGGGTTCTCAGTAGAAGTCTCTGGCAGCGAATTAATTGATCGCCAAGGCACTACATATACTGCTACTGGACCAACCGTTATTTTAAACGTCAGCTTAAGGTGGTAGACTACCCCCGCGCCAGTAGCGCAGATAACAGACGCTCGGCTTGTTCCTCGACATCGTACCCCATGACTTCGTCTCGCATCTCAATAGCTGTATAAAATTGAGAAAGATGCGAATCTGGAAGGGATGAATGAACAACTTACATCGAAGGTACAGACCCCGCTTCGCGGGAAGATGTTGCTGCTCAAAGGATTCTATCGCCACGAACTCCGCCCGCTGTTTGCGTAGCGTCTGATATGCAACGAGCCGGCTGTCAATTGCGCTTGGTGGCGTCCTCTCAGGTAGCAGCACGCCAAGTGCAACCGCGTCCTCGAGACCCATGCCAAACCCCTGGCCGAGGGCTGCGCAGCGGTACGTTAGCTAGCCATTACGGGACTAAGATAACATGACAAACTTGGGAGAGACGCGTGGGCTGCATCACCCATTAAACAAACGCGTTTGTTAATCCACGTCTTGAGCGGTGGCACGACCCGCATCTGCCAGACGTGGATGTTGTCCGCGAGTTGGAGGAGACGCTTGAATCGAGGATGGTAGTCCGAGAAAAAGTCCAGTAACTCTTGCTGGGTGACGGGAGTGTTCCATGCTACAACACATGAGACATGTACATTCGTCCGGAACGAAATACAAACCAACGGAATCCTGGTCTCGTCGATCCTCGTGCACCGCGAGGACATTTATCATGGTTCCTCCTCGACAGCCATAGATTATTATAGTGCGATGATCGATCACTGCGGGTTCCAAGCTCGGCCTCGACACTGGAGCAGAAATTACCCTCGCGCCCATGGGCGGAGTCTTCACAATCCAGTCCAGCTCTGGATACGGATCAAGTGCGTCGGAATGGGTGAGCCATCGGAATCCCGCCGTTCGAGACGGGGGTATGGCGATATCTTCACCGAGGACGAATGAGCGAATGGTAGACTTCCTTCTGTCAGACACATTTCACGAGAGCTGAGTTCAAGAAGCTCACGCGAATTCCGTCAGCGCCAATGATCAGGTCTGCTGCACGGATTGCCCCATCCTCAAGCGTAATCGAGCAGGCATCGACGTCGCACGAAATAATGCGACAGTTGAGGAATAATTTCGCCGGTGGACCTTGCCCCTCGTCTTCAAGGGCGAGCCTTCTGAGCTCATTGTGCAGATCGACGCGGTGAACCATGAGCCAGGGCTGAGAATCATTAATTACGATCCCGTCATGGCTAGAACGTACTCACCATCCCATAACGTGCCTCATAGTCTGTATTATCGCTCTTCATGCCTACGGTCCCGTTATATGCCATCGACGTGAACTGTGCAACCAGTCAGCGGGAACAGCAAAAGAGCACGGACGCACGCAGAGATTTTCCACAGGGTTAAGGTTGTCAATATTACACCCGAGGCCGCGCAAGCATCGTAGGGTGTTGGGCGGAATGGCTAAGCCGGCCCCGAGCTCGGATTTGAAGCTGGAGCTCTCGTAGATCTGGTAGAGGGCAATCAGTACAAAAATGCATAGGAAGCACCGTGGACATATACGTGCATTGATGCGGTGGCCTTGGCGGCGCAATGCAACGGCGGCGGCAAACCCAACTAGACCGGCTCCGACGACAATTATGCTGAGCGGAGGGATATCTTGCATCTCGGCGGGGGGCGGGTTTGACATCGCGGTAATGGAAGAACGCTGAGCCGGCTAATGAAATGACAATAATCCGAACCTCGAACTAACTCCGCCATTGGATCGGAGAAGTCGCGGCGGCTATAAATGACTTGAGCCCAGCCGCGGCAAGCTCCGCTTCTCACAGACAGGACTTCTGGGAACGTTATATATAAGCCCACCGCTGTCAACGGGCCCCTTGCGCAATGGCACTCACCTGGACAAGTCTGGCGGCGGGGTGCACGGTGATTGCTGCCGCCGTAGCCTTTCCATTCATCCGAAAAGATTACCAAACGTTCCTGAAGATAGGCCCATCATACGCACCTCAAAATCTTCGCGGATACATCATCGTCCTGGTGCTTGCGCTCTTTCGCCAGGAGCAGACAGGGCTCGATATTTATGACCGTCTCCCCGAGAAGCGCCGCTGGCTAGCAGACCTGCCTGCGCGCAAGGGCCCGCGTCCACGGACCACGAGCCACATCATCCAGCGTCAGGTGAGATTCGGTGGTACCCAGTCTGTGCGGAGGCGTTAACGCAGACCCAGCTGGATCAGCATGTCGACCAGGAGTTCGCCGCCCGAGTTCTGAAAGGCGCCGTTATCCAGCGCGTGCAAGGTCGACACACGGACAAGACACACCTCGCGCTCTCCAAATTCGAGTTCCATGCCGAGGCGATCTTCTTGCGGCCGGCGGTGCCGATTGACGACCCGATGAATATCCCGAGCCACGACACGGTGCGGCGGACCAAGCGGGAGATCGCGCACATGCACGACTATCACGACTCCACGCTGCATCTCGCGCTCGCCGCGCAAGATGGAAAAGAGGTCGTTTCGAAGGGGTGGGGGCAGAGACATCCGCTGGCGGGCCCAGGCGTTCCGGGTCCTCCGACAGAGTGGACATTTTTGTATGCGCCGCGGGACGATGAAGAGGTGAAGGTGGTGGAGATGATCATCGAGGCGTCCATCGGGTATATGACAGACGATGCGTCTGGTAAGATACCTAGTTAAATAATGAGGACCTGTGCAATAATTAGGCTTGGAATTGGATGAATGAAAACTTCCCTGTCTCATTATCAAAAGGGATGACGCGCACTCATCCGACACATCCATTGAGCTAGAGACGATGAAATAGCCGGTGAAACAAGAGAAAAAGATGTCAAGCAGGATAGGCCTCGATGAGGACTGAAGCACCCGACGAATTCCCAAGGATGGGAAGGATTCCGTTGGCAGTTGCTGCAATGAATGCAATGAGAACGAGGGCCCGGGCCGGACATAGCCGAGGGATTGGGTCATTTGATACCGGGATTTGCCGTTGTGCCGAGTGGTCTTTTTTTTTGAGCGTTTGGTATAATGAAACTCAGTCTGCAGAAGCATTCCAAGACATCTGCTTGGGTTGCTGGTTTGAGCCAGTCATAGCCGGGAAATTGTCCAGGAGGGAATGCCGTTACGCACAAATATTAGCCTGGTTGCGCAGGAGCCATTGGAGCGACATTGGAGCCATATGATGGCATTTTGGCTGTGCGCAACTGGATGGCTCCACAGCCAAAATCAGACCAAAATCTGACGTCACTGGCTTTGTGGAGCTATTCACCCGTCAAATTTGCGCACGCCCCACAAGCCATCAAATGGCTCCAATGGCTCCAATGGCTTCTGCGCAAGCTCTCTAATAAACCAGTGTGCCCGGGCTCCGGCCTAAAGGAACTATCCTATACCAATTTTATCAATCATAGGCCGCATACCCACTAAAACCCCCTCTGTGTAAGTCCAATCATCCGGCAGTGAGTCCTCATCCATAAGTAGACCACTCCATGTCTTTAGCACGAGTTGTTTCTTCAATGTTAGTGGACCAAATTTAATCTTGTCAGTCAGAATACGATCGCGTCGCAAAGCTGTATTGATAGCTTTAAGCCATTGGTTCTGGATATTGCTGACAGAAAGCATTGTGTCGGGGTTGGTGATTACTCGGTTTACACGGAGTTTCCATATAAGATGCCATGCGGTGGAGATTAGAATAGCAAATAGTCTCCCTTTCTCTGGCAGAATGGCGCCTTCGATAGATTTAAATCCCACAAGATTGCTACCCAGGATTAGACCCCAGTTCAATACTGGCCAGTCATTATATCTCTTGGACCAACGTTGTTGTGGGAGGCTCCATATTAATTTCTGGCCCGGTGCCTTCAATGTGTTAATATGGGACCAGAAATCTCCGATCCTAAACGTGTTGTGTATGTACTTCCAGAAAAATTCTCGTGAAGCGTTGGAATGTCACTGAGCGGATGGATTTCCAGATTTTCTGATCAGCTGGTGTGTACTTGGGTGCCGAGTGGTTTTGATTTCTTCTCTTTTTTTTTTAGGTTTACCTGGAATCACGATCCTTATCCTTATTTTGTGTGCGTTCGACTCATGGCTCTTGTGCGCAGATCGCTCGAGCGTAAACTTCATGACCTATCGAGGTGTTGAAAATAGCACGCTCAAGTGGTTCAATTTCAGAGGAGATCTCGGAGTAAGCGAGTCCGTCAATCCCTCACGCTTCATGATAACTGTCAGTACATGCAAGCCAATGTACCACTTATTCGGTTGGATGCTACGCACTCAATCCAATCCCGCCGTGCATAGGCGTGCGCCACTACTCGTTGCCGAATAGAATCATTATTCGCCCGGGTGAGTGCCCGGTGCCATCGGTGAGTGCAATCCGCCACGTCACCTCCGAATGGAAGAGAGGGGAGAATTCAATAAATAGTGGGTCCACTTTCACCCCTCCCCTTCCCATCCCCCGAGCTCACACATGCTCTCCAGAATCCTCGCTGCCGGTTTATGTGCCCTCGCCGTCGCTCATGCCGCCACGGCATTGCAGGCGCCCATGGCCCCTGACATTGACGTCCCCCACATACAGGTCTGCCGCGCGTCTCAGCTACACCTCCATCTCACTGATTGTGGAGCGTAGGCTGCTGCCGTCAAGAGTGGCTTCTACGAAATCCACAACAAGGCGTACGACGGCCAGCTCGTCGCCTTCTACCGCGATGAGCTCATTGTCGTATTGAACAACGCGACGGAGCCGAAGGTGGCGGACCTCGGGAAGGTCAGCATCCCTGGTCACCGCCCGTACATTGATCGCTCACGAGTAGTACAGTGGAAGGTGAAGGAAGTGGCTCCGGCAATGTACAGCATCACCAACGTCGGGCTCGGTGTCGGACTGTTTCCCAGGGTGTGTGCGGCTACCGTCTTCCTTTCGTTGATATACTTATAACCCCAGGACGACTTCATCGTCGCCGGCAAATCAGAAGTCCTCTTCTCCATCGCGAGCGCCGGTAACAAGTTATTCACAGTGAGTGTTATCAGCATGTAGTCCTTGCCGTGTATTTATTTGGCGCTCAAATCGTGACAGATCAGCGACCCCGAAGTTGAAAGTGAAGATCACCGAGTCTGGACGCTGTACTCGTTTTGCGAGGCCGAGGTACGATGCGTGATATTTCGTTGAATGTGATTGGAATCTCATATATAAATGCAGGTTCATCTCGACCCCGTTAGTGGAGACCAAGAGCAGCTTTGGGAATTCAGGCCGTGGGCGCAGTGAGCAGGAAATGGTCGCAGCAGATGTCTAACTCTGAGGGGTTGCGAAAATGATCCGGTGGTCCCGGATACGCAAAATTTTGTTCTTAATTCGTTCGTTTCGTCCAAGTTGTTCCCCCGTTCTCGTTTGCAGTCAAAGGAGGGTCCAGCATGATCCAGTGGGATTTAAATCCCTCCCTATATGTGGCCACGACAAGAGCAGCGTTCCCAGGAGCTTGAGAAGGAAGCGAACGTCGGAAGGGGGGGGGGGGGGAATATATTATACTCGCGTGGTCCACAAGCTAAAAACTTGGATGTGGACCAAATCAGCTTTGGGTCCCACCGGTGGCGGTGTCGGCTGAGCTTTCGCTCCATTCCTCCTTCCACCAGTTTGTTGCGCCCTCTTCATCCCTCGGCCCAGCAGCGGGCTTGCGATCCCGCTTCAAGTTGGCTTCCTTACCCGCTTTCGAAATTCCGCGCGAACGCGTTGCCAAAAACTTGAAACTCACTTTGCAACGGACTCCTACAGACTACGTATAGCTGCCGTATTCTGGAGGCTCGGATCATGGGATATTGATTTTGAGCTTTTTTAGATCGAAAAGGTATGAATCCTCGAGAGATCCCGGAGCGGTGCCAAATTGCTTCCTCATGCCGGCTGACGTGACGAACCCAGGTTTGATTGTTTTGAACACAGTCCATCCGATATGGTAACGCGCTCAAGCTCAATGACAGATGTCAGTAAAATACAGCCAAGGAGGTCGGCTGACTACATGGTTCCCCGCCATAAACAGCGCGCGAGGCCTACAAAGAAGTCTTTCTACACTCGAATCCCCGTCCTCGGCTGCGAAAAAAAATTGGTGAAGGGTCATTTTATCCCTATCCACCGGCGCTCAGCGCGGCGAAGCTCGGACGTCCTGCCAGTTGTTCATGCTAAATTTATGGGCGCATATCTTCTCATCATACTTCGATTTGATCCTCAAGCAGGGCTCTCATCTGACGGTTGGCGGTATTGGCTTGTCCAAAACCACAGACTAGCTAGATCTTGGCTTTCGAGTCGCGGTTGAGTATACGTTGAAAGACTCCTCCAGGCGTAACAGCGAAGCCAGGCTCTGACTTCACTTCAAATTCTCAGATGATATCTACCCACGTACGTCGGACGTCCTTGATGCATCGCCCTCCTGTCAACGTCACTCTCTGGACATGGGAATTGCTGATTAGTCTATAAGTATCCTGCACGTCCAGTTCCACGATCGCTCAGTCTCATTCACCTCTTTACGGCCATGAGCTATGTCGTCGATCCCGCAGAGTTCAATCCCGGCTGGGGTATTATGTTGGATATCGTGTCCCTACTCGCCGTAAGCCACGCTCTCCCGAGTGTTGGGATATTTGAAGACTTAACGCTGGTCACAGACCACCCTCCTGTTATATGGTAAATGTGTATATCCCATGGCGCTGCCCTATCGATCTCATGGAATACAGGCCTATATATCCCCCTGTTCATCTTCTCAATTCAAAGCCTGGCGCACCGAAACTCGCCGGGGCGGCGGGTTATGCTTGGCACCACATCGCTGATGTTTATCCTCGGGACCTGTGGCACTCTCCTGGTCGTCGCAGAGGCTTCAATCGCCATTCGGATCACCAAGGCCGTTGTTCAAGGCTCCACCGATCTCCCTCGCCTGCTTCGGGTACTCCGTGGGGTTCAACTGACGGAAGTGGTACGAGTCGCCGTGAACAAGTCAGTACTGGACGATTCATTGTTTGTGGCCATGCTTACTCAGGCACACGTCAGTTTAGTGACGGATTTGCTTTTTGTAACCTCTTCCACCGGTTGATCCTGCGAGCACCAACTGATTTGCCTTCCCAGCTGTATCGTTGTTACATTATATGGGGATCACGAAAGGTGGTTCTTCTAATACCCGCCGCGTGCATTTTAGCAACGGTCGGTAAGTCAAGTCCGTTTTCCTGGCTCTTTCGGAGTCGACTCAGTATTGGTTAGTTCTTACAGTCCTCTCCTGGATAACAATCCGCATGTACCAGTGTACCTTATTGACTCCCGGGCGCCTTTCATTATGAGCCTGGGAACAAATGCGCTTCTTATGTGTTTCGCAGGTACGGTGATCCACCGCGGCATCTGCCTTGACTCACGATCCATCCAGGTGGGCGAGTATGGTATGCAGGACGCCAGGTGCAGATTGTACAGATTCACCGAGGGTTCCGAAATCAATACAATACTGCCATTGCGTTACTGTGCGTGTGCCCGCCGGCGGACCCACATGCCAATTTTGATCCAATGCGCCGGTAGACTCGAGTCGGGGGCAATGTACTGCCTCTGTCTGGTTTTATGGGTCGTCTCACTTACACTTACGCCGAGTCCTGGCTTTTCCACTGAATCCGTGAGTCTTCGGTGAAGACATATGGTTCCGGTCTGACATGAACACAAGGCGTCTATATTCTCTGGTATCACTGGTGCTTTAGTCGGACAAACCGTGGTCAGTGGCGTCGATGCGCCTGCGATATGAATTTCTGCATCTGACTCGGACTTTACAGAATATAGCGCCAACGGTGATACTCGTACGCGTTGGTGGGGGACACTGGCAGTGGAATCAGGACGATCCCCGTCGGTCGTCATCCCAAAGGACTGTCGGGAGCCGGATCGTCTTCAAGTCTGCCGCAACATCGTACCCAATAATTGAAATTAAGTAGCGGGATGCACGGCGAGACACAAGTTCCTTTTCAATTTTATCCCTGTTTGGATGGGTTTTCGTGTCGCCGGTCGGCATGGTTGGACGCTGTATGATTAGTCTGTATTACTACGATGTTATGAATCGTGAAAAAAGTCTTCTACCGCGCCCGAATCGGAGTCCCGATGATTCAGGTCTATGGTGCGCTTCCCTTAGTCACCACCAAAAGTGGACTAGTCCAAATCCGCCGGAGGTAAAACTTTTTTTTCTATATATCTCTCTGAGCTTCTTTCTCCACAATTTGGTCCATATTTGGTGCACATAGTCTGATTCTTCAACATCACAAGGTTTCGCAATTATTTCAACCATCAAACTTCGAATTTAGACTGGGATTCCCACTGGATGTAGAGGACTCACGATCCATATTTGGATGTCAGGAGATTTTGATCTCTGGCATCTAAGATATATGGGCCGATTTTTAAGCCGTCCATGGGGTCGGACGAGCAATGGGCGACTGGATTGGGTGTGGAGTCCCAATTTGGCCGACCTAAAAAGAATTACTCCTTGAATTTTGAGTTAAATAAAAATCCCTCTTGTAGAAAGTTTCCCCTTGCTAAAAGGAATGTTTTGACAAGAGGGATAAGAAATCCGATTTTCTTTGAGGGAGGATATTGCTTGTCGCAAACAGGTGGTGACTAAGTGAAGCACACCATAGATGAGGTGAATCTCGAGTACGCCTAGAGATTTTCGCGTGATAGACATGAGTCATGTGCGGAGCCTAGTGCGTGCAGCCGCGTTTCCTCAGAGCTGGTTGCAAAAATTGGGGATTACTCTGCTATTGGCCATTTCTCCCCCGTGGATCGATATCCCGCTGAGACACGGTGTTAGGTCCCCCGGGGCGATCCTGCCATCGATGTATTTCACCAAAAATAACTCAGCCCGAGGCCAGCATAATCGCCGGGGCACATGTGGTTCACCTAGACCTTCCGGTCCGTTTGCATTTGAAACATCCACGTCCTGGCGGATTGTTGCAAATCTGACAAAAGTACCTCATCGTTCGGCGTGGTAGAATGAAAATGTTTGTACTATTACTGGCTTCTACCATCCAAGTATGCGCCCAAGGGCACAATCATTGATAGAGTTAAAACTGCCGATGCTGCTGAGGCTGTGAACATATCTGTGCCCCATACCATCCATATAACACTGTTCCGGGAACCCTTTTATGGACCGAAACCGGTGATTCCCCGCTACAATTCGATATAGGATTCATATTTTTAGGTGGGGAGCTGGTATTATTATCGAATTATATTTCGGCGGCGGGAGGGGCGACACGCTCTTGCGAGAACGCGCTTTGCCACTTTCCTGGCTTGATCGTCCCGCCGATCATGATGTCATCCCGTTGTTCCCAGAGTCATGCCCCGCCCGAGGACCCCGATCCGCCACGTCAACCGCCTCCTAGTCGCAGGAGGCCTGCCGGAAATCTCCGCTGCCACATCCCCGCCACGTGCGGGGCGACCCACGCCGTTGCCCCAGAGATCTCGGCCGCTGCCGGGGATTCCGCCCCCTCGCCGCCGCACATCCCCGCACAGCGACTCGCTGCCCGCGTTATTGACTAGCAGCTCTACTTTCGTATGGATTGGGACCCAGGCGCGTCGCGGGACATCTGCAGCAATCCGACCATTTACCTTTTACCTCAGATTTCGTGTATCGCCCCGCCCATCGACCATGACCCTCCCTCCCCTATGCCCTCACTCAACGACTGTCCCACCCACATCATTATGGCGCAGTGCGTGCCGGCGCAGCGCCCTTCTCATCGTCATACAGCAGCCAAGTGCGATCCATGGCGTGTCATTCAGCGCGTCCCCGTCCGTTTGGCTCCTGTGCGACTGCCCCGCGCTTATTTTCCATGGGTCCTCATGTCCCGCGCCTCCTGTATTTTTCGTCCGCGTCGACGACTCATTCACATTCCCGCACGCTACACTCCTCGTCTGTTATGCGTGCACTCTACTCCTGCGGTGTTCTATTTTTCTGCCGACGTTCTCCTATGCGCTTCTTCTTTACAGGAACATTTCAACGCTCCAAACTATCCTGACTGCACCACCTAAAGGGACAGTATGGAAAACCGGAGCACCACGCTTTTAAACAAGTGATGGTATCACTTGCCGAGTGATGGCCGGGATTGTGGAAGCGCTCGAGGTGAAAGTTAGTATTCCTTGACCTGCACCGCCGGCCATATGATTGTTGAGTCTAGGCAATATTCCCAAAGCATCATAGACACCTCGCACAAAATACAGTTGAATACAGTACGGGCCTTGAAATGCTGGGAGATCGAAGATTCAAATACGGCCAACTGGGCCACTGGCAATGACTTCGAGAAGCATACAATAAGCCATCTGCAGTCTAACTCCCTGAATACTGAATAGGTTGGAACCTTCGTACCAGGAGCTCCACAGTCCTATATCCTCGTCCTTTTCTCCTTATAAAGCACTTTCGGCGATTTGATGGGCATTTCCTACTGGATCTGTATTAACATCAAGCAGTAATGATCCTAAGTTCCTTTTTAACGATGTTGCCCGTAAATAATTACCATTCTGTCCAACTTCCACCGGGAACCATCTCGTTTGGAAGCCCTCGAACTCTACGTCTCAGGCATGTCTTTCAACTAGATATGTCTTGACACCACCATATCACCTGCCAAGTAAATCCGGTAGGGAGTGACGCCGTTACGGCCTATCTTTGAGCATGATGAATCATTGTGTCTTCAGTATCAATAACCTTAATGTTTTTAATTTTTGTTGCACCTAAAGAATCACTTGCAAGTACTCGTCCGCCCATTGCCTCAATGTCCGTGAAGACCTCAAGACAGTCGCATTGGTGGACATTCTCTCTGACCAGGCATCTATACTGCTGACCCAAGGAGGCAGGCCTCGGGCTGTGCGATCTTCAAGCCAGCCTTTAAATAGCTTGACCTCGGCGCGGGTAGCTTTTCGTTTGCCTTCGGGCGAGTCGAGCTTATAAAACGCTTTGAGCGCATGGGAGACAATTTTTTCAAAGTCAGACATCTGCCACACGATTTCCAGCGGAAGATCCTCGCAGCGGCTCGTCGCCCACCCGCGGAGTCCTCACACAGATATTTATATTCCCTAGTGATTCAAGTCGGCCGGCTCCAAATGGTCTCATCAATGTTGCAGTCTCCCGGCTGTGTTCGTGCGGCGTGCAAGCTTCCCTTCCAACGTCTCCCCCGCGTCCAAAAAATATAGGTGCTTACCAAGTCTCAGCCGCCGGAAAATGGCACTCGAGCGCTCAAGAAATGTATGACCCGGCCAGATTCTGCTTCCGAAGTCGGTTGAAAATAGGGTCACTCGTTGACGAGCATCGGCTTGTCCGCATCCTGACCGAGAGGCCTGAGGTTGTTATACCTACCGAATTTCCTCCCGCATCAGTATTGAAGCGCGATTTCTGACAGGTTTGCGGTGATCCGGTATTTGTGATTGGTGAGATCAGCGGTGATGCGCGTCTCAACTGATGGGAGCTCTACAAGCAAAGTTATTTATTATAAGACGCCAACTTTACTGAAACACCCCACCTCTCAGCCATTCGATAGCCTCCCCGTATGCGCGTCCTATCTTCCCTCCCCCTTCTGCTCCTCGCTGGCAGCCAACTGGTCAGTTGCGCGCCTCAGGCGGATTCTGGTTCTGGCCCATCGTGCGTGACCTATTTCCTTCCCTCGCGCCACAATACTAATCCATCTTACTCGATACACAGAACCGGCCTCCCTCTGACCGTGTCCTTCACCATCGACCCCAGCCCAACGCTCACAGACGCCGCCGTCGCGTCGGCCTACTCCACCTACGCCGACGACTGCGGCGCCAAGCTCGCGCAAACCAAGCAGGATCTACTGGCGCAGTACAACTTTGACAATAGCCTCTCCGTGGATGTGGAGGACGCAGACTTCCTCCAGACCGTTGCGCAGGATCCGGAGTTCCAGCGAGCGAATGCCATATGCCTGGTGGCGTCGAATAATTTCCAGAAAGAGAAACTGTTGATTACAGACGTGACCTCGACGTCCGACACCGACACCGCTGCGTCAACATCCGACACCGCTGCACCAACATCCGACACCGCTGCACCAACATCCAACAGTGCCACCTCGGCGTCCAACACCTCCGGCGCGTCGTCGGCCCCGTCGTCGAGCGTCAAGTCGACTAGCGCTTCCTCCACAAAACCGACATCGTCGGCCACGCGCTCTTCATCGTCAGCCTCATCAACACCGACGGGAGGGGCGGCGGGGCGTGCGCCCGTGATGCTTCTGGTCCTTGCAGGCGTCCTGGCGCCGCATTTATTACCATGATTGGGATGTAGACACAACCGCTCGTTTCTCTGTGCTACATTATTTTCCTGGCGAGTATTCCTGCCGTTATTAATCCATTAATTCGTGGCCTCCTCATACTGGCGCGCTGTGTCCCCTCATTCTACGTATGGATTAAGTGAAACGCACCATACATAAATAGGGCCGCTGAGATCGGCCATCTCGAGCGAAACGAGGCCGTGATAAATCTTGCTCGCCAGGCTCTAGCCATTCAGGTTGAAACGGAGCATCCGCCGATAATGGACAATCATCTCAGTCTCAAGTGAACGTGGAGTTCAGCAACCCGAATTTCATCAAGCTCTTGGAACGCTATGGCAGTACGAGCACGAGTAAGCGCCTCGGGGCAGAGATGAGCTCACTTGTTATGCAAGGTCCGGTGTTCGGGGAATGATATGAGTCAGGATTCGACTGGCGCATTAGCAAGTGGAGATGAGATGCGGTGATCCGAGAACTTACAAAACATCGGACGTTCTTGAGCGCGTTGATAGAATAGGGTTACGATACGAACCTTCTTGCCCACCCCGCAGCGACCCGCTGAGAAGCGAACACGGCTGCGATGCATATCGTCAAGAACAACATGTGATTGAATTTCTCCTCCCGTCCGGGTTCGAACTTCCAGAAGACGAGAGATGGAAGCCGGATTTCGCACAAGATGGAGAGTTTAGCGTATTGGCAGGCGCTCTGTGGTTAAAGACGGCATGGATTTATGGTGGTACATGATCATTTCAAAAGGCTGACACTGTGCCCTTGATACCATCCTTCAAGCCGACCCATGACGGCCGCGAAATAATGTCCCTCCACCAGCTATAAGCGGCACAATTAAACAACTGCTATGTATATGTGCGTGACACAAGCGACGCACCGCGCAACATGGGGCCCCTTGCTCGTCATGAGGTCACAGCCCGCCCTCTCAAGCGGCGCTCCAAAAGCGACGTGGAATAAATCTGCCATAGTCAACTCCTGTTAGCAGATAGCTTGATTAGCCTGGATGAAAGGATGAATAGAAGGAACCTCGCGACGCACATCCCCGGCAAGGAACTGCTGCTTTCCCAAGATCACCTCGTACACATCCAGGGATGCTGAAAGCTCGGCGATAGCCCGAGCCATCACCACTTGATCGATCGGGAGGCCCAGCAAGCTGCGTACCGTCAGTCTTTCCGGCTTGCGGAAGGAATGATGCCCAGAAGAACGCACGGCTGGATGATCCCCTGCACGTAAATCGCGCGCGCGTGGGGTTCGAAATTCGCGAACTCGATCGACGCCGCCTGCTCGAAGAGCGCCTTTGCCTCGAGCTCCGTCGGGATGAGGTGGGTCCCCTGCGCAGGGTGCGTCTCCTCGAGGTACCGGCATATCGCGCGGCTTTCGTACAGGAGGAACCCCTCGTCGTCCTGCACCATTTCGGCGTAAGTAACTCCCCTCCGCAGATTGGTTTGCGCTCGAAGCGAAAAGGGCTCACAATCGCAGGCAACTGCCCGAACGGTTGTCTCCCGAGGTGGGCCGCGCCCTTGTGTTCCCCCACGTGCATATCGACGAAGATGTGCTCGAATGGAATCTGTTTCTCCGCGAGGACCATGGCGACGAGACCACTGCCGCCGGCTGTGAAAGTAGGCCCGTAGAGTTTCAGGACCATGGTGGGGAGGTGAAGCGAGGTAGAATCGGCTGGAAGCTGGTGTTAAGGCACTAGCGATAGTCCGATAAGAATGGACATACCAAGAAGAATTCATTAAACCTTGACGTAAGCTTGGTAGACGGAAGGAAGGGAAGTTCTACGATCGATTCTTGGGGATACGAGGAGATTGAGATCCGCGTGGAATCTAAGGGCGGGAGCAACCAGCGATCCGAAAAGGCGGGCGACACGAGGAAATCGAGTAGGCTCAAAGCCACCTGATCGTCGAATGATCGTCGAAGGCGATCGGGATCCAGGAGACTTCTGAGCCCTTCGTCGATACCGCGGCTCAAGCGCTTAAGATCCCTCGACAGCTTCAGCACAAGTTAGAAATCTGGTTAAAGATAATAGCCATGAAACTGCATCAGTCGCAAGTTAGTCCATTGTACGACAAAAATGATATATTCGAAGGCGCTGTTGACATTTTGCTTCAGCGCCCGGGGCAGAAAGTCATGAAACACCCACTTAGGTATCCACTCAGAACACGCCCGGGAATATTTTATATCTAACATTCGCAGCCCACGCCTCCCACTCCGTTCCAAACTTCTCCCTCAACATCCCATCCTCCTTCCGCATACGCGTCGTCAGCCCAATCCACGCAGCCGACAGCCCCGCCACCCCGATCGGAATAATCTTGTACGCCCACGGCTCGCCCGGCGTCACGAGCCCAGAGCACTCGACGACCCACGAGCCCGGCGCGAGCTGACAAAGCGTGGTGCCCACCCCAGCGACGAAGAAGCCTGTGTAGCTCGGATGCCGCACAATGGAGTAGACGCCTTTGGTGATGAGATGGTGGTTCTGGCGGATGCTGAGCTCGAAGGTGAAAAGGGTGCGGAGGCGGCGGTAGCAGTACATCCGGAGGGAGCTGCCGAGGAGGTTGAGTGCCCAGCCCAGCAGGAAGATGGGGGTTATTTTCAGCCTCGCAGAGCCCCCCGTGCGATCTAGCGTTCCCAGGATCGCCGTAGCCGCCGCAGAAGGCAGGGAGACGCGCCGTGCGCCAATGACGGCGATTTCAGCCAGAAAAACGGCCCAGAATCCGGCCTAAAATTGAGGGGAACAAGGAAACGTTAGACTATATCGAAATTTCGCAACTGGACGCGGTACATGAACCAAGTCGACCGACCTTGAGGATGCGGGGCAGCCACTTGGGCGCGAGGTGTTCGAGGCCTGTTGGGGGAAGCTGCTCCGTCTTCAGTGGAGGAGGATTCGGCGGGGTCATAATGATATGGAATCCCAGAGCGACGGAGAGTAGCAGAGAAATCTTGAGTGCCGCCATCGCGGCGGGAAGCAAGCCCTAAGTCCCGTGGTAGCCCCACACGGACATACACTGGCAAGCACGACCAAATAGCGGTGTTCAACAAAGTATCGGAAGAACTCGGTTCAGCTTTTTCTCCGAACTTGATTGCAGATCGGTCCGCTCAGTGTAGAGCCAGATCTATTAAGGAAACAGGGGAGACAAGCGTTAGAACGAAACTTTTCTCCCGGTGAAGACTGCAGGAATCGCGGAACTGTGACAGTGGTAGAATCTAAACACAAATTTGAAGAGCGCGAGTGCGCCTCTGTGATATGGCTGAGGAACTTTCGGAAGACTCAGGAGCTATCTCTTCTCTTCTCTTCTCTTTATAATCTCTTCTCTTTATAAAATTATCCCTGTCTGTCTGAAGCTTTTTAAACTCCGCTTTGGGGTCTCTCGGTCCAGAACTTTGGTTGCCATCTTTCCCATCAATGGCTGGCTCCGCTTTATTAATCTCTCTCTTCCGCATCTCTCCAACAAGCTCATTATATCATTGATCTTTACAACAAGCTCATACCCCGGATCTTCTCTCTTTTTATAAAAGTGTCCACAAATGTAAACATTGCTGATCAATCTGATTTGGCACTCCCGGGCCGTGCCTTTTAGTGCCGCTCTATAAAAGTGTCCACAAATGTAAACAATGCTGATCAATCTGACTTCGCATTCCCAGGGCCGTGCGTTTTAGCGCTGATCCCTCTACCTCCACCATCGTCCAACACGGCGACACAATGGAGCATGTCTTTTCTATTGGGTATGACCCACATTTTTAAGCTCTTTGTGCTCTTATTTCACGACTCTCAGGTCGAACGAAGCATCAACCGACCAGATGCTGTCCGAGCTTGATACCGAGTACCATCGAAGCCTTCGCCGTGATGCACAACGCCAACGACGTGCAAGCGAAGACAGTCATGGCCGAAATCTAAGACGGAAGAACGATAGTGATGCCCGTAGAGTTGCTCGAGATTCGCTGCCGGAAGAGGACCGAACCGGATGCGGATTGCTGACACCTCTGCGCATTCATCGTCAAGACACAGCGCTGATGCCCCCAATAGTAACGAGTACTGGTGGGTTCGTGTTTCTAGGCTGAATACGAATCAAACCCCGGCTCCACTTGGTCTGAAATGGAATCGAGTGTGCAAACACTGCGGTATCAAGGTGCATCGTAATGTTTCCTCATTTCGTGCGTCCTAATGTTGTACAGATTTTAACTGGAGAAAGCTGCCACGACAAATGCTTCGTCTGTGGTCCCAAAGGCAGTCACTTTCAGCCGCTGCTTCCCCCATACCCTGAAGAGTGGGACTATTTTATTACCGATCGCAAAACTGCTTCTCTGTCGCGAAAACTCAACCAGCTCTTCTGCCTTACTGCCCTCGGAGTCTTTGATGGTGATTTTATGAAATTTTCACCAGGTGTAGCAGCTGTGACCTTGAATGGGGGCCATACCTATCATCGCCTTCTTCCCGCACATGAAGGAGAGCATGCCATCCGATGGTTCATCCATGATCCCTTAGCCATGTTTGCAAAGGGACAATCTATGAATATTCCCTCTCAGTGGGTCGACGCTACACTCGCAGGCTTGGAGCGAGTGAACCCCTACATTTCCCAACTCCAGGATCTGAACGTCTATGACGACGAAGACGATATTGCCTTACACCTCGAATATTCTGATACAGGACCTGACTCCGAGGTTGCGGCAATCATTTCCCTAGCTCCTGCAGCCCTTCCCACACGACGCAAACTGGTCATTCAACGAAAAGGAGCTGATGAACCCATATTTCTTGACCTCTGCGAGATGCGATAAAACGCCACATGAGCCACGTACATGACCCAAATAAAACATACCATCGATGTGGCTGGCCCCGCGCGTGCCAATACGAGTATCCGAAACCAGTGAGACAAGAATCCTCTTTCAACGATCGCGGTTCGTGTCAGTTACTAATAACCCATTAAAATTCTGAATATGATTGCAGGTTACTTCCAACATCGACGCCGCGAGCGTGAGGACGAATTCATTGTCTCACATATTCCACGGCTGATTCTCAAATATGACTGCCACATAAACGTGGAATATTCGATGGGTGTGAACCTGTTCCAGTATCTGTACAAGTATTTTTTCAAAGGCTTCGACGAGACCAACTGGTCGGTGCGCAAAACACCCAAGGACGCGCCACGGCCTGAGGGCTCCGTATCCACCCGTAAACCTGTCGATGAAATTCGGGATTACGAACGCGGACGCTATTTGTCCAGCATTGAAGCTACGATGCGGATTGCCTCTTTTCACATCACTGAGAAACGACCTGCAGTCAAACGCCTTCCGATTCACTTGCCCGGCCGACAACGGGGCCAGATGGCACGCAAAGACGGCTCGGAATCTGATGCTACACTCTTGGTTAGATACATGGAACGGCCACGCCACCCCCTCCTGGACAATATGACATACCTTCAATTTGGCTCTCAGTGCAGGATGGTGAAACATAATGCGACTGACGACATGCATCCGCTCGAGATACTGGAGAATGAATATCCGACTAGGCCCAGGATGCGCATACGCTTCTACAAAGAGAATCATGTCACTGTCAGCCGTGTGCAGATGGTATACCCGCGCCATGGGGATGTTTTCTATCCTCGCGCACTTCTACTCCACCGAAGCGCCCGTGATTGGACAGCTATCAGAACCGTCGAGGGAGTTGTGTACCCGACACATCAGGAGGCCGCTCGAGCCATGGGCTTATTTGATAACCGCGACGAGGCGGTCATGGCCTTTGAAGAATTGTTGAAGCTTGGCACCGCTCCAGCGCAACTGCGTTGGATTTTTATACTCTTAGCAGTTGAAGGCAATCCAGTCATGTCAATATGGGAGGATCATGAAGCTAGCCTGTCTGCCGATATTTGGGATCGCATGCAACGGGTCACCTCTCGACCCGATACAAGTTTGATCCAGAACGAGCTGTTACGCGAACTTCAGAGTCTTTTCCAAGGACTGGGAAGAACATTGACCGATATTGGGCTCCCGGAACCCGAAGAACAACAGTTGGAAGTTGACGCAGAACGTCTACAGTGGAGTGGCGACCCCGGTAATCTCTGTGGCTTCAAGGACAGTCTCACTGCTGAACAAGTATGTTTTCCATTCTAATTATGTTGAAAAACCGTATAAGTGACATCAAATCCCAGCGCACAGTGTATGACCGTATAATGGAAATTTCAACAATGGACAACCCCCCTCCCATTCATGTCGACGGCCGTGCAGGACGTGGCAAAATCTATGTCCTCTATCCCGTGATAGGTGCACTTCGAAAAGTTGACGAAATTGTGTTGCTCACTGCATCTTCTGCATTTGCCGCCAAAAATTATCCTGGTGGACGAACAACGCACTATCTCTATGGAATTCCCGTGGATGAGTACAAGCCTTTCCTAATATCCTCGGTACGGCCAAAGAGTGACCGAGCTCGCCTTTTGTGTGCTGCCAAATGCCATGTGATCGATGAGATCGGAGGCCTGCATTTCAAAGCCTTCGATTGTGCAGACCGTTTGATGCGAGGATTGACTGGGCAGTCCAACAAAGTCTGGGGTGGACGGATGTTGATTACAGTTGGAGATTTCCGACAGGTGCGATTTAAAGAACCTCCTCATCACGATACTAACATCCAGCATAGGTTGCGCCCGTAGTTCGTTCTGGGGGTCGAACTGCAATCTGCAAGGCGTCTTTGCGTACACAACCAATTTTTGAACGCTTCCAGATCTTGCGCTTAGATGTTCCCATGAGACAACGAAATGATCCCGACTTTGCATCATTTCTAGATGCTATTGGAGACAACCACAATCACGACACCGTCGACCTCGGACGCTTACGCCACACAGAGTCCACCCAGACCCTTATTGATTTTGTCTTTCCCCCAAGTGTAGTGGTAGACCCAATGGTCTGTATCTCGCGAGCCATCCTCAGTCCATTTAATTCCTTCGTTGACGAATTTAATTCCACGATACTGCATAGCGTCCCGGGTCTGAGTCACTGCTACATCAGCAGCGACTCCATTGAAGGTGATACCGACGGGTCTGAAAATTCAATCCTCGCAGACCCCGAATTTCTGAACTCTCTGAACGAGCCTGGCATCCCTCCGCACGAAGTTATTCTCAAAGTGGGAGCGATATGCCGACTGACGCGCAACATCAACCCAGCACGGGGACTCATTAAAAACACTCGCGTCATAGTTCGCAACCTCTTCCGATACACTGTCGAAGTTGAAACTATTTCTGCAACGGTGGCTGGACAAGTGGTTGACGCGGTAAGTACCAACCATACATAAATTTACAAGTCACTCAGACCCGATTCAGATTCATATCCACATTCCCCGAATCACCTTCCACTTCCAACCGCAGGGGTTCAACTTCGTCGTTCAGCGAAAACAAATACCATTAAGTCTCTGCTATGCGACAACATTTAATGGCTGCCAAGGTTTAACGGTGCATAAACTTGACCTGGATCTGCGGAGACCTGTATTTTCCCATGGTCAGTTGTACTCCGCGATGACGTGAGTACCTGACTCGGAAAATGTGTTGATTTTGAAATATGACGGCGACATGTCAAAATGTACAACTAATATCGTATGGAGCGAGCTTCTACTGTAATATTATATGTATTCATTCCAGTTTGCAATGTAACAGAGAAAATGTTCATTTTACAAAGCGTTGGCCGTCAGCCGCTTGCTAGAATCTCTAATCGTGATATTGCCTTCAAAATCCAATCAAAAAAGGGGATGCCAGCCCGCGAAGCTGGCAACCACTTGTATCTATATCGATGGCCTCACAACATGGTAAATCACATAATACCAGCAGATCCTTAGACAAGTTGTAACTCAGTATTAGCTTATCTCCTCAGGGTCGCAGCAGGCACCGGCATCAGCCGGTGCTGAAAGCTGATGGGCTCGGCGGCTCCACTTCCGTGAATACAGTTCCGGACAGCGCTTCCCTCGAAGGAGTTCGGCCAGTTGGCATATGTACACCGCTTCGGTTTGTACATATTTACCAGGTGGAATCAAGCACCCACAGCTTCCTCCGCGCCCACATTCCTCAATACCGATGCCGAAAGGACCGAAACCGGTTAACCCTCATACGTGAGATGTCTGGACAAGACAGGTGGGGGTCCGCACAGCACGTCTGGGGAAGTACGTCCCTTTACACCCTACATATCGACTGAGGCGCGATCCCGGTAAGATTCAAGCACAGTCGCCAGATGAGAGCGAAATGCCGCTTGCTCTTCAAGGCGAGGGTTTCCCAGGCAGCCTTGGTTCGTGAGTTCGGTTGGGTGCTGGCGACGATGACACGTGTCATCGATAACGACTACGCGGAGAAAGATGTTGAGGAAGACTTGGGCATCGCGCGCCTGGATCCTACCCTCCAAGCGCGTCTGGATCACCTGCGTGTGCATAGGGTATGAGTCCGTTCTCATCAGAGAACTATGATTGACGTTCGCGTGTCCCTTAGTTCGACAATTCCAACGTTGGTGTGCATGAAAGAGACGGAACGACGCTGATCTGAGTCTTCAGCGCCATCAGCCTCGTAAGCGAGCGAAGCAAACGAAGGAAGCTAAGAAAAAGAGAGAAGCGAAGCAGGAGGAAGAGACACAGGGCAGAATGGTTCGTGTTATGCGCCCCCTCATCACTACTCATCTCGCACTTATGAAGGCGAACCCAATCATCACCCGCTCGGGCAGTCCGCCTCCGACAGCAACGCCTGTTCCCAAAAACCAACAACCGCCTCCGACAGAAGCCACCGATCCCGCTCTCGCCTTCCTCACTCAAATCTCCTTAACGAAGCTGTATCAGCCCCTCAAAAAACATCGGTGTCGACGCAGCCGGGCTACATTCCCCAGCCTCCCCTCACGTCACGCGAATCAAGGAAATCTACCGTTCAAGCCGTCCACCCAGTCGAGAACTACGCCATTCCCCGGACTCTTCCCAGCACCCATTAACATTTCTCCTGATACCCCACTTTGGTTTTAACTTGCAGATTCGAGCACGGGTAATCAAACGACGAAGCCTGAGGGCAAATATAACTCTCCGTTCACTCAGAATCATGGGCGTATGCTTGCTCTTTTCTCTCCCCCGAGTGTCTTTTTGACCTCCCCTGTTTGAGAGTAAATACCCCGCGACTCCAGTTGAAGCCTCATGAAAGGGGACTCTATGTGTCCGTAATTTAATGAGCCACCTCTTACCCACCTCCGAGTCCTTCGCCAAAAACATGGAGAAATTATTGTCGGTGAGGCCTTACGCGGTCCAGGCATCTCCGAGATCACCGGGACCTTCCGAACCAAATATGACGTCACACGCCTGCTTCCCACTGGCACTTCCACCATATATAGCTGGGGGACGAACCTCATAGAAAGATGGGAGGGTTCTCTTGAAATCTAATGACACTCATCGCCGCCCATAGTTCTGATGTCGCTTCTCATGGTCATCGTAGCCATAGCATTTCTAGACAACCATAGATCACGAAAGAAATAAATGATATTCCGGAGTCTAATACAAACAACCGGGGCAAGTATGTATGGATACTGCATCGGCAATTACCCTCGAGGCTGTGAAGAGGCTCGGAGCGGTTTCGGCGTCGAAGGGAAGGGCAGTACGGGGCAGGCGGGAAGCCAGTCAAAAGTACGACTTGATGAGTCGTTTGGCGACGGATCCGGACTGGATGTGTCGTTGCGTATCATGAGTATGTCGTTGCGGTGAGGCAAAGCCATCCCTTGAATACTTGAGCATTGTCCAGGTCCCGAAGTCTTCGAGAATCCAAACATGAGCGTTGACGACTCATGAACTTGAATAGATGGTTCAGCTTGAATAGATTTGGTGATTGCGCCTTGCGGAGGTTTCGTCTGAGACTCTCCGCTTGTAGGATGGCCCTTCGAGGTATCGGTGTGTCCGTGGTATGCTGATTGAGATCGAGTTGAGAGTTAGTGAGGATGCACCACCAGAATTTTTGAGTGTGAGCATGCGGGCCAACTGGGCGGGACGTCGCCGATCTTGTCCGAGACATAGAGATCCGTCCACCGCCCGAACCAGCGCAGCCCAGGGAGAAGATCGCTGAGCACGCACCCGCGGAGCCACCGCAAGCCGCCACGCAATCCAAAGCCCAGTTGCGACAGCTGCCTCAAGACACGCAACTTAAATATTGGCATATCCTTGTCCGAGCGGTCGCTATAGATGTTGATTCTGGCAGTGGCGAGTCGGAACCTCTGACTATGGTCTCTCGGAATCCGAGGTGGAAGCATAGGCCCTTGGGGATGCTTGCGGCGCGGGGATCTGGCTCGGGCGGAGCGGATTGAGGCTGCTGGTTGCACGCTAGCAAGTTGGAAGGCTGGCGAAGGAGATTGAGATCCACGTGGAATCTGAAGGCGGGAGTAACCAGCGATCCGAAAAGGCGGGCGACACGAGGAAATCGAGTAGGCTCAAAGCCACCTGATCGTCGAATGATCGTCGAAGGCGATCGGGATCCAGGAGACTTCTGAGCCCTTCGTCGATACCGCGGCTCAAGCGCTTAAGATCCCTCGATAGCTTCAGCACAGGTTAGAAATCTGGTTGAAGGGAATAGCCATGAAACTGCCTCGGTCGCAAGTTGGTCCATCTTCACGACAAAAATGATATATTCGAAGGCGCTGTTGACATTTTGCTTCAGCATCCAGGACAGAAAGTCGTAGAAACACCCACCTAGGTAACCACTCAGAACACGCCCGGGAATATTTTATATCTAACATTCGCAGCCCACGCCTCCCACTCCTTCCCAAACTTCTCCCTCAACATCCCATCCTCCTTCCGCATGCGCGTCGTCAGCCCAATCCATGCAACCGACAGCCCTGCCACCCAAATCGGAATAATCTTGTACGCCCACGGTTCGCCCGGCGTCACGAGCCCAGAGCACTCGACGACCCACGAGCCCGGCGCGAGCTGACACAGCGCGGTGCCCACCCCAGCGACAATGGCGCCGGTATAGCTCGGGTGCCTCACCACGGAGTAGACGCCCGTTGTGATTAGGTGGTGGTTCTGGCGGATGCTGAGCTCGAAGGTGAAAAGGGTGCGGAGGCGGCGGTAGCAGTACATCCGGAGGGAGCTGCCGAGGAGGTTGAATGCCCAGCCCAGCAGGAAGATGGGGGTTATTTTCAACCTCGCAGAGCCCCCCGTGCGATCTAGCGTTCCCAGGATCGCCGTAGCCGCCGCAGAAGGCAGGGAGACGCGCCGTGCGCCAATGACGGCGATTTCAGCCAGAAAAACGGCCCAGAATCCGGCCTAAAATTGAGAAGAGCAAGGAAACGTTAGGCTATATCAAAAGATCGCAAACTGGACGCGGTACATGTACAACTAAATGCCCAAGTCGACCGACCTTGAGGATGCGGGGCAGCCACTTTGGCGCGATGTGTTCGAGGCCTGTTGGGGGGAGCTGCTCCGTCGTCAGTGGAGGAGGATTCGGCGGGGTCATGGTGGTATGGATTCCCAGAGCGACGGAGAGTAACAGAGGAATCTTGAGTGCCGCCATCGCGGCGGGAAGCAAGCCGTAAGTCCGTAGTAACCTCACACAGACATACACTAGCAAGCACGACCAAATAGCGGTGTTAGATCGCCAGATTTGTCCCCACAGATCATTCTGCATATGGTAATCATGTCATGTGATCTCCGGAGGCTCCGGCGCACCAAATTCAAGACACGCAAAGTTACAAGGAAACTGGTGGCAATCTTAGTGGTACAAATGCAGCCCAAGTAATTTAAGTTTGGGGGGATTGAATGGAGGTGCATCAGGTTTTTGCTAATGTACAGATGAATATCGACAGCAATAGCGTCCAAATAAGGTCTGGTGTCGAAGACGTCTCCGTGGGGGAAGGTGCCACCGGGGAGGACGTGTCCCGACGCGCCATGACACGACATTCACATTAAAATGGCAAATATGATATATGGGGAGATATTTGGGACTGGGAAGTGGATACAGGGAAAATTACAGCGCGTGTGGCGTGCCACCGCAAGTGGAGGCGGGCAGGAAGGAAATGCTCACTGGCTGGGGAATCTTGGGGGCCCGGGGGAAGGCTGTGGCATGCACATGGGGTGTAGGAGGGTCTGTCGGGAAGCCCTGGCCGAGGGAGGTGGTGGGTCGTGGTGGTGCAGAAGAAAGAGGGGACCAGTGGACAAACAATGCTCGACAACTTTCGGAGCTCCGGAGGTCACGTTTTGATGTTACCATATACGGTTTGATCTGTGGGGACCATTCTCAAAAGCTAGCGGTGTTCAACAAAGCATTGGAAGAACTCGGTTCAACTTTCTCTCCGAACTTGATTGCAGGTCGATCAGCTTGGAGAGCCAGATGTATCAAGAAAACAAGTTAGACTGAATCTTTTTTCCCGATGAAGACTGCAGGAATCGCGGAACAGCGTTAACATATAAACACAAATTGAACAGCGCAGGCGCGCTTCTGTAATATGGCTAAGGAAATTCGGAAGACTCATGAGCTAGATCTATCTCGATGGACTCACAACATAGTAATTCACACAATACCAATAGATCCTTGGACAAGTTGTACCTCGGTTTTATCTTATCGCCGCAGGCACCGGCATCAGCCGGTGCTGAGAGCTGATGGCCTCGGCGATTCCACAGAATCCTCGAAGGAGTTGCCATGTGTACTGCTTCGGATTGTACATATTTAACAGGTGGAATCAAGCACCCACAACGTCCTCCGCGCCACATTCCTCAATCCCGATGCCGAAAGGACCGAAACCGTCGTACGTGAGATGGCTCGACAAGACAGATGAGCGGTCCGCAAAGCACGCCTGGGGAAGTAGAAAGTACGTCCCTTTGCCTTTGCACTCTAAATACCGACTGAGGCGCGATCCCGGTAACATTCAAGCACAGTCGCCAGATGAGAGCGAAATGCCGCCTGCTCTTCAAGGCGGGGGTCTCCCAGGCAGCCTTGGTTCGTGAGTTCGGTGGTGTGCCGGTGACGATGACACGTGTCATCGATAACGACTACGCGCAGAAAGACGTTGAGGAGGAGGACTTGAGCATCGCGCGCCTGGATCCTACCTTCCAAGCGCGCCTGGATCACCTGCGTGTGCATGGGGTATGAGTTCGCTCTCATCAGAGCACTATGATTGACGTTTGCGTGCCCTTTAGTTCGACAATCCCAACGCTGGTGTGCATGAAAGGGACGGAACGACGCTGATCTGAGTCTTCAGCGCCATCAGCCTCACAGGCGAATGAAGCAAACGAACGAAGCTAAGAAAAAGGGAGAAGCGAAGCAGGAGGAAGAGATACAGGGCAGAATGGTTCGTGTTATGCCCCCCCCCCCGCTTCACTACTCACCACGCACTTATGAAGGCCAACCCAATCATCACCCGCTCAGACAGTCCGCCTTCGACAGCGACGCCTGTTCCCAACAACCAACAACCGCCTCCGCCAGAAGCCGCCGATTCCGTTCTCGCCTTCCTCACTCAAATCTCCTTAACGAAGCTGTATCAGCCCCTCAAAAACATTGGCGTCGACGCAGCTGGGCTACATCGAATGGGCCACTACGACGAGCAGCGTCTTGATGCGTTCATGATGAAGCTCGCGAAGCTGGTGCCCGAGATGACGCCGTTCGACCGCTTGACGTTGTCCGATGAAATCCGGGGGCTCGCGGATGGTCCCGGTGGTGTGGCCTGAGGTACGTCATTCCCATGGGCCGCAAGTAAGATTGAATTCAATTTGGTCCCTAGTCCCGCGGAGAGTTCTTCTGCAGATGCCCAAGGCAATTAGTCCAATCTATTCCAAAAAAGTATGAACATGGTCTCACGCAGTGCTGTATATATACAGTGTAATGGTTTATTCTCAGTTGAATCTAGTCCGTCCCATTCACTTCGTCGTTCACTTCTCCACATTCCCCAGCCTCCCCCTCACGTCACATCAGCAAGCACGGGAAACTCTACATAGAGATAGGTAGGCTATATTGCAGTGGTAGCGTGGTAGATTGGTTACCAAATAGGTAGCGCCCGGTAGCTCACGGTAGCTGCCGAATCACGATACCGTGTCATGCCGTAGCTTCGGGTAGCAGCTGGTAGCACCGATAGCCCATGCCAGGGCTATGACGGCTAGCGCAATATGCGCGCAATGGATCCTACATAGTCACCGCTCAGATACCGTTGAGGCACGCCGGATGAGGGAATAAAAAACAATTAATTTCAATCAGCCAATTATTCTATTTGATTCACAGCTCGTCATCGTCATCCCCTTCCTCTGCCTCCGAATCAGTCTCGCCTGTCCGCCCGACAATATCCCCTCGCATTGCTTCCTCGATCTCCGGAGTTACCACCGTCTCGGCGACTTTTTCGCTGTCATCGACGCCAGCCTTATTCCTAGCGTAGCGTGAGGAGGATTGCAGCGCGAGTGGAATAAAGCGTACCGCAGTTTCTTGGCCCACTTCGTTCGCAGCGTCTCGTTGAAGTGCACGTCGATATCTGCCCACTTCTTGACATCCAGCAGCATGCCGGCATACTTGCGCTCAACTATGCTGCCGTCGAATGCCACCTTGAGACGACGCCCAGTAGCCCATTCCTCGATACAAAATTGGACCTGTAATGAATCGGAATACATCAGAAGAATACATCAGAAGCAAACAGTAAGCACGCACCGCCGCGAAAGTGAACGCAATCATCTCGAGGGAGATGGGCATGAACATCATTTCGAAGATGATGCCCATCGAGCGGCATCCCTTCCCGAAGCATGCGGCCGCGAGGATCTTGATGAGGATGGCGCTCTCGAAGCGTTTGGTCTGCGCGTCGATGTCCTGGGTCCAATTAAGGGCGCTTGTATGAAACGAGAGAAGATGAATAACCTTGTGAGTGAATCGGTTCGTAGTGATGAGCTTGGTGTACAGCAGCTTGTTTTGCTTCCTCGTTTTACTGTTGTCGTCGTCCAAGAACCCAAAGTGGAGCTGAACCTGAGGCCGGACATGGTCCGCGACAAAGTCCCCCCGAATGCGGCTTCGGCGCGCAGTAACCTGCCAAGAATCGATGACAGATAACGGAGGAAGAAAAAAATGGACTTACGATGCGACCCCCATGCGCCGTACAAGCCAATGGGATTGCTGCTTTTTCGACGGCGTACTTCCAGGATTTATCAAGCATCTGCGGAATGGTCAGAGTACTGCGGCTGTTGCCCGCTGCAGTCACCGCGGGACAGGGCTCGATCGTGAGAACCGCGGCTTCGAAGTAGTGAGCGGCGTCGAGAACAATGGCTTTGTGCTCGAGGATGAGGTCGTCTGCCTTTCCACGGCGGCCAGGCACGTAGGAGGTGGAGAAACGCGGGATAATGTTGCCATCTTTGTCGGTCACATCGGCGGATAACCTCGTTGACCGGCAGAAGAAGGAAAAGGCCGCTAGACTCGCTCATACGCTCTCTCGGGGTGCGAATCGTATCACATTTTAGTCTACATTTGTTACTCTGTGGTGTAAATACAATCTGTGCATCCGGAGGCTTTATAGTTGGAGGATTGAACCCGTGGGTTCCCCCGACAGCAATGGTTTTGCCAGCCACAGCAATGCCTCAACCCATAGAACTGTATGCGCGTGATATAGTGCTACCGAGTGCTACCGGGACCCATGCGACGGCTATCACGAACCGGCGCGGATCCCCGCGGACTACATTCTCTTGGCGCGGATCTGCATTGCAGATTCCGTGCTTGCTGATGCATGCACGCGAATCAAGGAAAGCTACTTTTGCCCAGTCAAAGACTACGCCATTCCCCGGACTCTTTCGAGCACTCATTAACCTTTCTCCTAATACCCCACATTGGTTTTAGCTTGCAGATCCGAGCACGGGTAATCAAACAATGAAGCCTGGGGGCAAATATAACTCTCGGTTCGCTCAGAATCATGGGCGCGTGCTTGCTCTTTTCTCTCTCCCCGAGTCTCTTTTTGACATCCTTTGGGAGTAAATACCCCACGACTCCAGTTGAACTCCGACTTCGATTCGAACTTTAGTTCAACCGTGGCTGCAAGTGTTTATTTAGTGCTACGATGAAGCCTCATGAAGGGGACTCTATGTGTTTGTAGTTTAATAAACCGCCTCTTACCCAACTCCGAGTTCTTCGCCAAAAACATGGAAAAATTACTGTTGGTGAGGCCTCACCCAGGCATATCCGAGATCACCGAGACCTGCCGAACCAAATGCAATATCATGCGCCTGCTTCCCACTGGCACCTCCACCATATCGCGCCGTCGTTCCCTCGTACCTCATCAAATACCTCGTGCTTGCGCCTAGCCATGTCACCATACCTTAGCTACGTCCATTGGCTGTCACATTGGTGGTTCGCCCGCTTGGGCCGTCTTACACTGCATTGAGTCCTACTTTGCTCTTCCGTTCCCCTCCAATTTGGCTTTTACTTAGGGTATTTCCTGTATTTCAGTCCCTCTCCGGTACGATTTGTATCCGCTCGATCTCCGTTTTGTCCCTCCATTTATGCCTTTGTCGCCTTTACCATCCACCGAGGCCCTCGTCGCTGCCGGAGATTCATGTGCTCTCTCTACGGTGCTCGGCTTAGTTTTTGGAACTTCATTGGCCCAAGTACTTGAGCTTTCTCTTAATCCAGATTGCACACGTCTGTAGTCCAAAACTATAATACAATAGTCAGCGCATGCACATATATCCATGGAATTGGGCTTACAGGGGCATCCTCTGCGGGTTTCCTGGGACCGGTCATAGAAATGATTACGATACGGTCCTTGTTGCCCGAGATTTGTTTCAATAGAGAGCTTGCGCAAAAGCCATTGGAGCCACTTGATGGCTTGTGGGGCGTGCACAAATTTGGCGGGTGAATGGCTCCACAAAGCCACTGACGTCAGATTTTGGTCTGATTTTGGCTGTGGAGTCATCCAGTTGTGCACAGCAAAAATGCCATCATATGGCTCCAATGGCTCCTGCGCAACCAGGCTAATAAGACATGATAGCCGACCGAACCGCCGAGAGGAAGTAGGGGACGATTTGCCCGGAATTTTTAGATATAGTACCCAGTTAGCTCTACAGCTTCTGTGTCTGGTTGCTTGCTCTTCCCCTTCGTCCTCTTCTTGGGCTTTTCCGTGTCATCGTCTTCGAGCTCGGCCTCCAGGTCAGGAGTCGTACCCACCTTCGTGACTTCGTAACTTCGCTTAACATTGTGAAGTTTCGTCACTTTGATGGAAAGTTGTGAAACCTCGTCACATTGGTGAGTTTCCAGGAAAGTTCGTGAGATGTACAACCCACACAAATCAAACACATCAATCCAGCCATCATTCTCCGCCACTCAAGCCTCTGCCAAATTTTTTCATATACAGTCACTAACCCACTAACGAAACGCTCAAGGAAGGCGGCAATTATGTGAGGATTACAGCATCTATTGTATCGGTAATTGTATCTAAGATTTTAGAGCTGCATCTGGGCTACCCGTCCAGATAAAGAATCGTGTGATTCCATGCTGTCCTCGTAGAGAACGAATGCATTCTTTGTGATAGGCCAAATTTGGCCAAATAACGTCAGAGCGAAACACTACAAAATAATCGGTTGAGCCTCATCTACGTATCCTGGGAATCTCGGATGTTGATATTCATGTTCGCAGCCCTCGAAAGCCCTCCTCTACTCTTCTTCACGAAGAGATTGACCTTCCCATCTCTGCACGGCATCATGCAAATCGCGCCCGATAACTGTGCCAAATAACAGCGCAAACAAATTTAAATCGCGAGCGCGCTACGCGACCATTTTCCGCAATTCCTTCGGTGGATGAGAGTTTTATATGGAGCACATTACTCTCCTAAAATTTCAGGGTCAACGAGTGCCATTAAGGAATCAAACAAACGAGTGTTTCGCTCTCATGTACCGTTTCGCTTGTGGGTTAGCGACTGTAGATACCTTGCTAACCCTAACCGCTAACCCTAACCACTAACCTCTAACCACCAACCCTAACCAGCTAACCCAAACCACTAACCTCTAACCACTAACCACCTAACCTGAACCTAACCGGCCCATCTCGGCAAGCTGTTGATACGCATCACTCCGTGATGTGCCGAGGAGTCGCCGCTTGACAAGTCCGGAATACTGACTCACGAACTTTCGCAGAAAGCTATCAAAATCATGAGCTTTCACGGATTCCCATCAAAGTTACAAAGTTTCGCAAAACTAAGTGAAGTTACGAAGTCACGAAAATGGCGCGGACTCCCAACTCGGCCTTGCCCCGTTTACGCCTTTCTCGGGTCCGACACTGCTTTTGCTGCTTCTTTATGAGCTCAGGGGTCGAGACGAGCCATTTGGAAGGCCTGAAGTTAAACAGGCATGGAGGGACTCCGGTCAGCGCTGCTTACAGTGGGGTTTCTGCGCAACGATCTGCTCGAGCATGCCGCCAACATCGTCGTCGTCGAGTTCCGGATCATGCATTTTGTCGTCCGCCATTGTGAACGCCGCAAGGACGTGCAAAAGAGGGAGGGAAGCGAGGAGGAAGCGGGACGCGATCAGCAGCTTTCTGTTTTAGGAAATACCGCATACGTCACTGCCTCAAAAAAATTGGTTATTCTCATTAGTTTCAGGACCAACTGTAATCCAGATCGCACACAGAGGCCCTCTGTTCCTACTTGATTGCTGAATTGACCCAGACGTGGGATTTAGTCGACCCTCATATTCTCTTGTCGTGGTACTTAGGTCATGCGCCTCTCACTTCAGCTCAGGGCCGTCCTGGGGCGTTGTCAGGCTGAACTGAGCCTGGCACAACCCCTGATTGCCTCGGTGATGCGCGCCAAAGAGGCCTAGCCAGCCAATTGCCGACATCTCACTTAAGTGGAAGATGTCGCCAATCGTCGTCAATTTTCGACCCTTCACCACCAACCTTATGAAGGGACCGAAACCATCCCACATCAGGTGGGTCATGTCAGCAGATGCTGCTCAGGGACGGTTCAAGCACACTCGTGCCGTGCGCGCAAAATGTCGCCTGCTCTTCAAAGCCGGTGTCTCGCACGACGCCTTGATTCGCGAGTTCAAGGGTGTCCGATCGACGATGGGGAAGGTTATCGACAACAACTACTCGACGCCTGATGATGAAGATGAAGATCTGAACATCGCCCTCAAGGACGACCCTACCTTTCAAGCTCGTCTCGATGACTTGAATGAGAATTCCGTAGGTCTCCTCTCCCCCATCAAATTACAATAATTGAGACGTAGGATCAGGACAACAAGTCCCAACGCCGCCGCCAGAAGAAAAAGCGCGCAGTTCAGCGTGCGATGCCGGCTAAGCAAGACGAAGATTTAGTGGGGGAAATGGTAAGCTTAATTCGACTTCATCAATCTGCAGCTTACCCTTGCTCAGCATCGCCCCATAATAATCCGCTCAGAAAGCCCGCCCGTCAACCAAGCGACGCCTCCGCCTGAACCACAGGATTTTCTAGCCACTTTCTTGACGCAAATCTCACTGAAGGTCTTGTACACCCCGCTGAAAAATATCGGCGTCGACAAAGATGGATTATATCGAATGGCTCGCTACGAGGAGGATCGTCTCGACTCGTTCATGGTCAAGCTCGGGAAGCTGGTTCCAGAGATGACGCCGTTTATCCGACTCACCCTATCCGACGAGATCAAACGGCTCGCCAAGGAGCCGGTGATGGTAGACTGATATAAATGAGGTGTGGGCTTGCTGCACTGTCGATTCAACTGTAGCTACGAAGATCAGAAAAATGTGTTCAATACCGGAAAATATGTTCTCGAGACAACACGAAGACGAAGACAACATGTGTTTGACTTGGTAAAGCAACTCGAACTCGCCTGTTTCACTTCCAGCGCGTCCGTTTCGGACGCCAGTCAAGGTTATTGGGCCCCAGTGTTGTTCGCGTGGATCGAGAGAATCGATAGACAGGAACCGCCACATGTTTCCGCGACCTGTTGTAAGTCGACACTCCGCTGCATAATGCTCCCATCGCCCGCTGGAATATTGAACACTGACCCCGTTCCCGTGGTAGTTTTTAGATCCAGCCCGGAAGAACCGTCGCTCTACATCCATCGGGTCAACAATGAGGCAACAAATAAAAAACATAATCAAAAGGGCATACCTGATTGATCTTGCCTGGGGATCCACGAGTGTCCGTGCCGTCTACGACTGTCATCGTTTGAGGCAGCGGATCTGCTGTGCCTTCGCGACCTGGATTCACGGGTAACATAGCAGGCAAACGCTGGAGCCCAAGCAACCACTGGGCCGCGGTGTCCGTGCGGGCAAGCGCAGTAAATAGCGAACGTGTCCTCGAGTGGATGCTGCCGCCCAGAAAGAGAAGGGGATCGACAGGCCGTCTGCGATACCGATCAGTGAGTACATTTCACAGGGGTAGGATTTAATTCACGTACGGACAACAACCAAACCGAGAACGACAAATGAGACGATGGGCTGAAGGCAGGCGGCCAGGAGCTCCTGCTGGCTTTGTGGGGGATCGTGAGGGTTCAGCAAACGTGACAGTGCTAGTGTTGAAATGAAAATCGCGCCGACACCCATCTATTATCTCATGAGTAGATGAAATATCTAAACACGATGAACACATAGGCCCAAATTGCCCGGTGAAGAGGGCCTCACGCCACGTCCGGATCTCGGATACCCAGCGGTGAAGGAGCAAGACGGGCGGGATGCGCCGCAGGGCGAGTATCCCGATGAAAAGGATTGTGAGTCGCATGAGTGTAATCCCGAGGGCGGAATTGTAGAACGAGTTGAGCGGCGTCCAAGCGCCGATGTAAACGAAGCAGCCGCAATTGAACAGCAGGTCGATAACGGACGAAAAAACCTCATTTTCGATTACATCGTTGAAGTGACCGTCCCACGAGACTGCGCTCCCTGTAGCCATGGAAAGATAAGGGTCGAATTTCATGGCATCCTACCGCCCGGGGACGTACCGGCTGCAAATGCGGCGAGGAGGTCGTCACTGCGAGTGTGCTGACGACGCCTGCAGGGCATTAGCGTCGTGTTGGATCGAAGATTAAGGAAGAATTGAGTCACCGGTCGTGAAGTTTGAACAGGGCCAGCGCCAGATATTGCGCAACGTATGATTCACAATCGACGAAACCCCGGCGATGGGAGACCTTCAATTAGGTATGAAAAGATTATCCCTGAAGATTGATGAACGAAAATTATCTCAGTGAACAGAGAGTGTGGTACCAACCGAGAAGTGCACCCAGAACGACTCCGGGGATGACTCGGTCTGATGGTATGGTCAGGGTTGGGCCCGGTCGATAATGATTGCGACCTACAGAGCCAGCCGACGAGGAACCCCTTCCCAAGTGCCGTGTTGCACGACGTCTCGACGGTGAGATATATCGAGATGCTCAAGAATGAATACGCAAGACCGTCGTTCGCGGCCGATTGGGCGGAAATTATTTGGCGCAACTGAAGGGGCACATTCTTGACCGCGTACTTGCTGCCTGAGTCGGGGCACCAGCCTCTGTTAATAAGGAGACTTCGGGCGTGTTATGCGAGATACGAGCGCGGCAGCTCCACGCCGATCGCAATGAGGCCAATGCCGAGGGGGACGCGCATCACCTCCAGAGTTATGGTATCGGTGGTCGGTCCCCAGGCCCCTGGATCGACAAGGTTGGCGCAGTTCGGTCCAATCACGATCCCAAAGAGTGTTCCGAGGATTACTTCGTTTATGCAGAGCTCAACAGCCATTAGACGCGTAAGCTTCGGAAGATTGGAGAACTACACCTTCTCCTGGACCTTTATAAGGAGAGACACCGTCGAAAACTGGTGACAATTTCTCAGTCTCAGGTTCATCACCGTCATTCATGGACGAGAACTGACAGCGACCGCAAAGCCCCCAAGGCAAATATAAACCAGACTGATGCCAGAGATCTGGGGAATGTTAGTTGGCGAGATAGTCACGAAATTTGAGTGTAGAGCTTACTTCTACGAGATCGGAACACATTATGCACCTCTGGCTCGGACGGTGGTGGGAGAGAGAGAGAGGGATGCCACAGGACAACTAATAGTTGTGAGAGAAGCGGCTAACGGACCGCTTCGCGGCCTGCCATCCCCCTTCCCTGAGTTTAATGGTGACGTTAGACAGGGTCGGTACTGATTAGCCACTGGCAAAAACACAGCCTAACAGGCTCAAATGCGTTGATATAGAGAGAAGAGCCGACTAAGAGCCGGTAAGCTTTAGCAAAGTGGTGTGAGCCAGGTCTTCGGTCAGTTTAATGTTAAATAAGGTGCAGCCATCCGTTCGGATTGTACGGCCATTGTCGGAAATGAATCCGGGAGATCTAAAAACGTCAACAGCGTGTGGTTCCTTATCGCCTGGTCGGATGCTATGAAGGTGGGTAAGATTCATAGATATGGGCAACAGTCACAAGACTCGTCCGATCTGCGCGAGATTGTTATTTCGGATAGATATGGGCTGCCCACTGTTGTCTTTGATTTGGTCAGGCCTAGCCATAGAGGGTGTCCATCAAGCGTTGAACTGCCGGCGGACGGCCAGATACAACACGGGACGTCTCAGATTTACAGTAGCCCGCGGACTGGATTTAGATGTTACGCTAAGAGTGAGAATTAAATTGCAAATAGAGAGCTTGCGCAGAAGCCATTGGAGCCATTTGATGGCTTGTGGGGCGTGCGCAAATTTGGCGGGTGAATGGTTCCACAAAGCCACTGACGTCAGATTTTGGTCTGATTTTGGCTGTGGAGCCATCCAGTTGCGCACAGCAAAAATGCCATCATATGGCTCCAATGGCTCCTGCGCAACCAGGCTAAGTAATGTATGCAAAAAGAAATGTAGCTCAGTCATATGCACAGATGCTCAGCCAAATCTAGACACAATTCGAGTGGTGCAAGACGGACGATTATCAATTATAATCTGCCACAAGACGACATTACTGTACTATTTCAACCAAGTGTTCAGTCACTGGTCACAATCCGACCTGAACTGAACACTTTTTTTCACTTGTCCCGGGTCACTGGCCCCCGGGAAGGCGATTTTGGGTCTAAAATGTGTGGGAACATGGCGAAAAATCACCCAAAAGGGCAATTTCCCACGAAATGAACACTTCGAAGATGAACACTTGAGGTCACTGGTCACACCCGGTGAACACTTGGTCGAAATAGTACAGTAATCAGAACCTGTTGATGGAGTTCTTCGGACTCGCGTTAGACCATATAAACCCCCTGGAATTAAGGAACATGCCTCGAACCAGTTCGCGTCGGAATCAGCGTGTGACAGCTAATGGTTTCAGTGTTCGCCCATAAGGCCTTAAATCGAGGTTTGAAACCCTTTAAGGCCTTAATAAGGGTAAGGCCTTGAACGTAAGGGTAATTTAAGGCCTTTAATATATTTTCCCACGCTCATACGCATAGCCGAAATTCCAGTACATTACGACTGGAACTCGTCGTCTGAATCAATCTCTATGGATGCCGACGGGCGTGAGAGGAATACCTCACCTTCTTTAAATTCTTCCGAGCTTTGGGCAAGGTCGGCAGTCGTCGTTCCGGCACTGTCGAGATGATGTGCCACACTGCAGGCTTTGCAGTATGTGTGATACATGGATGAGTTCTGCTTCTCTCCACGCCAGAAATATTTGTTGAGCAGGGTCGATGCCATGGCTGGCGTTGTCGTCGACGTCGAGGAGAAAAATTACATAATCTATGAGCACGTGCAGATTTTAGGGTCCGGTGACAGTTAGTGTCAACTGTCAGTAACTGTCAGGATGACTGTCAGAATCTGACTGACAGTTAATTATTTTTGCGTGGTCGAATCTGACAGTTGACAGTTCAAAACCAAATTTTCTTTGCTCCGACTTGCAGAGAATGACCTCCACAGCTCCCACTCGCCCGGCGCGGAATCCCCGCGCTCTGGTTTTCTAGCAGTAAGTCGTTGTTTTACTAGCACAATATCACTGACCCGGTACTCCAGATGCTCGCAGTACGCATCTTCGGCATTTTGGCCAACTCTATGACTGTTGTTTTCGTTGTTTATTCGTAGTCCAACTGAGAAGCGCGTAGAATAGGGAATGTTTCAACTTCTTGCTCCGTGGTTTGGGGCCTGATCCAAGTCGAACAACGTAGTTTGTTACCACAAGACGACATTAGAGAGATTGCGCAAAGCCGCATGCAGCTGCACAAAGCCGCCTGCGGAGGTGCGCTCCTTTGCTTCCATACATCACCAGAACTGTTGATAGCACCCCCTGGGACCACTAGAGCAAAAAAACAAAAGCCGTGTCGAAAGACGTTGCGCGGCCAAAAGCCGCATGCGGCTTTTGCGCAACCTTTCTATTTGAGTCCAAGTGTGCAGGTCCAACATCTCGATCAATCAATCTCGGCTACTCGGCATAGCTGCACTTTTGATGCACCCGTTTCGGCACCCGCGCGCCGCCGTCTCTCGGGACTCAAAGTGCACACATTGAACAGAAAACAAGGATCAACGTCTAGTATGCTTGAGAAGAAGCTCTTCTCAATCCATCACATCAATGATATTACACCCGAACGGCTTCCTGTGCGATATGTGCCGTATGCCCATGCGCCGGACGCCGCCCCGCCATTCATTTAGTCGGAAGGTTCATCGAATCAAGTGATTTTATATATCAGACGCCTATGGAATTACCTTTAGTCTTTGTGGGCCAGAGGCGAAGAGCTTGAAGGTTTTGGGCGACGTAAGATAGGGTCCATTTCCTGTTTAGGACATCGGCAAGGCTCGGCCCGTGATCTAAACGTGATCCGGGTAAACAGAACCACGAAGCTGGAAGTTGGTCCTGCATCAGAACCACAACTTTGCAACCTAGAATAAACGACGATAACAAATGTCATACAACTCAATGCCCGACGAGCGCACGAACTCCAACATTACATGGTTCAATTCTCCACTGCGAGGGAACCAGAAGGCGGAGAATCTACTCGACATGATCTTGGTCGGGCAATGGCATACATATCACGCGGAGGTGCGTCAATTAATATTCACACTCCTAACCCAAGTTCAACTACATATTTATCACAGGGTGTAAAAGTGCGGCGTCCTCGCCGGAATCCAACCGTGGCTTTCCGACGCCTAAACCCCGAGCTCTTGGAGGAGGTGAAACACAAAGCCGCCGACCATTCCAACAGCGACAGTGAGACCGACTCAGATTCCGACAAGGAGTCCGACTCTCCCACTGTTGTTGCAGAATCTGTTCCCTCAAATACCGTCGTCTCTGCTCCTACCATGGGAGAGGAGCCATTGCACAGTGAGGACGAGGAGGCTGACAGAATCCGTCACGGGTATCATCGTAAAAAGCGGGCGGCAAAGACGAAAGGGAAAAAGAAAGTATTTCCGTCTCACACGACATTCGTCGTTGATCCAGACATCAACCTGCGCTCAGCTGGACTCAAGGAGCTTCTCAGTGATGAGCCGTCTGCACTGAAAACCCGCGCTGCAGTGGTGATTGGTGTTGGTGCATCCAGTTCGGACAACCAAGACCTCTGGGAAGGCTGGTAACTTTGCGTAGTAGTCCTGTACGCCGAGCTCGCAATTGTCAGGACTGTCAACTGTCAGAACTGACAGTCAGCCTGACTGTCAGCCTGACAATTAATTATTTTCTCCAAACGCTAACTGTCACCGGACCCTAGCAGATTTAAGGCCTGGATGCTCAGCCGAAAATCTTTACGGCCTTATTTAAGGCCTTATCTAAGGCTTAAAGATTTAAGGCCTTACCCTTAAGGAGAACACTGAATTATTATGGTTTGCGTGAGATCAGGAGGACTCTGTCGAAACAATGGGCGTACCAAATTTGTCGAGGTCAAATCGGGAAGTAGGATGCATACCGTTTGTAGGCATCAGCGTCTGAGATTTCCAGCTCAAGCGTCGGTGCTTGGCGCATCGGCAGAGTGGAGACTAGGGAATCGAGCCGCTGGCAGTTTGCGGCAGTGAGTAACTGACACTGATGCGCTGGAATGAGGAAAAAGAGTGTAATCTTGGTGATGCAATTTGAAGCAGCAATCTCCGACTGGATGTTGAGAATGGCCGCCAGACTCTTCACATCCGGGAGCCAAAGTCTGAAAAGCGCAAGTTGGGGGAGAAGAGAAAGGTCGATACGTGGCGACGTGATCTGTAGATTTTATGAGCAGGAATATTGCGCATTCGAGGGGAATTGTGTACATTAGGCCGAATTTCGAGGGCTTCAGGCGTTCGAAGGATTCCGGCGAAAATTTCTGAGGCGTATCGCTCCGGGTAGCGCGTCAAGACCTTGAGCGACCAGAGGTCGAAGACCTCAGTCAGTCGCGGATGAATCTAGAGGATGAGATCAGGAGCGACTGTAGCACAACAGGCGGAGAACAGTGAAGCGGCCCGGGGATATGCCCCGCGGCCGACGTGGGATGGATATGGATCTGTAGATGCCTGATTAATTGCGAGCAGCGGTCCCACATGAGGGTGAAGATCGACAGTTGGTTATACCAGCATCCCACGTCCACACGGGAAGGCTAAAGAGTTGCATGTACGTGGCAGACTCAGGGGAGAGCTGACTGAAATGGTTAACGATGGCTTCCTCCGGATGCGTGAATCGGAAGCTGCAGACCGCTACAAACACGTCACCTGAGACCCCAGTATCCTTCATTGACAGTCGGCGAACGTGCTGGATGAGGTGTGGAGACGCTTGGAGTAAGGCTCCAACCCTTTCCGTTTCTAACCGTTTAGCCTTGGAGTGTCTTGCTGAGTCGTTTCCAGGTAGTTCCAGGACTTCGGCGGGTGAGATCTATCCCGTGGAAGATGTGGGACTGCGCCGCATCGACAGAAGAGCGAGATATCAGGGCGCAAGCCTTCAAATCCGGTACCGGATCCCGTACGAAGCTGATGCAGTGGTCTAACAGTTCCTGGATGTCCTTTGGATTGACGAGGTGATCCATGGGTGAGAGCTGCAGGAAGAGCCGCACCGATATTCAGGTGCGCGTTCGAGAGTCGAGCAGGAGTTGAGAGTCAAGAAGCAATGATCATTGATGGATTTGTGTGGCTGCTTGCTCCATCTTTGTGGATGATTCCCCTGGCCATTTCATGATCCGTGCGAGATGCCGAACAAATTCCCTCTCCGGAAAAGAGCTGGATTCATCCACGCGGCCCCAGCTTCCCTGGAATCTCTCAAAAATGGCGTCTTCCGATTATTTCTCCCCCCAAATACTTCCGTGTGAAATCATGTGAATATTGCCCGCACGGTCGCCATTCTAATGTCAACCAGATCCCTTGGTGTTCATTCGACGTGGAAGGGAGACCATTGGACTCTCTCATTCCTACTTACCCTCGAAGGCAGACTGCATCCGCGCACGGCACACCTGCCCAATCATTTCACTGTTCAACAATTGTACCAAGGCCTGACAAACAATACTTAGGGGCGAGAACCCCTCGTCTCGAGCTAAGTACCGGACTCCGCTAATTTACCCCGTTCGTTGTCATTGCTCAGTGATTCATCCGCGATGGTCGATCGACGGAAAGGCTGTGGAAGAAACCAAGAGTTGAGTTGAAAGATTATGCGAAGCTGAATAAATGTGTCCTCCCTGCCCGCTGGTGATGATAGCGCTCGAATTTCTTGAATGAATCATGAATATGTGTATCAGTTATCATATCTCAAGTTCAAGTATAGGAAAGGTGTCATACGGACGAAACAGTGATAACAAGCTTCAAGGAACAGCAAACCGGCTCGCAGATGTGAACTTCCTCGACCGCGGCGGTAGCGGTTCACCCTCCGTCGGCGCGTACTTCGTCATTGACATCCCATTGTCGACCGGGGGCGAATCCACGTCCATGTCCACATCCATCTCATCCCCGGCGATGAGATGCCCCAGCGGGTGCGCCCATGCGTTCGTCGTCTGGACCGCCTGCGGTGGAGTGGGCCCACGCGCCTCGAGCACCTCTATGCGGCGCTCGAGGTGCCTCGAGGCATGCAGCTCTGATCGCAAGGTCCCGACTTCCATGCGCAGTGCGCGTATATCCTCGCCCCACTCTTGCATGACGCGCACGAGGATCCCGGGCTCCGCAGGCAAGTCGACGAGCGGCCGGCGGGGGGAGCGCACCAGCTGGCGAGACTGATCGCCGGCGAAAAGAAGCTCGGTGTCGGGTGGGAAGGATGCGGAGAAACGCGCGCTGGAGAGCGGCGGGACGGGCGAGACGGAGCGCGAGGGGGACGAGCTAGGCGAGCGCGAGTTGACAGGCGAAGGAACCTCGATGGCGCGCGAATCGGAAGGGTGGGCGATCACGGGCGAGCTGGGGTACATGAGCTGCAGATCCGAGTCGAGGTCGAGGTCGAGTTCATCGTCCAGTGCGCCCGGGGGCTCGATGCTGAAGGGCGTGTTTCTGCTCGTCGCCGGGTCCGGGGCAGCGACGACGTCTTCCATCTCCTGGTCTTCCTCCTCCGAGTTCTCCTCCTCTTCTTCTTGCATCTTGCTTTCTTCCTCCTTTTCCTTCGTCTGTTCTCCATGCTCTTTCTCTTTCTCTTTCCCTCTATCCTGCTCCGAACCCCCCGCCCTCCCGCCCTCCAACAGCTTCCTAAACACATCCGTCGGGTGCCCGCGGAACGGCGCGCACCCCAGCGGGCGGCTCCCCATCCTCGTCTTCCCCGCCTCCTCAGCTGAAATGGGCGGTGTCTTCCGCGGCGCCACAGATTCGCTGCGCCTCTCGACATCGGCAGATGTCTGTCCATACACGTGGTCAGGACCGCAGAATAAATGGGATGCGCAGAGCGGACGTACGGGTGGCGTGCTGCCCCAGAGCGGCATGCGCACCTAGCAGCCCGGTCAGTACAGCCCCTCTTCAAGGAAACTAGAATACCTACAGGCGCAAAAGGTAGCCAAGGAACCACAGCAGGTGTAGCGTGCTGCAAGGCGGTCAGAACATCCGTCTACCTAATCTCAGGAGCGCAGCTTACAGGCGCGACATCTACAACCATCGGTACGTCCGCCGGGGGTTCCGGGCTCAAGGCGCTGCTATTCTGGGGGGCGGAAGGCTACATATCGATCAGCGATGACTCCAATGTTGCGGGGTAGTGAATCACCGGAGGCGCGGGAGAGACCTGTCGCGGAAGAGAGATCAGATGTGGGCTCGTTGAAGGAAAGGAAGTACTTACATTGTCGCGTGGTGGGGTGGGCTGCTGAATGTGAGACGTAGAACAAGCGAGCAGGGATTAGGACGTTACCTGTTGCGACGGTTCTGTTGGAGGTGTCGAACTTTTCTGTAGACAAGAAGTCAGGAGAATAAACGAAATCAATGGAGGGATGTTTACCTCAGCTGTAGGTAGTTCCGTCTGAACAGTTGGAGGAGACTCAGGCGGGTCCTACTGCGGTCAAGACTATGCGAGCCAAACGGAGGAAAGCACTCACGGGCATGACTTCGATCCATTCAAATGTGCCAGCGTCGTCGTCGACCACGAACCCCTCCGTGAACTCGGCCGCAGAAATACCATTCGCGACCTCCTGCTTCGTCAAGGTAAAGCCTTTATGGCCCTTGAGCACCCACTGTCCCCACCCTGCGCGCTGATTGACTTGTTTTCCCGGACGAGAAAGGCGGAAACTTACCAAGCTTCAACACATCCCCCGCATATTCCTCTTCCCCAAACTCGCGCCAAAAGTCGCGCACAAACTCATCTCGGCTAATCAGCCAATCGTGCCAATACCGGCGCAACGCGCGGTCGAAGAGCGCACACCGCCAATTACGGTCAATCCCGCCCCCGTCTATCGCCGCGCGCGCCGCATCCAGCAGCCCCGCGCACAGCCGCGCGATGTGCAGGATCTCGAACTTTGCACCGTCCCACTCGCGCGTGCGGATCGCGGTGTGCGCGGTGAGCACGAGCTCGAGCGACGTCCACTGGTACTTGAGCACCCACATCAGCGGGAGGCGGTACGCACGCGGGAGGGTGACCTCGCTGCCGTCGGCACAGCGCACGAGCACCCACGGCTCGGTGGTGGAGGGGCTGCGCGGGGGAATGCTCACCACGCCCTGGACGAGGAAGCGGATTATCGCCATGTCGTTCCAGGTAGCTCCACCACTCCGGATGTACGCGAGCTCGTCGGGATGTCGCCAGCTGCGCGGGCTCCGAGTCAGGGTGAGGCTGATGTTGCGGCTCAAGCCTGGTTCTAGTTTTACGAGGGGCGCGGAAATCGAGTCTCCGGCGGCTGCAGCGGAAGACATGCTGCGCCCGCCACGGCTCAGGCGGGGCTGCGCCTCTCGCTTTGCGCGCCGCACGGATGTTGTATCGGCACGGGGCATATCTGCGCGCCGAAATCTATCAAAAATCGCAGAAAAAGATTCCAGCATCGGGTGCTGACGTACCTGCGGCCCGGGGTATTTCTTTACAATATGATACAGATTCACAGAGCTCTCTGAAGGAGCGTGAAAGGGGGAGGCGCGCGATGTGGTGGTAGGAGGAAAGAGGCAAAGCCAAATAAAGACCAAACACTCGGAGAAAATAAAAGGGGGTCCAGGGTCTTTGTTCTCTGTTTATTCACCACGAGGCAAACGGCATACTGGCTATGAGCTCAAGATAACATGCTGCGAGCGCGCGCTTGCCATGCGGAATCACCCCCCACCCTGGCTTTTCGCTAATCGGCGTCGCCATCGTCACGGTGAATCGTGGCATCTATCGCATTCTCGAGCATCCTCCCGCCGTTCTCATGGCCCGCCAGTCCCTCAAACAAGGTTCCAGAAGAGTTTGCGACAATGCGATTGGAGTAAACGCCACTCGGGACAAAGGGTGTGGATGTAAACACCTCTCGCACATGTATTGATGCTAATCTGAATCCAGCGGCGGCTATATCGACACAGAAACCCTCAAAGTATGTCCCCGATATCGTGCCTTTTCGTGTTGAAGATTCACTTGGATTCACTAAAGATTTACTGAGCCTGAACCCCCATTTTTTTCGATCCCAACAGCTCCCTTACAACGATGAGCCTGATCTGCCTATCGACCTTCGCCCGCCCTTCGCCCGCCTCTCCTCCTACACTTCGATAAGTTCTTCGCGGGCTTTGAGGCCCCGGGGGAGCGCTGCGGACGACGGCGAGGATGAGAGGTGACGTGGCCCTGGCGGCGGGCAAACCGGCTCCTCGGCAAGCCCACGTGCGTTCGGCTTTCGCCCTTGGCGTTGAAAAATCATGTTCGGTTCTTGATTCCCCGCGCGTCCTTCAGGCTTCTGCACGTCGCTTGGGACCAGGAGTCGCAGACAGGGCTCTGTTTATCTGGACGGAAATCGTAAGATCTAGGTTTAGTAAGCTGCTTCGTACGCCGGAGGAATGTCACTGCTGAATTAATTACAGCGTCTGCATCTCAGATGATCGGTGATGGTCCAATAGGCAGATGGAGCCTCTGAAAATTGTCCCTACTAAGTTTCGCACCCTGCAGACACTTCCCGTTCGACTCCTGATCAAACCGAGGCTCTCTGCGACTTTTTTTTTTTTGGTGGGCCTCGGACGAGGCGAGTATGCAAACCTTTTGCCCCAATACCATAGCTACCTTAAGCCTGTTCCCATAACTATAACCCACACCCACACCTCAGCGCGTCCCAGTTCTTTATAAACCATATGCATCACTCTCATTTCGAGTTCCAGCTTCCTAGGAAAGGCCTCATATCACACTGCATGCAGCTACCGATGTTGGAATAGCTTGGGTCGACGTATGTAGACGAACCCCATTCGACTCGGGGTTAGGACATGAGGCGGGTGTATTCAAATTTGTGCTCAACGCCAGCCAGCCAAATTTCAACTCGTACGCCTCGAACATAAGTAGCTTCGGCGGGACAAGGTAAACTGGTGGGCAAGGTCTTGCCCGCCGAGATTTCAATTTATTCACTCAGTTGATCTCTCTAAGTATCAGACGAGCTTGGCTTTGGTTTGGTTCAATTTTGCGTACGCGAGCGCTCCGATGTACAAAACCTTTCTCAGCTGCCTATAGATAATGGTTTTTACATCCGGGGTGTCGGTTAGGCTCGAATCTTTCCAACGACATGGGTTCATCATGTCGTATCCTGGGTCGAGGCATCCACCACGGAATCGCCGACATGAATATCATCTAGCGCCGAGGGATGAATCAACATGGATGTCATTTACAACTCGCCGACGTACCCATCGGTTCTTCGAGCCCTGGCGAGTGTAAGCCACCCAGGTGAGCAAGTATTGATCCCAGGCGATGGAATACGTCGGGATGGTCGGTGGAGGATAATTTCCCCCGGTACTCCGTAAAGGTGTCCATCAGAGTGTTGCGAGCCTCAGGATCGTCGAGCCATGGAAAATATGAAGTATTAACATCGTCGGCTCATGGATGATCTGCAGGATCAGGAGCCGCAAATGCGAATAGATCTAAATTGATCAGCTGATTGCGTATGATAGTAGCTTCGTCTTCATCACCGGGATTATTAGCCCAGATCTTGAACAAGGCTTCGACAGCGCGTGCGAATCGAATCTGATGAGTGGCGTGTATCGCTGCGTAGGGCATGAACTCCCCGATCTTCCTCATCGTTTCGCTCGCCTTGAATGGTACCTGTGTGGAGAATCCCGATGCGATGAATTCGGTAAGAATGTGAAGTTAGCCTTCCAGCCGCCTGTTCCGTACGAGACGTTTAAACGTCCCCTGATTTCGTGCCCAGTCACAAGCAAAGAGCTCTGGGGGAAATTCAATTGCTGTCGTCACCGGTAAAATTGGATGTCTAATAGCCAGCAGCCAATCTTCTGCATTCAGGTCCGTTCCCAGATTGTGATGGTCGGGAAGAGAAGTGCGTTCCGAGAAGACTTCCGTCAAAACCGCCCACTGCGTTATAGCGATTACGGAGGGCGAAAGAGCTGGATTTTTTGTTCTCAAAACAGTGGCAAGACCTTCCTCCAAAATGGATAAGTCCCCCCCATTATGCAACGGAAAATAGTTGCAGAATAACGTCCAGACGGCAGTTAAGACTTCCTCCATTGGTGGGGTGCCGAACTGTGGGGATGAACTGCTGCGTATGGTTTGCGGAATGCACTTGAATACTTCCCGTGAGAGCGCCCCCACGGTAAGCATGATGGTACGCCATGACTTCCGCTGATTCAAATATTGAATTAAGCCAGAGGTTGATTGGTGCGGTTCTTCTCCAGTCTTTGGCTTCCAGTACGAGACCATTGTGCCGATAATATCCTGCTCGAGCCAAGCGAGGTCCCCCTCCGCGGCGTCATTCAGTCGACCCATCTATTGCCGTACAACGAAGGCTAATAAGTCGTCCAGGTCCTTCCCCAACGGTGCGGAAAATAGAGATTTTGGAAGAGACAGGACTCTGCGGGTCGCCGAGAACTGGTGCGGAGGCACCTTCAACCGTGCAGATTCAGCCAGATACTGCATCAAAATCTGAAGGGGCTCGGTGAGGGATAGACCAGTGATTGTGTCAGCCAGCCGTGCGCAAATGGCGGCGAGTGACTTGGATGATGCTGTGTCTGGGACCCAAGAATGGATCTCGTGAGTCAGATGTATCTCGTAGGATTCCAGCTTCACAAGGCACTCCAGAAGGGGAGAGATACTGGGGATCGAGCTCATCGTCATTCCCGAATTCAAAATAGCGAGATGGTCCAACGCCTCAGTGATAAGGCCCTGAGCAGCGCAGAAGTTTGCCCACTGGGAAATCACAAGGCAGATGTCCCATAGTGCAAAAGCTCTGTCTTTTTTCAAAAAGTATAGGTCGGAGCGTGGCGGCGTAGGGAAGATATTTGGTGAAAATTATCCCGGGGCTGACAGCATCCCCATGGCCCATATAGCCCTGCAGCAAGAAGTATCGCGACGTTTCTCGGCCTCAGGGGTAAGAAGCCCACTCCTGCAGGTCGTCCAGAAATTCCTAATGCGATCGAGCAAGGCGACCTCGGGATGGTCAATCAGTCCTCGAATATGGTTGTCGTACATGTAGCGCCTGCCGTCAGGACCCCATAGAACATCCGGGATGGCCTCAATAAATGGCTCGAGCTCGGCGTCGTCCGCCAGCGACTTTACCGTCCAAAGTGACAGGGTTTTAGCATCCGGGTTGGACCGCCCCTGCACTGTGGCTTCACGAAAGATTGCTTCGACCAGTGTCTCCCCCTCCCTGCTACCAAAGAGGAATAGACCACGTGGAACTTGGTGAATGATTCGCCACAGAGCCCTGGACAGGGGTGTACGATATGGGCAGTCGAGATACATCAGCGGGAAGATGGTGAGTAGGGAGTAAACACCCGTATCGACCGTCAACAGAATGCCAGCAACGACAGTGAGAGCCGTACTGACGGGAATCAGGAATGCGACAAGGCCGGCAAAGAAAAAGAGCAGCGAGGTGTGTAGGAGGAGGGGATTACTTCGACGACGATGTGCATGCCGAACCTTCGGAGCCCGTAATACAGATATGAAAAGACGCGTGCGCGGATGACTGGAGCCGACCGCATGCCAGCCTTATGCAGGAAATCACGGGCCCATTGCTCGAGGAGAGTCGCGATAAGGGCGCAAGTCAGACTCAGCCCAAAACTGATGAACCACAGAATGTTGCAGACGAGGGAGGTCGCTGACGGCGTGAAGGGGGTCGCAGGTGCGATGGTGAGAGTCGTCCCAGTCGCCGCGGCCGCGAGCTGGTTCGATATCTGAACCAATGGGATAACTGTGGTGTCTCCAATGTCGGGAAGCATAGTCTTGTAGCTTTCAACCAGGAACACAGTCAAACTTGCGGAGAAAAGACCCGCCTTAGTGAGGCCACTGATCAGAGCAGGAATTGATGAATGGAATCGCCACGTACAAAGATGAGCATTCTCTCCATATCATTTTTCCAGCTCTCCACAAGGCTCTTGTCGTATTTTTCTGCTTCAGAGACATATACCGCCCATAGCTTCGCGGCCGCAACCTCGTGGCTAGGATCGGGGGTTTGGACTCGTCAATCCTTCGCCCACGATAGGGGCAAGCAAGACTTACGGGTGTCCTGGACCTTGCCTTTCTCCATGTCCTCCATCGTGCACTGCGCGAGGTGGCCGTGGTGGTCAGATGAGAATAACGTCAGGGCGATCAGTTGTTGATGATATGGGGGTTCCCGGATGGCGGTTCCCGGACGCCAATCAATTTGTCTAGTGGGAACTTGGTTGGACCGCAAAGATCGAACGTCACAGGTTCAAGAGAGGATTGGCTACTGGCCGCGAGCCACAAATCGCGCTTAGGGTAGAAATTGTCTCGCTTACATGTGTGAGATGCAACGTGCATGCTGTCTGTCAAATCAACATACATTTTACCTGACATCAAATGTTCTCTCCATCTCCGGCGATATGACACCTCCGGGAGATTTTCCCGGTACATCCACCACATTACCCCGGTGTACACTCGCAGCGTATATAAATCAAGAACTCGCAGAGATAGTCACCGCACACGCCACTCATGCTGTTCCTGGGCTTAGCTCTCATCGACGTGCGCGTTCCTGCCGAGTCAGCCCTCGACCCAATGCTGACGAGCCATTTCCTGACAGGCTCTCGTCGCCATTGGCGCCTATTTCACTGGGAATCCTGCCAGACATAACAGCAGAGTTCCGACAGCCTCATCCGCATTAACAACCGCCGGCATCGGGACCATTACCGCGATAACACCCGGAGCAGAGCCCTCACGCTTCATGTATCAGTCCACAGATCGGCGAAATGAACTCCCTCAGCGAGAGGGAAGGGCATAGAGGTGTCGACGGGGCTGTACTGTAAGCCATCCGCTGTGACAGGCGGCCAATGGGGTGCACATAAGATAGTTCCGATTGGTGTCTACAGCGCCGCTGTTTAATAAATATACGACCACTGGAGGAATAATTAGGCTGAGGATGGCGCAAGTCAAGAAGACTTACAGAACCTCGGATAAGGTGGTTATCAGTAAAATCTCCTCGACGGTGTGTTCTATTAGTCATCGGGCATCTCGGGGATGTTCATTTCCCAACATACTTATGCGGCGCAGTCATTTCTGAGAGCTGAGCTGAATCCAGAATTTTTTGTTAACAGGTGATGAGTCTTCCTGTGTTAAATATCAGTTTCCAAGCCTCCCATGGGAAATCCAAATCGCGCGAGGAGCTCTGCGATTAGATTATCACTCCTATTCGAGGACAGCTTGTCTGTTCTACCATTTCGGGGTGTACCCAAATACTGGGTGGTACACAGCAGCTCCCCGTGAACAAGCGACATTCAAAAGCCATTCCCGTATGTCCGTTATGAGTATTCGTACCGTCGCCAAATCTTTTGTTTGTTCTCCACCAGGCCTTCACTGGCAACTGCTCCCCGCTCGAATCTGCAATAGGTGGAATCTTCTCAATCTTGACAAATCATCAACTAGGCCCAAATTTCCATTTATGTCGGTATGTCTGTACTCAGACATGGGCAAGTAATCAGGTACAGGCAAGTAATCCACCAAGCTTCGACATGTGTTATATTTGATCAAGTGCGAGCCAGTACAAGATCCATTAGCTCAATTACAGGGGAACCTACATGGTGAAGGACGCCCCGATGCAAAAATCCAAGGCACAAACGTTCAGCGTGGGTAGTGAAAACTCTTGGACCGAGTCGAACGTTGACTTTAAGAAACTATTCAACTAGGAGCAGACAGGGCATGAGATGAGCAGAATAGCCACGGCCACGGGAGGTTCGGCAAGGTACCGGTACTTACGGCTATCCGGCGGCTAGGCGGCTAGCCACAGCCATCTCGCCGCAGTCCGGCGAGGTTCGGCAAGCTGGCGCTGCATGTTGCTAGGTAACGGCAGCCGGCTCGCTAGATCCATGGTGCCGTGGGGAGGCGGCTGGACTGCAGATTGCCAAGACTCGCCCAGCGGCTCGCCTGATGCTGGTAGGCCCCCGTCACTACCTTTCGCGGCGGTCCGACGGTTGAGGTTAGTACAGTCCCAACTGTCACCGCGGCATCTATTTTAACCAAGAACTGATGTTTCCCCGGGGGCTCGGTGGTGAACCCCCCAAAGATTTGGCGCTCCGCGCGCCCTACATACTCTCGGTAGGACGACGGTCAGCTCTTTCTAAGCTGATTTACTCTATTCAGAGGACCTGGGAAGGGGTCATTCTGGGGGTCGATTTACTCTATCCCGGACCGTCGCGAAAGGCAGTGACCGAGGGCCTATGCTGGCTATGGTCGTCTGTGGCTATGCGGGGCCTGAATGCAGTGATTTGGGCGCCGTCGGAGAAGTGGTTACCACCCTCACTTAAAAATTAGACTGACACCCTCCGTTTTGCCTCATCACAAGTTCCGTTCCTGGCCTTCAATGTGAAAGTCTGGTCGGTGCTGACCCAGCCATCGAGAGCCCATATTTGATGGCTTGTCGACGTCTTCGTATTATCACGCTATGACAGTTGTCTTTCCAATTCATTCGGCTCTTTGTACTCCATTCTAGAGCCAAGGGAGGGCAACCCTAGATTTTAACCAACGGTATGACACAAATCTCCGCCAAGGCCGCCAGGCGTCTACCTCGCATTTGGCCCTTTCTGCAACACCACAGCTCAATCTAATTCGGCAATCAAGGTACGAGTACCGCCAATGGTCAAATCCTCGGTCCCTGACTGCCAGTCTGTCTGTCGCGCGTCAGAAAGGCACTCTGACAGCATATCAGTGTTCAGGACTTGATATTCATATAAATACGAACCGTGCAGTCCGGCTTATGGTGAGTCAAAATGTTTATTTGGGCCCCTCTTCTCGTACTCACTGGTATTACCCAGATCTCAGCTCAAACAGTCACTCCAATTGGTGTTGGGCCATGGACTTATCAAGGCTGCTTTATGTGAGTACTGTATTCTGTCTTACCAGTTGTGATGCTCACACTTCTGCCAGAGACGATCCTTTCCGTCAGCTTCAGCACCAGCAATTTGTCACCGGTGGTATGACAGTAGAGGCTTGTACCTCGGCTTGCAAAACTGCAGGTTTTGCACTGGCAGGCCTTGAATTTGGAGGCGAATGTTGTACGCCCCAATAGTCTTTTACAGTAATGATCAACCTCATTCATTGCAATAGGGTGCGACTCGTTCCTGCAAGGCACAGACAAGTTTGCAGACAGTCAATGTGCACAAATGGCCTGCACGGGAAATTCCGCTGAAACCTGTGGTGGACCAAACCGTCTCCAGGTCTACTTGGACACCTCCGCTGCGCCTCCGGACACGAGCGTCTGTGTTCTTACCAGCAGTGAGGACTTTTCGCCCGTGGCGGTCACGAAAAGCACTCCTGCTACCCAAACTCGCTTGAATCTCATTGATGTCGGCGTTGGGGGCACACATGCTTTTCTTCTGACTGCTGATACTTGTCCATCATGCGAGGTCGAAGGCGATGTCCAGAATGAATCTCTCCTTGTATTGTCCAGTCTTTATCCGAATGCTGCATTCGTGGAATTCTTCAGCGCGGACACGGGAGAATCTCCAGTTGCTCGTCAACTCTTCAGCATCCAGACCGATGTCTTCTGTGCGCAGGTAAGCATAAAGTTACCCTATAACTGGAGCCCTCTGATAGTTCTTTGCAGATCAGTCCGGTGACAGGCAGAATTGGACCACTCGTTGTTGCAGCCAACGGCCATTCTGATCTCTGGGCGCTGTGTCCCAACACCACGGCCGGACTTCGGTCTGATTTGGTGTATTCCCCCGTTTCCAATCATCCCCATTACACTCTGAGCGACTGTCAGTCTGTGTGGTTTACAATGGCCTGGTTCGATCAAGTTTTTTGAGTCATGTACTGCAAATGAAATTGAATAACTCCCATTGTCGGGCCTCTCCGATGAGTGATGCAAAGTGTAACAAGTGTCTTATATTGGATACCGTCGATGCCATGTATAGTATCTCAAATATTAACCGGTAGTGGTCAAGTCCAATTGAAGATGTTCGTCGACAGAATCATGCTTGTGCCATCTGAAATGCGACGCGCGTCAAAGTACAAAGACTACCAGCAGATTCGACGATACATACCGTTTGCTCCGAGAAATTTGTAAATGTGGGGCCCATGTCAAGGAATATGGACATACAGTTCGTCTTGTCGGGATCGTACGAGCTGGGTTTTCAGTGGTGAAGAACCAAATAGGTGACGAGCCATGATAACAGCGCGGGATCAGATAATGCGATGTTCTGCCAGTGGCTGCAGATCTGACCAAGGACCCAGGGATTCTGCAACGGGGTTATATGGGATAGGTGAAACATGGATTCCACCGGGTTAGTCGCGGAATTAGGAATCATCGCGTATGTGAAGAATTTCGGGTCGACCAAAGACAGTTTCAGAAAGAAAATCAGCCCGATCACTTCGGCTGGCAGTCTAAGAATCGGAGGGATGGCATAGATGTCATCCACCTTATCCACCTATGCTTCAGTCGGCTCGTGAAATTGTGAGGCAAAGGTAGTTGCCGCTGCAACGTAATACGGACACGCAGAGAAACTAAAGTTGGCTGTTCCTTACGAATTCGCCCTCGCTAGAGTCTGGAGTCCAGTTGGAGTCCAGGGAAGTGTGGAGCAGGTTTCCATGATTATTTACTCCGATTCTGCGTTAAGCGTCGAGCTGGCGACTCGGAGCGCGTGTGGTGGAAGGATGGGCGATCTGATGTTCTGTTTTGTGATGTTCGGTGTGATCCGATGGCAGCTCCGAATATCGCCAAAGCCTTGAAAAATGTTCTTGCCTTGAAGCACCGGAGCCCGCGGGAGAGTAATTAAATTTCAATGTTGTCTGGAAAAGTCTCGGTACATTTTTGCGTACCTACCGAACGAACTAACGCCGCAGTTGATTGGTTGATTGTTGACTTGAACACTCAAGTTTGACACCAGAACCAGAATCAAATGAATGAATGACTATTGATACACGGGCGGCGCGTCCTGCGGCACGACCCCTTGCGCTGTGCGCAACTGCTCTACCTCGCGCCTCAGAGTTGCCATCTCGTTTCGAAGATCCTCTGTCCCCCTCGACACGGTCGACGGCGCCCCACTCACCGACATGCTCTGCGACTGAGTATGTGAGTGTGTCCCTGTCCCGGAGCGGCTTCCGTCCACGGGCGCTCGCTTGGATGTCGGGAAAATGAACGGCACCGGCGCTGTAGCTGCGTCGTGTGCCTGCGAAACCGGTACGACGTTTGACATGGGAGTCGTAGGTGCCGTAAAAGCGTGGCCGCCGACGTGGCGGAGGGTCGCCATATTGGGAACTGAGTGGTATGGCTCGGGCGTCGCCAATACATCCCCCGCGGTCCGGCGCTGTCGCCTCCGCCGCAGAAATATTGCCAGGATCCCCAGCAAAATAAGCGCTGCAAGCCCAGCTATGACTCCGCCAACTATCGATCCTATATGTTTGTTCGAACTTGGAGGAACTGAGCTTGAACTCGATGGCGAGGAGTTTGCCACCGCAGGGGAGGGAATAATGACGGTTTTGTTTGCCACGCTGCGAGAGTAAGATTCATACAGACTCGAATATTATATATATTTCGACTCACTTCAAGGCAAGTAGAGAAAACATCGCTCCCTGTGCCGGGCTGCCTCCAATAGTCAGTAGATGACGGGGGAAGAGCGCATCCAACTTACCTTGCGAATCCGTTTGGCACGTTAACGCCCACGCCCGCCCCATTCGTGACACTGTATAAAGTTGAGAATGGGCCGGTGGTGCCATTGGACGATGCCCGCTGGCGGACCGCTAATATTAGTAGGTCTCGTGTCGCTATGTTTGGCGCCGCAGCAGCGCTGAATAATGTCCAGTCTTGTGGCATGTGTGAGACGAGAACGAGGCTCACAGAGTTAGGGCGTACCGGATCGAGTATTTGAACTACTGTCGCTACTGAGCGGGAACCCGAACGGTTGCTCTATGATATGCCTGAGTGTGATTTGGCGGCAAGATCGCTGTAGTCGTACCTTTGATTGCCTGATTCGAGATGGAGGACGACGCTTGGGCGTATATCTGCAATAAACTGAGACGTGGACAGGTTATAATAGGAAGGACATACCGCAGGCGGTACGAGATTTAGCTTCAACAGTTTATCGAACAGCAAGTTGTACATGAGGCCGAAAGACGAATCTGCGCCGTACGTCCAGCGGAGTGAGCCCCCAGTCGATGTGAGGTTGACCCAAGATTGGACGAAGCTCTTGGCGGTCGTCTGGAAATATCATCAGATCCCAGTGGCGCGCCGGAGGAGATCCACGTACCTCATATCTTTGGGCATCCGCTGTTTCACCCATGATCTGGCTCATCTCAGCCATGGCCTGTATCGCGATTATGCCTTTGATTGCCAGATTCGTTATGTTTCCGTGATTCTGGCCGAGCGTGGTATCCCGGGCATCGGCAGGCGTCCTGGGAGTGTGAGATAAGTGAAAGATGAACACGCAAAAGAGACGTACTGCTGCGCAGGAATCAACGCATTGGTAACAAGATACTCGGCCCAGTGTTTCAGCAAGCTATACTGCAGCGGATAAGGTGAGGATCTTCCAACAGAGACTTTGAAATAACTTGCATATTTGGCGATTAGGGATCCGTCGCCCGAAGTGCTGGCATGTGCCAGTACGAGTACGAGCATACTTCCAGAATCTGAGGAATGAAGCTCGGTAAATTTCCTCACTTCATCCGACGAGATAGAAACGATTACCTTCGACCGCATACACGCCTTCGTTCTGGGGATTATTTCCGCCCGCGACCGGGTAAGACGGACCTGCAATTGAGGACAGAATATAAATCACGTGCGTCCGGGATGCTGAGATGTCTCACCCAAATCAGAGGCCGCATATGGATTTGTATACGCCGACGAGTTCTGAAAACGCAGCAAGGGCTCAAGGAGAAGGCCGCTGATGCTAGCGTTCAAATACATCAATGCTGGGAGAGCCGCGGCGATGGTCTCTGTCGGATTCACCCGCCTGGCTCGCCTCAGATATGCAGGCAGGGAACGCGAGAGTGAACTCACTGGCTGTTTCCAACATCCTTCATGAAGGCCTGGACGTCGGAGAAATTCCATTCCCCCGACTCGGTAGTGGACAATGTGATCTCCACACCCGCCATGGCCTGCCTCGTCGCGAGCGATACGAGATCCGCATACTCCTTTGAGACTGCGCCAGCGTCCTGGAGTATCTTCTGGTCAAGGGCGATCGCCCGCGCACGCGCTGACGGAAAATCTTCCACGAACGCATCGATCTGCCGGAAACCTAAATAAACGACTGCGGGAGAATAACAAGAACTAAATTTACCGCATCTCCGATGGTCGCGTACTTGGACCAATAATACGCTCGTCGTAAGACGTTTGAAGACGTGAGGACCGGATCCCGAATCACACCCACGGCCCACGCGACGCTGGATATCGTTTGGGTTTCGCCCAAATCAACGGCATGCGCAAAGACGGGGAATTTGCCGTTGCTGTCCCGGACGTTTCCGAAGGATGCGGCGATGTCAGAGGTGAGGGTGAAGCCGGATCCCGGTTTTGTAAACTGTGGACGGAGCGTCTGGTCATTTCCGATAACTGAGACCAATCCTGGTTGTCCCTGCAACGGCGACATCGATATCAGACGACGGGCGAGGCGACAGTGAATCCGGGCTCACGGCGGCGACAGCGTAGTAGGCAACAGAATCCTCCGCAATGTCTGAGAATACGGACGTGGGCGTGGAGGATCGCACTTGATGATACGCGGTGTTGCCCGTCGTGTCTGTACCGAAGGCAATACTCGTGTCCAAGGCATTAGTGACCCATTCTAGCATCGCATGAGCCACAGTCAACACTGTGATGCCTAATGACGCACCAGCGCTGATATCGGAGTACAGCTGGATCGAGTGAAAATTGCCGTCCTGAGCAGTCCCATCGACATACACGTAGCTGAACGGGAACGACTGCCGCGTCCAATCAGAGGGCTAGGGATATGAGCGGAGTGTCGCAGGGAGGTATGAGCGACACGCACCTCCACCGGACTCAGAAACGTCACGTTCAGTAACATGGGGCCCGCCTGCACCGTCATGATCGTCCTTGTGGGTGTGATCTCCGTGCTAATCCAAGTGCTCGCATTACCACCAGGGTTCCCCAGCCACTGCCATGTCAAGCCATCCACCTTGATGTACCCCGCCCACCCCAGGATCTGCGGAAGCTGAGGACTGGAACGGCCATTGTAGCAGAAGCGTAGACGCACATGATTGTCGTTCCACAGCTGGGGCCAGGTGTTCGTGGGGTTGGACCCGCTGCGGGTGTCCAGCCAACAGTTGAAAGTCGGGGAGCGGAGTGCGAGCGGGACGGCGGGTGGGAAGAAGGACTGTTGTGCGAAAGCCAAGGATACCCAGCTATTCAAGAGCTGGAGAAGTCCGAACGGAAGGAGAGAGTGTCGAGGACGCATACCGTCCGCCTCGTGATAGGTAGGGAAGTAGTGTAGGAAGGAAACCAGGGAGTACAGTAAGAATCTAAGATCTGATTGGTGTCGATTCGATTATCAAACGACTCCTTGATGATCATCAAAGAAGTGCGTGGAACCAGTAGCCCGATGTTGGGACATATTTTAACGTGAGGCGGGAGGCGAGCACTTCCTCAGCATCGCTGCGGGCAGTGCAGCGATGTGCACTGGCCGCATATTGCGTGTGCATAGCATGGCGCGGATTCACGGAATCAACGCGGAATCACAATGTCCGTACCGTAATCAAATAGTGGTTAATTTTAGTCGAAACTTGAGGTATTTGGGAACCTGACGAAGATGAAACTGCCAGTCAGCACTGGGCGAGAATGCGAGGGAAAGAGTTGCGTAGTAAAAGCTAGGTAGCAGACTCGGTAGCGGCACAAACTGAATCATAAGAGCGGAACGCATTGCAAGATTCAAGGAATCTCCACAGCATCCGATGTTTCCGCAATACTGGCAACAGCTTCGATGAGCACGGGGTATACACCTGTCGCACATTTAATTTAGTCAGTGATGGTTAATTAAGAGAGAAGCTCACCGCCGGTCGGCAATACGTCTGCGCAGACGCCAGGGTTTCGCAGGAAGGCCGCAATTATCCGTCCGTGGGCGGTGACTGAGATGTCTATGGATTGATCGTTTTAACGTCGTGGCGGTGATTCTGAGACGTACATACGAGTGGCTGGATCGCTGAAGATATTGTCCAGGATAATCTGGGCTTGCGCTGCCGCGCCGGCGGGGGTATCGACGCCATCAAGTTGCCATAGCTCGTCGTGCTCTGTGAAAGCAGCCTCGACTTCGGATGCAGGAAAGGATGTAAGAATCTCTGCGCGGGAGCGCCTACGGTCGCATGTGTGCCCCCCGCGAAGGCGTCGGCAGCGCTAACGCGAGGTCGTCAATTGAATTCAATACGAGCCGGCGTAGCAGCCCAACATACGTCAACAATTGTTGTCCGCTGATCGACCGGGAGTAGTGATCCAAAGATGATGTGATTCGTTTCCATAGCACGTCTTAAAGGGCTGCAGTACAGGCGTTCCGGTAGCAGCAGCCCGGCCTGGACTTCCGTCGTCCAGATCTCGTGGATCGCGGTGGCGTGCGCTCTTCCCGCGGCTGTCAGTGCCGGATCGCCTGGCTCCGAAATCAGCAAATCATTGAAACTTGCTGTATCCCAAAGACTCACGTCCCCAAATTAGCTCGCCATCTCCATCAAGTAATGACCAATAACTGCGATATCTTGAGTCGATCAAGGGTGAAAGTTAGATACTCTACTAACGTATCCCAGGCTTCGTGGCCGTACTTGGACTTTCCGAGATCGTCTGTTCATCATGATTCGCGGTGGGCACTGAAAACGAATCATGTTACTCACGGATTGCCTCGCCATGCCGGATAAAGAAGACGACTTTGAAAGACGTATTGAAGCCCGCAGTCGCATTGAGCTCCTCGATGAATGTGCGCAATTTAATCCATCGGTTCGCAGAGTCATTGATGAGGCCGAGACGAGGAGGGACCTGCGAGCCAATATTCGGGATTCGGATATCGAAAAGGCCTGGAACAGCCTATAAATTCTTTTGAGATCAGCGTAGAGTATGGAGGACGGAGAGTCACGCACCCTGTAGCGGAAATTCCCTTGCATTGGAGCAGGGAGTCGGGCGGTGGTTAGTGAAAAGAGGGATCCTGGAGGTCATCTGCCGTGTCAACGCCAGATGTCATCTTGTCGTGCCTGGAGTACGGCCCAGGAGAAATGTCAAGCCCACGTGGGATACCATGTAATCGCGATGTATCCAAGTTATTGAATAAGTTACTCTGATGGATACACAAAAAAATCAAGAGCGCCACTGCCGCCTTGAAAATCCGCCGTGATAAGTGCCCAAACGAACTAAAGTGCAAGCTACGCACCGCATATCAAACAAACCAATCGCGTGAATGTCCCCGAGCTTAATTTGCCCTGCGAGTAACCGTGCCTTCGCAATCTGCGCAAACGCGACGATCTCGCTCTCCTCGGTGTTCCCATCCTGGACGTTCGGAATCGTCGCAAAGGCCCCGCCCAACCCGCCGAGCGCACCCAATGCCTGCATGGCCCAAATCCGGCACGTCCACGCTGGATTGTTCTGGACGAGTGGCACCGCGCGGCAGATCTGGTCGATCGTGACCGCCCAATCCTCAAAGGACGTTTTAGACGGCAGTTTCGCTATCAGCACGCGGCCGACGAGCTTCATGTCGAGCAGAGGGTCCACTGGGTCACAGCGATATCGCCAAGGTACGGGCATAATGCCGTTCCACGCCGCGTTTATCGTGTTGGCGGCGTCGTAGCGGAGTGAGTCTTTCGTGTTCGTCCGTTCATTCTTCGGCGCGAGGGTTATTGCCCAATGGAAGTTGTCCTGATTCTGCCGATAGAGGAGGCTGATATAGAGCCGGTGCTTGTTGGATCGCCCTCTGGCCATGCACAGTGGATTCGTGGTGGGGGTTGTCCTCAAGTGATGTAAATGATGTGCCATCAACACGTCCACGTGGCCAGATGTGACGGATCAGATTAGATACCACGATGATTAGATCCTCAGGCCTCCAGACCCTCTTAGCCACCTCAAATTTACTGTCATTGGCCCCCCTTTGACAGTGCACCCCGATGTGGTAGTTCTAGTGATGGCAAGCTCAGTTCTTCTAGTCTAGTAGTTACCGTGGGGGTCGGACCGTGTAAGGAAGTTATTATGTAATGTGACATAAGCAGACTCCGAGTCGCGAAATTCATGTCTCAACGACGCGATATTTTATATATTCACACCTCAGAACTTATAAAGGAAGCCGAATCTATGCTTCTGCCTCCTCGAAATTCTGAATGAGGCGCTTTGGCTGTCTCTTTAAAATCGCTGCATTCGTCATGTGACTTATGGCCGTTTCTCGGCCGAAGCCCAATGGAAGACGGATGTTCATCTTCACAGACTAGAACAATCTTCAGAAAAATCGGCACCACTCGGAAATTTTATTCTGATTATTTTCACAGAGGGGTTCGAACGACAGCTTATAATAATATTACATAATAGCGCCGCTACGCGGTCGGACCCCCGCGCTTACTAACAGACTCTAACTTGCGAGGTACGAGCTTCACGTTAGAGCGTCTGTCTACGAGAGACTACAGTTCTTCGCATTTTGGTCCAGTAAAAAGATATGAGGTGTGTCCATATCCTGCCCATGCTCTGGTAAAATCTTGTACCCATACTTGGCCTGCAGCCGGTGCAATAAATCGAAAGGCTGATTTTGTGACACTTTGTGACCCTGCCAAATACAACCGAAACTCGCTACCACATGGTGTCCCACCCTCGGGACGTCAATATCTTGCCCCTGTGGCAATTTAAAAAACCCGAAAATATTTGAGGGTGTAGGACACATGCTAAAGGCCCTATCCTTACGTGCCGGAGAAATTCTACTTGCGGGAAAATATTATATTGACCGCCATCACTGCCGCTGTCAAAAGGGGGACAATGATAGTAGATTATGACATGGAGCCTGCACTTGTTGGACACGAAAAAAAGGGATCATTCTTTAACACGCGCTCCGCGTGCTCCAAAAAACAGTGGTGCCCACATTTGTAGATCCCGAGTTACCACGACCGAACACACCGAACAGGCCATTATTTCTAAGGCGCCAGAAAAGGGAGGGCCAACCCGTGAGTCGCGGTCGTGGAAGTTGCCGCAGGAAAACATTAGCGCTTTTTCAGGGGCCAGGAAAGGAAGCGGGTCTAGACTGCGGTCTCGGAAGTTACCGCACGATCGAGGAAAACATTAGCGCTTTCAGAGGCGCCAGGAAAGGAAGTGGGTCTAGACCGGTCTCGGAACTTGCCGCACAATCGAGGAGACATTAGCGCTTTCAGAGGCGCCAGGAAAGAAAAGGGTCTAGACCAAAGTCCAGGGATCTCCCGAGGATCACAGGACCTCACATCACGTGCAGATCTCGGTTTTGAATTTTTGGACAGAGACCTGGTCCCTAAATCGGTACCAGGAGTTAGATCTAGGTGTCCGATAAAAATTCCGAGAAGGCAGACACCTTGACTCTCAGTAGCAAGCATGAGCGAACACCATATATTGACCCACATAGAGTGCTAGTAGCAGCTTATGGCTCATTTAGAATCGGCATAGGGTCAATACGCAAAGAGCATTACCTGTACGGCCCAGAATCGGTGAAAGTCAGCCGTGTCCTAGAGTAGGAACGAGGTGATTTCTGGTTCACAACGGAATGGATCGAGAAACTACGTGAAATTGAAAGAGTACCCATATTATTACAAGAAAGTACTGAATTTCGGGATCCCCGCAATCCCATCCTCAATCCTCTTGCGCCATTTCCTCAAATCTTCCTTACAGCAGTCGTCCGGGTGCGTGCCGGGTCGGGGGGCGTCCGGGATATCAAATACGGCGTCAAGAGATCGCAAAGATTGGATCCCAGCACCCAAGCGCGCCATACGGATCAAAGCAACGGCCGCCCAATTGCCACACCTGCGGCCACTTGTATTATGCCAACTGATATCTTTGGGCAAAACCAGGGCAACATTTTGAAGGACTTGCGACCATCGCTGACAATAGCGTGCCTGTAAATTTTCGTTAGTTCAACTCGGCATCACATCAGATTTGAGAGAACCCATGGAAGGACGAGATACGGCGGTAACATCTCGATGACATCCACCAGCAGCATGCTTATCATCATCGGGGCAACCTCAGACACCAAATAGGGGTAGTCGTGTTTGGCAGCGTACGCCGCAACGGCGACAGGGTGGTCTTGCACCATATCTCTGCGCGCTTGATGTCAGTACAACGAAGGAGTCCGACGAAATCGATGGGACCTCATGCGAATGTGGCAAATATTCATGGCGGGAAAGACCTGGTACTTCTCCGCGGCTTCAGCCAGCGGCTCGAGGATCTCGAACGGGGTGGTGTCCAGCGCGGGGTGACGCTGCGGATACATGAATTGGAAGAGCAGCTCGAGCGTGGCGGAGGTTTCGATGAGATCGACGATCTCGCCCTGGGTCGAGATGTCGTTGGGGGGGAAACCTTCGGTGCAGACCTCGAGATTCTTGCGATGGATGTGGAATAGAACGCCGTCCGAGGATTTGAAGGTGACATCGGCGTCGGGCGAATTGACTGTCGATTATGATCAGTTTTTTGGGTTGAGTTGGATGGATGAGGTTACACTTTTCAGAAACTTGGGTGGGCTTGTGGTCCATTTCAAGAGCTGTTGGAACTTGGAAGGGACAAAGAGAGTGACTGATTCGAAGAACGTCACGCACACGTGGCCTTCGGATCAAGTCGGTTACTCATTCCGTCGTGCTTCTCTCTCGCTTCCACATACTGTACTATTTCGACCGAATGTTCAGGTGACGGGTGACAGCGGGTCGTGAGCTGAACAAATTTGGTACCAGTGACGGTGACGGTGGCCAAATGAACACCTTTTTTTTCCAACATATTAGAGGGCGTAGAAACGATTTTTGAGCTATCCTACTTTGGGGGAAAAGCGAAAAAAAAATTATAACAAAATAATAATAATCTAGTGCTCCTCCCAAACTGGGCCTTGGTAACGCCTCGCTACTACTTTCTTGCGCTGACCCCGCCCGAGAACTTCATCGGATTTTTCGGCAGCGTCAGCATCAGAATCCTCCGCGCATCCTGATCGAGCAATCCCACCGCTCTCGTCTAGAGCAAAGTTGGCCGCTACAGATAATCCACGGGAGAGAAGATGGTCAGAGAGAACATCAAGAGGAATATCACAGTCATCGTAGACATCCGACTCTAGATAGGGCTCTTCTTCGACGTCCTCGGCCCCAGCCGCGGGGACGGCGGCGGTCGCACTCGTCTGAATAAGAGCGGCGTGAAGGCTCGGATTAGTTGTACGGAGGTTCCGAAGGCCGGCGAGCGCTTCAGGCGACGTAAGCGACGCGTGCGAGAGGTTCCAGGTTCCGACATGACACATCTCGAAAGCCTATAGTCGCAAAAAAAGTTAGTTCTGGACGAAGTCGAGGGGAAAAGATGCAACCTGAGTGATGATCGCGGGATCATTGAGGTCGTTTATGGCTTGCACGATCCAGCCAACGGACCTGTCGCGCAGAGTGCCCACTGTGGTATCAAGCTTGATCTCGTGAGCAGCTTTGCCGGCCTTGATTTGTTGGAGAGCCTCGGCGACGATGTCGCGATGAGCCGAGCGCTTGATGCTAAGCTTCAGCAGCCGCTGGATACCGACATCAAGTGGTTGCCAGAGACCGGTACAGCCTCCCGGGACGAAGAGGACGATGATGTTAGGGTGGTGCACCTTCATCCACGTCATGAAATCTTCCGACTTGTGGACCGACCAGCAATCAATCTTCCAAATTGAGACCTGCGATGCTGGGAGCCCAAGTTCCTTCTTGGCGGCTTCGAAGTATGGCGCGATTATGTCGTCCACCAGCTGGTGCATCGTGTCATGGTTGGACCAATAGGTCTTCGTCTTGGAAGGAAGCATGACGTAGCCCAGCGCCGCAGCCTCGTCGTACCGGGCAGCGTCAGGGGAGGGGCACGACGCCGTAGTTTTCCCATTGAATATGGCTTGCATCGGAAGGAGTACGCCGCTCGCCGAAATCGAGGGGACCAACGTAAATGCCCGCTTCTCTTCCTGCCCAACGGTAGAGACCTGTTTAGCACCGCGCTGATTCCATGTCGAGCCGGAACCCTGCTGATAGACGAGCTGTGTCTGGTCGGTGTTCACGCGGAGCGCTGCAGGGACAGCGTAGTCGCGGATAACATGCGCTTCACGGAAGAAGGCTTCCTCGAGCACTTTCTCGTGATCGGCGGGTAGCTTCTGGGCGGCCTTGGTCGCGCGACGCTCGCTCCATCCGAGGGTATTGCGAAGATAGCGCCGGACGAAGGATTCAGAGCATCGGAAGTGACTTCCGTCGCCCATGGTACGCTCAAAGAGTTCCGGCGCGCCGTCCTGGATATAGCCGACCATGATGGCGCGAATGGTCAAGAGCGTTAACACGACCCCCGCCCCGCGAAGCGAAGTGAAGTGGTCGTAGATCTTCTTGCGTATGTCGGGGTGTGGGTGCTGGAAACGGGTTAGCACTGATCCACTGCTCAGAGAAGCGGACTGACCAGAACTCCGCAACGAGTCGTTTTGCCCCCGGGCGCATTCCCCACGCCCCGCTCGACGTTCTGCAGCACCGACTCCTTCCATTTTGATATCCCCTGCTTCTTTGCATCCCGATCGATCCACCGACCAATAACTTGCTCCGTCAGCCGATGAAAATTCTTGAGGTTGACCTTGCGAAGTTCTTTCAAGATCGACCGAGGCCGCCAAGGCTTGCCGGCAACGCGCGCAGCGGACTCGATCTGCGTCCAGAGGATTGGGTGGAACCAGTTGGTGTATTTGGCGTCGCGTTTCTTGTTCTCTATTTTCTGCTTTCGGCCGCTCGGCTTGTTGTTCTTCTTGGCGTCCGCTTTGAACTGACGGCGTGGCCGAGAAAGCTCGGAGAGATTGGGATCAGCACCAGTGGGTGTCTCGTCGTGCTCCAAGAGGTCTACGCGTTTCTAAAGTGTACGTCAGCCCGCTGCACTCGGAAGAAGTAAATGAAGCACGCACTCGTTCCATACCAGGGATCCAGCCCTCAGTAATTTTCGCATCGCGGAGGCGCTCGCGGTGGCGCTGCATGCGCTCGTTGCCCTTGACACGGTCGCGCGCCGTTAGGGCTGCCGCCCGTGCCCGTGACGGGCACGGCCGTCGAATCCACGGCTTTTCGACGGCACGGGCCGTCTCGAAACGGCCCGTCAAGTGGCTGAAAAAATTCTTGACGGGACGGCACGGTCAACGGCACGGCCGTAACGGGTACACGGGTATGTTCGAAACTTTTCATTTTGTTCCTTGGTCTGAATTCGATCCCTGGGCTCCTACGAGTTATATGATAACCTTGGTGAGCTGTCAGACGTCGATCTCAGAAGTTGGTGAAATTATAACCAATATCTTAGCGCTCAGAGAAGCACATGTACCCTAAAATATTCCGGGAATGCTGCTGAGAGCCTATAATGTTGACTGGACCCCCTTCAAATGAATAATATTGGAGGAATCACTGAATGCATAAAGAAAGTTGACGGTGAAACAAACTTGAAAGTCCGTCATCACTTTCGGCAATTGCCGGTATTACCGCAACTTGACTGCAGCTTGCAAGTTTGGAGGCAAGAAGTGTCAGAACACACAGAAGGCATGTTGAATGTGTGTTGGGGACACTTGAGACACGCTCAGTTCGAAATTATGCATTCCCGATGACGGGAAAAAACAAGCCGTTCTACGGCCGTGACGGCCGTCTTTTAACGGGCCGTCAAGGTGCAAACCCGTGCCGTACCCGTGCCGTTGAGCTCTGGCAAAAATGGCCGACGGAACGGGCACGGCACCCGTGCCACGGGTGCCGTCGAACCGTGGCCACGGTCACGGGCGGCAGCCCTACGCGCCGTCTTCTTCCGCGTCTCGTCCACCTCTCTCAGCCGCCTCTCTTCTGACCCTTCTGCAAACACCCTCGCCTCCCTTTCCAAACGTACTGCCTTCGCCTCCGACGTCTCCACCGCACGGAATCGCTATCGGTGTCGCTCTCCGAGTCGCTCGCGGCTGACCGTGACACAGTGGCTGTGAAATGATCGGACCGGTCGTCCGAATCTTCGTCTCCTGCAGTCGCCAGCGCTCGCTCAATCTCCAGCTATCGCAGAGCGGTCAGTGAACGCAAGCAAAAACGAGGAGAAGCTGATGCACCTGTTCAAGGCTCCTTGCACAAATTTTATTGAAGACTTCGAGCCGTGAATTGGCCCATTCGGTGGACTTGGCCAAAGGAATGCTCGGATCGACGAAGTGTTCTTGTGCGTTGCCCACCAACATCCCACAGGAGAATCCATCTGTCTGCTTCCCTATCGGGAGGTCCTCTAGTCCGATCTCGCCCGGTGTGTGATGCCCGAGCCACCAACGGCAAGCAGCTAACAATTCTTCCGGAATGGGGGTCCCAAAGGAGTCGCCGTAGCGGACGACGCCCTCCGACTGCATCATGTCAAAAACGAGCCCCACCCAATGGGGCTCGTCCGTGATATCTTCGAGGTGGGCCGTGGTAATCAAGGTGGCTCGACTCTGGACCAGATCGTCACCAACTTCACGAAGCCATCGAAAATCTAGAGATGCGAGTTAGATACGATGCATGATATGCCAAGAGAATATTAAAGACCTTGAGCTGTCCAATACTTGTCGGATTCGGCCGAACGATGGGCGCTGATGAGCTTGGCTGCAAGCGCTGTTCCACAAACGCGAATCTTCTTCATCTGATCTGGGCTGGAATCAATTTTGTAGCGCAAGAGCTCGAGCATATCATTCATCTGGGAGCCCGCCAACCAATGAGGTCCGACAAAGCGCCAGATCGTGTGGAAAAGCTCCGTATCGGAGAGCCCTGCTGGCTTGGCACAGCCCCAAGGAGTCATCGCAAGCATCAAGCCTGCTTCCTCCGCCATCCCCGCGCGCGCAGGATTTTGCCTGCTCGTCTTCTTTTGAGTATTGATCCAAATCTGGGCTTTGCGCCAAGGACCCCACGCATCACGCTTGAGGTCGACCACCAATTCTCAGTAGGTCAAAATCCACAACGGGAAGTGGGTTACGACACCGCCGAGATGGCTGTAGATCACGGACTGAGCTCCATCGAACCAGCTTTGACGGCTGCTTTTGAGAAGCTTGCGAACCATCTTCGTTTCCGGAATAGGAAGACGCCGGACTCGAAGGAGAAGGGCCTCGTCCGTGATATCTGGAGCGACGCTGCTGAAGTATTGGGCGGGTTGGGGAGCAGTGGAAGGTGCACTTTGGAGAGGAAGTGTGAATTCAAGCATTTTTGCGATGGAAAGGTAGGCCGATGGCAACAGCTGGCCGTGTAGTTCCTGAGGAATGGAAAAGAGGGCGGTCGCGATTTTTCGGACCACTGGCGGGGCGGAGGCCCATGCCTTTCCTTGGCCAATCCAGTCGGTTTTTTGACTATTTTGCTGGTGTCCATTGGTGAAGGAATGAGCGAGGAAGAATAAAATTCAATTTCACAGCCCTATTACTATGCTTCCATCTCGCTCCATCCGCCTAAATTTTATCGCCGGGTTCGCCCGGTTTCACCCTCCAATATGATTGTGCTTGTGTAATTTTTTTACCGCCTATGGGACCAATGAGACACTGAACTTAGTAAGCGAAGATGAAGTCACCCAAAATCGTTATGCCCCTGATTCTTTGAATATTGCATCAGCTTCTTCAGCTCCTTCCAGTGCTCGGTTGCAGAGCAGTGCGGAGCCTTGCGGAGCCTGGATGACAGAATGAACACCTGGGACGGAGGTGACACCGTCGGCCGGGGTTTGAACACCCAAGCCAGTGAACATCTTAGGTGACGGGTGACATGGTGTGAACATTTGGTCGAAATAGTACAGTATGTGGAACAAGATGGCATTAAGGGTAGTACTATCTAGTACTCTTCCGTCACCGTAAGTACGGCTCACCTCGAAATACGACCAACTCGTCTCTCGATTTACCACACAATTGTTAAAGTTGGCGGGGACCACATTCTTACAACCCTCGCCCAACTTCTCTCTCGCTTCTGAATTGGACTGTTGTACAAGGCCCCGGTCACTACTGTACCTTTCGCGGCGGTCCATTTTTTTTGCGAGAAAATGGCTGATTTAATCTATGAAATTCAGATTTCGGAGGCTGTTTTACTCTATTTCGGACCCAGATTTAGGTGCAGAATGTCCCATTTTTTCTCCCGGGGCCTTCGTTGACCGGTTGAGGTTAGTACAGTCCAAACTGCCGCTGTGGCATCCATTTCAACCAATAACTGACGCTTCCCAGGGGGGCTGATTTCTTTCTCCCAGGCACACTCATAGTGAACCCCAAAAAAAATCCGCGCTCCCGCGCGCGATTTACTCTAGGTGGGACCACGGTCAGTTCTGTCTAAGCTGATCTACTCTATTCAGGGGACTTGGGAAGGGATAGTTTTGGGGGGCTGATTTGCTCTAACCCGGACCTCCGCGAAAGGCAGTGACCGGGGGCCTGTTTTACAATTGATGGTATACGCGGGGGACAAAATTACATGCATACAAGGAACTACGAGACACACAGAATCGCCGCCGGAGACCCATCGCTGAACAGCCGCGTCGTAAATGCCACCCCAGCGACGTACTCATTCCCGGCACACTGCCCCTTAAACTGGCTCGGCGCCCAGTCCCCGCCCAATGTGTTCGCGCGGTTGTCGCTCTTATCAAACCACACCGTGCGCCGCGCGGTCCCCAACGCCTGCGACGCCTTCGCGCACAAGATCGTCGAGACTTTCTGCCCGCGGAGCGCATAGCCCGTGACGAAGTATCCCTGCGCGCAGGTGTACTTGGTGTAGTCGCTCGCCCAGTCGCCTCCGACGTGCCGCTCGTCGAAGACGACCTCGACCGCGCGGTCCGCGGCCCAGAGCGCGCTGCCGAACCCGTCGTCCGTGCACAGCGCGCGCGTCCCGCCATGCGAGAGCCCGAGCAGCCGGAGGGAGTCGGGGCACACCGTCTTCGACGCGCCGCTGTCGAAGTCGCCGTTGTTCCGCCGCACAGAGAGCGACTGCACGAAGTCGCCGTGCTCGAGCGTCAGCATCTTCCACTCGGGGACGCTGCGAATCTGCCCGGAGACGGTGGGTGCGTTGATGAGCTTCTGCCACGTCGGCGCGCGCCAGTCGTCTCCATCGAACAGCCCCGTGCGCTTCCCAGTTGCGTCCCAGTTCATAAGCGCCCACCCGTTACCGACGCCGTTCGTGAGATAGCCCACGAGCGGCCAGTAGGCAAAGTCCGCGTCCGTCTGCACGAGGTAGTCGACGAAATCGTTGAACCATGTCACCTCGGAGCCGGAGTTCCCGCGCCCTGCGACGCCGAACTCGCTCATCCACACGGGCGCGGTGTAGTGCGTGCTCTCGGTGAGCGCGACGTACGAGGCGGTGCTTTGCATTACGGAGAACAGGTCGTCGCGGCTGAGGTCGCGGTATCGGGGATCGCTGGTTTCGCCAATGCCTGTTGCACCGCTGTGGTTGGGCCCGGTATAGCCGTAGAAGTGTGCGGCGTAGACGAGCTGTGCGCGGAGCGTTTAATTGACAAAGAAGCGCAGGCTCTGCGGGAATTCACGCACCTTGTGTGAAGCCACGAGTGTGTGCGAAAGGCCTGCTACTGGCGTGAGCATAGGCCGCCCGTGCGCAAAGCCGTCGACGGGGATGCCGGTCCAGTTGATGCCCTCGACGATGATCAGGATGTCGGGGCTCGCCTCTGCGAGTATCCGGTCTGCGACTTGCTGAGATGCGCTCTGCCAGTCCGCGTTATCGCCAAAACCCCAGTTCGGGTCCGTCAGAATATCGCGGCGGACCTACGATTCCATCTCGTTAGTAAATACACGGTAGGGCATGTCAGTCAACGCACCTCGTTGTACAGATCAGCGCCCACGACGCGCTTATTATCCTTGTACCGCGCAACCATCATCAACCAGTCATTCACCCAGGTATTGAAATCCTGGGACTCGTTCCAGCGCTCATTCCCATCGGCGACGCCGCAGCACCAGATGCTCTTTGCAGTGTGGTTGTTGATGATTACAGCGAAGCCGCGGTCGGTGAGCGCCTTGATTACGGCGTCATACACCTGCAGCGGCGTCATGCCGCGGAACTGCGGGTTCGCGGTGACCCACGCGTCCTGCACCGGTGTCGTGTCGTGGATCATGGCGTTGGAGAACGGGAGGCGGATCGTGTTGATGCCCATCTCCTCGAAGCTGTCGAGGATCTGCGCAATGGGGACGTATTGGAGCCCCAGAGGCATTGTGTGGCTGCACAAGAACGGTGTAAATTTGAGGAGCTCGAGAAAGGACTCAGAGGGCATACCCGTTCTCATTCGCGTGGTGGTTTGCGTCGTCGTTGATGTCGCCTGACCCAGTCCAGGTGCCGCTGGCCCCGTGCCAGTTCCCGCCCTTGAGCTTGAAGCGGTCACCGTTGGCGTCCACGACATACCGCCCGCGCGTGCTGAGCGGGCCCGTCCAGGCCGGGACGGCGCGGCGAGTAGCATTGGTGTTGCTAGCGGAGATGTTCGGACTGGCGTTGATGCAAGTGGCGAAGACCGCGATAAACAGGCCGACTGCGCGAAAAGAGAAGAGCATCATCGCTCGAAGGACCAGGGAGGGGGGTTATATTCTGGCCACAACGGGCTTAAAAAAGACCGCCCACCGCTTGTCGAGGACTCGAGTAAATCGTGGTGAGCGCTGAGCTCTCCACAAGCTCGTCGGGCGCTGCATGTGGGGAAGGCGCTCGTGCGTGATGGTCGCAACAGAATGTGACGGGATCATTGGCGGGATCATGATGGTTCAGACATGTGACTTCTCTCTCGACGAAGATCTGCGCCAAGCTGTGCCTTTGTTGGACCAATTGGACGGTGGCCAATAAGCCACAGACGCGCGCAACGTCAAGCCTTCGGGTAAGTAATCAAAGGGATGGGGTGTGCCAAAAATAACCCTTGCAAACAAACTGGTTCGATTAGAACTCGGAAAGTACGGTAACAAAGAGGTTGGGAAAGGTTGTGCGAGAGTTCTGCCCGACGATGGTCTAAAGTGGAAGGATGATGTTTTGGGATGAAAGGGCTCCTGTCAAAGGATGCTATCAAACGGACGAAAATCATTTGAAAAGCCGGCGTACCTAGACAGTGGGAAGGGGACCCATAAAATGATCTGCCAGCGACTCCCGCAACCCGCGTAGGTAAGCCGCAACAGGGTGCACACCGCGGAAGGCCCCCTGTAGCATCCGGAATTATAGCCTCCTTGGATGGCGCTGTGGAAGGCAGATATTTTTGTGAAGATGTCGACCGACTTGATCTCCCGGACTTCCGGGACCCAGGCTGTCGTGATCCAGAGCCTGGCCCACTCAGAAGCACACACCGTCGTATGGCGCGGGCCTTCACAGTCACCGGTTTCTGGAAGTGGGGAAACATTTGTGGAGAAGCGGTGCCAGCATTCGGCGAGCGACCAAGCGCCCGCCATGATCCGCCCGCGATGGAGTTCTGAGAGCGATGGATCGGGAAATGCTGACGCCCAGGGGTGGTATGTCGGTTCACGGGGGATGGAGGCGAGGTGGCGAAGGTACAAATGATACACCTCTGCGACCAGGGTCCAAAACTCGTACATTTCAGCGAGATCTAAGACTTGCTTCATGGTCTCAAATGATGGCCGCTCCTTGAGTTGCGCGATCCAAGATCTCCTTATGGCATCCCGAAGGGAGAATTCCACGCTGCGCCCTAGGTTGTAATGTTGAGCGCCCCGCAGCCATGCAAGCCGCAGAATAGGGGCGGTGGCATCGATAGAAAGCGAAGCGAAGCGGTACTGGGAGGTGATGGATTTGATCCCGCGAAGAGCCAATTCGAGGAAAGTCTTCATCGCATCTATATCTATATAAGAATCGAAAGCGGTTTGTCTTTGACCACACAACCTCATTGGCTGCTGGCCACCTTTATCTCTGGACAAACCACGCGGTGAGCTCCGAATGATGTCATCCTGTCCACTGCTCCACCGAAATGTTCAGTCCTCCAGGCTCCACCCAACTGTCCGATGCTGAAATATGCCTTTCCGAGTATACACAACCTCGATGAAAAGTATATATAGGAAAATTCACCAGTGCCATGAGTTCCAATAATTCAATGGGGCTGTATGAGGGTATAAGAATCGAAAGTGGTTTGTGCACCCAGAGCCCGATTGGGCGACCATCTGACGTCATCCACTCCGCAGCCAAACAACACACACCACAAGCACCGCCTCACGGGCTTTTCTCGCTTCACACCACGTCGCTCCACCGTCCTCCGCAATGGCTCCAGCCTGTCTCTAGCACTTGAATATACCGATTTTTGCCATCTTTACTCCGCTTTCATTAAGCTCTGTCCACGCTGCCCTTCTAACTAACTAACTAATGAGAGCATACCATGGCCCCTCATTTTTTTCTTTGCCTGCCCCATCGTGTTCTCGTACTTAGATCAACAGTAGATAGATTGTTAAGCATCAAATCTACACAGGTTTCTGGGCAGGCGTGGGTTCGACTGATGAATGAAATTGCCAGGACTTTTTTCATGCGCTTCATGTTCTATTAGCATGCGAACCAAGAGTCTTCTCTTCCTCATTCCTCCGAGTATTTGAACTCGTCGACCCGCTCGCAAATTGCCATTGAGCACCCCTGTTAGCTTCCTATCATGCGCTTCAGCGGTGGCACTAGAGTCTAGATCTGCGGGAAAGTGAGAACTACCGCGTCGGCGCGTCCTGCCAGTGGTTCGACTACTACACTACGTATACTTCTAATAGGACTCGAATCAGCGGGGCTTGACTGACGTTACAGTCGCGTTAACATCCACCGCTGTGCATGCCTCCCTACAATGCAGGATACGTGGATTGCAAGACCTCGAAACACCTCCCACCGTTCTTCGATTCCCTCCTCTGTGGCTCGAGCTTGATGTCGTGCATCCAGAACGTCTCAAGTCCGAGTCGCAGTATCGCAATACCAGCCCACTTCGGAATCGGAGCTGCTGAATTTTTATTTGAAGAGCCGTCTGCTTATACTTGGTAATAACGGATACGTGGAGATGAATCAGTGTCCGCCCGATCGAGGACTTGCCTGGTTCGTGGAATCATCGTGGGCGTTGACAACACAGAGCCAGGGAGTCTGATCGTTCCGGTAGATTAATGACGACTCCAACCACCTCAAAGCGCCCGAGTGGCAGAATTGGCGTGCATGTGTATTTATGCGCCGGCGGCGGATGGCTGGGAGTAGAGGACGTCCCGCCGCTGGGTTGAACAGAGCGGAGAATTGAATTCAGCGCGCAGAGATGCATGTGAGCGCTGGATATGTCGCTCGTCTAATACGCAAGCCCAGCCGAACTGGTCTCAGAGAGATTGGGATCTTCAAGTGTGCATTTGAACATCCGAGTAGAAGCGAATTCAGGCCAACAAGGAGTGTAGCCGGCGGCCCATGAGCAATGTCCTTGTTCAGCATACCAATCGTCCACAGCACACTCGGAACTCAACGCAGTCGAATTAGAAGGTGTCGGGTCCGAGCGGATTTCAGAGTTCGAACTTGGAATTTCACGCCGGGGCGTCGGGCGACGTCTGCAATTCGAGTACCAATATGAGGGATTCGCTGTGTAGAGCCTTAGCCCTAAGACATATCTGGTGGTCCGGTGCAAATTAAAAACACCCTGTAAGGCGTGTATATCATCTGGTTTGTTGCGTTAGCCACGGAGAGTCAGGCGGGAAGCGGAGGCTTCAGTATTGGTGAAGATTGTGCTAAGTTCCCCGTTGGTTCACGTTCGTAGCTTTGCTCGGCACATGCTATACCGTATCGTTCTAAATGCCTCCCTGGTAGTGCTCTGGATGTCAGTCAAGCAATCGCCCACCCGCGGGCAGGAATGGGCTCACCGGAGATGCAGAGCTATCCGGTAGCTCTGCAACCAAATAACTATGAGAGCTCGAATCTGTAGCGGTGGAAGATTGGCATGGGTTGCTCGATACCAACTGGTGTGCCGGCCGCGGTAGCATTCGACGAATCAGAAGCTTGTATCATAGTGTCGTTCAGGTAATGCAAGTGCGGTCACAAATACGCTCACCTAATGGTGCTCAATGCATAAATGCTCTGCACGCCTTGCGTCTCCACTCCCGTCTAAAGAGAACAGTGAGATTCCGCAGAGTCGCACTCGAACGCCGGGCCCAAGAAAGAATCGCCACCTCGAATCGGGGAGACGAATCTGACATTTCATTCCCGGTAACGTAAGTTACTGGGTCTTAGAGCCTGATTTTCAAAAATTGGCCGTGCATCACATTTTCGTCAGCAGTTTTAGCGTAATCACTTTTTCTCTCCGCCAAAATGCGCCGGCCAACTCTCGGCTTGCACAAGCCGAGGTTGCCGGCGACGATTCGCGAATCAAATTCCATAATCTCGCTTATTCTACCTCTAGAATGTTCGAGAACAAATGGGATATGGGAAAACCCGGGGGATGGGGCTTGACGGGGAATGACGGGGATTATTTAGCGAGAGTTCGGCATGTCGGCCAAATTGAAGTCCGTTCCCGATTAGGAAATGTGACAGTACTCCTTCCGCCTACGATGGCTCTTCTCGCCCCGCTACATCTACTGAACCAGCACCCCAGCCTGTGACACATTAAAACCTTTCACCTTCTTGACTTTCTTCATCTCGGCTCCCTCTTGAAGAGCGATATCAAGCTAACTCAATCGGCGAGACAGGAGGCTCAATCAAGTGCCCGACGCGCTCTCCCATTGTTTCGATGCTCCTCAGCAGTGCTATTGGCCTTTCTATTGGCGATGCCAAGGACCTGTGAGCTGTATCCAAGGCGGAAATCTGGCTGATGGACCTCCGAGGACAACCACTCGGAACGGGAGGAAAATATTATGAGATAGGCATTGCATCATTGGAGAGGTGGGCGGGAGCGTGACAGCGGGAGAGGAGGAGAGGAACAGGCAACCAAATATAGTAGTAGAGAATTCAAAGTCCTGGTGAACTGCCGACGGAGGACATCGAAGAATTACGAGGGAAGGGGCCACAACGTTGGAGGCATTTGCAGCGGGGATCGGCGGAAAGTTTGTGGCGAAAGGAGGGAGACATTGGAAGCTGACCTCCCTCTCCAACGCCGGCGACGTGCCGGCAGATGATAACGACTTGCGTTGCAGCCACTGGACCGAAGTCGGAGGCAAGGCGAGAAGGCTGTGCTAGCGGATTGCTACGAGAGGGGAGTTCATCAGTGGGGTGCGCTTGATAGTGCGCCTGCAGCCAGCCGTAATTGAGCCATTCCAAGTCTCGCAGCAGCAATCCGACCGAAGATCGCGTGAAGATCATGTTTGCGGCGGTTGCGCGGCAAAGGTAGAAGACCCCAGACGTCACTTTCAATACCAGGATTAGGTTCGGCGGAGCGGCAGGATCGGAGAAGTTTAAAAATGGCTGAGGCGGTCTGAAATCTTGATGGACCAATGGTCTCCGCGTGCTTGAAGGGAGAAATCAAACGAGGAGATTTTGAGGGGTGGGACCCAGACCATGTTGACGATAAGATTGGAACGGCTCGGTGCAAGGCGTGCTTAACAACGCCCCTTGCGGAGAACTGGCCTTGAGCTGAATCACGACGCCGACAAATTGGAGCAGGGGAAGATCAAAAGGTGGCCAGAGGATGGCTGGGGCCTCGCCGCCTCGGGAGGACCGAAGAATTGGGATGTAAGGACGAGGCCGGTTCAGAGGAGCAACAACGAGAGGCGAGATGATGGGAGAAAAGGACCAGAAGGTGGGAAACAACCTGCGCCTCGTCATTCCTGGGTTTGAATTGGACTTGTCATCTGATGTCGCTGCCGGGCCGAAAATGACCGTTGAAACTTGAGAGGAAGATCCGAGTACCTATCCATCTGCCTGAAGAAGCAAGTTCCTGACCCTCCAATTCGGCATTACTATGACATTTGAATGCACCCAAGAATATAAGGGCTTGGCTCTGGTCATGTTTCTCGCCATTCCACTGGCATCCAACCCGATTTTTAACAGTGCAATTCATCAGCATTGGGTGATGAACTGCAATGTGTCTTAGTGCAACCCCCTGGCAGATCCCTTACTAGTCGCACACCATATCTTCTTCTCATGGCGTTCCCCGCCCAAAGGCCCTCTCAGTGCGCAAATGTGTCTGGTGTCCGCAGGCTAAGTATACACATCTGCCCATCTTGCTTAGGAGGCCTGTGAGCCCAAGTTCCTGACCCTAGAATCAGACATTACTATGACATTTGAATGAGCCCAAGAATATAAGTGCTGGGCTTTGGTCATGTTCCTCCCTGCTCAAATCAGCGATGGAACCGTTTAAAATCCAGTCTCAGTTGTCGACATCCTAGACCGCGCCTCATCTCATATCAGCATGATTCTGCTCGCCCTAGCCTCTTGGATTATTCTTCCCTTTCTTACCCGTGCCCAGGTCGGGCCCGTACCTACTAATGTTCCTGTCAACATTGTGGACTTTCAAAGGAACGTCTTCGATCTCGTCAACGGCCAGCCGAACTCGCCCGTTCAGGGCTTAGACCACAGAGTCAACGCTACGGCACAGCAAGTACGCATCAATCAACTAATTTCTTTTCCATTTTTGACAATCATACTACTGCAGTGGGTGATTGTACGAGTCGGGACAGACCCGGTCGGAAATCAACTTTTCAATGTCTTCAATCCCACGTCGAAAGCCTTCCTCTCCTATGCGACAGCGGCCAGCGGCGGGAATCCACTCTGCAACCAGCTATTCGGGTATTCTAATGAACCTACGGTGTGGATCATCTCTCCCGGGAATACAGGTTGGGGGTCCGTGCCCACTGAAACTTTCCTCCAGCGCGCACTGATGAGTCGCTGCTGATACAGGATAATAGAGCCTAACTCCTCCACCATCGTGACGACTTGGCCCCGGATCGGTGCCAGTCCCAGCAACCTCGGATTCTCGACGCCAGTGCGTCATTGTTTAGAGACCCGTTGTCTTGAACTCACATTTCCACCCCGAAGCTCACCATGCAGAAGTTCCTGGACGTGGCCGAGCAGCTGTTCACGTTTCCGGCGTGTAAGTACATCCCAATTATGTCTCCCCTCCGATTGATATATATGTGCGTGGAATGTAGGGAGCTGATGATTTGTCCTTCGAATCTCCTACTTTTCGGTGTTTAACCATGTACTCCGCTCCCAGCTTTGCTTGTTTTAGTCATGTTATTAATTTTCCACCGATTTTGTGTCTCCAGGTTGTCGTCGGAGTTCGAAGCCAACCAAAACCCCACGGCGCGTCGCCGGTGGTCATTCAGTTGGGCTAGCCGGCGTTACGCCCGAGTGTGCTGTGTTGCCAGATCTAGCGCGCGTTCATGTATATTTAAGGTGCATTTACACCCCCGACGACCGGAGCACCGATGAAGCAGGGGACGGCCCTCAACCCAGTTCACCTAGAGTAGAGAATTGATCGGTCAGATTCACATCTTAAAGCGGATTTTCCACGTCACTGCATCGAATACCAGAGGGAGAGACCACCTGATTCCAGAGAGAGCGCAGATTTACATTTCAAAATCCCACCTACTGATGCAGCTTGAGGCTTATTAAGGTTGAAAAAGAGCAGTGTGGCCGTTCGTTCAATACGCTTTTCAACACCTATTTCTTCAACGTACAAAGGTTCATGGAACGCAAGTAGCAACTATTAGAGAGCATACAATTCGGTGGCAAGGATCATGAATTACTTGATAAATTGGTTAGAATTCAGGGAACTGCGGAATAAATACACAATGGGGAATCACTGCGTTCAGACCCCACCTATACTTAGACTGAGTCTAGGTGACTACGCAGACCTACACAGATTGTTGTGGCTAGGTGACCTAGAAATAGTATTTCTAGCTAGGGGTAGGTCTGGGCTGGTCTGGCTAGGTCTGGGCGGGTGTTTCTAGGCTGATGTAGGTGAGTGTAGGTACTCGTAGTTGCCTACGCAGACCCAATACAGTCTACAGTGTTAAGAAATAGGTCTCCCAACATCTCTGTATACATTCAACCGAAGATTCCGGCTACACTGATCTATGCTGATCTACACAGCATCAGCTTAGGTGACCTGATCACAGCTATAAAAGGGTTACAATCACCTACAAACATCCTGAGCGTAGTCGCCTAGGCAAACCCTTTGTAGTGGCCTATGCCAAGCTGAAGTTACCTACAACAAACTACAAATGGCTGAGTATAGGTGGGGTCTGAACGTAGTGAATGTAGGGGCAGATGCCACCAAATAGTATGTGGCAAATGAACAGTGTCCACCTGGATCACAAGACTATTTTCATGGGAGGGTAAATTGTGAGGGTACAGCGAACAGCGCTCAGCAGGTGAAGCCCTAGCCACTCCGAGTCGAGGCTGTATAGGGGCACCTGTCACATCCAGGTGCATGGGGGTCGGAAACAGAGTCGGAGGGTGCACAGGTGCAAGTCCAAGGGGGAGAGTGAGCCGGCGGCACACAAGGTGGTACAAGAGCAGGCACATGAGGTCGTGTTTGGATTGATCGAAAGATGCCGCCTTATCCGGCTTGGCCTCTGCCCTTGCTCTGGGTGCATGAGGGTCCCTAGAGCTCTACCGTGCCTCCCTTCATGATCCCACCGCCTAACTCTGGCTCACACCCGTTTTTGTGCCACGCGCCACTGTGGGTTACTTGAAGCCACTCATGGTGCCACTGCGCGACTACCACCAAACACGAGTGTTTGCTCACTGCAAAAGGCCCTTTCCCTCGCCGGTTGACCCCAATTAAATCCTCACGCTTCCAAACGTGGTACTGGTGTACTTCCGATGTTTTTTGGCACCCACACTTGTTAATTTGCGGCACTAAGATATTTATCAAGTGCCATGCCATAATGCCACTGCCATCGTCTGCACTTTTTTCTTCCACCCCGCCCATCCCCTCCACGCTGTGAGGGCTGAATACGCTCTGTGTATGCCCTAGCGCAGGAGCAATGTTACACTGGCGATTCCCCAATCTGGAACCACTAGGAAACCCGATTTGGCAAAACACCGCAATTCACCAAACACACCATACCCACTTCTCACACACCACAGACAAGACCTTTCAAGGTCCTGAACCTCCTTCAATGGAGACACAGACCAACAGGAAGCAACCCTACATCGACACGGCACTCGCACCAAACGACTCCGACCACTGGTTAGAAGGCGATCCCCCAAAGAGAGTGGTCACATCCTCAAATTCCACAATCACCATGCACCAGGACACTCGCAAGCGTAGCATCACCAGTTGTAGGAGAACTCTGGTCAAACACCACATCCCCACCACTTTGTACCCCCGAAACAAGGGCACCGACGCATCGCGGGAGCCCACACCCCATATACGGCTGAACCATGAAACAGGGTGTCCACTCCTTACGGTCTAGACCCTCGCGTTTGACCAAGTTGACCTTCAAATTCAAATTGGCAGCTTGTGTTTGTGTAATTCTTCGGTTTTGCTCTCGCGTTTGCCCAGACGCCAACACCGACCACATGGACGAGCCTGCCTCGAGGCAAGTAGCACATGTAGTGGGTGCCTTGAGGCTGTGTAGCGAGAAATGGTATAAAAGGGGACATATTTTAGACACAGTAGTCAGTCAATTTTGGGGCACCGTTCTCCCCCACTCGCCCAAGTGTACCTTACCCCACAAATCTAAAGTTGATCATCACCACCTCAGTTCACGCTTGTCTTCGAACATTCTACCTTCCTCCCCACCGCAGCTCTCCCCCAGAAGCTTGCGCTCACCATCATCGGACATCCTACTTGTGCCATCTTCCTACGCAGACACGCCATTGTGCAGTAGTGGGAGCCTTGTAAAGACGTCAACTTAGGCAAATCGTCTGCGACCATACAGATGTACCAAGTGACACCCTTCGCCGTATTCCAACCCTCGACAACGTTAAAGTCACCTACGGAGCCCCCATTTGGCGGATTCCTACATCTCAGCTCACGCCTCGCGCATTCGGGGAAAAGGCATTGACCTAGAGAGAAGTAGAAGGCTTTAGGAGTTCAGGAAGCTAGAAGACAGCTAGCCTGACGAGTATATTTCACCTTTGACCCCATTTTGCACTGACTGTCTCGTGATTTCCCAAACGCCAACCAACAGGAACCACCAGAATGTGTATTCACCACTTCCTCCAACCAGATTTCATCTGTATCACCCCCTAGAGGACGACTGAGCTACCAACTGAATACCATCCCATTCACACCCATAGTACCGCGGTTCTTATCACAACACCACAAACACCCCCACCGCTCCCACTGATACAACTGGTATTAGCCTAGCCGTGAAATCTTGCATTTTTGTGATTTCTTGATAAATACAAGAAGTCCCCTGCCTGGTGGGATACCAATTAGAGTCAGAGCGAGCTCCGCACTGCTGACTGTGTAGCAAGGACGCGAGAGAGCCGTATAGGCATTAAGGTTATACTACGACTTGGTCCTTCAATTATCGAGGATCAGTATAGTAAGGTTAAGGATGCCTCGAAGTTCGTCAGATTCAGTCCATAACTCATATCTGAGGGCAGATTGCACTGCAAAAACTAGTTAACATACCCAGGAGATTAAACACAAAAGCCTAAGACTACGAGTCGGGACACAGTACACCAGATGCAGAGACAGAACCAGTCCGAGGACTGCTGTTAAGCCATCCTGGATAAGACTGGAGCAAGCACGGACTAGACTGCAGGATCAGGGACAGTCCGAGGACTCCCAATAGACTTACATTAGGGCAAAGCATCGCCCGAGGACTACTATGTCGGCCACACAGTACTGGAAGATACAGGTCTGAGGACTCTAACTCAGTCCGAGGGCGACCCAAGACTTGAAACGACAGCATGGCTGACCTATTTATAAGTTCGAGGACTGGTGCGCCTGACAAATACCAATGCTCGAAAGAAGCCGAGCTGAGCCTAGACCATCATAGAGCCCATGTGACATGCACGTCGCGGCTGAGGGCCCTAACAAGTACAATGAAAGACCTGAACAGGCAATGAGAGCATACTTCAGCTCAGACACAGCTAAAGCAACTTCACGGAGTGGATACCAACAGCTGAACTTGGTGGAGGAGGGCCGTGGCGTTGCCCGGCAGAACTCGCACTTATGTACTTTTTAAAAGGAAAATTTCCAGACCAACTCAAGGCCGCTACACTATACTGCATTTTTTCGTTCAATTCGTCACTCACGTGCCACCGGAGGGGCTGTCAAATGTGAAATTTGGCAAGTGTCACGGGGCCAATTGTCGAATTACTTTTCTGGGCAAGTTGCGGCGCCGGGTTTGTAATTAACTAGTCGATCGGTGCAGATGACCGAAAATTCCCGGTCCCCTCAAACTGCATTTTACCTAACAATTCTAGATGTGCACTACAATGTATTTAGACCCCATATTCCCGCGATAGACCGGCGCTCCGTCGAATCTTGCTTCCCTCCCTTTAAAATGTGGAGTCACACCGTTTTTCCAAATGCCGAAAACACCGAAATAAAGCCGACGCATAGCCATTAAGCAGTCAGTAAGTAAGTGACTTAGATAGTGGCGGTGCTTAAATGGGTATTTAACACAGCCACTATTGGGTGTTGTTGAAAAACGAGCCACACGTGCATTTTTTTCCACCTGCGAGTTATAAAAAAAAGGATTATATAAGTTTTCGTAAGAATTTTCTCCCTGTGAAAACAAGGGGTATGAATTGAAACATGGCATAATTGATTCCATCTACCATTCTCCTGCATGAGAAAAATAGTCAAAGATGGTACAAATCATCTCGACAAGTGGGATATTTATGCCAAGCATCCAAACCAAGTCGGAGCCATTCCATTGTAACGAATGGTATCTTATCTAATCCCTCATCCCGACACATTCATTTATTTCTTTGACCCCGATTCGACGTGACTGCTGTCGCCAAGATACTGGCATACTCCTTGATACATTTCCCCTTTCCTTCACCTAACACCCCTAATTACCGTAGTATGTAACCCTTGGATGTCCGTAGTTAGTCCCCGGTCAATCGAAACATTACGCCACTCACCTTGCTGGGCTGACCCCCTAGCGTTTGAACCCTCTTCGTGTGCCGGAACTCGCTGACGACCCTCTAGCCGCCCGCTCTCCGTCGCATCTTTTTGAGTGTCGACAACTTCCTGTTGCTGCTCTGCTGGTTTCCCCTCTGGCTTATCCCCGAGTCTACCACTTTGCTTGCCAACACTATCTAAACTGATTAACTATGGACAATAACCCGAACCGACCCATACCCATGCCGGCACCCGCGCTGGCACACACAATGCCCCACCGCCTCTTCATAGCCCCTCTCGAGCAAGAATCTCGTTTGGATCTATTGAGACCGACCCTTCCCCCCCTTCCCCTTCCATTGCTTACGCGGCGAGACCTTCTTCCACCTCGGTGGAGAGATTACTCAGTGCCTCCGGGCCTGTGATACCGGCTGTTTATAATGTTGCCGAGACTCCGTCGCAAGACGAGTTTGCTACTGCCTCCGGTGAGGAGCAGTTTGATCCCCAAGGCTGGACGCCGGTGACCCGTAGAACCTCGCGTACACACCGCGAGCATAGCGTTTCTGCGCGTAGCAACTACACTCACAGTATGGTGTCTGACGCTTCAGACTCTGAGTCCACAGTTGCGCGCACTGCCGCAAATTTGAGTCGTGAGCAGCTGAGTGTCCTCGCTTGTCGCTACCATGCTGTTGCCGCCCAGCTCGAGGCCGCCTCGCGTCGTAAGATTGCGAGCGAAGTGCTCCATGGGGGCCAAAACATTGACAGCTCGGACGTCGAGGAGCCTGTCAACTTCAGGGGACCAAAGTGTGCCCCTGAGGAAGAACACAGCTCCGATGCGGAGCAAGTCAGACCCACTGACCATTGTCGCAACAAGCCATAGTTGAGGACGTCAAGGATGTCGTGTTCTCACGCTCCACAGTTGCGCGCGAAGAAGGCCCATCCCACAACAAGCGGAAGAGTGCTGATCCCGGCAAGTGGGGAGACGTAAGTTTCCTCGAGAATTTTAGCGAGAGAGACTTGAAAGTGGAGCAAGCTGCGCTTGGGAACTTCGTGGCTATTCACCGCGTTGACAAGCATGAGCGCGTGAAGATGCCTCATGAAGTGCTGGTGGATGTTTCTCCGCCCCACATCCCAAAGTCGAAAGCTAAGAAGGCCAGATCACCTTCCAAAGTTTTTAAATCATACGGCAACATGCCCGAGTACGATAACACTTCAAAGCTGAAGCTAACAGTTCCTAAAACGGACTTGCTCAAGGTTCAAAAAGTCGAACCTGAGCCGCGCTCGAAAGCCTCAGATCGTGAGTCGGAACTGGATCACGTGAATATGTCTGGCCAGACACACCTCACAGACGAGGAAAAGATTGCTCACCTGTATCAGACAATCAGCGAGCTTGAGAGGCAGCATGCAGAGACGAGCTCACCAAAGGTGAGAGAAGAACGGGACTCAAGGTCCCTGGTGACGCCCAAGTTGCGGGCCATGACTCCAGGCAGATTGGCCGCGGGAAATTTCTTTGAAAAAGCTCTGCGTGGTACTTCATTAGTCTCCGCTAAAGCCCAACCGCCGCCCTCCAACCCGTCAGATGGGTCGAATTCAAGCTCGAGCTCCAGCTCCAGCTCCTCGACTCACGACGAGTCTGGATCATCGCGGCACGGTGCGTCAAGTCACCGTTTGTTGTCTAAACACAATCGGGGGCAAGCACGCAAGCAGAAGATGCTTCTGGAGCTCATTCCGCCATCCCGTTACAACGGTGACCCAAACACAATGTGATTCAACGCTTTGCTAGAGAATCGAAGACCTACGTGAAGATGTGGATGGGAAAGCTCTCGATTTCTATAACCAGGTTGGCGTACCTGATGAAGAGAACTGGGATCTCAGGATCTTTCAATGAACGGGAAGAAAGCTTTATGACGCTGGTCTCAATGCGGCGAGGAATTCGAGCAACCTTTTTTGAGAGCGCACCCCGAGCTCGTGTCAGCTTGATGTTCCGTTCATGGCTTTTCTCTAAAGTCCTCCGTGTGTAAGCCAATTCAGCTGCGGTTTCATCGAGGCGATGGCGGAGAGTATCAGTGAAAGCGGTGGACGTGTCCCGAGCCCCAGAAAGCTCTGCAGTGAGCTCTGCAAGGCTCTCCTGTAGTTCCTGGTTCTTCGAGGCAGCCCGATTCTCTCTGCGGCATTCATTACGAAACCTCCGCTCGTAATATGTGCTGCGCTCTCTATACGTGAGTTGGGCATCCTGGGAGCTGATGGGAACGAAACATGGCCTGTGCCGAGGCGTGGGACATGATACTGAGCGCGTAGAGCGAGCAGAGCGCGCAGGTGATCCAGATGTGCTCGAAGAATGATTTTCCTTGTCAGATGAGTGATCCGAGCTGTAGAGGGCCGGGACACGTCTGATATTGGTCTGGGTACGCGCCTTTTGGAACCCCACACGCCGTTTACCCGGGTTCCAACGCTTCCGGTCCGCCATGCCCACGAGGGCGCGGTCAGAGAGAGAGAGACGCGACTTGTGGGAGGATCAATTAGCTTATGTAATTGACAGATGCTCTTTCGAGGGAGCTATCTCCGGAGGTCGATGGGAGCTTCTACACTGACCGGAAGATGATATATAGGTGCTGGCATCTCCCACAATACAAGAGTGCATGTATTCTGCGAGGCAGAATTTCAATAGATTCCCTGCTTTGGGTGCAACAAAAACTTCGGAACACCACATGCTTTAAAAGAGGAAATCTGGCTTGCAGAATACATGGGTGTGTATGTTATGGACAATTTTCTCCTATGAACATAGCCCGGAATCTGAGGGGATAGAGCTCTATTGAGGCCCCAAGATGTTTGCCTCCATTTCGGTGTTTGGCAGCATTAAGTAAGCGCCATCAAAACCCTTTGCATTGCCAGTCCCCACAGTGAGCGGAGGAGCGCATGCGCCGCGCGGCCTAAAAGGTGCCAAGCGGGTATCATGCACGTCTATTGTTAGAGGCATTGATATATCAGGACATGTCCCTTATTTAGACCCCTATGATACATATACACCTGGGTGGTGCCCGTGCCCATAAAGGGTGCAATGACTCCGGTTCGAACCGACGGCCACCCATATGTGTATAGCCACTAAAAAGTCAACAATGGATCTAATGAAACTGGCTAAAAAGACTATGATTGTAACCCTAACCTCAGTAAGAACTGGTAGGAAATTTTTCGCGACTAATAAATTGGGAGGTCGCGAAAACCGCAGTATCGTTGATTAAAGGAACGATTACATAAGTACTCGTAACCATCTCCGTTGGCCAGGATAATGACGTAGCATGAGCTATTTACAGCCATGCTGAGGCAGGGCAAGCGCGAGGGCGCGGACAGCAAAGCACGGCCGTCCGAGGACTCGCTAAAATATACACCAAAAGAGGTGCCAGGCACCAGTTGCCTGCAGCCGGACCTCACCAAAATAGAGCGGCATCATCACATTTCCTTTTCAGTTTCCAATTACTCTTTTTCATTTTCCGATTTCTCTGTTCCTGTCACATATCCTCGGACTGTCACGTAGTATCCAAATTAGTATAAAAGACCAGCCAGAACGCGATGTTCAGGCAGCACATTACAGCCCAGTTCGCCTAGACTCACGTCGAAAGCTTATTCCCAAGGCATTTGTGACTTTGTATCGTCCGCGGAGATTTGTTGTAATAAGCACATCTGTTGTTGTAGATTCATTAACAAGACAGTTTGATTGTTGGCTACATCTAAGCTTTAAAGTTCATCTAAGCCATTCCTACTAGTGCATACAGTTGCCTAGTCATTGTCCCCTTGGTTGCAGACGGTTGTGCACCAAGTATTGTCCTATCAGTGCATACAGTTGCCTGATCATTGACCACTCGAACTGCAGAGGTTGCACAGTGAGTATTGTCCTACTAGCACATACAGTTGCCTAGTCATTGTCCCCTCACTTGCAGACAGTTGTGCATCAAGTGTCCTATCAGAGCATACAGTTGCCTGATCATTGTCCCCTCGAACTGCAGACGGCTGTGCAGCGAGTATTGTCGAGCCGAGCCCATACAGTTGGTGTCCTCGGACTCATCTGCATTCTTTAAAACAATACCCTGGTATCTCCGAGGCCTATATTTAGGTAGTTCTAAACTATCTGTAGTTCCGAGGACGTCCTAATAAGACTCCCTACAAACGGTTTCTTCAACATTACCAGAGAGGATTCAATCTTAGTCATATATTTCGACGTAGACCTGAACTCAAATCATTAGCACTGTGTATTGGTTATGTGGTGTGTGTGTGTTGGTTGTTTGAGTGGTGTTCATAGCATCCCTCGAGTCAGTCAGTTGGTCACAGCCGTACACAGGTGCACTGTTTCACCGCTACTCTTTTTCTATGCCCTAGTAGTGGATACAGCCAATTATAGTCAAAAATATTTGTTCAGTTTCGTCAATTCCCTTTTGAAAATTGCTCTCCCATGCTCCTTGCACTGTGCTAGATTTCCTGAGCATGTATTGATGCAGAGGCCTGAGGAGGGCGACCACTGCTAGCAAACAGTATCCAATGGATGTGCCGGAAGTTGCCGTGGCCGGCCACACTCCAAGGCCACACAATGGCCACATCAATTCCCAAAATCAACCGCGACCAATCCGCCGACCATAATTGAATGGAACTATGAGAGATTTGTTTTGTACCTCGGCGTCTTCATTATTCAGGGCAGAATGATTATCTAGATTCTAGAGCGACAAAAAGTAATATCCCATCAGTGGGAAGTGAGATGTGGAGCACCGATGAAGGCTGCTCCACATTGTGGTGCATTGCCGGTCCACTTACTTGAGAGTTCCCACAGGCGCCACTTTTGTCTAGACAAACCACGTCTTTTCTTATATAGATACTAGCAGTTACCCGTGTCTTCACCACCGTAAATTCAAGAGTATTATGCTCTGCATTTTTAACATAAAGATACCAACCTTCTGTGACTTTCCGTCCTTCAGAAGGCCACCTTTATCACCACTAAGTTTCCGCTTTTCAAGTCCTTGTGCAACCATCAGCTTGCCATAATCATCTGTCTTTAGTTGTGCCATAGATTGGGGCTGGAGCATCGTTTAGGACTTGCTGCTTATAGGATGTTTCAAAAACATACTTCAAACAATGTATTCTTGTGAATACTTCAAGCTGATGCTGCCAACTCCTAAAGTTCTATTGTTTCTGGGCATCTCTGGGGAGGCAGAATTGAAGCAGAAAGCCGTACCGACGAAATAGGCTAAGCGTGGTTCGCCACGGAATCGACAGCATGTTCATATTCAGCATATTTTCAGATCATGTCGTCCATTTCACTGAATCTGCATGCCATTATAGGAGATCTTCACCGGTCTCTTTGTGTCAATCTGGGATTTTCCCTTGCAAGTGTTCCATTAGCATTTGGGACCTGATTACTCGACACACTTATATCAGCAAGTAAGGTACTGCATAAACCTTTATTTCTGCACTCCTATGTGGCCAGACAACAAGTTGAACTGGGGGCATCTTGAGTAAGTTAGAAGTTTTGCAAAAGGTCCTGCAAAGGTCGCACTCTTCAATTATTTTTCAACTTCGCTCTAACTGTGACAGATCCAGTGACAGATCCGGGGCAATTCAACTTGTGCTTCCAACCAACACCATCGGTGCTGTTCAACTCTTGCTGATTTTGGGCTGGATTGCCTAGTTAGTCCCACTGAAATTCAAATGGTAAATACACTCTGTGCCTTCGGGTCCACAGTACACACTCCTCTGCATGCACTCTTTCTGTGGCTCAACCAGTTACATAAATATAGTGGTAGAGTCAGATACCCAGTCAGCAAAATGCCCGTGGTCTTCATACCCCAGTTGAACGGCCACATACTGCCTCCATGCACCTTCATTTCAGCCTCTTTCCACTTCGAAACCCTCCCTCATCATTTCAACTCCAAAACTGAGTTTTCCTCTGTCGGCGCCTTCATTTGGTTCAAGGCACCTGCATTTATAAACTGATCATCTGTGAATATTTTATTTGAGTTTGGCGGCTCTTACGCTAATGGCTTCATTCCGACCGCACCCACCTCTGTACCGATCACTAGGACTAACCTTCATCGAATTAAAGTCTTGGTGTTCTTTTTTTCGTTCTCCAAAGCTGAGGAAACACGAATTCCACAGTTTGCTGATGCTCAGGCATGCCGAGATTTGCCGCGCTTTGCCGCGGGTAGTAACTGACCATACCGACATCAAAGTAGGCTAGCAGACTCACCGCAACAGAGCCCGGCAGATTTCGGCATAACGACGATGATCATAAATTCCGAGTTCCACTTCTAAAATGCCAATTTGCTGCCAGGATTCCGGTCAACGGATCTCAGCCGACTCACTATTGTGACATTATAAATAGTACTTCAACATTTCGGTGGAACTCGAACACGGCGGTGGAGCAGTTACCTCATTTTTCTGCGCAAATTGAGCATCTCGACAGTGAACTGTGGAGCTAATGCTTCTTCATTCCCACAGGCGCCACTTTTGTCTAGACAAACCACAGCTTTTCTCGAGAGCATCGATACTGAGAAGGCCAGCATGGTTCCGCGGTTGGAAGAGGAAGAGAAATCCCTCAAACTGAATCTCCGGGGGCTGAGAGATGCGGTTTTATAGGTTTAGGAAGAGCTTTATCCGTTGTCAGGAACGTAACCATTCTGGCTCCGAGTAATGCGCATGTACATAGCGGACTCTCATCATTCGGAAATGGTCAGCTTTATTTAGACGAGTCCTAAAAATAAGTGAGAACTTTTTTTGGTGTCACTCTATGCGATTACGGCAGTGGCTAAGAATCGAAATTCGCGATACGCAGAAGCCAGGACAGTCTGAGAGAAACTAAGAGGGCGGGAGGGAAGGAGACACATTCGTTTAACAGTCTCACTACCGCAGGATACACATCCAGAGACATTCGGCGAGTTGGTAAATATTTCAACGAACCTCAAGCGATCAAATGCCATTCAACGAAGTCAATTGTGGAACGTCAACATGGAAGTCGTGCTAGACGGTTATTGATTGAGCCATGCTTCCCTGTCTTTCGGCTCTGGGACGCGAGCCCCGGGCATGGTAACGCCTTCCGTAATTATCCGCTCTCCTGGCTCGTGGGGGCTTCTCCAGCCAATTAATGAGCCACTTCGACAATTCTTCTGCTACCGGGTACATATTTGAGAAGACGGGGTGCCGTATGCTCGACTACCTCGACAGGGTAGACAGAGAGCGCCTCTCTATCCCTGAGCAAATCCAAGATTTATCGTCCCGAGGGGGTGGTACCGAACGCGTCGTTCCCCGGTAGGGCCCAACCCGCCGGATTGTGGACAGTCGCGCCCTTGATTCGATGCTTAACTATCTATATAGGCTGATCCATGTCATTCTGGATTATTGGGCTTCGAGCCGGCCGCCGCAGTGGTTCCATCTGCCCCGTGTTGGGCATTGCCAGGCCTATATCACGCAAGAAGCAGAGGGAAAGATAGGCGAAGGGGGAGCTTAACGACAGACTTTTGGTCCCGTACTAGATGTTAGGGTGTGGTCTCCGCGTTCCGACATCAGTGATCCGAGATAGAGAAAACGAAGCAGTGGAACCACCGTTTCTGGTCCAAGTCCCTGACGTACTCATATGTAGATTGCGGAGTTACTACTCGCACGGTGGATGCTCGGCGCAATATACTTTGCATGCGAACCTCAATTGCCTCAAGATATATTGTGCACCAATATTAATGAGAGAATTTGCATCCGGTATTACTTAGTTCGTCCCGAATACCGATTTAGCCGAGAGCAATATTAATCATGATACACTTGGTGGATTGTGCGTTACACGCTCTTCTTGGTTGCTTCTCGGCTCTTCTCTGCTCTTCTTATACCCCATGTTGCTGAAGAGCTTGCAGCCGCGAGCAGCTTACTCTGGCTTACTCACTGCGTTCCCACCCTCCGTAGACCGATCTCTGTCTACGTAGTTCTACATGCGGCAGCTACGTCCAGCTACAGACTATGTGTACACCGAGACCTGTGGCGAGCTTGATCTACATCCGGCTACCGTCCGGCTACATGCCGTAGACACGGTCCGTCTACCCGTCGGCTACCCTTCGGCTACGTAAGTCCGAGTCGAAATCATTGAACGCCGTTGCCAAGCACAGCTATCAATGATGATCAACCGCTGCGAAATCTCGAAATTTACCTGAAATCTTGGGAAATGCCACACTTCAACTTGATTCTCTTTGAGTTTCCTCAGCCCATTCTGGATCCCCAAATTGGCTCAGGTGCGTGTACATGTGTCTACATCCGTCTAGGTGCGGCTACGTCGGTCTACGTGTGTCTACGTTGGTGTAGGTGAGTGAACAATGTAGAGCTATGTAGACCAATGTAGACATACTGCGTCTACACGATGTGGACACAGGTAGGCACAGGGTTCCATTTACCCTTCGTCTACGGGGGTAGACGGACCCTCTGTCTACATGGGATGGGAACGCAGTGACTGTCATGTCAGTGACTCAGTCGCCGCTGGTATGCCATTGCCCCGGAAGCCCCTCGGGACGATAAATTTTGGATTTGCCCAGGAATAGAGAGGCGCTCTCTGTCTACCCTGTCGAACTAGTCGAGCGTACGGCATCCCGTCTTCTCAAATACCCGGTAACAGAAGAATTGTCGAAGTGGCTCATCAATTGGTTGGAGAAGCCCCACGAGCCAGGAGTACGGAAGGCGTTACCATGCCCGGGGCTCGCGTCCCAGAGCCGAAAGACAAGACAGCATGGCTCAATCAATGACTGTCTAGCACAACTTCCCACAATTGACTTCGTTGAATGGCATTTGATCCCTGGAGGTTCATTGAAATATTTACCAACCCGCCGAATGTCTCTGGATGTGTATCCTGCGGTAGTGAGACTGTTAAACGAATGTGTCTCCTTCCCTCCCGCCCTCTTAGTTTCTCTCAGACTGTCCTGGCTTCTGCGTATCGCGAATTTCGATTCTTAGCCACTGCCGTAATCGCATAGAGTGACAACAAAAAAAGTTCTCACTTATTTTCAGGGCTGGTCTAGATAAAGATGACTACTTCCGAATGATGAGAGTCTGCCATGTACCCGCGGCCATTTATTTTTGCCGCCACTGTACGTAGGGGATCTAAAATGAGAGGAACGCGCCGGGAAGCACAATGTAATTTTATTTAGGGCAGAAAAGCGGCGGGATGGAGCAAAGAGACACCAGTGTAGGAGAGCGCGACGCGATCATATCCTATTTGCACGAGTTGCACCAGACGTAATATGTAGGGCACGTTCCCGCCATCTTTTTTCATCAAAACGTATCATCCGGTCCACTGATCCCCCCGCTTGTAGCCTTGTACCCCGCGAGCGCGGCGAGCGATGCCCTATAACGTTGAGAACGAGACTAGTCCCGTACGAGATATGGACTTCTACGTTCCCTTGCGATTGATTGAAGATGATCGGTACGCATTGAGGCGGCCGGCGGACGGGGTGGAATATCAAGTTAATTCTGTGCGCACTCGACGCCCAAAATAGTTCCGTCGAACAAATGGTATCAATCACGAGAGTTTCCTAGCTAGGACCATCTAGATCAAGGTACTGTTGAATTGAGGCCTGTCGTGCGTCCTCCCTTGTTGTCTTGACTTACCCCCCTTTCCATCGAATTACTGTGGACTCCTAATCAAGAGGTAGCAGATCGGGCAGACCAGCACACAGATCAACACATGTGACTCCCCCCCCCCCCTCCCCCCCCGGCCCGCCAGTTGGTTACTTCCATACCCGTTCCAGATACATGATCCTGCCCGTCCGGCATATGATTTAATTTCCTTTGAACCTCCCCAAACTCACCGAGCCGTCAAGCGCAAGAAAACAGGACTCCAAGCCGTCGGGACTCTAAAACTCCGACGCTTGATTTTTCTTCTCTAGATTGACCTTTTCTATTTGCCTAGATTTACTGCGTAGCCATTAGTATCGTACTATTTTACACCTGGTGTATCTACCACTATCCGCGAATATAAACGCCTCTATGTAGCGGCCAGTTGACCGAAATGGGAAGTCTCGTGATTCGACAATCAGCATGCCACGCGAGATCACTTGTGTGTGGATCTGCCCGACCTGCTACCTCTTGTCTAGGCCAAAATCTGTACCAAGTCCTGCCACAATCAATCACGTGGCCCAGAGGATCCAGGTCTGGCCAGAGGGCATTAGTATATGAATGATCAAATCAATCAATCACCATCACGCGGTATGTGCTTTCCCCGGCGCGTATATCCTAGTATCTACCGTGCTCTATGCAGTTTCTTCAGGAGACCTTACTGGACAAAACCCACCTTTTTAACCTCCGGAGGCCACAATTCTTTGAGATCTATAGCGACCAATATAGATTCATCGAGATCGCTCGAGATCTCGAGAGATTCCTCGCTATTTCTCGAGATCTCGAGCTGAAACACAAAAATAACTTTTCCCGAGCAAGATTTGCCTCCTCGAGATCTTCAACTATCCCGGCCAATACTCTGAGAATTAAAAACTCACGGCGGAGATTACGCAAAAAAGTTGAAACGCGCACACCCAAAGAGCTCGAAGAATTTTCATACTGTACGTCCCTGTAGTGAAGCAACGGCTGGGGGACCGTGACATTTCCGTTGCCTTTTTTTCAGGCAACAGATGGGACCGTGAGCGTGACCGTTGCAAAATTTTGCAGCCATTAGGTGCGGTGAAATACATCTTCAACCATTATTACCCTGCTATATTGAGTTTGAATGAGCTTTCGCAGCTAACTGGACCTTACCCTCGCACCCTAACCGAATTTGCCAGCTGAGATTTTTTTCAGCTTTCCGGACATTCAAGCGAGTCGTTCGTGATGAGAATCTGACCTGGGTCCAGTTCTCAATTGCCAAGACCGGTCTTCTGGATGCCATGGAGGAAGCCGGTTGACCCTTTCCGCCGGCGCCAATACAGCGAGAGGGTTTTGATCATCTATATGGCTCGTGTCTGCCAAAACTGGACAGAGGGAATCAAAGGCAATGGCTCGACGTACAGTATCGCCAACATCAATTCCAAACTCCTGGAGGGAATCTTCGACAAGTACCGCACTCCGAGAAGTTAGCCTACGTGCGTGTTTCCCCGGTACCGTTCTCGCCTTTGCTAATCTACTGTATCCCCCTTTTCATCCCCTCCCACCTCCCTACTTCTGTTCTATCCTTTAATTTACCATTCATTTATCATGCACCGCGACCACGCTTCATGCGATCCACGCACCGCGATCCATCTTCTTATTTTCACTCCACGCACCGTGACCACGCTTCATGCGACCCACGCACCGTAAATCACCATTGCCACATACCATAGCTCGACCAAGTCACGGAGTCAATTAAATCCGGAGCATCCAACAACCAGAGCCAACAGCGCGGGCGCAATGACATGCCCAAGCAGCTACGGGACGTTTCCACGAGGTTGCGCTCCGCATCGCCCCCGCGCCGCAATTCAGTCCCAAATCATCCGTCTTTTCGGCAGGGCGCAAGGGCGAGCGATGGTGTTGCCCCTTGCGCCGTCTGCCTCGGCCGTTACCGCGACAACGTCGGGCAGTGCAACGCGACGGTTCTCTGGAACGGTTCCACCGCCAGCCGCGCGCGCCGTAATGCCAAGGGACATCTCATCAATCCGAACGACGACATCATTTGCCTCTTCTGGCAGAAATCGAGCAGTTGCAACCTCAACCACTCCAGCCGTCACGAGTGCTCTGGCTGCGGAAGCCCGGCTCACGGAGCTCAGGCATGCTCTCTGGCACAGAAGCTCTAATCCTGTCGCTCCTCTCAACGCCAACGCCTGGAGCCAGCTTCTCATCGGCACCGGCCTACTTGCTCGCTACCCCCATATACTCAACTCACTTAATTTCGGCTTCAACGTCGGCTTCCCCTCCATTTCCACAACTTATGCCCCATTCAATAGCGCGACTATGCTCGCGCATCCAGCCGAGTTCAAGCGAATCGTTGATTACGAGAGAGAGAGTAATCTTTACCTCGGGCCGCTCTCCCAGTCGGACGTCGAATCGCTCATTGGACCATTCCAGTCATCTCCACTTTTCCTCACGCCCAAACCTAATAACCCTAATCGCCTTCGCCTCATACATATTTTTTCCTTTCCCAGCGCCCTATCATATATTCACTCCTCCATTAATTCCCACATCGACTCCGACATCTTCCCGTGTACGTGGGGAACCTTTACAGCTTTCTCGCCGTCTGTTTGGCGCCTCCCGCCCGGATCAGATGCCGCCTGCCGGGACGTCGCTGAAGCGTACAGACGTATTCCTCTCCATTTCGCTCACAGCCGCCGTTATCCGTACGTCCGAGAACAGCTTCGATTTGGATTTCTCCGTCTCATTCGGAGCATCTTCGGGCTGCGGCGTCTTCGGCTCGGTCGCGGACGCCGGAGCAGACATCTTTCGCGCCAAAGGTATCGGGCCGCTGTCAAAATGGGTCGACGACCATGGCTTTCTGCGCATCCGGCGTGAGTTTTTGGCAGAATTTAGCCGCCGCCGGCTCGAGTGTAATATTCGCATCGAAGCCAGAGGAGACCGCCGCCAGACAGGCGACCGCTTCCGTTGTGGAGGCGATATTTTGCCAGATGATCGCATCGAGGAATTCGACGAAGACATGGCTTTCCCCATCCTTGACCTTTCCACCCGTTCCCCCCGCTCGCCACATGATCGTCTTTTTACGTACAGCATGTCCGACATCGACGGGATCTCCAACGCCCTCGGTTATCCTTGGGAGCTATCGAAGGATTACCCTTTTGCAAGCGAGGTATCATTTACCGGTTTCATCTGGCACCTTGATCAGAAAATTGTTGCGCTCAACCCGAAGAAGCAGGAAAAATAAGTCGCCGCAATCTCAACTTGGAGAGCTTCTCGGACGCACACCCTCGAAGACGTCCAGAAGTTGTAGGGAAAGCTTCGCCACACGTCTCTCATCGTTGGGCCAGAGGGCCACGCTTACCTCACCAACCTAGAAACCATGCTGGGGATCTTCGGTGATAGTCCTCACATGCCGCGTACCCCTCCTCGAGGTACAATCGATGATCTCTCGTGGTGGGAGCGGGTTCTCTCGCGACCCATCATCTCCCGGCGAATTCCAGGGCCCTGCGAAGTATTTGCCACCTCCGCTTTTTCTGACGCAAGCTCCGGTACGGGTGTTGCAATTGTCATCCGGGGCAGATGGCGTGCTTGGCGCCTACTCCCCGGGTGGAAATCCAACGAGCGTGACATCGGTTGGGCAGAAGCTGTTGGCTTCGAGCTCCTCTCGCTCTCAATCGTCCTATCCGAGTCATTTTCTGCCCACCAACATCTCAAAGTCTTTGGCGACAACACAGGAGTTGTTGAAGGCTGGTGGAACGGCAGGAGCCGCAACCACGAAGTCAACTTCATTTCCCGCCGGATCCAGGATATCCGTGCACAAGCAAATCTCACAATCCACTCGAGGTATTTAATCAATGCCAATCACGTCTTCTTTCATTCAATAGTTCGGTCAAGGATACGTCTGAACAGGAGCTAACCCAGTCGACGCTCCATCTCGCGGGAAATTCGCATCTCGATCATTACTCCTCCCGCCCACATGCCTTGTCTCCCTATATCATCGATTTCGATGCGCCCTATACCCACGCCGACAATGCCGCGCGTCGGCACAGCCATGCCGACGGCTCCCCTGCCCAAACGCCACTACACCGACGCGATTTACCGTGCCGGCGTAAATAGCCCCTTCGATGCGTACGCTCACGAACTCTTCAACAGCCAACTCAGCTGGTGGGAATAGCGGCCTTCCGGAAAGATCACGTCCCTACCCGTATCGGCGCCATCTCAAACTCCTTCATTCTTCCCTCCGCCCCCACTGCGCAGCGACAGACTGGCTTCGCCTTTGGCGGCCCGAGAGTGGGCGCCGAGCGGCAGATACCACCGGCGCCGCGATGCCACTATCAGACATTGACCTGTTGCGCATCAGCAACATTCACTACGTTCCGCAGCCTCCTAAACTCAGGTCAGGCTAGGTCTGTCTAGCAACGTTGGCTCACCCAACAGATCATTTTAAGTCGACTAGACGGATGAAACCGGATTCTGTGTTTATGTGAGAAATCCCTCGCTCCCACGATCCTCCCTTCTACTCATTTATTCTCCATTCCTCATCAAGTCTCACTTCGATCTTCATTCTCTTATTATCCTCTTGTTCCAAATTCTTATTGTCCTTATTGTTCCAATCCTCTTGTTTATCATTTCGATCCATGTGTCTCACATGCCCTTTTCGTCTTTATTTAAAATTCTTTTTTGTATAAATACAGGCTCGAATCTCTAGGATACCTCGTTCAAGTTGAGATTGAATCCCATCCTTGATTTCCTCGCTATCCTCTTCCCGATTATTTCGGCGTCCAATTCCATCCTCCCGTCTTCCTCTTTGGGATTCGGTTCTCACAGTTTAGCTGATGGCGGTCCAAGTTTGGCAACGATGGATCGGCTAGACAGACTCTGTCTGTCTCTGTTTACCCGAGTTTAGCCGAGCTTAGCTGAGTTTAGCTGAGTAGGACCCAGTTTCAACACCTAGCCAGACCTCTACTGACCTCCGCAGACCTTTTCGACACGTTTCTGGTGCAGATTAAACCCTCAGTGGGCATTCCGCTGAGTCTGAAGTCACCGGTCGCTGTCGGAATCAAACTATTTTTGAAATATCAGCTTTAAGCTTTCATCGCCAAGTCTTGTGCATGCAGGGCCATGTCTCCGTGATTGATTTGCCGCTCGACTCTCGAGTCGTCGCCCCCACTTGAACCATTGAATAGCCTCCATCACGATTGAAGCCAATTATCCCCTTGGCAAAAAACAGATGGGAAATATCACCTCGAGAAACAGTTCCAGATTGACAGATTGAACTCACATACCCGTGTAGCGATTTGAGAATATCAGTGGCACCGCAGTATGGTGCCCATTATCCCCTTGACAAACGATAGATGGGAGATATCACATCGAGAACCAGTTTCAGACTGACAGATTGAATCTAGATTAAGACGTAGCGATTTCGGAATATCAGTTATTCCGGATTATGCCAGTGGTGGAGGTTGGCATGTTTATACGAGTACTAGTGTAACTTGAGTAAAATTTGCATTCTAAACCAATATTAATTATCCCGTAGACGGACACGAGAACGTATCAGAGTCATAGATGGACAGATCGAACCTTGTTGATATCACATGATGTGTGATCGCTCATGAAATGACAGCTAGAGGCAGCCACGAGTGTGAATGGAATGCCTGGCTGAGCCCTTTCCCTCAAATTGTGTAGGTGATGAGGTACGACTAGACTGACCTAGACTGACCTAGACTGAACTAGACTGAACTAGATGGAGCTAACCACAGCTAGACTGAGCTAGAAAGAGCTAAACAGACCCTCACTACACAGCTAAACACAGACCTCTGTTGAGCTATGTCTAAACGGGCCTTACTCATGCTGAGTTTAGGAGGCTGCGGAACGTAGTGATTTTGTTAAGTGCGCGGGCGGACGGGGACATCGACGTATACGGATCCGGGCTCTTGTCATACCATGTTTTTTTGAGACTCGAAGCACATCCCCGAGCGCCAGCGGGCACCGGCCAGTCCACCCCTCATAGCCGCCTATCCGCCCACTCTAGCTGGTTTCTACGCCGGAGGGACCGTCTCAAATTACATGAGCGGTATCCGCGCTTGACACGTCCTGCATGGCGTCGCATGGAACATGAACGACGCCGAGATCAAAAGACTCCTCAAGGCGGCTGATGTTCTCACATCCGCGTCGTCTAGACGGAAAGTCGCTCCGCCCACATTTCAACCTTGCTAACGCGCTCGACGCTTCCTGTTTGAGCGGACCAACCACACTCTTTTATTTCACATCCCGAGGCGGCGAATTCACGACCAAGATTTTAAAATCCTTCGATCCCACGATCAACATTACCCGTTCCACTGTAACCGTCGCCACTGACCGCAACGGCCTTCGCCAAACAAACATCAAATTACCCCGTACCAAATCTTCACTCCACGGAGAAGATGTGTACTGGGCGCGCCAGCACGGTCCGACTGAGGCTGAAGCCGCTCTCGCGAATTACTTCGTGATTAACGACCCGCCTCGGGACGGTGCACTATTCGCGTATCGATACAAGAACGGAAACCGCGTCTTGACCAAACTAGCCATCACCACACGTCTCACCGCTGCGCTCAAAGCCGCCAAACTAGACTGGCTCCGAGCCCACGGTATACGCATCGAATCAACCCTGGAGTACCTGCTCCGCGGCATTCTCTTGGACGTGATGAAATCTAAAGGGCGCTGGGCGTCTGATTCATTTTCACTTTACCTTCGCAATCATGCGGATATCATGGCGCCTTACATGCAAGCCGACCCACAATTACACCGAGACGTCCTGCGCATCATCATACCGCGCGTTCGTGGATTCACGTGAGTCTCCCTCCCGGATACAGCTTCGCCGACTCGTCGCGAGACTCCTACTCCATTGGGAATCTGCGCTCACTGCATTCCTCACAGGCTAATGCAGTTTTCTGTCGGTCCTCAAAGCGACCGAGATTTCACCCGCATTTATTCAATATATTGTTTGATTGACAGCACAATCGTCTCCACAATCTCTGCACACGGATGAGTCCATAGACCAAAGATCTTTCAGCTCGTTGACGCGTGACTGTTGAACTGAACAAAAAATACAGTAGCTTCCTATGTGCCTGCTCACGGGCTGGAATTTAAACTGTGCAAACACAGTCTGTCGACTAACGGTCAAAATATTTTTTGTAAAAAATGTAGACAAGTGGGAGTTTTACCGGGTAACACCACGGCCCTCCTTCACCAAGTTTCTATCGAGCCGCAGAGAGGGAGATCTAATATAGCGATCTCCCTCTTTGGACTTCTCGCTGGACTTTGCATGTCATAGCCTAACGCCCCGGGGCTTGGGGATGAACGTACCTTGATCTGGATGGTCCTAGTCTATTCTAGGAAACTCTCATGATTGATACCATTTGTTCGACGGAACTATTTTGGGCGTCGAGTACGCACAGTATTAACTTGATATTCCACCCCATCCCCCTACCGCCTCGAGGCTGAGTACCGATCATCTTCAATCAATCGCAAGGGAATGTAGAACTCCGCATCTCGTACGGGACCAATTTAATTACCAAAGTGTGTCGTTAAGCTCCCCAGCGTGCTTGCTGTCGGCTCCTTCGCCTATCTTTCCCTCTGCTTCTTAAGTGATATAGGCCTGGCAATGCCCAAAACGAGGGAGATGGAACCACCGTTTCGGGTCGTTGGTCCAAGCCCCTGATGTACTCATATGTAGATTGCGGAGTTACTATTCGCACGATGGATGGTCGGCGCAATATACTTTGCATACGAACCTCAATTGCCTCAAGATATATTGTGCAGTGTGCACCAATATTAATGAGAATTTGCATTCGCTGTCACGGTATTACTTAGTTCGTCCCGAATGCCGATTTAGCCGAGAGCAATCATGATACACTTGGCGGACCGCGCGTTACACGCTCTTCTTGGTTGCTTCTTGGCTCTTCTCTGCTTTTCTTGGACCCCATTTTGCTGAAGAGTTTGCAGCCGCGAGCAGCTTACTCAGGCTTACTGTCATGTCAGTGACTCAGTCGCCGCTGGTATGCCATTGCCTCGGAAGCGCTTCGGAGCAATCAGAGCTGTTTCAAAAATAGTATCCCGGTTTTGATGGGCTGGTGTTCGCTCGTTTTTGCTTACCGTTGTTTGCCGCTGGGTCTCTTCTGGCTCCACCTGTCATTCCACGGCTGTGCGCTACTCCACACACTCTATGTGACGCAATGGGACGGCTCCTCATGGCTCGAGGCAATACGAAGGACATTTCACGACACCAAGGTAGCGGCGGCAGAGGCGGGTTGTAACTTGGGGGGCGGCCTCTGGGGTATACGGAGGAAGGAGTTCGGGGCGCGCGGGAGCAAGGACGGTCCACCCGTCCTGTCGTCGAGTGTGCTGCCGATAATGAGACGAATTTTGGTTGATAGATTGCATATCGCGTTCGAAAGAGAAAAAAGAAAAGCAAAATTCATGTTGAATCGCGCATATAAAATGTGTTGGATACATTGGAGCCGTGGTGGAGTCACAACACCGCGTAGTGGTGCTGTGTGGTGGAGCGGAGGGAGACTCGCCGTCAATCAGAGGTAAAAAAAAAACGAACTCACATCAATCAAAAAAACTCCAACGCACAAGTACTTACATCACCCTGTAAACTCCCGTCAAGTGGGCAGTGAATCGCGATCAAATTTTCATCAAAAACTGCCTTGGAACAATTTCCGAGGATCCGGTGTTCCCCTTGCGGCATCTCTCTGATTCACTGCCGAGCGCAGCGAACGGGCGCCCTATAACTTCTGGATACGAGACTACCAATAATCCAGAGTGACATGGATTCGCCTATATAAATACGGAAGCATGAAATCGAGGGCGGTGCTGTCCACAATTCGGCGGACTGGGTCCTGCGAGGGAAAGACGCGTTTGGTACCACCCCCTCGGGACGATAAATCTTAGATTTGCTCGGGAATAGACTGTTTGTCCTGCCGAGCTAGTCGAGCGTACGGCGCCCCGTCTTCTCATATACCCGGTAACAGAGGAATTGTCGAAGTGGTTCGTTAATTGGCCGGAGAAGCCCTCACGAGCCAGGAGAGCGGATACGGAAGGTGTTACCATGCCCGGGGCTCGCGGCCCAGAGCCGATAGACATGGCAGCATGGCTCAATCAATAACTGTCTAGCACAACTTCCATGTTGATGTTCCACAATTGACTTCGTTGAATGGCATTTCATCTTTTGAGGTTCATTGAAATGTTTACCAACCCGCCGAATGGCTCTGGATGTGTATCCTGCGGTAGTGAGACTGTTAAACGAATGTGTCTCCTTCCCTCCCGCCCTCTTAGTTTCCCCCAGATTGTCCTGGCGCCTGCGTATATCGCTAATTTCGATTCTTAGCCACTGCCGTACTCGCATAGAGTGACAACAAAAAGGGTTTCACCTATTTTCAGGGACGGTCTAAATAAAACTGGCCACTTCTGAATGATGAGAGTCTGCCTTGTACATGCGCACTACTCGGAACCAGAATGGTTACGTTCCTGACATCGGATAACGTTCTTCTTAAATCTATAAAACCGCATCTCTCAGCCCCCGGAGATTCAGTTTGAAGAATTTCTCTTCCTCTTCCAACCGCGGAACCATGCTGGCCTCCTCAGTACCGATGCTCTCGCTCCTTTCAATCGTTCTCCTCGGGATGCCCGTACACGCCGTACCCCAGGCTGCCCCACTCAGCGGCGGTGAAGCCCCTACCGGCAGCGGAATCCCAACGGTTGAAAATGCCCAGAATCCCGTCTGTGTTCCCTGGTACGGGATCCGCGATGCAATAATGGGGGGCATCTTTCAGGGTCGGTGCAGCTCACAGGAGTTTGGCTAGTCGAGTGCTGATCCACGTCTCAGGTCGCTGCGGCGATAACGCCCGAGCTGCAGTCCGACTGGCGTTCCACGACGCAGGCACTTTCTCCCTCGCTTTGCAATCACAGGGTCTGCCGAACGGTGGCGCGGACGGCTCCATGCTCGTGGATCCCAACGAGGTTCTGCGTCCAGACAACAACGGCCTACAGAACATCGTCCGCCTGCTCAAGCCCCTCCCTGCGCAATTCGGTGTTGCCCCGGGCGATGTCTTGCATGTCAGTACATTTATTCGTGGGGTCTTATCGCGTGTTGATAGTTTCCCTGTGGTAGCTCGCTGGTGTCCTCGCTGTTGTGCGTCCTGTTTTCCGTATGTTAAACTCACTGTTTGAGTCCGCTTTCCATAGTTGGCATGCCCGGGTGGACCGGTTATCAACGCGTTCGTTGGCCGTCCGGCTCCTAAGAACATCGCGTAAGCATATCCCCCCACCTGGTATTTCAGTATTCTAAATGTTCTGGACCCGAAGTCCGGATGGACTGCTTCCCAATCCTGAGAGTCCTGTTAAAGTCCTGACGGACCGTTTCGCCGACATGGGCTTCAGCATCCGCGAGCTCATGGCCCTCGTCGGCGCGCACACTGCGGGAAAGCAGCGCTTCGTCAATCCTGCAAAGGCCAACGCGACTTTTGACACCACTGTCGATATCTGGGATGTTCGCTTCTGTAAGCATCTCCACTTTGGATAGGTTACTGGCTAATACGTACCGCGATTGCAGATTCAGAAACTGCGGCAGCTACAACGAGTCCTGGTAGATAGCCCCGCCCTTTTTGACTCGAGCACTCCGTTGAGATTGATCTAGGAACCTTCAAGCTAGACAGCGACGTCAACTTCGCCGGAAATGCATCCACAAGCTCCGACTTCGGCCATTTCATCGGGAAGCAAGACAGCTGGTGCGTCGTCCCCCACTCCCAACGTCCAGTGTCTGACTGACACCGATACGTAGGAGCGAAGCCTACGCCGCCGCGCACCAGAAAATGAGTCTCCTGGGACTGGACGTAACAGACCTCACCGATTGCAGCGAGATTCTGCCGCTCAGCATCGACCTCAAGCCACTCGTCGTCACCTCGACTGGGGCCGCCTCCAACAAACAGGTTACGGACCCAGTCATCGACCCCGTCAAGCTCGAGGCGGCGATCCAGCAGTTCCGGTCCATCTGGCTCGTTCCGGCGGCGTGAGACTGATAGAGCTATGGAATGCATTATTTCCATTGTTTTAGGGTGTCAAGTGCCGCTGAGGGGCAAAATGTAACTTAGCTATGGCCAAATGTTTATTTTTACGCGAGCCCATGAAACTGTCTTACACTGCGGACCCAAAACACCAAATTTCCGGAGCTTGATTTACCTTAGGTCCTTATCCCGGACCGACCTATTGGGTAGTGACCGGGGGCCTAGGGAGGACCTGTTTTTAGGCTCAGATTATCCCATGGAGTATCCCCTCGCTAATGCAGTGAAAATAGTACATAACATCTCGATGACGCGGCTTGACACGGCTTCGCCGCCGACGCAACTTGGACGCGACCAGTCTGAGTCCGCCGAGCCATAATCGATAGAAATCAAATCGCTCAGGCCCCAAGCGCCTGACAGTCGCAAGCCTGAGTCTGAGTGGTCCGAGAGATTAGGCAAAGGGTCAACGAAGGGTCCAGCAGAGCGCTAGTCACAGAGAGCGTGACACGAGACGGCGGCGATCAGAACGGATCCGCGCGGGAAGTACGTACATGCAACGTACATGCCAGCCTTGACCTCAGGCTCCGACCACCACCACACCAGCTGCAAGGAACCGTTCAGTGCCTGTGAGAATACACTGGCTATGAAGGACAGACCATTCCTCGCGAGCAGTTTACAGGCATCGTCCCTTTATTTCGCACTCCTGATGCTTTCTGAGCTTTCATCTCACTTCATCGCCGTGGCGGGGTTCCACTTCCAACAAGGATCAAGCCGCATGTAGCATTCGTGCGCCACATTACATACTATCTGTTAGCGCGGAAGGAACTTAAGAGAACCCCGTTTGGTCGAGCACCTTGTGCATACGCGCTTCTCCAGATTCTAGGCATCGTCTAGGCGTCGAGATTGCGTTCGGCAGGGTCTCCATTTCAAGAGAACTCCGTTTGGTCGCGCATACGCGCTTCTCCAGATTCTAGGCGTCGTCTAGGCGCCGACATTGCGTTCGGCAGCGTCCATCTCAACGCGGAATCCAGACTCGAACCCTGCTCGTCTCCATGCCTCCACTACTGGATTCTGAGACGACACCGCGGGCTTGTGTCCAGGCATTGAAAGCTGGCCGAAGTTTTTCATCGCAGGCCCGAACAATATTTTCGTTCAGACAAGCCAATTATAATACGGTGAATCTAAAGCACCTGCCAAACTCTATCCTGATTCTCATTTAAAAACGCCCGAGGCTATTCCCGACCTCAAATCTCCGAGATTACCTCAGCGCGCTTGATAAGAGTGGGTTCCTCTCAAGCCATCGTGAACGACGCGTTTACATTCGCGTAGTGGGAAACCTCTCATCACTGGAGCCATCTTCCCAGCCTCTTGGTGTCGTCAAACTTTCGTGACGCCAGAACTCAATCCGACGTTCAATGACATAACTTTTTGGCTTCATAGTTTTTAGATTCGAGTGTAGATTAATGAAAGGTGTGTTCCACTCATTCGAACGAACGAATGCTATCTGATTAATCTCTGTCCTGGATCGACTACAACAGACTACAACCCAACGTATCTCAGTAGTCTGCGAAACCAGCCCTATTTCTCGGTGGAGATTTGCACAGCCACCGGCGGTGTGTGTCGGGCGATGTGAGAGGGAGTGGCGAGGGCGAAGGGAGATGAGTCGCCATGGGGACGGGTAGGCCTAAAACAGCGGATGCTATTGCGGACCCCGAAGGCGAGCGCGCGGCGTGCGTGGGTCTCGATGACATGTTTGCCGTCGGCGATCATGCTGGTGACGCAAGCCCAGTCGAGGATTCGGAGGAGTTTTTAAGCGCTGCAGATGCTGGGAGGTCGGCCGTATGGAGGCAGAGCCGTTGCGACGGGGCTTGAATGAAGTGTGTTGCGCCGATGAATCCCTGAGACGTCCCAGCCTGTGGTGGTACTCTAGAATCTGGAGCTTGAGGTAACGTAACTTGAACGTAAACTTTGTTTTAGAGTTCGTCGCGTCTCATTCATCAAGCAACTGCTTCTAGGTATTACGAACAGGTGGCTTGTCCCGCCCACCCTGGCGAACAACGTGTAATTCCCTGTCCTTAAATGGCCTCCCAAGGCCAAATGAATTGTGCAAGATGCCATGGGCGTCTGAGGATGCTGCTCGTCACCAGAAGGACCAAGTTACATTTGATTTGTGTACCTTTCACAAGATATGACCCTCGCTCCCCCAGCCTGCATATATTCCCGAATCGCTAGTTCGTGCCCGCGAGCCATACAGGACAGTTTGTCGATGTACATGGCGAATTCATCGTTCACACTGAAAACCTGTTGGAGTGGCTTCGCGCGCGCGGAAAATGAACGAAGGGTGGAAGGTACTCTGAGGTCTTCGGTGTCGACTACAAAGGTAAAGTACCAGATAGAGGAATACAAAAAAGTTAATAAAGATGGCTTGATGCACCGGATTTGGCACTACAAGAGTCGAGTGTCAAATACTTAGAGGAAATAAAGGATGTTAGAATCGGGTGCACCTAAACTGAGGGAAGGGGATCCATGAAACGATCTGCAAGCGATGCCTTCACTTAGTCTTTATACTTTAAGGCGGGGTGGACGGGGGAGCTGAGTGATGGCCTTAGCCTCGGATAACTGCAGGTGTACAGTGCTGTACGGAAGGCGGCTAGTTTTCCTAAAATCTCTCCACATTTTATTGCGCGGACTTCGGGGGCGTCGGCAGCTTTCCTCCAGCAGTTTGACCATGCCAGGCCACAGACCGTTTCGTGGGATACTCAGCCCGCTTTCCTCGGAGGCGGTGGAATATTTACGGATATTTTCTGCCAGAATTCGGTGAGGGACCAGTATCCCGTCATAATCCTGGCCCGGTGACGATCTGGAAGGGCGGGATACGGAAATGATGATGCTCCACTATGATTGTTGGGCTCGTGGGGAGCCCGAGATATCTCGCAGAGAAACAGATAATACACGTCGCCAAGGAGGGATCTACAGTCGTATTGGTCGGCGATGTCTAGAACTTCTGCCATGTGGGGGAATGAAGGTTGGGCCTCGAGTTGGGCGATCCAAGATTTCCGGATAGCGTCGCGATTGACAAATTCTGGGCTGCTGCCTTTCTTGTACTCTTCAGGTCCGCGTATCCACGTCGGTCGCAGAAGAGGGGTAGTGAGATCGATAGGAACGGAACGGAACGACTCTGGGTGTTGGACGATGATGGTTTGAATACCGCGAAGTGCCAATTCGACGAACGTCGACATCGCATATTTATGGGCAAACAAGCCACATTCGCTAAGGAAAACCACGTCGCCGGGACGGTATGCTTCGATTTGGGTTTGGAGGGGACTGTGATGGATGATGAGCGACAAGATACTGAAGAATGAGAGGGAGATACGCTTGGCATAGGCCACTTTGCGACATGCACGGATTTGGACGAGTGTATCTCCAGCCAGCACGATAGGATTGGAGGGGTCGAATCCCTGGGGCACGCCGGCGCCGGCTGGCATTGCAAGTATATCGTGGAATACTGAATCCTTGTCTCGCGGCAGAAGAAAAAGGTGGACCTTCAGGACAAGGAGATAAATCCCGATGAGGGGTTTCAAACTTCGAGGATCCATACCTGAAAGATACGATTCTCGACCTGTAGAAAACATACGCAGTCGTGGACGCTGAAACTTTCCGGGTCTTCTTCGATCGGGCTTCCGTCCCCAGTAGCCAGCCTTCTTCGTCTGGCCGGCGGACCAGGCGCGGGGTTGGATGTGAATTCCTCGCGAGCTCTTCGTTACTCATATCTACGAATGATTATAACAAACGAGTACGAAGTTGGAACAAAGGAGATTTTTTTCATGATCCCCGTGATCGTCATAGGGCCTACCCGAGTTACACTTACGCCGAGGCCACGTGGGCCTTTTTCACTTAGCGCGCCTCTAAGACTTACTACAGCCGCTCTTGCTGCCATTCAGCCCGGTACATCTGGTCGATCTCAAGTGCTGCCGCGGTTATCGACTCATCGTCTTGTTCATCTCGCGTTTTCCCTTCTTTCCCCACAAGAACCCCCACGCCAGTTCTCAGGCTTTTCATTGGCTTTCCCCGAGCTTTCCAGTTTCTAGCGAGAAGAGAATTCTTCGAGCCTCGGTTCTGCTCGTGGCCGACGAACTATGAACCGTAACCCACGGTCATACTGGGATTCATGTCAGCGATGGCAGTGCTTTTAGCGCTGAAAAGTAACTTAAACCGGGAACCCCGCTGTCATCTTTCTTTGGCTGTGCGTTGGGCTGCACTATTGGCCGGCGAGCTGGGTCCTGCCATATACCTGCCACTCCTTTTAGTAATTTCCCTCCCGCTCGCGAGATGAGCGCCGACATCCGCGGTTCTATTTGATGGCGCACAGCCCCGACAGGTTATTATGCGCCAATTGTGAAATTCCGTGGTTTCTCTGCTCCCACCATCTCGTCTTGCTCGAGCTTCGCCTCAGTCCCGCCTGGAATGTCCAGCGACAACGTCACTGACGCGGAGTTGCTGCAGCTGGTCGCAGATTCGAGGGTTACTGGATATCTCGCAGGCGAGTGCTGTGTGCTTCCTTCACGCAAGCGCATGCCACTCATGACCTCCGCAGTGGCTGCTGTGTGTATCCTCGCGTGGGTGCATTACCCAGCTGAGACTGACCTGTCGTGCATTTACGCCGCTGTTCGCAGATATGACCACATCGTTTGCATTCCCGAAGAGGTCGGCGTATTTCAATTCATGAATGACACGCACTGATTTACCCCCTACAGGTCGAATTAATATGGAAAAGCCGTTGGGGGATTACCAAAATTATTTACGTGCGTGATTTCGATCTCCCCTGAAGTCTTCAACTTATTGGACGCAGCTGTGGAATCGCTACTTCAGTCTTATCACCGTGAGGTGGGAATCCTGAATTGGGCCCTTAGCCGCCGGCTAATTCGTGGTTTTCGCTAGCTTGAACGCAAGTGGTATGTATGCCAAGAACATCCCCTCCTCCCCCTATTGACGAATCGGGCTCGTAAGTCATCGTCAGGGATATCAGTTCATCACACGTGTGTATTCTGACACTCCCAGTTCGACCATCTCACTAATACCACGATGCCAGGCGTAGGTCTTTCATTTGTGATGGGAGATCCTAGATTGAACGGGTTGAAAGTTGCATAAGCTGGTTGAAGGTCCGTACCGTTGATTTTATAAGTTTAGAGCTCAAACGCAAATGTCTTTGCTCAGGTGCAAGGATCGTCATCAACAATCCTGGTAGCGACCGTGGACTTCGTTCTCATGCTCAGGTATGCCAAATCCTGGACTTCTTAATGCCAAGATACTCACTCCGTTTGAAGGGTTTGGATCCTATATGGGAGACAGAGATGGATGGTGTGGTTCTTTGCATTTCTCGGAATTTGTACGCACTCCGACACCTGTTTACCCGTGTTGGGGCTAACGTCGCACAGCTGAGGTCGTCATCATGTAAGGGATTTCAGACCACACCAGTAATGCTCACCGCAACGCGCTTAGGATCGTCGTCGATATTTTCGCGTTTACGCAAATGCAAGGTCAGCTGTTTTCCTCTCCATTCGTTAGGCGTCGTACTTATTCTGCTCAGAATACGTCCACCTGGGGTGCGCTATATTTTCTCCTCGCACCACAATTGCTGTCTCACGGCCGCAGGTCGATCATCAAAGGATGTTATGCCTACAGTGCGTTGACTGCCTCAGAGGAGAACGGAGCTCATAATTTGTTTAGATGTCCCGAGGTTCCTTACGCTCTACGCCGCTGCTCCTCTTCTTGTCGTACGTTCCTCGTTTACCCGTCGAATGCAGGCCTGAAGCTCCCGGCCACTCCCAAGACCTTCACCATGTTTGCAATGACGCTGTATAAGTGCGGATGGACATTGTACCAGAGCTACCACCGTGCCATGCCCATCTGGAAGCTCTTTCTCCGCGACGGCGTCGTGTGGTTCTTGCTCGTGTTTGGTGGGTGTTTCCTGCTTCCCTGTATTACCGATCATTCAACGAACCCCACAATCAGCCGCAGCGGGTTCAGAGCTCTTGATATGGTCCATGCGGAGAGAGACGTTGAAGCAAGTACTCCTCGTGTGAGTGTTATCCACCTCAGGTCCTCCAACACAGCTGATCCCTATGTAATCTATTCAGTCCTGCCCTAGTGTGAGTACTGATTGATCGTCTTGCATACCACTCACTCAATTAATCTTGTGGGTGGTCCAGAGTGTATTCGACCGTGGCCTCACGGAGCCTCCTCAACATAAAAGCAATCATGTCTCGTGAGCCAGATGAGCTGCAGATCGACGAGATTAGCGTGTCGCAGCCTATTGTATTTGTCTCGGTATAATTGTTCCCACTTGTGATGTATCATTGAATCTTTATAACCAACTTCCTACCAGCTGCAGCTGCGATCTAAAATTTACACAGGAGGATGGTCCAGTTATTATTGACCAAGTATCTAGTTAAAAGCGTATATAATTGATATTCGGGGCCACCGGCGAATGCTCAGTGTCCAGACAATTCATGCCTCTTCATCGACTGTTCCGCTTTTGTGGTGGACACAATGTTCGCCCCAAGCACCTGTCCAGGATGAATCCAAGCGGTGGATATACATCTCATGTACCGGAATGGGCAAAAGCACTGCCGATGTGAAGTTGACAAGGCGCAACAAAATATCAACTGATCTCGGATTTGCCGAACTCATAATCTGCCACGTCCTCTGACAAGACTCCTACCCATCGCCATTCGCCATCTGCCCCCTGGCCCAGTTGGTTAAGGCGCACGACTGTTATTCCGCGCCCAGCGAGTGGAGCTTCGCCAGTGAAATGGCATCATTGGACATCGTGAGATCGAGAGTTCGAGCCTCTCGGGGGCAGGGATCTTCCATTTTTGCCTAGATGACCTTCTGGGGGAGTCCGCGGGGACTAGGGGAAGACACAGAGCTCACGGGGGGATCGGTCAGGTCTCCATCTAGTCGTTTTCAATTTTTTTCTCTTCCCATCAATAACTGTCAACAACCCTACCCTGAGCCCGCAATCAACCCACCCTTGCTCATCGAGGAAGACACCGAACGTCTGAAGAACAACAGTTGAATGCTACACAATGAATCTACAGCCAGTGCTGCCAGCTAATTGCATTGATAACAGTACTGTCGAGTGCCCACCGCTGAAACAGTGTCTCATGCCCACATTGGACTTGACACAACTGGGCTACCCGGATTTGGCCTCAATTGATTGGGGGGAACTAAATCGGGAGATATGTGTACGATATGCAATGGTAGTGAGGAGCTAGGAAAGTATCAGAGAGCATCCGAGTCCGGGATAAAATCCATGGGGGGACCCTGGATCAACTTTGATGACGTGCCGAATTTCGATGAAATTTCAGGCTGCGGCCTCCATTCGCTTCATGATATAAACACTCCTCCATGGAGGTGCTCCTTCGTCATAGTTCGGGTCAAGCCAACACCCGACCTGTGTTGGACGACTGTGATATTCGATTTACCTCCTGGACCATCGCGGATTCCATAATCGGCAGTGTGTTCGAGTGTCGATATCGAGGCATCCTTCTTATTCCTTTCACACTGAGGCGCGTCCAATTTTTTCTGGTTTCCCCAGCAGTACGAGTTGATTCGACCCTGCTTTGATGTGACTCATACATATGCGCGGATACAGCATGCAAAGCGCCGGGCCGTTCAGTAGGTCCCCGAACTGAACCGCGACTTCAGTGCCGAGGAACTAACTATCAGCATGTTAATCCTTAGCGACTCGGATTATCCTGCAGGTCTCTTCTCGCGAACTTGGCAAAGGTTAATATTTTTTATGGAATTTCGGTCATTTCGGCTATATTCGGAGTTACAGCACCCATCGGATCCATCGGCTGACCAGAGCGTCACAGGAGATAACGTCAGATCTCGCGTCACGGATTGCGATTTTCCTTCCCTCCACGAACGACAGAACCGGACTCTGCGAGCAACATCCATTGGATCCATAGTCCCCAGCTGCCCCGATTCTCACAAGGGTGAACTCACCAGGGACGGCTAACTCCTCCCCGCAATCCCCCTTGCCGACGGTAACCACGTGCGACCTCTCAATTCTGTATCAGTTGACTGAGGCCTACGCAGATAGTATGGAGGAGATCCGTGCCATCCCCCCAATTCATCGACTCCCAGCTGAAGTCCTCGGGGTTATTTTCTTTCTGACACTGCCCTTGGTCGACCCGAAATTCTTCACCTATGCGATGATTCCTAATTCCGCGACCGGGCTGGGGGAATCCATCGTTGCTTTGTCCCGCGTAACCCGATCCCAAAGTCCATGGCTGCTTGGACAAATTTGCAGCCACTGGCGGGGAATCGCGTTATCTGATCCGACATTGTGGTCATGGCTCGTCACCTCCGGTCCCACATTTGGTGCTTCACCGCTGAATACTCAACTCTTGCGATCCAAAGAAGCCCGGTTGCATGTCTGCGTCGGAAATGTTGGCGGGTATTCCTCCGAGACACCGCGGACGCTTGCAGCACTCTTTCGATCCTCGGAACGTTGGGTCGATGCCACCATTTGCATCAACTGGCAAAGGCACAATGAGGATCTTGAAGCGTTGAAGGGCCGTGTTGGGAATCTCGAAATGCTGGAGGTCCGGAGCGTCTGGACGGACTACGCGAATACCGCCTTCGAAGAAGACGACCGGCTGGTCGCGTTTTCTGTCGCCCCCCGCCTCAGCGCCCTTCGCGTAGTCGGAATATGCGACCCAGCAAGTACGTTGGTCCTCCCGTGGCACCAATTGACGAGATACCAGAACGCTGGGAGCGTCGAGGACCATCTCAACATCTTCGACTTCTGTCCAAATCTCGTCGAAGCAGACCTCGCTTTCCTGGCGTCTCTCCAGTCCGACGCAGATTACACAGCGGACTGGCGAATGGATCGCCTGCGCAAACTATACGTGTCGGACACCGCCTTCCTCGGATACCTGTCCCTGCCCGCCCTGGAGGAGATCGTCATGCACAAGCGGGATCCCGTCGAAGACGCCCTCCTCCCTCTGCTCATGCTCACCCGGCGCGATAACCCGCCGCTTTCCTCCATCTCCCTTCGCTCCGGCGTCCTAACCGCCGCCACCTTGACAGCCCTAATCGAAGAGAATGGCGCCATGGACACCCTGCGCCTCCGCGTCCGGACCGCCGACAGGGACGTCCTACACGAGCTCGTGTCAAACTTGACAACCACTTGCGCCTCCGGCGCCTGCTTCGCAACGAGCCTGAGAACGCTCGTGCTCGAGATCCGCGGCGTGTTCAACGACACCGCGTTCATGGATATGGTGGAGCTTCGCCAGCGGCAGGTGCTCTCCTGCCATCACAGACTCGCCTTTGAGCGCGTGGGCCTGGCGACGGATGCGAGATCTGCACGGGGCTTTTGGAGCCGGCACGCGGGGCGTGTGGCCGCATTGCGCCGCGGAGGCTTGTATTTCTGGCTCGATTCTTCGTCTGCCCCTGGCGATGTGTCTCGGAAATGGCGCGATTGATAGTGCGTTCTGTCAACGCATGCGCCATCCTCAGCCTGATCATCCCTCCAGGACTTATTAAATGCGGACACTGATGTCATTGAATCGGATCTACTTTTGTGTTTGCGAGTGTTCATCCCCGGTTTCTACCGCGATTCTCTCCCTGATGGAAACTCCATTCATTTCACCGGTTTCTGCCGCCGCGTATACTGTGAGGGTTCCGTTCCAGATGTTATCGTGGTTATGCTGCCGATGGCTCCGGTTGTCGATACGGATGAGCCCTCCGCCGGAACTATGCTGTTGTCTCTGGCGGGACTTCCAGTGAAGAAGGCCCCGATTGCAACTGGAGCCTGGTGGGAAATGACTCGTCAGTATTGGGCTGAGGACTCCCTCGGCAGGAAAGCCCACGTCAATGAGAGCTAAACCCAGGAACAGCATGAGCAGCGTGGGCGGTGACTCCCTCTGTGAGTCCTTGATTTATATAGGCTGCTACACCGGAAAGGAAGAAATTTACAGAGTTCTTATATCGCCGGAGATGCGGGGAACATTTAGTGACAGCTAAACTGAACGTCGATTCGACAGACACCATGCATGTTGCGTCTTACGCAGGTGAGCGAGGCAATTTCCAACCCAGCCCCAGCTTGTGGTGTGCGAGTGGCCAATACTCTGTTCAAAACTTCGATGTTCGATCTTTGCGGTCTAATTAGCGCCCAGAGGACTGATTAGCGCCCGGAATTTCCATATCAACGAGACATCAGCACCTGATCGCCGTGAGGTTCTTCTCATCCCACCACCATCTCGCCCACTGCGCGATGCATGATACAGAGAAAGGCAAGCTCCAAGAGCTCCGTAAGTCCTATTTGCCACTATCGTGAGCGAAGGGTTGACCAGTCCAAGCCCCCGACCCTAGCCACGAGGTTGCGGCCGCCAAGCTATGGGCGGTATATGTCTCCGAAGCAGAAAGATACGATAAGAGCCTTGTGGAGAGCCGGAAAAACGATGTGGAGGGAATGCTCATCTTTGTACGTTGCGAGGCTATTAATCAATTCTCACTCTGATCAGTGGCCTCCGAGTCACTCAAGGCGGGTCTTTTCTCCGCAAGTTTGACTGCGTTCCTGATTGAAAGCTCTCACCATCGCACCTGCGACCCCCTTCACGCCGTCAGCGACCTCCCTCGTCTGCAATATTCTGTGGTTTATCAGTCTTGGGCTGAGTCTGACTTGCCCCCTTATCGTGACTCTTCTCGAGCAATGGGCACGCGATTTTTTGCATAAGGCCGACATGCAGTCGGCTCCAGTCATCCGCGCCCGTGTCTTCTCGTATCTGTATTACGGGCTCAGACGGTTCGGCATGCACACTGTTGTCGAAATCATCCCCCTCCTACACACCTCGTTGCTCTTCATCTTTGCCGGCCTTGTCGCATTCCTGATTCCCGTCAATACAGCTCTCACTGTCGTTGCTGGCATCCTGTTGGCGATCGTGACGGGTGTTTACTCCCTATTCACCATCTTCCCGTTGGTGTATCTCGACTGCCCATATCATACACCCCTATCCAGGGCTCTGTGGCGGATCATTCACCAAGTTCGACGTGGTCTACTCCGCTTCGGTGGTACGAGGGCGGGTCTTTGAGCGGAGGGGAAGACAATGGTCAAAGCAATCTTCCAAGGAAGTACCATCCAATGCACATATTGGCTCGATTCGGCACCAAGGACAAAAGAAATACGGGAATGTCGCTGTCAGTGGTATCATCAGCAGCGCATGCGACCACGCACTCGTCGGGGCATTCATCGACATGCTAATCGGTGAAGCGTAAGTTTTTTTCCCGCTTAGCATTGAGATGGCACACTAATTTAATGGGCTAGGTTCGGGCTAGGGACTTATGCCCAACGCGAGCATTTGAGCCGCACGAACACACCACCGCACGGCCCCGCATCCACCACGTCGATTGTTGGCAGCTACGACAGCTGGTGCTCATTCTCGGTGAACAAGGTCAAACAGGCGGAGCTGATTTTCCCAGAAGATACTTGGTTCCACCAGCTGCTATGGACGATGGAAGGACAGATTCCGGCGGATCACATTAACGGGCACAGACCAGGTTGCCAAACCATCTGGCAGGCCGTGTATTTCACGTGTAGGGCGCACTTCCACGGGGAAACAGTGGAGGTGATCTGGGCATTCCTGAACGCCCTGGGTTCCTCGACACGCCAGATGACTGCGGCTGCACGCCACGATATCATCAATTTTGTTATTCATGCGTGGAATACATCCAAAATACTGTGTCAAGGTAAGTTTTGGTTGCATTGTCGCCCCCATAAGGCTGCTGACTGGATACCTTTGCAGCGTCGCTTCTGGCAGCTGAGCGGATCGACGCGCTTCAGCTCTTCGAGCTCCACATGGCCGTGCTGGAGGACCTGAGCAGGCAACATGCCACTGAAGTCGATGGTTGGTCGCAACTGTCACGACTTTCTACCAAGTCGGGCTCTGGCAAACTTCGAAGTGTGTATTAGCACGAGTCAACGAAAGGTACGCACATATTCAATTATGATGCATGTTCGAAGCTGAAGGTGAGTAGTGCTCACCATCGACAATGTACTTGCATCTTTGCTCACCAAAGAACGGGAGCAAGAGAAACCGACACCTGCAGCCGCGTCTGACCCAACAACCTCGGTGGCACAGTGGAGCGACGGGATGGAGATCGAGCGTCAGCAGTAAGTGTTTATATTACTAGGGATGTACATATCCTAACCTGATGCAGAGTGCTTGTGATCGCGCTTCTGAAGAACCACCAGGAGCATCCCCTGCAGAAGACGTGGAGCACCGTGACAAAACGCCGCGACTCACTGAATGTCAGCCCGAAGAAATTCAGGGGAAGCCAGGGGGTGATATACCCACGTCTGAAGCTCAGCGCGCTCGACGTAGACGAGCCAGAGCTGACAGCAATCCAGCTGCCATCATATCACATGAAGCATGGTCAGCGGCCGATGAGTGGCCCTGATGTCACCGACCTCGACTCGCAGCTCCGGGAGGCAGAAACGAAACTGCAGTGTAGTCAGGTTGACAACGGCATCGTCGCCGTCTGTGCAGCCTCTTTGGCATTGTCCGCCACCACGAAAGCTCGGGACCTGGATTATCCCGGCCAGCTGGGGAAGACATATACACATCGGAATATCCAGAAGGCGCAGCTCATGAAATTCTACGAGATGGAGATGTACAACAGGGCACGCGCGTGCCTCATCCATCTAGGCCACATGGGGGAGGACACTATTGAGCCCTACCCGCCGATGACCGCTCGGGACACGCGCAGGAAGGAAACACACTTACATCGGGTGCAGGGGGACTCACAGTTATTTGATGGGACGGCATGGTATTTGCAGAGCGGGGGGAAGCTATCAGATACAGCTACCTCGTCGCCTCTGTCACCAATCAAGAGGCTGGATGAGGACGAAGAACGGCCGCGGTTATTGGCGGGCACTCAGGTGATGAAGCGTGCAGGTAAGCAGCATCTGATGAGTCGCTTGGATGGCATTGACATATCTGCAGACGGGCTCATAAGGTCTCCGCGAAAAGCAAAACGTCTCTGAGACATCCTTCCAGATGATGTAGCCGTGGACGGCCTGTTGTTGTTGTTGTCATCGGAGGCCGAAGACAGTGACTTGGAGATGTCACCGTCGAAACGGGCGGGATGCAGGCAGGGCGTGAAGAAGAAGGGGAAGAAGGGAGACGGCTGGATATGGCTGGAAAATGTGACGAGGGGACAAAAGCTGGGCGAGGGTCAATTGGCCAATTATAAGCAAGAAAGTATGTGTTGATGATTCATTTGTGGTGCTCGTATGCTGACAATGTACCTAGGTGATCGCTTGCAGTGGTTCCGCACCGAGGCCGAGATGTACCGCTGGCTGGAGGCTTACGGACACAGACACGCAGAACTCTTCCGTGTCATTGCTAGGTTCCGCCGTGATAGCGCGGTGGGCTGGACGGGCTGACCGTGAAGAGACGCTGAGCGGGGGCGTTAATGGATCTTCAGCTTTCGCTCGGATGCAGGCCGCTATGTAACAGCGTCTGCAGCACAACGCGGAGGTACTTTTCAAAGCGCCTGAGTCTGGCACCCATTATGATTGGGTTGCGACAACAACCTTTGACAAGCTAGTAATCAAGATCGATGCGTGGCGCAACGTGCTCTTCAAGTGGATGGATGAGATGGTATGTGCCACAAGGGTGATCATTTAATCGTTATTGAAACACATTAGGGTATACATCGGGCGTACAAGGATTTTTAAAGCAGCGACCGGCTTATATAATTCAATCTGACTTTGAAACAGCTGGCTGAGACCAGCCCCTTCCCGGAAGATGTGCGTTAGGTGTCTCCCGCCACCCCCCCGTGCTCGGGAACCCCGTCGGCGCCGTGGTCGTGCTGCTCGTTGTTGCACAGCCACCGCTCATTTGAGACTTCAGGACTTGAGTACTAGGCGACAAGTACTTAAGTTCCAATCGATCCGTAACTCAAGTTCAGTTACGTGCAGAGCTTGAGATGTGCGAACTCGCGGGACTTAAGTGGCGGGACTCAAGTTCCGGTGGGGTGCAGGGGAAGACGCTACAAGGACCCCATGCATAGGGGACGCAGGTGAGACGAACTTAAGATCGACGACCAAGAACTTGAGTTCGAACAACTTAAGTTCAGGTATACCCCCATGGTACATACCAGACAGGTAGGTATGGCACGCAGCCTACACCGTAGGAACTTAAGATCAGTGGAACTGATCAGTTCCAAATGGGATGGAATCACCCCAAACTTAAGATAGCCTCCTACTATTTCATCCCCTTGTCCTTCTGACAGACACAGCCGACCTTGGCAGCAGGGCGGAGGCTGGCCATGGCCATGGCGTATGGATCGTGAAGGTCGCGGTCATCGCTCTGAGGGAGCGGGAGAAGGTAAGGATCAATCGACGATGAGGTTGGGCGGGAAGGCCTGGACAGGAGGGGCGACCGGGAATTTGTACTTGATAGAACAGCCAGTGAACGAGAGACTAAAACATATATATTACAGAACGTACCTGCGACGGGGCCTGGTCCATGGTGGTTGGGGCACCTCTGGGCTCGAAGGATGCTTGCAGAGGTGTCGGCAGTGGCAGCTAGGATATTTGGGTCAGTTGAAATCATGACGACAGTGCAAGATACATACAATTGAGGGGCAGGAGTCCACTGGCCGTTTGCGTCGGTAGAAGATGTTGTACTTGGGCGGGGGCTGGGTGAATGGGGGAGCGATAGGATCTGACACTGGTTCGAGCGATTGAGAAATGCGAAGATTGAAAAGAGCGTGGTGAACAAGGGAGAGCGAACCTTGAACATGGAGTCCTGACAATGTGAGCACCATTATATAAGTATTGGGAGAAAAATCCTCCGGGGTCAGGGATTTGTTTAAGCTCTGTGGTTGTAAGGGCAATCGACACCGTAAGACTCGTAATATGAGGGCATAGATGGCTACGCACTGTGATGTTGCACATGATTCTCTTTTAAAGCAACCCTATACCCTATTGAAGTTCCGACGTCACTGAATTTGCTTTAGATTTTGAGCTGAGACTTGAGGATTTGTCGCCATACACCACAACTGGTGCAAAACTTCAGGGTAGTGGCGAGAAGTGCCCGAGTCCACAAGCCTGAGGGCAATTGCGAACCAGGGTGTCAGCGAAGAGATCGAGAGCGCCAGAAACGAGACCTGGGAGCGCCAGCAGTGACCAAAGAGTGGGGCCAAGATAAGGTAGATAAAGCGAAGACTCAAGAGAGTGTTACAGACTTACAGTTACAGTGACTGTCACTGTCATTCTGACCTAACGCGTCCGACGCGTGGTGGTCCATCAAGCCAGCCGAACGCAAGGGGGTTTCGGGATTAAAATTTCGGATATAGGGGGGGGGGGGTCCCGGGGAGGGCTGAAAAAAACTTTTATCATGTAGTATGAGGGAGTTCTAAATCTGCAATATATACCTCCTGGAGCACCACAGGATGCCAGGAAGATGAATTCTGGGTCTCAGAACTCAAATATGGTGTGGGTATCCCGATTTGGATAGCGGGTCGTGCTTACACACCATCAATTGGCGCGAACATTGTGTCCCGGTTTCCCTCTAAGGGTGGTTAGCAGCTAAAAACATGCTCACAATATATATGTGAGAAAATATTTATATACTATTTAACATCTGTGTGAGTGGGCCAGAGATGTGGTCAAAGCGGCACTCCGGAGACCCTCAGTCAATGTTGAAATTGAATGTTTGGAGCTCCAAAAGTATAATCTACTTGTATAAGGGGTGGTATGGATGTAATGTGTATCTGAAAGGCCTTCTTAGTCACAGTTGAGTCCACAGAGATGGGCCGCAACATCTTTGGTTTGGATTTGATGCTGTCAATGTGGTGGCTGTGAGCCCGCACATGACTCGGAAGCGCGGCCCGCTGCTAGGGGTGGGAACCTCCTTCCTTATATGGGGGGGGTCTGGCCGAGGGTCGAAAAAAACTTTTCGACCCTATATCCGTTTTTCGAATCCCGAGTCCCCCTTGGCCGAACGGCCGAGTTACCAACTGGTTGGTAGCATTGCTGAAGACACATCCCTCACGAGGATTGGACGCGTCGGTCACAGAGTAGTCGCCCGTGACTGCTCGTGTGGAGTGACAGCCGTGCGGCGAAGGGTCCAAATCCATCTACCGTACCATTTCGTTCAAATCGACAGTCACGCGTCACGCACCCCCCTGTCGATGTCGAATTTTGGTCGCGGTCACGCGTTACGCAGGCGTTTGTCGAATGTCCCGAGCGTGACCAAGGTCCCAAAATCGCCCCGGGAATGCAAAAAAGGCAAAATTTTCGAAATTTTGCGTCGCAAAAGTCAAAAATCTTTGGGGTGTCATGCAAAATTTTCGGCGCTGTCGGATTGTCGAATTGGTTGAAAGGGTCACGCGTCACACCCCCTGTCGATATGAACGAAATGGTACGGTATTCAGGCTCATATGAAACTAAGATAATCTGTCCAGGGGGTCCCTACCCCCTGGACAGATTATTTCACTTTTAAGGTTTGAACGAGGGTCTCGACATGAAAATTCCCAGATCCAAGCCCAATGGGGTCCTGACAGGTGCCCCAAAAGGAAGGAAGAAAATGTAGATCTATTCTGAAAAAACGATCTATTCTTACGGGAAGTCAACCAATAGTGAAACCTGGCAGGCACTTCCCCACTTTTTCTCTGGCTTCATCCCCGTCTGAATCCAGGCGCTTTGATAAGATTTCAGCATCCCAAGCAACTCACAACAGGTACAAGAGATGACGAGCTGAGACAGTACTGTACTATTTAATTCGAACAGCCGGGTGGAGCGGCGCTACGCCGAAAGAAATTCGAACAGGGCGAAGATGAGCCTGGGCTGAACACGCCGTTCGCGGATCGAATGCCAAATACTAGTCTTGCGAGCATTACCGCGATTCGCATTTGACATCGGCACTTGGTTAATCGAGGTGAGATTTTGGTTAAAAATAGGCATTATTTGATGCATCAACCGGTGAACGGGAAGCGAAAAAATGGAATTTGGGCCCTTTTCGGACGATTTTGAGTATTTTTGCGTTACGTTTCAAAAATTCGAACAACCCGGTCCTTATGCGTTACATTTTCGAACAAAAAGGCCAGAGTTACGTGTTACGTTCGAATTGAATGAAATAGTACAGTATCTGAGTCTTCAAGTCAGTGGAATAGGTATCGCCATCCCCGTGAAGTGAACCAATAAGATGTAAGGCGGGAATGGTGTTTGGGCTGGACCAAACCAAACCGTTGTGGTGGAAATTGCCCAAGTCCGAAGATGGCCGGATGACAGCACTCGCACGTGCAACAAGAACAAACATTTCTCTCTTTCTTTCCACCACCATCTCGCCCTCCCTTCCACGGCTGTCGAGCTTAATGCGCCGGACATATCCCTACTCTGTACATGGCTCGTATGTGTTACCTCTCTCTCAAAGGTCCTGCGACTTCATTCACTGCCGCCTTGCAACAGACGGTGCGTCTTTGAGACCCTTTCTCTCCCTTTTTTCCTAGAAAGCATGCTCAACAGAGACTGGCCTCAAGATACCTGAAGATATCAACACACTAAGCTCCCCAAAGGCGACGCTCGGTCCGTCAACTCTCCGTAGAATCAATCCTGATGTTAGCTGACCAACAGGTCGTTGTAAGCCGTTATCACCGTCCCCACACCAACGTTGTTTAGCCGTTGTTCTCTCGAGCACTGCACCGCTTTATAGCGATTCGGAGCATGCGTAGTTGTTGTCATGTGCGCAGTGCGTGTTCTCCCGCTTTATTATCTGTGCTGCGCCCGTGATCCCTGATTCAGGATGCGACGTCTCTCACGTCGTCGGTACGCACGCGGCACACATCATCTACCAAGGGCATGGCACATGCAGCAGGTCCTGCGCATGCACATCTTCGATACCTTCCACAATCCGCGTAAGTCTTGATGTCTTAGCCCAACTTGATTCCAATGCTGATAGCATTTTCGACCCGGCCCAAGTTACGTGCCATCAGCTTTCTGCGCATTGTGGGGGTACCGTCTGGTTCGGGTCCAAGATCCAGCAGCACACATAAGTTTTGCCCCAGGTACGTGCATGCTCTCAAATACTTTCCCCCGTTGACTGGTGACAGTGCATGTCTCCGCACGATCGCGGCCGCCGAGAACAAGGGTAGATGTATTTTCTCTTCCGGCCGACGTATGAATTGACTAACGTGAGTGTAGAACGGTGGCGGCTTCTTACAGGATGGTGTTTTCTCAACTCCGTCCTCTTTCTACTTGCCAATAGACCCTGTGTACGTTCTCTTTCTTCTATTCCTGTATTGCAGCTGACTCGCTCTTTGTTTTGCGTAGATCAACTGTAACCATTTGCCTCCGTTGGGAGGTAGTTGGAATTGCGCTGGAACCGAGATGTTACACGGTAGTAGTGTCATTTGTGGTTGTGTAGATTTGACTGCAATGAGATTTGTTTTTCTGCCTTCTTTGGTATGATCAAGTGTGATATCCAATGGAAACCCGAAGCAATTTCCAAGAAAAGCTGCGGGAAATTCACGCAATTTGGAGACACATTTACCACAATTCTGTCCGGGGTAACATATTTTCGCGAAATTTTGCTCATTCATAAAATTGAACATTTTTTAACAAAAAATTCCCAGAAAATTTGCAAAAAAATCTACGGGGGGTTTCCTGATTGGCGTACAACAAGCACGAAATTGGACGGCAGACCCGAGAAAACGCGCCCCATGACTGGTCTCGTGAACCTTGAGACTGTCATACCCCAACCTTGTGACTTACCTCATGCATGAGAGCCACCGTGGCGTGGGTTAGTGTGGAGAAAGATAGGTTCTCACCGCAAGCCATCGGCTGTCGGAATCTGGATACCCGAGGATATGGGTCCGCCTCAAAGATGGGGTACAAGAGATGTATATTTGCGTTGAAGCTTTCGCTTTTCCCATCCTGTCGGGTCGTTTTGATCGACATCCTTCTTTCTCTGCTGTTGAGACTCTGAAGCCTTAGACGAACTGCCCGTCATGCTTCGCAAATACATTCCTAATGGCTTCAATTTGCTCGTTGTGCTCTTCGTGGCACTGGGCTCTACGGCTTGCTCTTATGGCATGGCCATCATTGGGTGCGTTGGAAATCATGGTCCGCACAAGGCAATAACTGACTCCGAGACTAGTTCAACGATCGGCCAGCCGAGCTTTTATATATCTCTAAACCTCGCGCCCCAAGGAAAACCTGGATACAGCCGCACTGCCGAGTTCATTGGTGCCTTCAATGGTGTTAATTGTGCCGGTTCTGCCATTGGTGCCGCAGTCTGCTCCTGGAGTGCCGACAAATTTGGTCGCAAGCGAACCATTCAATTCGCCTCCATCATCTTGATCATCGGCACGGCGATCTGTGCAGGATCCGTCAACAATGGTATCTTCATGGCTGGTCGGATCATCAACGGACTGGGTATCGGAGCTCTCGTCACAGTCATTCCCATCTACCAAGCCGAGGTATCGACACCAGAGTCTCGCGGCTTCATGGTTTCTATGCACGTAAGTCTGCGTGATTCATTCCATAGTCATCACGAATACTAAGCGATTCTGCAGGGAGTCATGTTCGCTATGGGTTACACTCTGTCTGCATGGCTCGGGTTCGGTGTATACTTTATCTCCGCCAGCGGCTCGCCGTCGTCCTTCCCCTGGTATGTCGGTGACAACTGACATTGCGTCCAAATTTGCTTACATGTCTTTCAGGCGCTTTCCGATCGCCTTCCAAATGGCCCCAGCCTTGCTGCTCCTTATTGGCTCTCCCTGGCTCCCATACTCTCCACGCTGGCTGATGGCGCAGAACCGAGGAGAGGAGGCTCACGAGGTGCTCATCAAGCTCCACAGAGTCAAGGAAGATCCCTACGATATCATGGCCGGGAAGGAGTTCTACCAGATGAAGAAGCAGGTCGAGCTTGACCGCCAGATCAAGGGTACTACATCTAAATTCGAGCTCTTCAAGACTGCGCCGAATCGTCGCCGTGCACTCGTCGGATTCCTGCTCATGTGGAATAACCAGTTTACCGGCGTCTTGATCGTAAGCAATCATTCAGCGAAGCATCTCTACACTCAATACTGACAACACCACACACAGATTGCGAACTATGGTGTCATCCTGTATAGTGCTCTCGGAATGGGCGGCTACATGCCACTTCTGCTCAGCGCTCTATGGGTTACATCGACCTTCCCAGGCAACATTCTTTGCGCGTTTTTCGTCGAAAAAGTCGGTCGACGCCTTTTCCTTCTTGCGGGTCTATGCGGCATCCTTGTCTGCCTGATCTGCGAGACTGCTCTGCAAGCCAAGTTCTTGGGTACCAGCAATCGTGCTGGTCAGAATGCCGCTATCTTCGTAAGCATTGCGCGGGATTGGAAAGACTCAACGCTGACACTGTATACAGTTCATCTTCTTATTTATTACGCCTTTCTGGAGCACCTTCGTGGACGCTTGCCAGTTCCTATACGTCGCCGAGTAAGCATATCGCCGCTCTGGAAAGCATGAGTATCCAGAAAATACTGACTTTCCGCTCTTCAGAATTTTCCCAACCCATATCCGCAGCCAAGGCTCCGCCTTCAGCATGATGGGTCTCTATCTCGCCGACATCATCATTCTCGTCGCCGGCCCCATCGCCTTGAACAACATTTCCTGGAAGTTCTTCGTTGTGCTCATCGTGCCGACGTTCTTCCATATCCTCTTCGTGTACTTTTTCTGTCCCGTAAGTGCCCCGACCCGACCCGCACTACTCTCTCACCTGCCGCAGCGTGCTGACTTCCATCTCTACAGGAGACCAAAGGCCGCAGTCTCGAGGACATCAACGCGCAATTCGGTGAGAAAGTGGCTATTCATTACTACGGCGCCACGGAGGAGGAGAAGAAAGAGTTGGAGCAAGCTGTGGTCAAGAATGAGAGTGCGCAAGGAGACAGCCCGGCTGTGCAGGGGAAGACCGGTGCTGTTGAGAGAGTGGAGTCTGCGTAGATGCTTGAAGCCTCTCGTCAGATCAGTGCTAAGGAACACGCGATGTGAGGTTTACATAGCTCGGGGAAGAGTGTATTTATGGGCGATATATTGTGTAAAAACTTATGGCACATATTATGACAATAATAGTGTGCAAAAAGTGGTTTCTAATATGTTGGCCGGCAATGGCAAAAAGAAGGCAACTTGAACACTAGGACACAACTTTGTCATCTAACTTTTACGATGGGACAACTTCACTTGCAAGCAACTTCGCAGATTACAAATTGGCAGTGCAGCAACTTTGTGGGAGCAACTTCACCCGAGACACCATGTTCAGTAATTGCAGGATACAACTTTAATTTTTATTACGTCACGAGGCAATAAATTATGCGGGCTGCAACCTTATAACCAACTTCAATATGAGCCCAGACACTTGAGGGTTGGAACTGTCAGGGGTTGTAGAAGAAATTCAAGTCGAATATGATTAACAAGAGAGGAAGCCAACTTTAATCTTTATTTCGTGGAACCATGCATGAATTGTTACAATTGTGATGCTATTCGAACTCAGTGATAGAAAAAATGTGAATTAGCCCAATGTGAAAATCTCGGGTGAGCAACGGGTCTAGTTGTTCCCGGCCATTGTTTGCTTGGTGGTTTCGCAAATGAAGTAGAAGTGCTGCAGAAGAAAGTCAGCATTGAGAGCTGATGATGAAATTAAGAAAAGGATCAACCTGAACGATGGGTATTCATGGCTCCTAGGACTCGAGCACCGGAGCAGAGAGATTGAAGCAGGGAGAGCTTGAAGGGGATAAGATCAGATACTTCCAAATGAAACGAGCAACGAATCGGTAACCCAAAATTGTAATAGAACGGTTAAGCTTCTGGGCGACGAATCTGTGGACACCGTGGGAGCGCGATGTGAGAAGTTGGATTGATTAGAAACACAACCAAAAATGGCTGTAGCTATCAAGGACTGGAAGAGAGAGAGCTAGCTGGAAAATCTTAAGTATACAAGCGGTTGCTCGGCCACTTCGCGGCCTCGCACCTTCATCTGTTAGGCTCTGCTCGGGTGGATTTGGTCGGGAATGGATCCCAAATTACCTGCTCGGCAGGCTGCGCGATCTGTCAAAAAAATTGACAGAACCAAATGTTCGGAGCCAAAGTTCCTAGAGCGGAGTTTAAAGGCTTCGGACATGCTTAATTCACAAACAGAAACGTAAGTTTCGGTTTTGTGCTCTGTGTACCAAGAATGTCGCCGAGGTGAACACGTGGACTGCTGTGGCATGTGACTTGCATTTCTCGTGACTGCTGTCATTTCTGCTTACGAGACTGCTTCCTCGTCTGTTGAATTCAGGTTTTGGGCGGTCGACTACGTATCAGGCTGACACCGGAGCCTTTTACATTGAAAAATATCACACCCAGATTTTTTTCAGACCTGACCTGACATCAATTGTGATTTACCGCCGATAACAGTACCGAGGGCGCGACCGAAGATGTTCCCTTTTGGGATGTTTTCAAAGAATTGTCGATAGCTCAGGCAGTTCTAAAGGTATTCAGTTTTGAATTAGCTAGAGCTTCCAGGCTACCTGGGCGCACAATTAATGACAGAAAGAAACCGGCGAAAATATATTATATAATTTAGGGCTGCACATGCCACACCGTCACCGTCTTTACGGCGTCACGGGTGCCGTTTACGGATCGCCGTCCCGTGCCGTCGCGAGGATCCAGATACCAGTTTGCGGGATGGGTGCGGCTGACCCGTCTTCTTCACCCGTCTATCTAAATCTTTTGATGGCCGTCCACGGGTTTCGACATTTTTTGGCGTCAAAGGTTGTTTTTTGGGCAGTATCTGGAATATTTCACTAATTATATATACAGGGATGTGCAATGAAGATACCCATACGCTCGGCTTAATTCCCGCAAGCCAGAATCGTATAAATCAAGTGAGTGGCAGTGTTGAGGCAGATGTTCAATTTCGGGGTGGTCATCGAAATTCAAGACTTTTCTGTCCCAACATGCGTTCAACCAGTTGAAACCCGATGCTTCGGAAGCCACACCTCTCAAATGAGCTCAGGAGTTCTCACTTACATGAAACGCAGTCAAAATCCTGGATAACAAAATACCCAAGAGCCGTCCCGTAATTTTGCGGTCCGTCACCGTCTTTTTTTTGCCGTCCCGTACCGTCCGCACACCGCCAGAGAGAAAAAAACGGCCGTCGCTTTGACGGGCCGTACCCGCCTCGTGCCGATGGATTTACGGCCGCCCCCGTCGACGGACGGTGTGCAGCCCCTCAGGTCATCCACATTTTGGAGGTGATCTGGGTAAAGATCGGGTCTAGCATGCTCATATCATTCTCAAATGAGCTGTAATGTTTGCGGGACTGTCATGAATCCATTGGGAAGAATTTAAAGGAGGCAGAAGTACATAAAATCCGCTGGTTGGTTCAGTTCTCGCAATATTCCCGGAGTCGAGGTCATCGTCGACCACCTGCAAGCCAATCACAAGGGGCCTGACTAGACTTTGGAGACTTTTGGCTCTATGAAATGTTTCTAAACATGTGCAAGTCTTCCATTCACTAAAAGCAGCTTGTTTAGACATAATACGGGGACGATATCCCCGATTCTTGCCCGACCTAGATCATCCAATATATTTTTCCAGGTGAATAACTCCTCGTGTATTAGCCTGGAAGATCTGGATTGGTCCCGTCTGAATTCATTTATAACTGACCGAGCTATCGACAATTCTTTGAAAACATCCCAAAAGGGAAAATCTTCGGTCGCGCCCTCGGTACCGTTATCGGCTGTAACTCTGAGCAGCTTCGCAGCTGGTTCAAAAGTTGTAGTCGGCTGGAGTTGGACTCGATAAATCTTAATTCCCTCATTCAACAACTCCGTCACACGGCCTAGCTCATGCCAGCTCAGGCCTCGGCGCTTGCTGCGACAATGGCACAAGTTTACAAATTTTACTGACAACAACATGACAATGGGGGCCTTCGTGCAAATTAGGCTCTCTAGATCTGTTTGTGCCCCGCTGCTTGCCGGCCATTTCAGCAACGGTGTGGCTCAAGCTTAAGCCACATCGTCTCCAACGTTGGGGGTGGCTTAAGCCATCCCCCAGGCTTGGAGGTATGCATGGCTTAAGCTGCTGGCTTAAGCCAGGTTCAAGCCAGCTTGGCTTCCCTTTGGCAGGACTTTGATCGAGTTCAAACCGTGGCTTGAGCCGGCTTGAGCCGTGGCTTAAGCCATCGCGCTTAAGCCAGCTTAAGCCATCACGCTTAAGCCAGCTTAAGCCATCATGCTTAAGCCGGCTTTAGCCAAAAAAAAGTGCATCCCTTTCTCAGCTCAGTTCTTTTCACATCACAGAAAAAACATATTTTGCATTGCTACTGTACAGGATATAAAGGGATAATAAATATTATGAAGGAGGAATACAGATATGAAGCTGTGTGACCTCAGCAACAACAGGATATCTGTCCTCAAGTCATCCCACTTGTTGGGGCAGAGCCCTACACATCCCCTGAACTGGATAAACTTTTCTTACCATCCGACTTTACTAGTGCAGAGCGAGCTGAACTGGGACTAGAGGCTTTGGGAGCAGAGGAGCTCAAATTGCGTCAAGGTCAAGCAAAGGATGCTCTGTGTAGCTTGCGCGAGCACATCCAGCATAGCCAGGCTCTCAGACAGCACAAAAACGCTCGCAATAATGCTGTTTGGGGTCAAGCTAAAAACACACGTGCAGTTAAAAAAATCAGAGATATTCAAACAAGAATCAATAAATACGTCAAAAAATATCGACATGCTCGCAATGCGATGATTGCAATTGGATGCGACCCACAAGACCCAAAGTTTGGGTTTCCTGAACTCAAGGATGAGGACCTCTACACAAAAAGAGTTGATGAGCCACACAACGTGGGTGATGGTGCAAAGACAGAAGGTTGGATTTGGCGACAGGGTTATTATGGAAACTTAACAGATGAAGAAGAAGCCAAATATGTGCAAGATTGTAAGTTTCTCTATCTCATTTTTCGACCAGTAAAGTTCACTGTTATATAGCTGCAAAAGTACAGTGGCACCGTGCTCGGGCAGATGTGGAGTGATGGCAAGAAGAGCTCGAAATTGTTGGGCAGGAGTTTCGCCGTGCACTGCAGGGATTCAAAAAAATGCACTCAGTCTGGACTGCACTTGCTGATGACCACGAAAACAACCCAGGAAGAAAGGCTTATGCATCAAAGGTGGCAAGCATGTATGAACAGATGGAGAAGAATATGTGTCAACAGTTTGAGAAGGTTGGTGGTACTTGGCCCAAGGTTGGAGTCAGTCTGGCACAACATATCAAGTCTGAGCGGCCGGATCCCAGTATTGATTGGACAGCTGATGTAGAATAGGATGGCTGAATGTACTTGTTTATTTCAATCAAAATTTCTGATCAAAGAACTCAATCAAATTTCACTGTTTTGAATTGACTTTTTTTCTCTCTTTTGGTTCACCCATGGCTTAAGCCGGCTTAAGCCATGTTGGCTTAAGCTGGCCTCAGCCATGTTGGCTTAAGCTGGCTTCAGCCATGGTGGCTTAAGCCACAGTCTGTCTCAAACAACACACGCACACCTTATAGAGAGTCAGTCTGCCTATAGATCTGGCTTAAGCCAACTTAAGCCACAGTGGCTTAAGCCATGTTGACGTTGGCAACGTTGTGGCTTAAGCTCAAGCCGCCCTACAGTACACCATTTACTTTCATTTTATAAAGAGAGAGACGAGTAAAGTAATGTGCTGATCATGTGACGTAACATGTATCAAAAAAAAAAAAAGGAAAAATAGAGGTAAATAGGGGTTAGCTGAAGAGTATGTACCAAAAATGGGAAAAGACCGTGTATATAGGCCTTTACAGATATTTTCTACAGATGCTCAGTATCTACCTGCCAGTTTACCTCAGTTGTACTTACCTTAGTTGGATTAATAACATTTCTTACATTGATTGAATAGGAGATAATGAATCTTGATTCACAACTCCAAAAAAAAAAAAAAAAACACGGATACTTACTTACGTTCGCCGGAACCACACGTCGATTTTGAAAACTCTGGATACTCACCCCATTCTGGCCCCAATGCGCGATGCACCGTCTGGGGTACTTATCTCGTACGCTTTGCTGCGGGACTTGGCAGAAATGGCGACCTGTGCGGCCCAAAATGGCGATTTTAAGGAATTAGCGCGGATGGCCGATAACTCGCTCCCTGGACTGCCCATGCCGGACATTGATTATAACCTGGCCTCCACCGTTCCTGCCGTGATTGTACCGTCCGGGGTGCCGATGCGCGACACGTTTTAGGCGGGATTGGCCGACGTGGACCTTCTTGAGGCTGTTTCATACACGGGACCCATCCACGGATCCTTTGCCCGCGGCGACTTCCCAGGATGGACCCATGGCAACTGACTCTCTCACGGACTTCGCAGACTGGACCGAATCCCTGGCGCGGAGCCCCAATTCTCGACCGACGCTGCTTCGCTGGCACCCTTGACGATGATCGGACAAGTCGGACTTGGGCCCGAATTGTTCCGCACTCCGCTGATCATGATCGACAACCGCATGTGGATGACCCCGGTCGTTTATTTGGTGTTTATGTGCGTCTTGGCTCTCAATTGGACCCTAGGTTGGCGCACTCTCATGAAACGGGCTCGGACCGCGCTCCGCTTACGTTCTGTGGTCCCCGAAATTTGTGGTAGGACGCGTCCTTGTGTGCTAACATTTCCACCTGCATATCAACTGGCCGTGCCATCTGCGAGATCGGCCTCCTTGGATTCGATCCTATACATCAGGCGGGATGTTACCATTGGCCACAGGAAGCTCATGAACCCCTATTCGTGGCGGTGGCAGGAACAATCGAGGTGATGAGAAAGCGCCTGCTGGACCGATGGACTCCACGAATGGTGTAGCTACTGCTATTACAACTACAATGGCGGCTGAGGTCAAGATTATGTACTGGAATATATTCCATAACTTCACTCTTAACCTGACGAGCCCTGGATTCCGGTCTTTACTCACGCCGTATGATATTATGTTTTTCGCAGAAACTGATATGCTCCGGATGGGATCAGCTTGGTGATTCGTTCGCGACAACACCCGCTCAAGCCAAACCCTTGGACGCACGGATACCACTGGAGTGGTTGGCCATATGGAACCTGGACCGGTTTGGGTTGGCCCATGGATCTCGTTGGAGCGATTGGCCATGTGAACATAGGCGCTGTTCCAGGGAGTTGTCTTGCCTGACTGTATGTCTTCGATGGATTTGGACTTGTCGAATCTGGACCCTATCAAGCTCCCATTTGGCCTATCGGGATCTCTTGGTTTTTCTCGCTCCACAATGACAGCTGTACCGACGCGACTTTCGCCGAGATCTTCGGGTTCTCCTTTTGTTGAGCTGTCTCCTCAGAGACAGTTTTCCTACCCCAAAGTCCTTGGGTCTGTTTCTTCGGAAGCAGGTGGTGTGCATGCATCTGCAAAGGGAAAGACATACGACAGCCTTCTGTGGGACTGGTGGACACCGGGGATTTTTACCTGGGAGGAGTGAACTCCTCCCGTACACTGGTGCACTCCACTTGTGGTCAGGTCCCATGAGGTTTTAACCAGAGGTCTAGCCATTCAAACGACCGGCCTGACACATACCCAGTTTCCTTTTTCACCGCACCGTTAGATGTTCGCACAAAGTTTGTTACCGCTAAAATGTCGGCATTGTTTTATGATTTAATAAACCGTGCCCTCCATAACATGTCCGATGTTGAGCTCTCCCCCGAACAAGCTAAAATGTTAGCTCTCAACTCCAAATTCGCCCCGAGGCCCGAAAGGACCTCAGCGCGCTCAGTTATCGAAAGCGTCGACGATTTTCGTCGTCGCTTACGTCTCAGAACTGATAAGGATCTTGAGGAACGTAGGCGTAACAGCTTACACCAGTATTTCCCCGGGGAACGAACGGAAAAAGGACAACCCACCTTCGTCCCTAAATTCCACGTCCAATCGCCCGATGCCCAAGGGCCACCGTTAAACGATAAAATAGAGACTGCTCTGCGCAAGCTAAGCAGTCAGATTGAAGTCGAAGTACTGGATAGACAATCCATCTACATCCGTCCCAATATCAACGCTAAAGATTTGGACATACTCCTCGAACTTCTCTCGGACCGCAGCGTGCTAGCTGTCCCGGCAGATAAAAATCTAGGACTGTGCCTCGTCACGGCAGAATGGTACCACCAAATGGGATTGAAACTTCTGGAAAACGACTCATACGAGGAGTCCGAACCTGACCACTGTCTGTTGCATGCAACGCTAAGGAGTATTGTGGACCGCACAAAAAACTACTCCCGAAACAGCAGTATACCTGGCTTCTCGTCCCGTTGAATGAAACGCGCGAGAAAATCCCAGTCCTGAAGGTCATCCCGAAAATTCACAAACTCCCGATCTCCGGTCGGCCCATTGTCCCTTCGTTCGACACCCTGTTGGAGAACGCATCGGCATGGGTAGACCACGAAATCAAGCCTCTCCTCGCACAATTCCCGTGGATTCTCCCAGATTCTGAAACCTTCTGTCGAGAAATACACAACGTGAAGGTGCCGAGAGGCCGCAACATCTGGTTAGTAACCGGAGACGTGGATGCGATGTATCCTAACATCCCAACGGATGACGGGATCGCGCAGATCGCAACCATTCTCAAGGTGCTTCTCATGGAATTCAATACCCTTGATGAGGCGGCTGTGTTACCCTTCAACTCGCGTAAGGAGCTAGCAATCCTACTCCTACGCATTGTTTTGAAGTATAACTATGTTGCGTTTGCGGACAAAACATACCGACAAATTATCGGTACCGCCATGGGTACAGCATGCGCCCCGACGTACGCTAACCTATTCATGGCGTTGTATGAGACACGCGCACTTGAAGACCTTCAAGATATCATTATATTTTATAAGTGTTTCATTGATGATACATTTGCTATCATTCATGGCTCGTTTGATGACGTCGAGAGGTTCAAGACGCGCTTCGGCGCTCTCCACCCAAATATGAAAATGGAGTGGTCAGTCTCGAGGCATCTGCTACCTTTCCTAGACGTACAGGTATCCCTGGATTTAAATCCGGGGACATCTGCAGCCAATCCGCAGTTCAGATTGGTTACATCAGTCTACCAGAAAGCGCTAAATGCGTACCTCTACATTCCGTGGAACGCCTGCCACTCCGCCGACTCCAAGCGTGCTTGGGTCAAAGGAGAGCTTATTAGTTACGTACGAATATGCTCCCGCGAGTCAGATTTTGCCAAAATCCGAACAGATTTTATGATTCGACTTCGCGAACGCGGGTACCCACCTCGTTGGCTTCAAAATTTTTTTGAGGAAATAAAATACAAGGCCGAACGCCCTACGGCGCTAAAACCCACTGTGCATAACACCACAGATGGGGGCCCGTAATTACATGTCCTCAAGCTCACCCACAATCCAATATGGGACGAACTTGATTTAAATCCCATTTGGCGCGAGTTGAATAGTGCATGGAAAGAATTTGGGATTGGGTATCCCGAATTCCGCTTCATGGCTTCGTTTAAAAAACCTCAAGCGCTGGGTGACCGGTTGAATACCACCAACCGAAGCAATTTGAACGCATACCACGACTCAATAGCGGCACCCGTTTAAAGTTCTTTTTTCTCAAAGGGTCCCGGTCCAGGCGCCGCGCTCTCTCAGATTTCGAAAAAACAAATGAGCTTTGAGCGAGTGTCCCTCATTAATGACACACCTTTGGACCTGCTTGCGACGCTGTTGAGCTTCGCTCCAGACTAGCACCCGATGTCGACCGCACCTACGTTGTTTGATCCGTCCGGGATCTACGGGGCGGTTGATCACCTGCGGCTTTTCCCAAAGCGTCCACGATGATCTCATCGGTAATATTTGGTGTAATGCCAGCACCGAATAAGACATCGTGAAAAATGAGGCTTTGTGATCCTACATCGAGTCCACGCGTCAAAGGCGCGTTTGTATCCTTTACACGATTCAACCTTGTTGATTTCGAAAGTGATGGACAAACATTGATCCGAGTATATATAGGGATACAGCCACCTGATGAGTCCTTTGACGAAACATTCTCGCAACGTAGTGGCCCCGTTCTTCAAACCTCTGGCAACTAACCGTACTCCTGTCTCGCTCGGCGCTACGCGCCTCCCTCGCTCGCCCACGCGCCCGCGCGACCTTTACGAGTCGTTGTGGCGCCAGCTCAAAGCCGCCTGGACAGCCAGCGTCGGCAACCCCGCGATCCAGGGCGGGGCGCACACCAATTTTGCCGGCGCTTTTGTGCTCGGCAGATGACGGCCGCGTACGAGGAGAGCTTGATGGTCCCGGAGGCCAGCCAAGATGTCGAGTGGATGGACGAGAACCTGCCCAAGTTCCAGGCGCTAGCGGATGACGGGAATGAGTTCTGCCGGGACATGATCGCTAAGCGGAGGACGCGCGAGAATTTCAAGTCTGTGTTTGAGAATAGGAGTGCGTGAGAGACTAGTGGGGTATGATGTACGCTAGGAAGACGAGATATATATGTGGAACGAACATGGCACTTGTAGGTAGCACTGTACAAACAACGATGAGTCAGAAATAAATGGTAGATGCCCCCCGCAACACATTTGGATACCCAAATGAACTGAAGTGTGCATCCCGCTCAGCCTGACGTGTATATCAATAAGGTTTGGAATTTGGAAAATATCTTCGGCTTGCAGCATATGGATACGGCCATTCCTTCCCTCTCGAAAAAATGAACCGCACACTGCATACGACGGGTGGATCATCGTGTGTGAAACTCAACTAGCTTGTCGGATCAGACAGTTAGGGATTGAATCAGATTTGGCGAGGACTTCCTCAATCCACAATAGGGGGGGTGACGTATGTGATATCTAGCTAGGAACTCCAGGACGCGGGTACTTCGCGAGCGGCGATCCGACAGTACCACCACGCGTCCACTGCTCTGCGGAAGAGTGCGCAGACCCTCGAATCGCAAGCGGGACATGCCCTCCTTGCAGCAACTGCTGGTGAACCTAGTCCGGTTGTGGGTGAAGGAGTTCCTGTTCCTCGATCCAACATGCTGATATGTCGGTGCTCCAGACGTGGAGGTTGCTGCTGGAGCTCGTCCGCGACCAAGACCCTCGGCCCTCTGCGATGGCCCGACAAAGATGTATAAAAGCTGTTTTCATCAAAAAATATGTACAGTCTGTAAAGCAACAGTGAACTTTCCTGATGTGCTTTTACTGCGTGAACATTGTACAATTGTGCGGTGAACACTGTACGCCTGGGGGAGTGATCCCGGTCACATGTCCTAATCGCGCGATAAAATCAGCCAAACATCGACACAGAGAAAACAATTGTATTTCTCCGGCTGTCACACCTGATTTCTCTCTTCCTCGGAGAGTGGCTTATTTGACTGGGTAAAACATCGCCAGGTTCCGGGAGAAGCTCGCAACCTTGCCATACTTGTGTTACGGAGGTTTCTGCGGGGTGTCCGCCTTCGAACACCCCGAGAACCTAGTCTCTTATACACAGACGCTACCAAAAATGTCACTCGTATCTCGCGATGTTGTGCCGAAAACCAATGTTTGGTTCCTATCTTTGAAAAAGCTTGCAAACCCAGCGGCGCGGCTCGGACCATCCCGGTTATCTCCGAGATCACGACTGTCATCACCAACCCTACTTGAATTCAACCTTGTTTGCTCACATTATGGGCTACACACGCATCATTTGACCATTCAATGCATAATTTTACGGTACTTGTAGTCTTATAAATGTGAATTTTTCAGCTCGAAGTACAATAAAGGTCCACATTGTTCATGGTAAGTTGTTCACTAAAGCGCGTACATATTTTTTGACGATGAATACCGTCATAAAGATGGCGAAATTGGGCCCATAACACGGGTAAGAGCCGTCCATCCTGGCACTCGAACGGTCCTCACAATTTCTCCGCTACCGGCGAAAGCCGAAGAGCTGGGCGCACGTGAGACTTGCCGAGGAGCCGGTTTTGTCGGCCGACGCCACGTCATCCTCTCATCGGCGTCGTCCGCAGCTCGCTCGACGCTGCTCGCGGACTCGAAGACCGCGAAGGACTCCTCGATGTTGCCAGATATAGGGGCGTATAAAGGTGGAAAGACAGATCTTTCTCAGCGTGAACGATGGGGTGATCGATGGTGAAAAATTTTGGGGCGCATTTGTAGCGAATCGAAGTGAATCTCTTACATGGAAAGGCAATGGCGGATATGTCGAGGTTCTCTGGGGTGATGTAGCTGCTGGATTCAGATTAGCATTGATACATGTGGGAGTGGCGTGTACATACATACCTCTTTGTCCCGAGTGGCGTTTACCCCGAGCGCGTTGTCGCAAACTCTTCCAGAGCCTTGTTTGAGGGACGAGCGGGCGATAAAAACGGCGGGAGGATGTTCGAGGATGCGATGGATGCAAGATGGATGCTACGATTCACTGTGACGATGGCGACGGCGATTAGCGAAAAGCCAGCGTGGGAGGGGATTCCGCACAAGCGCGCGCTCGCAGCAGGTTATCTTGAGCACATAGCTAGCACACCCTTTGCCACGTCGTGAATGGACAGAGAACAAAGACCCTGGAGCCTCTTTTATTTTCTGCGCGTGTTTGGTCTTTATTTGGCTTTGCCTCTTTCCTCCTACCACCACATTGCGCGTCTCTCCCCCTTCCACGCTCCTTAAGAGAGCTCTGTGAATCTGTACCATATTTTAAAGAAATACCCCGGGCCGCAGGTACGCCAGCACCCGACGCTCGAATCTTTTTCTGCGATTTTTGATGGATTTCGGCGCGCAGATATGCCCCGTGTCCATACAACCTCCGTGCGGCGCACAAAGCGAGAGGCCCAGCCGCGATTGAGCCGTGGCGGGCGCAGCGTATCCTCCGCTGCAGCCACCGGAGACTCGATCTCCGCGCCTCTCGTCCAGCTAGAACCAGGCTTGAGCCGTAACATTAGCCTCACCCTGACTCGGAGCCCGCGCAACTGGCGAAATCCCGACGAGCTCGCGTACATCCGCACTGGCGGAGGCATCTGGAACGACATGGCGATAATCCGCTTCCTCGTCCGGGGCGTGGTGAGCATTCCCCCGCGCAGCCCCTCCACCACCGAGCCGTGGGTGCTCGTGCGCTGCGCTGACGGCAGCGAGGTCACTCTCCCGCGCGCGTACCGCCTCCCGCTGCTGTGGGTGCTCAAGTATCAGTGGACGTCGCTCGAGCTCGTCCTCACCGCGCACAGCGCGATCCGCACCCGTGAGTGGGATGGGGCGAAGTTCGAGATTCTTCACATCGCACGGCTGTGCGCGGGGCTGCTGGATGCGGCGCGTGCGGCGATGGACGGGGGCGGGATTGACCGGAATTGGCGGTGTGCGCTCTTCGACCGCGCGTTGCGCCGGTATTGGTACGGTTGGCTCATTAGCCGCGATGAGTTTGTGCGCGCCTTTTGGCGCGAGTTTGGGGAAGAGGAGTATGCGGGAGATGTGCTGAAGCTTGGTGAGTGTCCTCGTCTGGCACTGAGGCAAGAAGTTAATTAGCGCGCAGGTTGGGGACAGTGGGTGCTCAAGGACCATAAAGGCTTTACCTTGACGAAGCAGGAGGTCGCGAACGGTATTTCGGCGGCAGAATTCACGGAGGGGTTCGTGGTGTACGACGATGCGGGCACATTTGAATGGATTGAAGTCATGCCCGTGAGTGCTCTCCAGCGCTTTGAATTGCGTTATCTTAACCGCAGTAGGACCCGCCCGAGTCTCCTCCAACTGCTCAGGCAGAGCTCCCCGCCGCTGAGGTAAATATCTCCCGATGTTGTCGCACATTTTCCTGAATTTATTGCCGCAGAAGGAGCCCACACGTCCGACAGAATTGTCGCAACAGGTGCCGTCCTACTACCTCATCAGTAGTTCCACCTCTCACATTCAGCAGCCCACGCCACCACGCGACAATGTAAGTACTTCCTTTCCTTCAACGAGCCCACATCTGATCTCTCTTCTGCGACAGGTCTCTCCCGCGCCTCCGGTGATTCACTACCCCACAGCACTCGAGTCATCGCTGATCGATATGTAGCCTTCGGCAGCCCAGAATAGCAGCGCCCTGAACCTGGCACCCCGGGCAGACGCACCGATGGCTGTAGACCTCGCGCCTGTAAGCTGCGCTCATGGAATTAGGTAGACGGATGTTCTGACCACCTTGCAGCACGCTACACTCGCTGTAGCTTCTTGGCTACCCTTCGGCCCGGTATGTCGTCAATTTCAGTGAACCCATTGATGCATTTACTAACCGATGCTGAATAGGTTCGAATGCCACTCGGGAGCAGCACGCCGCCCGTAAGTCCAGTCTGCGCGGCCCGGTTATTCTGCGATAATGGAAACTATAATGATAGGAATCTGCGGACGTCGAGATGCGCAGCGAGTCTGCGGCGCCCCGAAAGACACCGCCCGCTTCAGCTGAGGACGCGGTGAAGACGAGGATGGGGAGTCGCGCCCCGGGGTGCGCGCCGTTCCGCGGGCACCCGACGGATGTGTTTCGGAAGCTGTTGGAGGGCAGGAGGGCGGGGAGTTCAGAGCAGGATAAAGAGAAAGATGCGGCTAAGGAGCACGGGGAGGAGACAAGGCGGGAGAAGGATGGGGAGAACAAGATGCATGAGGAAGAGGCGGAAAAAGAAAGCGAGGAGGAGGAAGACGACGACGAGATGGAAGACATCGTCGTCGCCCCTGACCCGGCGACGATCAGAGACACGCCTTTCAGCGTCGATCCCCCGGACGTACTGGACAACGACCTCGATCTCGACCTTGATTCAGATTTGCAGCTTATGTACCCCAGCTCGCCGCTGATCGCCCGCCCCTCCAGTTCCCGCGGCATCGAGGTTCCCTCGCCTAGCAAGTCGCGCTCGCCCAGCTCGTCCCCGTCGCGCTCCGTCTCGCCCACCCCGCCGCTTTCCACCGCGCGCTTCCCCGCATCCTTCCCCCCGCCCGACACTGCGCACCTTTTTGCCGGCGATCAGTCTCGCCAGCTGGTGCGTTCCCCCCGCCGGCCGCTCGTCGACTTGCCTGCGGAGCCCGGCATTCTCGCGCGCGTCATGCAGGAGTGGGGCGAGGATATGCGCGTGCTGCGCATGGAGGTTGGGACCTTGCGATCAGAGTTGCATGCCTCGAGGCACCTCGAGCGCCGCATAGAGGTCCTCGAGGCGCATGGGCCCACTGCACCGCAGGCGGTCCATACTAGCGCATGGCCGCACCCGCTGGGTCACCTTATCTCCGGGGACGAGATGGATGTGGACGTGGGCGCGGCGGCGGTGGATAGTGGGACGGTGATGACGAAGTACGCGCCGGCGGAGGGGGAACCGCTGCCGCCGCGCTCGAGGAAATTCACGTCTGCGAGCCCGTTTGCCACTTCTTAAATGCACTTCTTCGGCTCGTCTTTATATCACTGTTTTCGTCCGTATGACACCTTTACGTTAATTTCACTTAAGAGATGATAGCTGATACACATACTTATGATTAACTCAAGAAATTCGAGCGCTATCATCACCAGCGGGCAGGGAGGAGGACACATTTATTCAGCTTCACATAATCTTTCAACTTAGGTTTTTCCATAACCTTTCCGTCAATCGAGTCCCGTACTTAGCTCGAGACGAGGGGTTCTTGTTGAACAGTGAAATGATTGGGCAAGTATGCCGTGCGCAGATGCAGTCTGCCTTCGAAGGTAAGTAGGAATGAGAGAGTCTAATGGTTTCCCTTCCACATCGAATGCATTCGACGAACACCAAAGGATCTGGTTGACATTCGAATGGCGGCCGTGCGGGCAATATTCACATGATTTTACATGGAAATATTTGGAGCCGGGAGAAATACTGTATGGATGAAACAGTTTTTGGAGCGTGACTGAAACGGCAACGCTGAAACGAGAAACGGACGGACCGTTACGCGTTACCGGTGAACCGAAATATTCGATCTGCGACGACAGTATGGCGTTAGGACTTGATCCCTCATTGATTTCTGGCGCCAGGTGCGCCTCCTTCATCTCGTCCTGCACTCGAACTTGATAAATATTCAGCGGGGCGGACTTCCACGAGGTGAAGGACGGCTCGGGAATGTTCTGGCGATTGGAAGCGCCTGCGAGAGAGCGGTGGGAGGCGAAAGCCGCAGTGCACAACCGCAAAGCCCAGCGCTTTTTGGACGACGTACCTGGACCCAATAGCGTAAGCTTAACCTCCCCCAGCTCTTTTCGTGGTCCTGATGTATTTGGTTGCAAGCGTTGACCGGAAATGAGTCGATATTGTCCTCGATGCGGTTTCCCATGTTCGACTCCCGAGCACCAATAACACAATGTGGCAAGATCAGGTGAATTATATCTGTAGCTGCGCTTCGACTCAATTCAACCTCCCCCACAGGTGAACGCGAACATGCTCGCCGGTCTCTTCCCCCACCTGCGTAAATTCACCCCCGCGCAAAACACAGCCCTGCTCGACCTCTTTACGAACAGAGTCTGGGCCGCACGCGGCGCCTTCCGTCTCGAGACTGGCACCGGTATCCTGTTTGCGCACGGTAAACCGACAACGGATCTCATCGACCAGCTCATCGGCCGCTGCCTGAGCTGGACGCGGCCGTATTCTAAGCTTGACAGGCTCCTCGAGTTGGTCGCCCTCCTGATACAGAAGCACTGGCCGGACGTCGCGGGGACGCGCATCCTCGACCTAGCGTTGGTAATGCTTAGCCCTGGCCACCCCGGCCCCGCAGGCGGACGCACGGTTCCGGGCGACAAGATTTTCGAGGTGGATGTCCCCGCCTGCTTACCCTGCATGAGCTCAAAAGGTGCTTTTCAGATCTCGGGGACGTCGCCCGCTGCGTGTAAGCACCTCCTGCCCGTCACCATGATGATTTGCCGCGCGGGGATGATCAGAGACCCTGCGTCCAAGGTCCTGGGCCTCTTCGAGGCGTTCGGCGTCGCGATCCGCGGACGGCGCACGGAGGTGCTCCCATGGCTGCTAATGAAATATCTCGGGGACGACGCGAATACCACGCGCCTGCAGCGCCTCTTGACGGGCGAGACGGGGGGTAAGCCAGCGTGCTTCGGGATTGAAGCGAAGGACTGTTCACCGGCGGAGTTAATGGAGCTGAACCGGGCGGCGATGGAGAGGTTGGGGAATCTGACAATCCTGTGATTGTGTCCGTGATCTCGACAACCACGAGGGATGTTGTTTGCAAATCCTTCGTTCCGCTTTCAATGTGTCCGAAGGCTCACAGCTACAGAGCTACACTCGAAGGTTTATTTTTTGGACACCGAACTTTGTTGTTAGTAGCACAATCATTATCTGATCCTTCCGTCCCGCGTCTCCAATCCGGAGAACCTCAACACGGACTCCTCCTGCTGGAATAAATTGTTGCTTCCCGAAATCAACTAGGTTTATCACCGGTCGTTCTGTAAGGTTGTTTCACGCCCAAACCTCCGCGGTGCCACCTCAAGAGACTTAGACGCCTTGTACTATAATTATTCCCCGCCTACTACGACCGCTTACCCCTGATCCCAATTCTATCCACAATCCATTCTGTTAATATTTATCCCAGCTTCAAAGATGGGCGCTAGGCGGGCGGTAAGGGGCTATGCGATACTCATCAACCGGATCGCCTGTTTTACATCGCCCTTCCGGCCAAGCGAGAGCCGGCAATACAGGCATCACATTTCAATGATCCTGGATCCTCGCAGCCCGGACTCGAAGGAGCCCTGCACCAATGTAGCCCGAGGGGCCCGAGCGCGGTTTGCAGATTGTGCCGGTGCGAGTCGAAAGACCGACTGGACTCTGGCGGTGGGCATTCAGTGGATATGATTATGTCCGAAATGCATATATATGCTTACCCCCGTTGCGTTGGATCTAGCGTTGCGTTAGATCTATAATTGATTTTGGCGGCATCGGCGTCCGGTCCGAGCGAGCGGGGTGAACTGTGAGTAGCTTACAAGTCTCGTACCGGAAAAACAGGCGGACGAGGCGCCAAAGGCCCGAAGCAGAGAAGGGAATTTCGATGCAATAGTCATGGAAAGGGAGCTACGACGCTCAGCTCGAATTCAACCTTAGCTCGGATATTAGACGGTACTTGATGTGTGGCTGTGTCCGGATACAGCCGGACGCGAGACTGCAAGCCGCACGAGTTCTGCCGAGCCGAGGTCCATGTCAATGGTCATTCGGCGGTTGGCTTCTAAGTCTACAGCCATTCCTCTCCGTGATTTACAGCCACTCTCGATTCTCGGAAGTATTCCTCCACCGCGGCTCGCGGTGGCAAGCGATGAGCAGCACCAAATTTGGACTCCCCACTCGCGATGGACAAGGGCGATTGAATTTCGGTGAGGATATCTTATGAAGGCTGTCCAACTTCGCTGCCCGGCGGCTGTTCAGAGCATCAAAATGGAAGCGCGGATGATATTGTTCTCGATGGCTATGCTTAACGGATCAATGCGCCGACAGAAAACCCTCTCCACCAGCAGCCACCAGCCCCGAAGAATTATGCGGTCAGTGAATTGCTGCGTTAACGGATCTGATAAGTATAATTTTCTTGCTTTCAGCGCATACAGTAGCCCGAGCAGGCCGATATAGCGAAGCGGTACATGATTCATCATCCAGTCAATCATCGCCGAAAAACTCTTGCGCGCTCCCGCCTATGTCTGGTAGGTCCCCGCTTTCCGTCATGGCATCCTATTTCTTATGTTTTGTACATTTTCCTGTGCAGTTTGACTCACTTTGTGGTGCACTTCGTATCCCGCTACCAGCGATGTTCGCGATTCCTCTGTCCGCATGGGCTACACCTTCTCCAGATGGCCAGCGTCTTTGTCGCTGTCGTCTGGAGCTCATCGTTGGGGAAATTCTCGCGCTCGTTTCAGCGTATTTGTGAGTTCCCCGTGGCTCCGCGTAACGCACTGCAGATCTCAATTGCCATCTCGTCGCCAATTTGGGTAATGATTCTTGACCCGATCAGATTTCCCCTTGACCCTCCGGGATCGCCAGTTGGCTTGTATTGTATCTCAGACGTGGCTTTAGTCACCCATGCGCGGATCACCGTATCTCTTGCGTAACAGAGAGCTCTAGGTTTGCGTTTCTCATTTTAACCAGTATAAATACTGTCGGGCAGATGAGGAGTCTGCAGACCATCGACCCATCCTTCAGATGTATTCGCATATCAATCCGTACGCGACGTGGTCGAACTCCAACGTTAGAAGAGCGGTTCCCGGAGTCCCATCTGTCCATGGCGCCCTCCCTTTCGCTGCCGATCCCTCGGCTTCGAATCTAGTCACCTTTTATTTCACCGCCTTCAAACCAACGATCTTGAACTGCACAGTAGTCGGCCGCAACACCTACCCATACTTCAAAATTGCGACGGACCCTTCATTGCCGGGCTATTCAGTAATCAAAAATCCCGATGGCAAGGTCATTGGCCTCATCGAATGGAAGGATCGCCCGCTGGTCGAGGTCCGAGATGTCTTCTCAAAGCAACGTGTGTCGGAATGGCTGGCCTTGTCTCCGGATGCAAGGTCAGTTTTCTCCTCGATAAACGCACATCCGCTGACCTGTATCTGAAATCCAGCCATCGGGTGATGAAAGTGAACGGCCAGCAATACATCTGGGCGCCTCAAAAGAGCACAATTTGTGTACGCCCCATCCAAAATAATCATGGGAGTCAATCTGACCTCGTCGTCTCCCGCAGCTATATCCAGCAGCAACGCCGACTCCAGAGCTCCTTGCGCGAATCTGCCGAGGCGACGACGGCACAGTCTCGCTCGAGCTGACTTCCACCGCGGTTACGGCCGGCCTTCTAGAAACGTGTGTGGTAGCGACAGTCCTCCTCCAGTGTGGGCACAAGATTGACTAGTTCCGCTCCCTCCTACGCACAATCACATATAAATTCTCTATACTCTTTGTAATACACCTATCCCTTAATCGTCAATGGGCACATTCTGTACGATGTTCGTGATCGGCGAGTGTTGCAAAGCTGGCGTTTCTTCCGCGACCTCCAATATTCCCGCCGGTTGCGCGCGCACTGGTAACCAGCGATAATCGCCAGCTTCAAAATTGTCTACCCGCCAGTTGGACGTTCACTAAGCAACTGAGGGTGTCCCATAGCCTCGCGTCGTGCACTTCAACAGTTGTCGCACAACCACAGATCGCCGTGATGCCATCAAATTTCGTTCCTGATGCCGGTTCAACAACACATGCATAATCCATACACAGCGAGTCTGTAAGAAACGTTCTACATGGGGCAGTGGCGTCTACGTGTTTCCGACTCCTATCGTCCGCCTCCGTTCAACTTACGCCGTCCTGGTTCCCTGTCAACATCCGTGTCAGAAATATGGAGAATTCGGTTGGTTACGCAAGCTGGCGGACCTTAGAGTCGCATTGCCGCCAAATACTTGGATTAACTCTCCGGAACAGGTGCAAACGCCTGCGCCTGGACGTTGTAGAGTTCGGAATATTCCCCATGGCGCTCCATTAGTTGCTTGTGCGTCCCCAACTCGACTGCCTCTCCGTCCTTCATGGGCACGTCAGCTAGTGGTAAGGGAGCGTGGAATACCCGATGCTCCCACATGATCAGATCCGCATGCATCACCAAGTGCCCGAAGCGGTGAGTAACGAAGATCAATCAATGTCTTCCCCTCGCGCGCGTTCCTCAGGCGCTGAAACAGTTGGTGCTCGCCTTTGGGATCCAATGCGGAGCTCGGTTCGTCCGCGACGGCAAATCGGATGTTCCCTGACCGAAAACGCATGAAAGTCCGGGATCTGGAAGCTCCGTGAGACGGGTGTGGAATCAGAGGAGCGACCGAAAGCACTCACGCGACTAGCTGCTGTTTTTCTCCGCCTGTGGATTACAACTGAGCTTGCTTGACTCGGGAATTTAGCAGGATGGTAGACGTGGTTTGGCCATGAATTGCGGAGATCGAAGGAGCACTGTAATTACGGCTGAGGACGAGAGCCGCACGACTAATTTGGAGCGGATCCGCACCTCAGATATTGTGGCGTCATGCGAAATACGTAGTGGGAATAAAAACTCAAAGCAAGTCAAGGCATCGCCCAGCTCCGAATCGAACGGGATCCTTACCCGAAACATCTGCCTTCCTTTCCAAACCCTCGAGAATTGACTGCAATTTCTTGTACTTATCTTATTAAGGTGCGACCCGCGAGCTGTATTGACCGGGGACAGAACTGTGTTGCGCCATCGTTGAGTTTCTTGATCACCTCAGACGCACCCCCTGCTTCGGCCGACCGCATTACCATGCCCATATCGTCGGCGCGGTCAGGATTTCCCAAGCCAATATTTTCAGCGAGGGTCAGCGGGTAGAGCTTGTGATCCTGGGTAAGAAGCGTCTGAACCCGGCGCAGGTCTGAAACCCGGTAGTTCTTGATCGGCACACCATCCACAAGGATTTCCCCCGAGTCGACGTCGTATAACCGGTTCAGCAACTTGATCACAGTTATTAGAGAGCTTGCGCAAAAGCCGCACGAGCCGCATGCGGCTTTTGGGCATTGCGCAAAATTACAAGGTTTTTGCCGTGTTCCCTCTATGTTTTTATGAGTTCAATGCTCCCTCTGGTGTCTGTGACACTGTATTGCATTCATCCAAATGGGTATCTGGTCGCTGCGCAACCTGGGGGGGGCGTTTTTCCGGCCATCACTCCAGCTCCACTCAGACTTCCCACACTTTTCGCGTCTTGCACACAGCAGTTGAGGAGCAAATGAGATTTCTTCACCCACCTGTACTTGTCCTTGGATCCAACTACCCTTCCATCGACTTGGTTTCTTAGTACCCTCAAATTTGATTTCCGCCCGCGGCTTCGCGCAATGCCCAAAAGCCGCATGCGGCTCGTGCGGCTTTTGCGCAAGCTCTCTATTTTACCGCTGCCGTTGGCCCCAACTATGACCACTAAGGACCCGGCTGGAATCTCCAACGAGATATTCTTGATAGCGCTGTCCTTTGATTTTCCGCCGGGGCAGGCAAATGAAAAATTCCTACCGCGGAAATTGGGATGAGCCGACAAGGCAATAGAGATACGCTAGCTTACTTGAGCTCGAAATGCATTCCTTTACTCGTGCTGAAACTTGAATGTGGATATGGCTCGTACCCGTCTATAATTTGGCTCTGCCCTTCTGCCAGCCCATACATTTCCTTGATCTGGGAAAACGATCGGGCGGCGCCAGAGAAGTATATAGATAACATCTGAAATGTAAACTGCAGTCTCTGGGCGTGCTGTTGAAGGATCGCCAGGGAAGTGACGGTGAAGCCTTTGGGGTTGAAAATAGCACTTGCAGCCCAGTAGAGCTTCGAAATCTGAGTGACTTTGCGTAGTATGGATTAGGGACAGCATACCGTTGGCAGGTCCCCTCCCAGCCGTGTTAGTATCACCCTCACCGGTGTGAAATTCTCTCGGTATTGATGAACAGGCGAGGCGTCTGAGATGTTGCGCAGTCCGCTCCGGGCCTTCTTGTATTCTGCGAGTTTTACATGATTTTCAGAAGTGGAGGAGGAGGTCGAGTCCTTACCAGCATATATCCAACCCCCAAGGTCCCCACTGGTGACGTCTTCGCGATAATCTTTGGAAGCGAGTAATTTGAGGGCACGGAGGCGAAGATAGTGAGCATTGTCCGAATATACTACGTAGGCTACGGGTCATCTTAGAATTCGATGTCCTCTTAAGAGTCAATTCAAACACACCCACCTTGCATCCACAGCCCCCGACCGAATTTTGTCATTGAAACAGGTGTTATGAGGGAAAGGAGGGTGAATATGATTCCGGCATTATCTTGCTTAAAGGTGAAAATTAGTTGGCTTAATAGTTGGAATCCCGGCTGCCACAATTCGGTTAAGAAGTCGAATGCGTCCCAGACTTGATCAGCGGACACCGTTGGTTCCGTATTTTTATCTGAGTCGCAATTAACTTGGCCTCCCACTCTCTCATAAATCTCACCCGCGCTAATTGGTAGATCCAAGCGGAGCGTCTCTGTATCCGTGTCAGACTTTCTGAATTAATTGAATGCCCACACAACTCTCAGCACATATTCTTCAAGGTGCCGATTAACTCGAGTTTTGAGCATCGGTCTAGTACGCTCACTGCAAAGGATTCTAAGGATGGCCGAGGATTTCGGAATACTACTGACCTTGGCCAACTCATAGTCGTCGTGAATGCGGTGCATATTAGCCGGATGCTAACTGTTCGGAGTATTGCATTTATATCAGGATGTCCCGCAGTCAGGCCCGCTTCAACCTGAGGCAACGTGTCGGAGAAATGTCATTGATATGGGAGGACTCACCGTTCGGAGGAGCTGACTTGAGGCGTAAAGCATCAATGTCCCTTCCAAGCCGGCCCCGAGCCCCAAGATGAAGTACAGGAGAGCAAGGGCCGGGTCCAAGTTCCAAATCTCACGTAGAAACCGCCAGGATATTAGAACGAAGGCAGTCAGCTCTTGCCATGTGTCCCATGACACTGAGAGCCCCCCAGAGAATGAGAATCCAGTCGAGAACGAGTCCCTGTGGAGCAATAGACGCCAGACTCCGAGGTGTAGTGTCGTGTAAGAGTAGTCGTCCAGATCAGGGCATTCCCCTGCGCTAGATTTCTCCATAGTGCTTGTGGGAATGTGGGTAGAAACTTGACAAGAGGAGATTGGGAAAGATTAGGGAAAGACCACAGTCAATCATTCGTGATTCATGACATATACGGACCGGCTCCGACCGGGGACAGCCAGAGGAGCATCACGCTCAGGATTAGAGGTGCCGGCTGATGTCTTTGATATTGCCGCGCGCCGTTGTATTTAATGAGGTGAAAGTACTCCAATATCACATATTTGCGTTTGCGAGAGCTCACAACATTTTTCTCGGCTCCTACCCGTAAGTATAAAGCCAGACATTCCAAGGTGAAAGAAAGTGCACAGAGATTCGAAAATCAAGTTGTGCAAAAAGGAAAAGAGCCATAAATAGTTGCAAGTGAAAAAATTGAAAGAAACGAGGTGGGCGTTACGGGTTACGTTTCACCCATACAAATTGGTACAGTAATCGGAAGATACCATTTTTGAGAGATTCCAGGCAACGTGGAGCCGCGTGGATGAATCCAGCTCCAATGCAGCCACACAAGTCCATCATTGCTTCTTCGAATCTCAAACGCGCACTTGACGCGCACCCGAATCTCGATGCAGCTCTTCCTGCAGCTCTCAGCGGAGGATCACCTCGTCAATCCACTGGACATACAGGAAATGTTTGACCACTGCATTAGATTCGGTCCTGGATCTAAAGGCTTGCGCCTCAATATCCCGTTCTTCTGTCGATGCGGCGCAGTCCCACATCTTGTTTATACACCCGTGCATGTCGACCCATAAGCAGAGGGTGTTTTAAACGCGTCGAAGGTAAGGAATGAACCCAGATGATGAATATGATGGTCCTCGGAAAATCCCGGTTTGTATGTACATCCATGTCTAATGGCAGATTATTTTATGACTTCCATGGAATCGGATGAATGAGTCGGATTTGTTCATAGCTGCACCTCATTGGGCACTCCAAATACTCAAATCGCGGTGCAGAGCCAAGAGGCCCAAGAATTGATCTGATGGCCGCGTGCATCGCGACTCGGATCACGCTCTCGGGCTTTGCCGCGCATGGATGTTTCTCATGTCCCTTGTATATCACCAACATCCTGGGGTTCTCTTTTGCCGAAGAATTACAAGGACTCCCAGGAGCTCCTAGCTCAATGATATCGGGTGGAATTTTGAGACCCGCGAATTTTCGGCATCCATCAAATCCATCACTTGGGTTGCATTTCGGTTCATTCCATACCGTCGATGTGCTTCGCTCATCATTCCACACGCGCGGGTGTAAAAATGAGATATAATGTGGCCCTACCGATCCCTGGGCGACTCTGAAAAAACTCGAAAATAAAACTTTCGCGATCCGCTCCGCGCGCGGGGATTTGATTTTGCAACATCTGGAACGTTATACACTCCAAGCGTCCCCACACCTCGTCCGTCACATTCGCCGACTGTCTGTGGATGAGAATGAGGTCTCCCGGGACGTCTTTGCAGCGGTCTGCAACTTTCCCGATATTGAGCTCGAAAAACCTGGTACGCCATTACATCGTATCGCTCGACCCTGGTCATCTCACACAGCCAATTAGCTCACACGCTCGGATCCCGCTCAGGTATATTCATTCGCTCAGCTTAGGACTAGATAAACGTCTAACAAAGCCCCACTGAACAGAGTATGATCAGTCTAGCCACAGTTTCCCTTTGTCTTGTCGCCGCCACAACCGATGTGGACGTCTGCTATGAACAATTTCTATCGCAACTCAAACCGCGTTCTGCATTTGCCTCCGGGTTTATTGATTCGAGGGAGCCATGCTATTCGGATTCAGCCTGACTCCAGTGACCACGGAGTCAGATCAGACCGGCTGTGTCGCTGAGCGCTGATCCCTTGGCAGACCGAAGAAGGGTTCGTGTTCAGGGACGTGTCGCCACACTTAAGCGCGTTGTTTGTTGTCTTCTGTGGTCGCATTGTGGAACTGCATAAAAGGCTGTGGATGGGTGGCGACAACAACCCTCCTGTTCCTTTACGCTGACTGATCCACCGCTAGGACTCCGTCGCTACCGGCATGAACGCACCTGCCAGGTCATTAACTGTCCCGGAGCTGTTGGACCAGTGCATCGGGCTCGTCAGTGGTTCGATATGCAGCAACTAGTCATCGCGGCGCCCAACCTGCGCTCCTTAATGCTCGAGTGCCCGATCAGTCCGTTCACCTTGACTAGCATCTGGAACGGGTGTTCGGCCAATCTGTGTTCCCCTGGTCTCCGGCATCTCCGACTTGCCCGTGTCTTATCCGTTTCCCAGAAGCGTGAACCCCCTCCCCTCGACTCTCACCTCGCTGGGTGTATCACGATTGAGTCGCTGTACATCGGATCCCTAGCGGAGGGTCTCGAAATATGGCTGAGCGACGTCCTGTGCCCTCTACAGTTCTCCCGCCTCACGTTGTTATCAATTGATAGCCAGATAACTAAGCTATTTTCTCATCCAAGGTTCCAGCAGATCCAACCGATGCTCCGAGCGCTGGACTTTACTGTGGTGGTGCTTGCATCTCTCGTGCATTGCAGTCAACTCGTCACTGACGTCCATTGGAAGGAAAACATGCCGGGATTCAGTCAATCCGCGTTCCCGAGGCTGGTAATACTCCGAATCACCATCTCTCATGGAGCGTGGCAGACGGCAGTCCGCATCCTCTCGAACATCCTTTCGTCCATGAGGCGTATCCGCGAGATCATAATTGCCCAAGCCGGCCAAGAACGTTTAGACGAAGGGGCCTGCCGGACACTCGACGCAATGCTTCAGGACGCAGCGTCCCTTGAGCTTGAGATGAAAGAAGGGGATTATGCTGTATGGATTTCGCACTTCCCTGAGCGGAGCTCGAAGAATATGGTTTGCCTCACATTTCAGTCTGTTATCATCTTCTTACTTGTTTCAGATTCGCAGAACTGAACCCATACCTGACGATTGCCGTTGGCTCGATGTAAGCTCTCGCCTTCATCCGAGGCGCTCTCCATCTCATAAACCGATGCCAGACCTTCTCCATGACCGATTTAGCCACACTGGAATCGCTTCCGTAGTTCAAATACAGTAACTTCACCGTAGGATAATGGGTAGGATCAATGCTCGCCACTTCATTCGCGTCGTGAATTGAACCTCGTTCTCACGCCGCTGATCCGGACCGATGTCACGCATCGGCGGATGATTTTGGCTCTTGTCTCGATTCTCGTCGGTGTGATCCTAGAATGGACCCATGACCGTGGCAGGGTAACCAGGGCATTTCGGCACGCCGGACGCGCGTGCCTACTGTCGTCAGGGGCCACATCTCAAGGAGTCAGGATGCTACACGCGAGTTCCTTCAGCGAGGAGGCAGACCGCCACGGTGGTACTGGCACATACCTTGGCAGTTATGGCGTGTTTGTTTTCCTGTGTGGGCGCACTGTGCGACAATATAAAGGCTGTGGATGGGTGGTGACAACAAACAGCCCTCCTGCTCTTTTACGCCCACCTCGCGACCACTATGGACTCTCTCGCCACCGGCATGAAGAAGTCCACCCTCAATTTAGACGTCCAGGAGTTGGTGGACCAGTGCATTGAGCTCGTCAGCGGTTCGGTCTCCGACTTGAAGGCGTGTGCCTTGGTCCACAGCACCTGGACGAGCACCGCGCAACGACATCTGTTCCGGGAGATATATCTCTTTTTGCGCTATGATGACAACCCGGCCCCGCAGAAACTCGTGGACGCCTTGGCCAGCTCGCGACCACATCTCATCCCACATATTCGCCGACTCCATATAAAGACACACTGCCCCTCGGTGGAAATGTTCCCCGCCATCTGCTCCGCCATCTACGATGAGAAAATATCGAATTTGGAGTGCGTGTGGATTGATGGAGACATCCCTGATTTGTCTTCGCCGTCGGTAGTCGCTATGCAGCAGCTATTCAGCGCGCCCAACCTCCGCCGGGTGATCCTATGTGACCTCGCCAACCTATCGGCGTTTTTGAACATCTGGGACAGGTGTTCCTCTAATCTCCGGCATCTCCGGCTCGAAGATGTCCTACCCAGAGCCAAAGCCCTTCCTGACCTCCGAAAACAGGCTGCTGGGCGTCTGACGATCGAGTCACTACGCGTGAAATCTCCGTCGGATGCTCTCAAAAAGTGGCTGGCACACAATGACTGCCCCTTAGATTTCTCGTATCTCAAACCGGTATCACTTGATTCCCATGCAGCCCTGCTCTCCGAATCAAGGTTTGCCAAGGCCTGGCAGACTGTCGAAGCATTGGAACTCACTTTACACGTACGTGCATCACGCCTGCGCTACAAATCATCTGTAACCTCTCTCCAAAGCAAAAATCCCGTCCATTTAACCTCTCTTTGTTCCCCAAACTTCTGCTCCTACGCATCATCATATCTCATGGAGGTTTGCCGAGCGCAACTGACATCCTTTCGACGATCGCGCGGTCGAATCGCATCCGCAAGATCACGATTATCTTGAATTTGCCCAACAGCGAGGCGTGCGGGACACTCGACCACAAACTTTCAGCACTTCCAATGTCTAATTTCCCCCTCATTGAGCTTGAAGGGCCTCCAGTGCATGATCAATGGATTCCACACTTCCCGGAGCTGAGTTCAACGAATATGGTTCGCCATTCTTTCAATTTTTTGATTCTCCCCCTCCCTTATGGACAATTCCAGATTCGCAGAACCGACCCCAAGCATGGTCATCGTTGGTTCGATGTAAGCTGCGTTTTTCCTCCCGCATTCTCTGCATCTCTAAGCAATTGCCGTCAGAATTTTTCCATGAATGATTTGGCATCGCTTCAGTAATTCAAATGATGTTGGCCCAGTATTACGTCCTTAGTCAATGCTCGCGGTTTCGAGTCATCTCCGTGACTTCAGTGGAACCGATGTTTACGTCTTTGTCTCGATTCCTCGCTAGTATGATGTGATTTCAACAATAAATACGCCATTAAAAAATGCTGTCACGTCTCACACATGCTAATCCTGGTTTTTATAACTCCGCTCAAGTCGGATTGATTTCGGTTCAACTTCGAATCACGTTATGTGGCCGTGTCCGACCAAATACCGGTCAACACACGCACGTTTTTTCTTGTCTTCCTCCTTCATGCTTCGTACACCTGGATCTGCTTCATCTATGTCGGCCATGCAGGAGGCGGTAGCGGACCATTATCTTGACGAATTGAACGCACAGTCAGCGGGGGGTACCCCGGTCCAGCCCCGCAGTCAGCCAGCGGCGCGTACGCGGCTTGATACGCTACCCATTGCTCTTGTGGCGATCTTCTGTGGCTCGCCCCAGCCTTTCACTGCGGCACACTTCCACGAGCTTCACCCACTTCCGTCAAACCTGTCTCTCGGAATCGATGACACGTCGACCGAGGTGCGGCCGCAGAAACCACTGAGATCTAGCGGGTGTGGTGCCCAAATCCACTCGACGGCCGCCCCAAAGCTCAGCCACAATCTGTGGGCAGCGGACGTTGTTGGGGTAGCCACGACCGTCATACCTCTGGAAGCTCAATACGTTTCCACGGAAATGGCCGCGTCAATGTTCGTCCCTGCTATGGACTGTGGCTGTTGTTTTGCATTTGTCGGGTGTGCTGTGTGGTGAGTTAACCTATTTATCACGTTTTTTGGAGAGGAATTGCTAGTTTGACCTGCTTTTTTTTTTCGACCGCGCTCTTGTTTAAATATAACGTTCGCCCATTTCCTTGTTGCTTACATCCCTCCTCAGTGGTAATGCGCTCGGCGGGCTGTTCACGCCCTGCAGCGCCCACTTCTCCGTCGATTTCCCCAGCGTCTACTCTTTCTCCCCGTCGGCAGTCTCCCCACCGTTCCCGAACGGTCACACGAGCATGCCGGCGATTTCTCGAGGCCAGTCAGCGCTACCACCGCCAATTCCGGATTCACTCTTGGCAAGACGTCTATCCACACTTGACCCCGCGAACCCGCCCCTCGAACACGGCCCTTACCTTGGAACAGTCTTAAATTCAATTCCGGACTTCAACTTCGTCCCCCTTCCCTCTCGGGACGACGACCGGGGATCTGTTGGTCGCCCTGTTCGCCCTGTTCGCCGACGCGAGAGATATCCCACCCTCCCGCCGCATCCTTCTGGTGACGAACCGCGTGTACCCAGACAGCCTCCCCCCCTCGGCCCCCGTGACCCCCTCGCCGAGCCTGCGGTGCGCAGATTCATCATGTCTCAGGCGCCTGATACCCTCGCCCAATCCCTCGGCGCCCGCAATCCGCTCGACGCACCCGCCGTGCACGTATATCTCGAAGCCGTCGCCCGCTTTCCCCCTCCGCAGGAGCCGCGCGTTCCCCGCCAACCTCCTCCTCTCCCCCACGACACTCTCCCCTCGCCCGCCGTGCGCACATATTTCAACGCCATTGCCGCCCGTCAGCCCCCTCCTCACGATCCGCAGGTCCCCCGACAGCCTCCCCCGCTCCCCCGCGCCGCCCTTCCTGACTTCTTACGCCCGTCCGCGTTGGACGCGCAGTCGACCCCCGATTTCTTGCGCTCCGCGGCGCTCTCGCTCGCGGGCCTGCAGGAGTCGCAGCGTGCCGCGGAGCAGTCGCTCGCGGCGCTGAGGGACGTGCACCGCCGCCTCTTGGAGTCAGGTCCCGGCATCCTCCCCCCGGAGACGCTGACGCGCCCTCTCCCGCCTTCAGTCGCAATCTCCGGTGCCCAACTCGAGGTGTCTGGCACCTCCGCCGCTCTCCCGCCGGGCGCGACGACGCGCGTCCTGCGCGTGGGTGCGCAGCAGCCGGAGTTCTACCAACGCCAGCTTGACGCGATGAGGGCGCGCGGTGGGCCCCGCCCGCCGGGTGAAACAGGAACGCACTGACTAGCGAGCGCCTGACCCAATTGCCGCGCGGCGGACATATTTCTTGGAGGTAATCGCCTCGACGGGCGTGATGTGCATATGTACGATACCGATCTTGTGTACAAACTTATCGGTTGCGGCGTCGTCCGAGCCTTGCTGTTGCGGTTATCTCTCTGTATATATGTAATTGGGTTTATGGGCTCACCGACTTCAACCAAGGAGCGAGCGCAGATTTGCGATCTCAACCATACCATCATGTTCGTCAGGCTTTTTGTGGCCACGCATCGCAGAATTGCCGGCACTAGAAATGTTGGTAATGAATAAGTGTGGCGTCTGGGCGCTATGCGTGATCTTGCCGACCACCAGAGTGACTTCCCGAGCCTCGCGCTTTGGTCGTTTCACGGCCTCAATTCAAGCCATGACTCGACGAACTAAACCTGACAGACCCCGAATGCTGTGAACGCGTTCCATTAAATGACGCGTCCCTCTAGATATAAACCACCCGCTGGATGCGTAGCCTCCACTTTCCTCACCTCACCGCTCACCCAAAGCGCGCCATAATGTCCGAATCCGTCTCTTATGGGACCTATACCCTGAACAGCTCCACGCCGCGTAGCGGCACGGTTGGGCGGCTACACTTCCCCTCCCTCGGATGGAATTTGGATTTGGTCGACGTAGGACACGGGAACGCCAAGGTCTCACAAACCTGGGCATTTGATCCCTTGTTTGAGGGGCCAAAGACTCTGGGGAAAATTTACGCCATAGGAGTGTCGATGCCTGAGCCATCAAAGGCGCACTGGCTTCCCATCCTCAAGGTTCCGAAGTGAATTCCCAGTTAAACGCTGTAACGCCGCGGTTCATTTACTGAACACAGCTCCCGCGGCCGATGGACGTGCGGACCTCTCCGCTAGACAGCCCGCGCTTCAACCGAGGTGTGCTGGGAGGTTCGACAGGGTTCGACACTACACCCTGATCGGTCGATTCCACGCTGATGTGATTGATCTGGTCAGCTTTCAGAAAAGCCCAGTGGAGCCGAGAGGCAGCCAACGCTTGCAGTCATCACCCAGAATACAGTTCAGGTATACACGGACAGTTTAAAGGCAGCAATGGGCGGCGATACGACAGATGATGCTATTTTAAAACCAGAACAACGGCCCCAGATCGTGCAGAAGACCAGAAATTTCTGGTGTGCGTTGATGGCCGTGTTCTGTTCGCCGGAGTTCTGGGAGAAGAACACTAGCGAGGTAAGATTGGCTGAGGATTTAGACGCGAGGTTGGATTATTCGGCACGTGGATAATCTACTCGCCGGCACGGAAGGTCCAGGAAGGTCACGACGAAAGACAGATATAGAAATTACATTCACTGTTACTGGAAGGAGAACAAAATGTGGGAAAAGAATCGACGACACAGTCCGGTCTCCTGCTAGTCGATCAGGAGATTCCCATGGGCTAGAATCGTGTATTGTCGATCGGAGAGAGGCCTCAATAAGCGCAAGAACCAGATTGCAGAACGGGCAGCGGCGCAGCGCGCGTAGCGGTGGCGCGAGCTAGACTCGTTAAAGTCTGCGAGCGAATTTGAACTTTTTGAGCGGCGCCGACCACGGCCATCAATTCTTCTTCGTCATCAAATCATTTCGGTTGTAAAACCAGTTGTGGCTTCTACCCATGCACAACATCCAGAAGAGGTCTGAGGAGATAGACACAGGGGGCAAAACCCAGGGCATGTAAGTTTGACATGCCGCAGGGGCCGTGCTCAGGCATGTTGCTCGGCACTTCATAGGGCATGTAAAATCAAAACAAACCGCAACATTCTTGGTTTGCCCAATTAATCCTTACAGCAACAGATAGAGATCTCGAGCGTCAATCAATCGCAACACTGACAGGTGTGTGAGTGCTTCCCTCGCAACATATGAAGTTGTGCCCGCCATTCCTTGTCTCACCTATAATGGCCGACTATTTTTGGCGGAGGCACCGCCCTCGGGCGCACCACATTGGTTGAAAATGACGTGCCAATTAGGCTGTGTCGCAACGCCGAAACAGCTCCCGCCGCCATACACATCTCTTCATCCCCCACCATGGCGTCCAATGACCCCAGCATAGCGCCAGCATCCAGCTCCGCTCCGCGAGGAGGGAAATCATTGCGAACCTTCGAAAAATCAAACTCAGATTGGCTTGCCACGTCCATCACGACCGCAAAAGCGCTCACAGCAGGAGCGGAATGTATACCTTTCCCCTACGTGAAAGGGGTCTTCGGAACAGCGGTAATTGTCCTGGAGACAATAGAGGTTCGTCTTTGTGCTGCGTTTGAGGGTGCGCGCTCTGACTTCGAGTACCGCAGAAAGTGAAGAAGAATCGAGACGATTTGAAGGAGCTGTGCGAAAATATTATGGATGTCATCGGGATTATTCAAGACCAGCTTTCTACCCACGGGGATACCGCTGCTGCGAAGTTCAAAGGGCTGTGTCGAGATCTTCAAAGGTGAGTGCCCTTACTGTTCCGTCTTGAATCTCCGACATTAATTTGGTGTGGTAGTGTTTTACAGAATGTCTTAGCGGCTGTCGAGGAGTTGCAGGTGGAACCTCGGAGCTTGAGGGAACGGTTCAAAGAAGCCATCAAGCTGAGCAGCACCGCGGATCAAATTTCTGGATATCGTGCACGACTCCAAGAACTGCGCTCGAATTTTCTGGTATTTAATATTCCGCTTCATTCCGGCACGGGCTCACAGACCCGTCAGCTCATGGCCGCGATCGACACCAATCTGCAACTCCACAAGGCGCTTACAGCAGGGATACCCGGCGTAAAGACGCAAATCAAGCGCAAGCCTCTCGCCAAGGAGTGCCCTGTATCATCCCCCATATTTAAAGGCAGACGGGATATCCTCGACAGCCTTAGCGCATACTTCAGCGGAGAACAGGGAGCGCCTCATGTATCCCTTCTGCATGGGCTAGGAGGTTCCGGGAAGACGCAAATTGCCCTCAAATTCGTCGAGGAGTCTGCGGCCGTCTCGAGGTGCGTCCATCTCCTATCAATACGAACCGGTTCGTTAACTTCAGCCGGGCACCAGATTCTCTGCTGTATTCTTCATCGACGCGAGTACACAGGATACAATGCAGAAGGATCTCGCAGACATTGCTGGAGCTAACGACGTTGGTCAATCCTTCGAGGATGCCCTGCGATGGTTTGCGCATACGCGAGAAGAATGGTTGCTTCTTTTCAACAATGCGGACGACACAGGGATAGATTTGAAGGCCTATTTCCCCAAATGTACGCACGGAAATATCCTCATCACTTCCCGTAATCCCGCCCTCCGCGTGCATGCCCAAGTGAACGCCCACGAAATATCTGGAATGAAATCAGACGACGCGATCGACCTATTACTTTCAAGTGCCGCTGAGTCTCCGAGTTCTGCGGATAATAGGCGTATTGCCGCCGAGATCGTCAAGGTGTGTGAATACTCATGTCCTTGGCATTCAAGTCCACGGAAACTAATTCCCGACTAGGAGCTTCACTATCTCGCACTAGCTATAGTCCAAGCCGGCGCATTCATTTCCAAGTCGGAAGCGCTGGATCGATATCTTGAGCTATACAGGGAAAACCGCGCGATGCTCCTTACGGAGCACCCTTCTCAATCGCAAGATGACTACGCCGAGACAGTGTATACCACCTGGGAAATCAGCTTCAACCGCCTCTCACCGACCGCCGCGCGATTATTGCAGCTATCATCGTTCATCCATCATGATGACATATGGGAAGAGATACTTCTGAGAGCCGCCTCCTACATCTACTACACGGGGGAGCCGAGTAAAGAAGAGCTACGGGCACCTCTGGAGTTCCTCGGGCAATTTTTTGTCGTCTGGAGGTACCTGGAGCAGTCTGAGGTTTATAACCATTCTCAGCGAGCTGCGCGGATACTCTCTCATCCAATCCGACAGGCGGAATCGCTCATTCTCGATCCATCCGATGGTGCATGGATGGTGTCGAACGACTGTCCCTCGGGACGATTCCGTATGGACTTGCATCGCACAGCTCATTGCCATGTCGATCAACTGGGGCACGGACCAAGCCGATTACGCGTTTCGGCGGAGCCTCATCCCACACCTAGATGTTCTGTTGCACACGAAGCCAGCTACGATAGAGCTGAAGGATTTCTGCCTGCACTACGCGGAAGTCTACCTTGATGCAACAAAATGGAGGGAGGCGGCAGCATTACAACAAGCAGGACTCGCTAAGCGGAAAGCCCTGCTGGGAAACAATCATATCGAAACTCTGACAGCCATGGAACATTTGGCAAACACGTACATTCACCTCGGGAAACTCAACGAAGCGGAAGCCCTTCACACCGCGGTCTTGAAAAGCCGCAGAAGAATATGTGGCCCAGATCATCCTCTAACCCTTACTGCCATGGCCAATCTATCCTCGACCTACTGCGATCTGGATAAGCTGGAGGCCTCAAGGGTACTCGGCCTGGCGGCGATGAAGAAGATGCCGGCCATGCTGGGAGACGACCATCCCGATACTCTGAGCACGATGATGATCCTGGCGAAGACCTACAAAGGCTTACATGATTTCAGCAGAGCTGAACAAATACTCGTTACGGTATTGAACAAACAGAATGGGAAGTTGGGAACCGACCATCCGGATACCATCGCGACCCAAGGCATGTTGGCCTCGACATATTTGGACAGCGACCGTGTAGAGAAGGCAGAGGAGCTATACGAAGTTGTCCTGGAGAAGACAATACGGATTATGGGGAACGATCATCCTGCCGCAGTGTCTGCTCGAAATGATCTGGGGGCATGCTATTGGAAGCTTTGCGCACACACCAAGAGCTTCAGTATTGCGCACGAGGTTTTAGAACAAAGGACTCGTATTTTGGGAGCCGATCACCCAGACACTCTGACAACGATGGCGAACCTGGCGGAAATGCATTGGGAACTGGGGCATATGCGGGACGCAGAGAAAATCGGGAAGATCGTGACTAGGCGAATGGCCCAGGTGCTTGGCGCAGATCACCCCGATTCCTTGCGTGCGGGAGAGACGCTTTCCAGTACCCGACGTCAGCTCCAGCTTTGGAATGAGGCTGAAGGGTTGAGCGAGGCAGAATTAGCCCGAAAGAAACAAGACTGGGACGATGATGCTCTCGGTAGATTGGGGGCGGCATTTTGGCAGCTAGGGCGCATGAAGGAAGCCACAGAAATTGCGGAAGTTGTTTTACAGAGGACGCTACGGTCACGGGGAAAGGACCATCAAGACACTCAGCTGGCGATCGGAAATCTAGCCAGCGCGTATAGGGCCCATAGAAAGGTCCATGAAGCCACAGCTATGGATTCTGTGGCTGATTTTATGGCCCGAATTACCGTTTAAACGAACTACAGAAGGAGCGAGGGAGTTGAATCGTAGATGGGATCAGAATTGCGCTTGGCCGGCCTGTTCTCTCCGAATCGGCATTCAACGCCGCGGGGAGTGATTCTGCGCAAGGTTGGGAATATGGAATTACGAGTAATATAACACGACGTAGCGCGAAGGATATCGGATCATGATCGCGCCTTTATGGGACAGCTGGTGTTAGGACGACCACTCGTCTGACTCTGGCAGGGGAAGCTGCAGAGGATTTGTGATTTCCGCCTCATCCAGGTGGTAGACCGCGAGTCGGTCCGAGTGATTCCGCAGCCGCCGGTCAATGTGAGCGACACCGTCCCAACAGAGCCAATGCCTGGGCTCCTGAGAGACGGTGCAGTGGGGTGAGTGTCGTAACACGGATAGCATTATTGGAGCTGCTCAATTATCCCGTCGTTCACGTCCTTCGAAGATTACCTATTTATTTTGCGAACGAAGCGAACGACGCGAACGACGGGATAATTGAGTAGCATCATCCATCGAAGAGGCGCGTGTATTTAGATTCGGGTTCATCGTGTTCAACCTCAAATTCCACGTCCAAGAAGAATCGAACAACTTGCGACCGAGAAACCTGATTGGCCCAGACAACTGTCAAAACCTCGCTGTCGAGTATACTGATTGGCTGAGACAAATTTCAATCACTACCAGAGGAGACTGAGTCTCCGAATGATGTCACAATTCCATCAAGATGTTGAATTCCACACAGTCTCCACTCGAATGTCGTTCCTAAGGCCCTCCGGGCACCCCTGGTACCTCTTAGCCGCCTCGAATTTAGATTATGACTTGGAGCCTGTATTTATTGGACGCGAAAAAAGGGATCATCCTATAACGCGCGCTCCGCGGGCTCCAAAAATATGGCGGTCCAAGTGCACTTTTAATAATGTGCTATACACTTTCATGTTTTTCACTTTTGCGCTACTTATATCATGAAACTGACACCTTTGCGCTACTTATCGGAGTTAAAAAAGGACCAAAGTATGTAGCGCGAAAAGTGCGATTCTGCGCTACTTACATTCACCCGATTAGATTTCGCGCTACTTTATTGACAGGTTTGCGATTGCGCTACTTACAAACTTTCGGCAATCTCGCAACATACTTATACATAATCACTTTTTTTTTTTTGGCTCCAAGAAATCTTCCACTATATATATATTTCCAAAATACACGGTAATGGCTACAGCATCGTACGTAGCCTCGCAAGCGCGGACCGAGGCACGAGGGCCACAGAGGCGGACTGCGTGCTGTAGCATGGGCGCTGTATCATAGCCATTAGTCTTAGGCCCTGTTCGGGATCCCCAGGTAGTTAGCTCAGAGCTGTGCCCCGCCAAAAATTACCTGTACAGCTAACGCCACATACAGGGCTCATTGCTCAATTGGGAAGTCACCATCAGTCACTCAAGTCTAGACCCGGTCCGCCGGATCTTTCCGAGGTACCGGCGCTTGGCATCGTCGCCACTTCGTCGGCATTACACCGCCGTTCCCGCCCTCTCCCGCCCCATCGTTCCCCAGAGTTTGACGAAGTCATTGAAGTGATTCATAGGTGTAGAATGGGTATTATAGACTAGAGGATACATTAAAAGAAAGCCCTGCTCTCAGAATGAGAGAGGATGGTGAGATCATTGGAGTTCGTCGCTGTCAACGGCGAGCGATGGTGTTGCGACAACGACTGAAAACAATGTGCGGAGCTCGGTGTTTGATGATCGGACCATCGGGCCTTATCCCATGACGTGTGACAATCTGTGACCATTTAGCTGTAGGAAAATAGATGGAACTCCATCTAACTAGCTGGGGATCCCGAACAGGGCCTTATAGCTACCGTGTATCTTCGAAATATATCTGGCGGAAGATTTCTTGGAGCCAAAAAAAAAAAGTGATTATGTATAAGTATGTTGCGAGATTGCCGAAAGTTTGTAAGTAGCGCAATCGCAAACCTGTCAATAAAGTAGCGCGAAATCTAACCGGGTGAATGTAAGTAGCGCAGAATCGCACTTTTCGCGCTACATACTTTGGTCCTTTTTTAACTCCGATAAGTAGCGCAAAGGTGTCAGTTTCATGATATAAGTAGCGCAAAAGTGAAAAACATGAAAGTGTATAGCGCATTATTAAAAGTGCACTTGGACCGCCATACAAAAAAAATAGTGGTGCCCACATTTAGTTACCACGACCGAACAGAACATTATTCCGAGGCGCCAGAAAAGGGAGGGTCTGGACCCGTGAGTCTAGAACGCGGTCGCGGAAGTCGCCGCGCGATCGAGCAGAACATTAGCGCTTTTGAGGTGCCAGGAAAGGAAAGGGTCTGGACCAAAGTCCAGGGATTTCCCGAGGATCACAGGACCTCATATCACGTGCAGATCCCGGTTTTGAATTTTTGGAGAAAGACCTGGTCCCTAAATTGGTACCAGGAACTGAGAGACTCCTCGGTTCAACAAGTATTTCGGCATGTTTCTGCCTGGTCCCCGTCTGAATCCGAAGGCGGGTACTTGGTTGACTCTGTTCGGTGCTCATCATATCAAGTTGGGAAATGGTGGACGGGTATTTTTATTGATTACTGTATTTCACCTTGAATACCTTCCTCGCAAGGAAGAGGCTGGTGAGAAATATTATCTTTCGTGAGGCGAGAGAACTAGATCGCAGTCAATTCGATTTACATCCACGGCGAGTCAGGACAGGGAACTGGGAGAAAATATAAAGTTCAACCGCCCATGAGGCCGCGAGGAGTCAACCGAAGGTTGGACGAGGAGCGGCGTCTTTAGTACTTATCTGGGTGACACGGTACACTTAGAATTTGATTCTGATTCCCCTTCGATACCAAATGGGAGACAGAGTACAATTCGCCGTGGCGTAGCACGGGCTACTGTTAGTAATAATGGATCCTCATGCCGGGTACCCATATACCGGCGGGGGCTGCGAAATTGGCCCTCCATCCCGTGCCTCATCTGTTTCCAAGCGCTCCCTGAGCCGGCGTATTTGTTCCGCCACCAGGACCAGCGGATCAGTTGCGGGCGACAACGGGTTCTGATCTACGCCAATCGTAAGCGTCCGCGGAGTCGCAATGCCGAGACTCAGGGTAGAATTCCATCGCTGCTGCTTCGAACTAGGGCGCGGGGAATTGTGGAGGAAGGGTGTAGCGGGTGGCAGGCCTTCCGCCTTATCGATTGGACTGGCCCTCTCACCAATCTCACGCGTGAACGTGGCTTTCTGCTTCGCCAGTGCCTTTGGACGGAGGAGCAGAGGCGTTGAGACCAGGGCGAGCAACACCAAGCCCCCGATGATTCCGCCAACGACGGGGCCGACGGGGAACTTCTTCGTCGAACTCGATGCAGCGGGACTTGTCGAAGCCGATCCCGGATCAGGATCCCCAGAGCTACAGAGCCAATATATTTAGGTGGCCAGCATCTGAGAGCCCGGGGACGCACGTATAGATTGCATAGTCAAAATACAACTCCCACTTCGGGGATAGCTTGAGCGTAATCTGGTGGGGCCCGTTCGACAGTGTCTGGTTGCGGTACGCCAAGTGGTGGTCCATCGGTGCCGTATTGGCCGCCAACCACCCGCCGGACAGCACGCCATCTATCCAGGCGGTGAATCCCGACTCGAAGGACTCATTGTGGCCCGCCGGGTATGCGACGAAGATGTAAAAGGCCGTGCCTGCGGAAAGGGAGCAGTCCAAATAATCGAACAATTAAATAACTTCGCTGAAACCCAGCTCACCAGTGATATTAAAGCTTATCGTTGGCGACACATTAACCGTGGCCGGGATGAACGTCACCGTACCGTTGTTCAGCCGGCTTGGATCGAAACCCGTGAGGTTTCGGTCGAGCTATGGAGCCTGGTATTGAACGAGGGGACTAGCATCGTCGATAGTGTAGTTGACTTGCGTGGCGTTCACGACGAAGCAGGAAAAGGCGAAATGCAAGAGAGGGAGCCTCCACATCGTGGGGGGGTGGGCAAAGGAAAGGGCTGGACAGGAGGGCTCTCATGCCGGTGAGGCAGGCATAATATAGAGCCTGTCAATCAACGTTGCTTCTTCCCGTGCCCATCTGGGGAATTGGATTCTCAGCGGGAGATCACAATGTCTAAGAATGATCAATGATGACTTGCCATCTGACCGGGTCCCCTACGCACAACCCAACCGAACCGAACTGACGAATGGCTCTGGAAAATTACTCCGGGACGAAGCCTGAGCAAGGCTGCAGCGAGAGCAATAACAACAAAGGATCGTTGATCAGACGTGTTGTGGTTGGGAACAAGAAAACGGTGACATCGAAGCATCGCACCAAGACAGTCGTGCGTACATCTTCTCATCTCGGACGGTTCAGCTCTGGCGCTGGGGCGTCATGCCGATGGATGTTGGGAGTGAGAAGGGATTCGTTACGTTACGTTCGCTTCAAATGAGAGGTCTGCCCTACAATCAATAAGTTACAAAGTAAGGATGCGAAGCTGACTTGCATCGAGGAACCTCTCCTTGCCTAGCACCTACCTTATGCGCGCTCCTCAAATGCGGTTAACGGCGAAATTAAACCGGTTCTATTTCCCGTCATACTCATACATTGCGTAGCCAACCTCGATACCGGAGAAATATGGACTCAAAAGAATGGGCTCTTCTCGGTGATCGCTCTCTTGTCTTTGCATATCTTGAGCTGATACTCAAGCCACCACTAAGCAATGAAACGCGTAAACAATCAGGCCGGATGATATGAACGGAATACAATACACCTGCGCCGTCCTCCTTATGCCCTCATCATGCGACACAATCGGTGCGTATCCCAGCACCTCTCTCGCCAAACTGATGTCATACGACCGAGTCACACAGAGGAACTTCGTCTTCTTCCACGTTTCCCGCTTCTCGCCCTTCAAATCCCCCAGAAGATCATTCATACCAGCGAAAAACAGCACGGTACCCTGCCCCAGCTCAGTAGGCTTTTGAATTGGCGTCCCACCCACAACGGCCCACAGGCAACGCGTGAAATTCCAGAACGGGCGCGGCTCGCCGTCGAAGATGAAGAACGCCTTTCCGGCGGTGGCGGCGTGCTGTGGGTGGGAGGGCGCGAGGCGGTCGGCGGCAAGGATGGCGGCACGCGCCGCGTTGGCGACGTACGTCTTATCAACCAGGTTCGTGTTCTCGCCGATTTGGATTCCAGCGATCTTCGGGTTTGCTTGGATCCGGCGGAGGAAGCCTGCGGTCGCGTAGCCAGGCCTAGCAGGAGAGTGAGTAACCCGAGGACACGGCGCAACATAAACGAGGCGTACCCGAAGGTCGTCGCAGGTCGTATGACCGCCGTTCGCAGCGCATTCACACCGTTGAAGCTGAACACCATGCGCTCCCCATGCGATCTCGGTTCGAGGATCGAGAACCAAACCTCCGGGGGATATGCTGCGTGCGCCTCACGAAGCATCGGGCGGTCACGCCCGTCGAACACGACGTCCGCGTTTCCGACGTAAACAATCTTCGTGGCGGTTCCACTATCAAGCGCGGCGGCGAGCAGGTTGCGCGTTCCTTCGGTGTTTACCTTCTTGTGCAGCTCCGAATGCTAAGTGAACCACTTCTTGTCATCGGGAGGTGTCTTCGGGGGGCCTGTGGGGTAGAGAATTGAGGCAGATGTCGGGGTCGACACCATCCCGACGTGGATTATGCATGTGGATCCACACTTGAGTACTAGATCAGTGGATGACTCCACAACGACTTGGGCGGGCTCACCGACTGGACGGCCTCGGAAAGGCTCTCGGGACTCGACATATCGCCCACGAACACGCGGACAGCATCCCCAAAGCGAGCGGCCTGCGCAGGGGCGAGCGGCTGCGCTTCAAAGATCGAGATACGCCCTTCGCCTCGGCTCAGCAGCTGGTCCACAATAGTCTCGCCAAGAAGGGTGCCGCCGCCAACGACGAGATACGACTCTTGCGTAGGGGATTGAAAGTGCTGCCATTGGACGTCCGGGAATGACTATATAGAAGAAAGCAAAGCCCCGCAGCCACTGTGCAGTGTGATGTCAGGCTGTGATGGAAGCGGTGCTCTCGGCTGATCCCGGAACTAAAATAGATATCGAACACTCGGCGATAGTTGTCGAAATCTGAGTGAAAGGCACGTTGAAAAAGATAGAATAAGAAACGGAATGGATCGCATAGACAGATCAAAGACAGATAAGAAAATTGAAGCGTGGATATTTTCCACAAATTTTCCAAGTTTTTTCTCCGTTCGGCCGACCACGGATCGCAGGCGGGGTCAGACTTTCTCTCCCACGGCATTTCACTGCGCGAGGCCATCGAGCCGGAGAGAGAGCCGTGACGAAACCAGGTCCATTAATATTATGTCGGACTCGGAGAATAAGAGGGAGATGGGCGCAAGACGAAGGACTGCCACGTGTTCTGTATTCGTGCTGAACCGAGACCAAAGGTACACACACAAAGATCGCGACACAGGGGTTCTAACTTCAGTGATTCGGGTTATAAATTCGGTTGATCCTCTGTTTATCCTGGTTTCATTGACCAGCGATGTTCCCTACTTCCTGTGGAGTCCCAGCCCGGAATTATCGAAATTCGGTGGTTATGTTTGAGGCCTGCCGCCTCGCCTTATGGATCCTCGGAGTGGTGTTCGTTGCCTCTAGATAGCCAAATGGGTACTACGGACGATAATTTCACCATCCAACAAACCTCATGGGTTACACCTTCTCTGGATTCTCAAAAACTTACATAATTCCATGAATCAATTTGTTTGAACTGTAAATAATGTACTTCATGGCTTGAACCTCACTTGACTTCTTGCTAGGATGCCAGTACGATGCTTTGGCTCCAGAAGCGTGCCCAGCCCCAAGCCTCAGTTGTAGCAGTATGTACAGGCCTATGTAGTTTCATCCAGCGAATATGGTCAACGGGGAAAATTGATCTGGGGTATGTGGCCGAATAGCGCACTGATCTATAGCGTAGAATACGGCTTGAAAAGGCGGACACAACGCGGTTGCGGTCTCTTCCAGGACGGCAAGGCGGTGGGGATGTGTGTCTGGAAGCGAGAAAGGATAAGGATGAACTCCATACCAATATTGGCCCGTGGAAAGAACTAGGTGGTTGTCGATAGAAAGATTCCCAAAGCCGCGGCCACCAATCCACGAAAGAGTCTGGTGGGATCCTCCTCATAGCAATTAGATACTGGAATGAGGCGGCGATAACGTCGATGAATGTGGAAGAAGCTGCATTCCCAGCGAGTAGCATCTTCTCCAGGTCATCCGAAGTAGATATGCCGATGGGGTCAAGCACACATTAGATGGCTGGCAGCATGAATTGGACCTCGGGAGCTTCTGGGGATCGCATCCCGATCTGCAAGCAGTGTTCTCCTTAAGGGTAAGGCCTTAAATGTCACGCTTTGATACCAATTTCCACGTGACAACGCCGAACCTAAGCGCTGAGACATAAACACCAAAGGACACGTGACACCGGAACGGATCGGAACGGAACGATGATGTCAGGGATATGTATAGATGAAACGCCCGGGGATAATAGGACATGTTGCTACGGGACATTCGACAAAAGGTTTTCCTAACTTATGACAGGTGTAGCCCCACACACAACTACGGGCTATTGTACAGTATAAATATATTGTAGTTCACACGGTTCATAGAACAGTATTTAAGCAGTGTAGTTATTGCCTGTATTCTTTAGTCTTTTATTCGATCATCTTTTCGAGACAACCACTCGCACTCCCCAATCCGCTCTCTTGTAGAGTTGGACGCGAAGTCTTGACTGTGACATTAAATCTTTAAGCCTTAGATAAGGCCTTAAATAAGGCCTTAAAGATTTTCGGCTGAGCATCCAGACCTTATTAAGGCCTTAAATCTGCACGTGCTCATAGATTATGTAATTTTTCTTCTCGCTGTCGACGACGTCGTCGACAACGCCAGCCATGGCATCGACCCCGCTCAAGGAATATTTCTGGCATGGAGGGAAGCAGAACTCGTCCATGTATCACACATACTGCAAAGTCTGTGTGATTGGTAGAGGCGGAAGAGGATGGGGTCCCGGATGATGGCGCCCGAAATGCCCCGGCTTTTGCCCGCCGTGTAATGTACTGGGATTTCGACTGTGCGTATGAGCGTGGGAAAATATATTTAAGGCCTTAAATTGCCCTTACGTTTAAGGCCTTACCCTTATTAAGGCCTTAAAGGTTTTCAAACCTCGATTTAAGGCCTTATGTACATTCGATGTCGAGGTAAACCTTCAGGGATGCAGGTAGCTTCGATACATGGCTGAAGCGGAGGGAATCGTGTATGGTGGTGTGTGGTGGTGTGTGGGAAGGACGCGGACACCGCCACATCTCGGCATTTCTCGGCACTCTGGGCCGATGCGATACCCGGTCCGACGGTGGTCGAAATCACGACGATCTGAGTGAAGTTGAAAGAGGGAGGAGAGAGAAAAATCCCGTAGGACGAAAATGCAAACGAAAGGACGAGATAATCGTTTCAGATGAGGCCTGTTTGACTCAGAGCAGGCCACAGCGCCTGGTGCATCCTTTCCCTCCTAATCTTTTTGACCGCGGGGCGGGTTAGAAATGTCTAGCCTATGTATGTTTTCGAAGTGGAAAGTAAGGCCTGTTAGCATATCGAATGCATATGCAAACAATGTCATCCTGGGCGACCACTCCTTTGCAAATTATCCCCGTTCGACTCGGGGGCAGGCCCTAGCTCGAGTCTTCACATCATTTTGCTGTAAAATCCAACACAACAGTCCCTATATATATCCTCCCTACCGATGACTTGAGGGTGGTAAGTAAGGTCTGCTAGCATATTGAATGCAGTAGATAAAAATCAGCCTTGTCAATAGATGAGCCCCGTTCGACTAAGGAGCAGGCCCTGCATAGTCGGTCGCTATCCATTTTTCCTCGTGATATTTTTCACATCAGGACCAAGTTACACTCTGTCAAATGCGTAAGCTCGGACTGGCATACAGTGCCTGTTAGAATACGGCATGCACCCGCTCAAATCGCCCTTGATTGAGAACCGTCATGCGGGAGAACCCCGTTCGACTCGGTGGCAGGCCTTGACCGGGGATCCGTGTTTTTCTCGCTTCAACCCGTGTCGGGCAGTACAGGGTAATTATTTTGGATATCCATGGCTCACTAGACCCTCTATGGAAGCCTGTTAGGATACGGAATGCGTCTGCAAGTAACAGGATTGAGAACATGATTTAGTCAGAGCGTCGCCGTTCGATTCGGGGACAGGCCATAGGAGACACTGTGGCAATCTTTTATGTGGTGTGCGACAGGGAGGTCTCCAATTATATGCCTCGCCCGCCCGCTGTGCGTCAGCGGACCCAGCAAAAATCGAACTTGAACTTGAACTGCCACTCACTGCGTTCCGACCCCGCCTAAACTTACCCTGAGGCTAGGTCACATATAATCAGGTACACAGATTGGTCTGTCTAGATGGCATAGAAATGATCTGTTCAGCTGAGTGAAGGTCAGCTTAGCTCTACTTATGTCTCTCTATCTATGTACTGTATGTGTAGGCCTGCTTAGATCTGTCTAAATCTGTCTAGGTGTCCGCGCAGAGGTCAAACACACCTGATGTTACCGACTAAATGGACTCACAATTTGCTGATTTCCCTTTATCCGGGTCTCCGAGGACAGCCCGGAGCAGTCAAAACCTGTGTGCAGCTGAGTAGAGACGACCTACACTGATCTAGCCTCAGCTATGCTGATGTGCTGACCTAGACTGATGTGTGTTTAGCTCGCAATATTCACCTCATGCAGATGCGCAATATGCTCGACAGACCTCTGTTTAGGTGTATAAAAAGGCCTTGTCTATTCATCTACACTGACCTGAACACAGCTAAACCCATCTAGGCTGACTGAGTTTAGGTGATGGCGGAACGCAGTGACTTCTTGCCTCCGGCCACGATGTCACCTCCATCCTCTGTGCGATAAACATCGTTGCAACCCTCCGCCCTGAGGGATTCTGAGCCTGCGCTATTCACCGCGGGCCCCGCCGACCTCGCGGACGAGGCGCGCGCGTGGATTCGGCAAGGATTCGGAGAGGGTATCCAGGGCTTGCATCGGAGACAGTGGATGAGGCTTATTCTGTATGCGCAGGTAGTGTGCGGCGGCGAACGAGGCCTTGAATTTGGACAGGGTGCGAATTCCGTTGACGATCTCACCGAGAAAATCGGTAAGCCTTTATGCGATTTTTAACGCCCGTTCCCGCAGCCCCAATTCCGCTGCCTTCGAATGAAAGCCCGTTAAACAAGTTCCTTTCAACGCCTGCATCGTTTCCAGGAGCTCTCATACGGCCCCCTCCGCCGCCGCGAAGGCCAACATCGCCATTGCTCGATGAAAATTGTGCCGAGCATTCGAAGCGCCACATCGTCGTCTGAATCTTCATTGTCTACATCGACCTCCTCGGCGTCTGCACCAGGACGCAGGCTAGGCTTCACTATGCTCAGTGTACGCTACCCCCTCCTCAATACCCCTACTCTTATCGCCTCCACCCCATCCTGTGGCGTGCCTCGACCCAGCGCTCTGCTTCGTCTTCAGCCAACATTTCACTCCCAGCGTCTAATACCTCCCCTCGCTCGCCCCAAATGCCTTCCGCCCGAACCCACCCCCACGGCGCGCCTCATACGCAACACCCCACTAGCGTCGCCCATTCTCGACCCAACCGCAAACCGGTCCCATGACAACCTCGCCCTTTGACACGCCCCGCCGCGTATACCCCACCTCCGCCAGCCCGCACATGTAGTCGTTCGCGCCGCCCGTGCACCCGGCCGCCGTGCGCCTGACTCACCGCAGGCCTCCGCGCGCAAAAAATGCAGCTTCGTAGAATGCATCAATGAGGGTTGTCATAAAATATTCTCCCATAGGGCACAGGTAAAAAAACTGGAGGAACGAAACATACAATGCCTATACTCGGGTCGAACGGGATCTCCCAAATGCACGTCGGGCTCACCAGAAGTACAGGATGTGGGGGACTCCTCATGCTACCATGCCTCTTCTTGTGAAGCAGGATCATTCAATATATACGCGCCGTAGCAACGTCAGGACGAGAAGGAAAAAATCCCGGGTCAAGCAAGTAGTAAAGGTTCCGACAAGATGAATCTCTGATCTCCTCCCAAGGCGTCAACACATTAGGTGCTGGACCGCGTTCAAATACATCTGGTCCTTCAGTCGGCTGTGAGGGAGGTTGCGGCGAGGATTAATGATTAAAGAGATAATAAAATAGATAAAAGCTCCAACCATAGTGAATGGCCTGATCCCGAATCGAACGGGATCTCCCAAATGGATTGATTGAACCAACCAGATCCACAGAGTGATAAGGTGCTCTCCCATGTCTGGTGAAAACTACAGCCGGGGAACATGACGTGCGTGTGCCTGGACACTTCATCCATGATTGTATTTTCTTTGCAGTTAATGAAAGAAATCTGGTTCTCCGGACGCACTGCGTACAGTAGGCCACCGACTGTCGTACTTAATTCACCCACGGGACCGCTCCCGGGAGGGAGTTTTGATATGCGTGTTGGATTCGAGCGAAGCAATGCTCTGTTCGCGGCGTCAATTTAGAATTCAATATGACACTGGCGGGGTCATACCAATGATTGGACTGGACATGGAGAGTGCCGCCATCGCGCTCATCACCTCACTGAGCTTTCCATCTAACTCGCGATACTGTAATTGCGAACGTAAATCGTGCGCAATCGACTGAGCCCGCAGGGTCGCCATCTCATGTAGATAGACACAGCAAACTGTTGTATAAATCGACTGTGCACGGGACAAGAAGTGAATGAATGATCAGAGGAGCCAATTAGGAGTAGGACCGGACGTACGGCGAGGACTGGTTCCACGTGCTCAATAACTCTGTCTTTACCCAGCGTTGCGACGATGCGCGCGGCGGCCGCGAAGCACTTTGAGCGCGAGATAGCGGAGATGTGCGCATGCGGCGCATGCAGTCGGACAATAGCCGAATCCGCGAGTGAGTGCGCAAGGATCAATGCATCGTCACGAGTAAGTGCCGGGAGGACCGCTTGAAAGCTGTCTAAACGCGCCTCGAGCGCGCTCGGGTCAGGGCAGCCTGTACATTAATCAAATGGATGCGAGAGAAGTTAAGATACACACCAGCACTGTGCGTTCCCAGTGCGATGACCCGCTCCAACAGAACGGAGGCCTTGGACAGAAGCCCCAGGTGGGAGGAACTCTCTGAATCGTCGCCATTTAGAAATGCCAAGATTGTAGGCCCAGCCTGGCCAGCCCGACTCTTAGATTACTATGCAGCAGGAGGCTCCGATACTAACCGAAGATTGAGTACTGGACGGCCAGGGGGTGTCCATGTTGACATCCCAGGGAAATGATGACGGCGCGCCGTCTACACCCGCCCAAGAATTGTTGAGAATTACCACGGCCCACAACGCATTGATGGCCACCGCCTCTGTCGATTGATCCAATCCCTGGAGTGCTGGAGTGCGGATTGTGAATGCGGGATATTCTGCGTATGGATTTCGGGATGACCTAATCAGGTGGAGGCGTGCACCCAGCGCGAGTGAGACAGCTGCCGAGCAATAATACCGGCCTTGCACTAGTTTTACGGTGTGCATATAATAGAGGGAAACCAGAACTTGCGCCTGGATCGTTTGAAGGATGAGCTGGGGACGAATGATAATCTCCTCGAGGTCCCGGCTGAGATTTTGCAGACAGCATAGCAGGAACGCGTCCGGCGTGTATGGAGCCACCTGCTGGATATCAGCAAGGGTGCTCCCCCATAGATAGGCCGCACACAGCAATGCTGGGGCTGGGCGATTGCGGTCCCCGAATGGTAGCGGGAGGAGTACTGAGTGTCGGAATACCACGGGATCATGGAAGAAGTGGGAACTTCCAGCAAAACGTGCTAGGAAGAGGTCCAAACTAAATTTCGGACATGTCAAGATCGTCTACGGTGGAGGGAATAGAGACGTACAGAGTGTTGATCATATCTGGCGGAGGTTCCTAAAAAATTGTCAGGACAGTGTTCACCACAGCCACTACTCCGCACCATGAGATCGATCGAATGTGAGCCCTCGGAGTCCGACCACGGGTCCAAATCTGGGACGCGAGGTGAGCAAGTTAAACCCAAGAGGATTCAGAAACGAACGCATTTTCCCATGGGCGGAAGCGGTCATGTATGGTTGGTTGAGAGGTACACCTAACGGGTCTGGGGGAAAGATAAGCTCCAGCTCTTCTACTCGGGCCTTTAGGGCACGAATCGCCTCGAGCATTTGGTCCGAGGTAAGCTCATTCTCAGGTGGGTCTAGGAGCGGGTAACTGCACGGTGCCCATGTTCTCGGAGGTCGCAGCCGGCACTGGTTGCAGGTCGGACGACCACTGTCGCATTTCTGCCGCGATCGTGATCAGCGTAAGGTCCGGGGAACGGAATGTTGACGGACGATTTTTCTTCGCCTGGCGGAACCGATGAGATCACCGTGTCAGTCGAAGCCACTTGCCCACTTACTTGCAGTTCGTGCATGCGATCCGCCTGTGGAATGCCGAAGCTGAGGATTCTGCGGTGGTCATGGCACTTTCCTGTTGTCGGCGTCGGGCAGCTACTTATGCTCGTAGGTGCGCTAGAAATAGGGCAGCGAGTTTTTCCCCTGCCAAACAAATCAACTGCACCCGATTCAATGGACACCGACGAGCGGTTAAAGCATTACGTGCAAATATCACCCTGTGCTCCGACGCCATCACGCACATTCCCATTTATGTCTCATCCTGTCCAACAATTGCGGATACAATTCCCATAGAAGGAGACGCAATACACACGCTGGGAAGATTCGAGGCAAATCCAGCGTTCCATTGATTTTGACATGGCGCACCTTCCATCGTCTAGAGGATATCCGCTGTGCGTGAGAGCCCACACTCCACGGTGATAACATCCGTTACGTCGAGGCATTACGCCTTCAACGCGCCGTGTATACCCCATGATTAGCCTCAAGGTGGTGGTAACCGTATAATACGCATCGGCTTCATCTGAGGGCCCTTGTTTCTGGAGCTCAGAAATGAACTACATCCAATGCAATGAAAGTCCGCCCGCAGAGAAGGAAGAGGTGCCGAGAATCATGGATATAGACCTGATAGATTAGGCATCATGCGACGAGAATAACTTGATGCATTACCCGATCAAAGGATGATCTGCACAAGACACGTACGATTCTGGAGTGTTCTACTGGAGATCCGGGCACGGCTAAATGCCAGGTCTCCTTTGTCTCCATGGTCCCAATCAAGGAGGAAATTTCTAAAGAAAGCCGGGACATTCACACTGCGATGAACGAAGATGACAGCCAAGGCGCACCTTGTTGGACCGGTGACGGCGCTCCCAGCGCAGAAGACACACGGGTGGAGACGCGGTAGAAACAGGCAATAACCGGGGTAAATGAGACTTTGGATGCTTGAGATCTCGGAGCAAAAAGGTGAGCGAACGTCGAGTTACTCCGACGTGATCGCCATCACGCTCTACGGGGCTGGTCCCCTCGAACTGGGGAGTTCGGCTCGTGCAGAACTTAGGGCGCGACCAATTTTTTTTTTCTGTTTTGGGATGTTTTCAGTATAACAGCCGCCCTACCCCCAGTTCTTGTCGGATCCTCACGGGACATGCTGCACTGTTATTTCAGAATACATCAATAGTACACGCTAGCCGCAAGGCTCCACAGATGGGCCGGTGATGCTCCGCTGTGGCCATTAGGGGCTTGAACTGTGATTCTTCATCGTCCTCCTCCCCGGATATAATGTCCGGGACTTTCGCGCCGGCCGGACCCACACCTGGATCGGGCGCTCTACGGGTTTTATCTGAATCGGCGACAGGGACCTGTCTACTTGGGCCCATCAGTATGATACGCAGCCTTGGAATAGAAACTTGCCCGACAACGAGAATATCCAATATCTCAACATTATACACGGTGGGGATCATTACGAGCAGAATACCCGTTGTGGCGCGACTCCACGAACGCGGCAAGATGCTCTCCGTATTTGGACTGATCCGTTCTTAGTGCGGTCAAGCGCTAAATTGGGATAGACCACCTACTGCGCAGCATCTTGATGACCTCTTGAACCTCTTTATACCAGTGTTGAGAAAGATCGACGGGACGTCTTTCAGGCAGCCAACTCTCTACACCGACTAGAACGGCTCCACCAAGAAAATCGACGCCTTCAATGTCGAATGCGGTATTTCTGTCTGGTTCGGCTGAGTCAAGCCCGAGGTCCTGGAGGATGGAGACAATTCTGAGCAGTATCTTGTTAACCACCGATTGATATATAACACCTGTTTGAAGCCAGAAAGAGGGAAGCTCGAGGATTCCGTCTAGATACCGGGCTGATATATAGGAGGTAAAATGAGAGACGTCGCTACAAGTATGGATGAGCGGAGGTAATATCACAGCTCTTCACCTACTTACTCGGAATAGCCGCTAATAGTCGTTCAATAATGCTGAGCTGGGTAGTGTCGGTGACACCACAGCGGGTGTTTCCAACATGCCGGCAATATCCCCAGCTGCAATGCACGCTACCGCAAAGCGCAAAGGGTCCAAGCCGTTGACATCCGAGCCGATGGGAGCTCCCGATGGTTTCCAGGACGCTAGGATATTTTCTTCCGAGGTCCCCACGCGCTGGACGTATTTACACTCCAGGAAAACGCCCTGAGCACCGGGAAGCGCGTAACCAACATGGTCAAAGCCTTTGTAGCCTGAATCTAAGTAGATCTCGCTTCGGATCTTGAGATGACCTAATGGTTCGTGAGTATATTTGTGGGAGAAAAAAAAACGACGCACGGGAGCGCATATTTCATCAGACGTCGGCAATCCATCTCGAGGTTCGGAACCTCGGTGTATTTCAAACCCGCGAGCTTGGCTTCACGGCCTACTCCATCTCCGAAGATTTCCTGGATCCGACGAGTGACTGCAAGAGGGCCTAGGCCCAGTGGATCGGCCACACGATTGGTACGAACTGCTGCAAAATGGCCCATGGATGAATAGATATGGTACAGAGTGCGTCCCGGACCACGAGGTGCGAATGAGATGCATTAATCAAGGCCAGGTGGAGGTCTCCACAATTGTAAGGCCACTGATTCAGGTGGAGGGTTGTTAGAGATCTGTCGGTTGGAGGGCAGGCAAGGGAGCAGGACAGAGAGAGAGTGAGGCTGTGAAGCTGTATGAAGGTACCGTCATGCAAGGCTGTGTGACGTATCAAAGACGTGGCAGATCCCACAGGCTCGAAAATAGCATATAGACGCCGATATTCATGGGCGAATTCAGGAATTTCGATCACTCAAATGATCGCCTAAAATGTTTCGTTCGATAGGTCCTTGGTCGTGTCTGAAAAAGAATTTGAACTAAGCAAACATCCGTTTTCTGCGGTAGTGCGGCGTGCGATTTCATTGGATGGGAGCTCATTTTGGGATCAGGACACAACTCATTTCCAGTACCCAGAGTATGAAGCTAATGGTGTGTTCAATGTTCGACGGATTCTGGAGATGGTCAGTCAATGTCTGCTGAACATCAATAAACCCACTGTCACTTGTTGAAATGGAGAAATCGAACGGTTCTCTCTAGTTGGAGACATGTATAATATGCACGCCAGCTGACATGATAATTTAACTTACTTCTCTACCATTCCTTGCACACCAAGCATCTCACAGCGCTCCCCACGCTTCCTCCCCCTCCTCGCCCCGTCGCTCCCGTCTCTCCCGACGCTCACCCCGCACCAGCCCCTCACGCTCCCCGGGCTCCGCGCCGACCCACCCCGCGCCGGCGAGCGTGCGGCGCAGCGCCTTCGGCAGCGCGAGCGGCAGCGGGGACGCGCTGGTCGACAGTGTGCGCTCGCGCGCCGAGTCGGACGAGACTCTCCGCCCCTCGCTCGAAGGGATCTTGCGTCCCTCGCCCGAAGACACTCGCCGCCCGTCACTCGTGCGCGTGACAGCCTGCGGCAAGTCGGGCGCACGACGCTGCGGGTGCACGGGCGGCGCGAACGACTGCGTGTGCGGGCCCGCGGAAGTGGGGTACGCGCGGCGCGGCGCGTCGAACGGCGACGTTGGTGGCGCGCGGTGCACGGTGGCGTCGAATCCCGGGGAGGCTGGATAAGGTGTTGCATATGCGAACTGGGACTGGGATTGTGACGGGGTGGGAGAATGGAAAGGCGAAGTCGGGGGCGAGTGGAAGGGCGAGGCGGGGACGGAGGTGGAGGCGCGGCGCGGGGGGGGCGCTGGGCGGAATGGGTTTTGTGGCGAGCGTGGCGAATTACTAGGAGTCAAGGAAACCTCAGACGAGGTTGAAGCAGAGCGTAGGGTTGAGGCACGCCGCAACGGGTGGGTCGGGGGCGAAAAGACTGGGGTTGTTGGGGAGGAGGGTGCGTTAACTAAAGATAGAGAAGACGAGTAGCCGTGTTGAGCTCTGCGTGGGGGTGCCAAGGACGAGGACGTCGACACAGACGTGGACGCAGAAGTAGACGATGCGGAGGACGATGTGGTGCTCCGAACATCGTGCTCAATTTTATTCGCCGACGGCAATGTTGGTTTTCTCGGCGGCAGAGGGGGCCGGGCGCGAGCTTCTGGCGACGGTGCAGGCGTCGGTAGAAAAGGGTTGAAGGAGCTTCCATTCGAAGGGAGCGTAATTGGTGCGGCAGGAACGGGCGCTAAAAATCGCGGATAAGCTTACCGACTTCCTCGGCGAAATGGTCAGCAAATTTCGCACCCTGTACGAATGCAAGGCTTCTGTCGACGCCGCGCCCCGCCTGCGTATGCATAACTAGCCGCAATGCCACGAAAAATGCGCCGCCACTGAGCATGGACGCGGGGGCGAACAGTCGCAGGATCTAGACCATGAGATGTACCCCGTAAATCCGAGAAAATTGGCCATGCAAGAGGAAATCGCACCTCATCCACTGTCCCCGATGCAAGTCCTGGATACCTTCCCCGAATCCAAGCGCGCGCCTCGCGCACGCTTACACTCACCTGCTCCCAATTGCCGCCGTCCGCGAGGTCTGCGAGGCTGGCGGTGAACAGTGCGTGCTCGGCGTCGCTCAGCGCCGAGGGGTGCAACGAGAGCTGCCGCGCAGGGGACGCGGAGGTCATCGTGGTCTGAGGCAAGGCGTGGAGTGGGATCGCAAAGGCGGAGGTATTAGTAAGCGGCTCGGGCCGCGTGTCAGCAACAACACGTGTACAGCACGTCGCAGTTCAAGTTCAAGTTCTACTTTTGAATGCACCGGCCACGCTCAGTGGGCGTGCGTTATGTAGATGGCGTGCAGCGGAGGCAAAGAAACATTCTTGTCTCTCCACGGCAAAAATTAAGATGGGCTTATGCTGTGGTTCTAGTCGAGTCGTACCCACCTTCGTGACTTCGTTACTTCGCTTAAGATTGCGAAGTTTCGTCACTTTGATGGAAAGTTGTGAAACTTCGACACATTGGCGAGTTTCCAGGAGATGTACAACCCACACAAATCAAACACATCAATCCGGCCATCATTTTCCTCCTCTCAAGTCTCTGCCTGTTTTTTCATATAGATACCTTACCCTAAGACTAACCGTTAACCCTAACCGCTAACCTCTAACCGTTAACCACTAACCCGAACCAGCTAACCCTAACTGCTAACCTCTAACCGCTAACCAGCTAACCCGAGCCTAACCGGCCAATCTCGGCAAGCTGTTGATACCCATCATTCCGTGATATGCCGAGGAGTCGCCGCTTGACAAGCCCGGAATAATAACTCACGAACTTTCATAGAAAGCTATCAAAATCACGAACTTTCACGAATTCCCATCAAAGTTACAAAGATTCGCAAAACTAAGCGAAATGAAGAAGTGACGAAAATGGCGCGGACTCGTTCTAGTCGAACGGCGATGTTCTGAAACCGGGGGCAAAAGCCCACGCACCTGAGAGTAAGTGCGTTAAATGCACTTACTCGGCACCTGGTAACACAGCTGACAAAAGTGTTGCGGGCAGACAAAGGGGGGCTTTGTCGGGTCCCCGCAAGCCCACAAAGCCCCCCTTTGTCCGTCCAAAGATGTGTTACGGGGTATCGAGTAAGTGCGTTGAACGCACTTACTTTTCGGGTGCCTTGGTCTTTGCCCCCGGTGTGAGTTAATCACTGTGTTCGCGACCCCATTGCTTGTAGACACATTCCGTATGCCAACGGGCTTCCGCAGAATATAATGCGCCATGAAGAATATATTCAATAATTCAATCGAACCCGGTATGGCGACACGATTGGAAGAAGGGAGAAAAAGACGTTACGGGCAAGGCCTGTGTCCAAGTCGAACGGGGCTCTCCTGCACGGCGGTTATCACTCAAGGCCAGTTTGAGGGGGTGCATACCATAGAGTAAAAGGCCTTACTTACCGCCGCGAACTCCAGTACCGGAGGCATGTTTAATCTTTTTCCGGTTCTGAAAAAGTAGAGACGGGAACAATGAGGGCCTGCCCCCGAGTCGAACGGGGCTCATATACAGTACGTTTCTACTGCTGGTGGATACTTACCGCATGCTCGCAGGCCTTCTACAGTCCCGATTTGTTTCATAGTGACGGTGCGGTTGATAATGTCATCCCGATATTGGCTATCAATAATCAATTCTGCACCGCGGCATTTGAGAGTGAAGAGGCCTACAACCGTGAAGACACGGAAAATTCAAGTACGGGTTGACATGGCCTGGCCCCGAATCGAACGGGGATCTCCTCCAGACAGAGCAGTACAACCTAAGTTGCAGGTGCATTCCGTATGCTAGCAGGCTACTTACCACTCTGAGCTCGTCGATACGGATGTATACAGGTACTGCTGTGGCGTCAACCTCGAACAGTGAAAAGGAAAAATGATGTGAAGACTTGAGCTATCGGTACAACATCGCGCGAGCGAATATTGTTGTACCGTCTGTTTATAAGAGACTAAGCTAGGAAACACGGCCCACACACGGACCTGCCTTATTGGGACATCACGTGTTGCTGCGGCCATCACGGCAGCCATCGTGCGCAAGTCCTCAAATCATCGAAATAAGAGTCAGCAAGGTACACGGTGCAGGGTTAGAATTTGAGAGGTAGTGGAATGGGTGACTATAGCCTATTAATGAAGGTACACTGTTTTATCCTACTCTAAGGAAAGGGCAGAGGGTATCGAGTGGCAATGCCAATATTACGAGCGCGGCAGTGACGCGTCAAGGTGGATCGGAATCGGCCAAGCTCGCACACGACCCATAAATATTGTCCGCTCTACATATAGTGGGGGAAGTGGTCTCGAGTGTTAAGGGAGCCGCCTGGGGTATTGAGTACCTCCAGGGAACAAGGGCGGTGGCAACTGAAGCCTGCTGCCTGGCCGCCGGCGGGTGGCAATTGAAACTTTCGGGTTGGCCTTCGAGGAATCAGTAGTATTATACCCACAAAACTTTCGAAATGGGAGGATGAGAGCGGAGGGAGGATGGGGTGTGTATAATGAGGGACGTGGAGGTATAGGGAAGGCGAGGTGGATGCGGTTGTGGTCGAAGCAGTGTTTGATGTGTTTATTGTTCTCTGTGCCGCATGATGGCCGTCCCACACGTGGTGTTCTCAATCAGGCAGGTCCGTGTGTGGGCCTACTTTCCACTAAGCTATCGGGTAATCTGCTGACATCACGAAATGACCTCTGAGGGATAGCGGCTGTCCGGGTGCCACTCGTTGTACCGTCTGTTTATAAGAGACTAAGCTATCGGGTAATCTGCTGACATCACGAAATGACCTCTGAGGGACAGCGGCTGTCCGGGTGCCACTCGGCCGCCGTTATTATTTCAGTGCCGACGTCCCGTGAAACAAAGAGAGCACGACGCGGCGGTGTGTAATACGGATGCCGCGTAGCTCAGTGGATTCAAATAAGGAGAGTCATCTTGGCATCCTCGTGACAGGGGGACATGAGCGGAATCTAAGCAATCAGTGCAACATTCAGCAAATGGCAACCGACGCCCTTTTGTCCCGATCCTCCCACGCCGCTCGCACATTTTTCCTCCCTCCACTAATCATTCGTAAAAATTCCGTGCCATCGGAATATGCTTACTAGTAGAACCATGAGAAGGGTTTTTGGCAACTGTTTGTCTTGGACCCAAGGACTTTCAATACAGTGCGGGGATCCGGGAATCGGCCTCTCCGTGCCTCAACGTTGAAGGGACAGAGAGGTAATTCCGAGGCTTGGTCCACCTATGCCCTCCATGAATGATGTACACTTCTTAACTCTTACCTAAGTCGAACATGTGTCAGCAGCTACAACACTGGGTGTGGGGATGGCGCAACCAAGGCGCGACCCCGCCTTCGGTGAAGCTGACAGAGGCCGACCGTAATTAAGCGCCCGTATCCATCCGAGTTCGGAAAGACGGCAAACAATCAAGTCCGAATTCGGCGGGTGCCGGATCTCAACTTGTCTCCCGAGGCCGCACTATAAAGGCACAGGTAAATTCGTTAAATCACCAACAAAAACTCGCTCATGTTTCGCGGACTCCTATCATTCACCACTCTTGCACTCCTTGCGTCGTATGCCTCCGCGGCAAGATACCCGTCGTACGGGACGCTCCAGACCACAAAATCCTCTGGGGTGTTGAACGTTGTCATTAACAACACCTTCTCCGAAATCAGCGTCTTCGACGTGCACATCATGTCTGATCTCGCGAACCTCATTGAGACGCTGCAGGCGAACGACACCGACGTCCGCGTTGTGGTGTTCTCCAGCGCCAACAAGGATTTCTTCATCGCGCACATGGACATTAATTACTTCCTGCCTGGCTACGGTACGTCCCAATCCCCCATTCCGTGCGATAGAGCTGACCCAAACAACAACAGAGTCACCGCTGCCCTCCTTCGATCCGGGAATGCCAGACATGGCCTTCCCCGTGGCCCTCCTCTGGAACATCACGCAGCTTCCGCAGGCGACCATCGCTCTCATCGAAGGCGTGAGTCGCTGTGCACTCGCTTAAAGTCTAGATCTAACCTCACCCTCAGCGTGCTCGCGGCATCGGAAACGAGTTCCTCATGTCCTGCGACATGCGCTTCGCGAGCACCGCCCCCTCGGTCCTGCTAGCACAGCTCGAGACGTCCTCCGGGGACAACCCCGGTGCAGGCGGCGCCATGTATCTCGCGCACGAGATCGGCCGCGGCCGCACGTTCGAGTACGTGCTGGGCTCCCTGGACATCGATGGCGCCACGGCGGCGCGCATTGGGTGGATCAACCGCGCATTCGACACCTCGCGCGAGCTGCACGCGTACGTGCAGACCCTCGCAGCACGCATCGCGTTGTTCCCCGCCGCGGGGATCGCGGGCACTAAGGCCGGGATCAATGCCGTGAGCCGCCCGCCGAGGGACGTCATTATCCGCGAGGCGCAGGATATTATCCTGGCACTCGCGGCGGACCCCGCGCTGCAGGCGTTCGCCCAGAAGTTCCTCCAGGCAACACATAATCAGAGCAGCGGGCCGTTAGAGTTGAATTACGGCGAGGAGGTCCTTGAACTTTATAAGTAGGATGGGGGCGACGTGTGGGCCTCACTAAGCGCTGAATCAGATAGAAGCCACACATTAAATTAAGCTACGGATTTCCACTGTGTGCTCTCATGTGTTCAACCATGTTCAACCCGCCGAATAAATACATCTGTTGAAAATACCGAATTCAAATTTGAGTAATCCGGTCCACCGGGAGTCCACTAGAGAGGGAAATTTCACAGAGAAGGCGGATCCGAAAGGATCAAACGCTAGGCAAGTACGCTGCAATCAAGCAAGATGCCGCACCTCGGCAACAGCCAAATCGCCCATATCCCGAATAAACACGCGTCAACCGACGGACCTTTCTTCCTCTTTACGCTCACGTTCTTTTCTCATTGATTTCGCTCACGGACAAGATGCCCAGACCTTTTGATATACAGGAGCTGATGGACTACTGCACCGACCTTCTCCGCCAAGCGAGTGGCCGCGATTCGACGTCCGACTATCGCGCCTGTGCGCTGGTGTGCCGGTCTTGGGCAGCCGCGGCCCAGGCTTCTCTGTTCAGAGAACTTTAGATGGGACTCGCAGCATCTCCCTCCATGTGGCCTCGTCTCCAGAAAACATTGGGCAGCTCTCCCCACCTCATTCGCCACATCCGCCGGCTTCACTTGGAGTCAGCTGGGCTCAGGGACGAAGACTTGACATCGATCTGCAATTTCCCATTCACGCACCTGCAGAATGTATCCATTTCCCATTTACATTACCCCCCAAGTTGTCGGTCCCTGGCGCAATTGCGATACAGCAACTTCTCAGTCTACCGACCCGAAGTGGAGTTCAGGACTATCGAGCTGTCGACCTTCTTGCCGGTTTGGCATCGCTCCGCCCCCAGCATCACGCATCTGAAACTTCATGGTTTATGTCTGCATTCAGATGCTACCCCTCCCATTTCTCACACTCTCGTGCCGATCATCTAGGCGTCGCTGAACATCGGCGGCTGCGTAGGTGATCTTGATTGGCTGAAAAAAAACCCCTGGATTTCTCGGTGTTGCGGCTACTATCTGTCGGTCTTCAAACGGCCCTCCTCAGTTGGCCGGAGCTCGCGTCTGCACTTCGAGCTTTCCAAACCCTGGACTGCAGGTTCAATGTATGCGTTGCATAGATATTAACATAGACATCGGCTGACTCCGATGCATGCATAGCAGGCTGGCGGAATGATTGACCTTTCCTTGCTTCCAAGTCTCACCGTCTTCCGCATTTAGAAGATCGTCCTCTGGTTTCAATACGCCCTGCCCGGAGTGAGGAAGAAACTTGACTCCGCACTCTCGACCCTCCCAATATCCCATCCACCTGCTATTATGTTCGAGATGAATGCTGTCGACTATGATTTCTGGTCCCCACACTTCCCCCGTTTGCTCTCTAAAGGAACGGTGCACCGAGCGCTTTCGTGCGAAGTCGTTAATCAAACAGTGCGTTAATAGCTTCACCGTTCAAATCCAAATCCTGAATGGTTCGAGGTACGCCTTGGGCTCGCGGCATGTCCCGCGCGCTTCTTATCTTACGGCCTCCCTCAGGAAATTGTCGGCCTCGCCTGAGATAGATGCCCTCGTCAAAAAATGAGCCGGATCGCGGGGAAACCCAACAGCTTTAGCGCTACCGCTTGTAAAAGATCCGCGAGCTATATCGATAACTATTTGCCCACTCCTGAAATGTCAACGTGCTTTGTCGTCGTGGGGCATGCTCCGGTTGGCGGGGCCGGTCACGTGCTGATGGCTTTGCGTGCCTCTGGGGCGCCTTAGCACGCGGCTCGCGATCGGGACTCCGGCCACCCTCGTGGGTGTTTCAAAGGTGATCGTACTGTATTTCCGTGTATTTACACACACCAATATATAGAGTATACGTCGGGGTAACCCGACCCCTAGGTTACCTCGCCGGTTACCCCCGCGTAAGCTAGCCGAGGTAACCAGCCCGAATATATGAAATACCCCGGGGTCGCGGAAAGATCCGATCAATCTCCGGCGCTGCCCGGCATGGAAATGCACGTGACCACGTCGCGTCGATGCATTTCGACCGTTCAAGGTCGTTAAGACGCGTTTTCTGCGCGGATTCCTCTCTCAATCAACTAAATCCTTCCCACAGAATGTTAAAGACCATTCAGTATGTTTAATTTCACTGCTGAATGCCATCATAATCTAAAATGAGCCCAACGAGGGGTGTATCGGAAGGTAGGTGCTTCTGGACAGGGTTCTGCGGGCCCCGTCAGACTCCTCACAGGATTATCGATCCCTAAATATACTGTGAGGTGTTTAAACTTGGCCTGCAATATTTTAGGGCACAATACAACACTTCTATTGATAGTGCACCATCGAACATGCACACCTGTGTGTTTGAACATCTCAATTGAACAGTGATATGTTCATTTGAGAATTCCTCAATCCCTCAATTGAACACCTCCACTTATTGTACTGAACAGAGTGTAAAATGAACACACTGATTGAACACCACAATCGGGAAGCTCTATTAAACACATTTTAGGTGAGTGTTCAACCAAAAATTGTGCATGTTCGATCGAGGACTCCTTCAATCGAGGCTCACAATGTGTTCAATGTGTTTGATTGAGAAGGACGAATCCGGCAATTGTCCTTACCAAGTAACGATTCAGCGAGGTAACCACGCCATATACGGCGCTCCTTTTTGGCGGGCATGATGATCACGTGGCAGGTAACCGGGAGGCAACCTGAGGGTCACCACGGTCCTGGTATATGTTGCTTTGACCGAAACAAATAAATCCCGGCACGAAAGGTTTTGGTGGTAGAAGCCATCAGAGGACAGCCACTGATACCATTACGTATCGGAAGTGCGCCTCCCTGCTTAAGACGCGGTCAGGAATGCATGCCTCCGAAGCCGCTTCATGTGCCGATCGATTACGCATCTTTTCTTTGACTTCCACTCAAAAGATTTCCAGCCTCTTCCGCTGCTTGTCCAATGGCCCCAACACCCCCCGAGGGCCTGACCGTTCGCACGCTTATCACGGCCAAAGGGACTGAACTCAAGTTCTGGATCGTAAAGACCAACGAAGGAGCCGGAGAAAAAGTCCTGAAGGTCAGCGGGACAGTCGACCAGCTGCGGAGAAGCCTGGCGACATATTACGGCCTTGATCTTACCATAATTCCACGTCTCGACGCCATCACAGCACCAACAATTGATGAATCTATTCGGGACCGTCAATGGGCGGATTTAGAAGCGCTAGGGGTCGAATGGAGAGAGACTGTCATGGCTGGTGGCACTTTCAAGCTACTCAAGCGACCTTCAGGTATATATATTCGTCACACTCTCCCGAAGTTCAATTGATGCCACCCACACGCGCAGAAGCCCGTGTCGATATCAACCCTATCTTATTAGTTTCTTCGCGCGAACCTCGGGATGGAGAAGGCTGCGCGCAGCCCAGGATAAATCGAAGCATGTCGGCGCGTACAGATGATAGAGAGGTACGGAGCAACTTGATGGAACATGTGACCGCAAAGTTAACCAGTTTCACGCCACATTTATAGACTGTTCCCGCGCAGATTCCAGTCGCTGTAAGGAGCGACACGAATTCAGCAGCCTCCCGCTCCATTCAAGATTATTCCGATGTGTCCGAGCCCATTATTTCCAGGGCGGAGTCGGGCATCAACAATCAATCACCCGCCGGCGCAACTGGCCCCGCCGAGCGACCCGGAGCACCTCAACCCCATCTTCTCACTGCGCAGCTCACTGCCCCTATCCCATCATCCTCCCCCAATCAATCACCCGCTTCTTCTGCAGACGCTGCTGCCTCGCAATGGGAAGCAGCCATTTGGCAAGACCTTTCAGCAGCAATTGCCGGTCTCGAGCGTTGCGACGGCCTGCGGGAAGTAATTCAGCAGATTGAATCGGGAGCAGTAAAAGAAATCCGTGACCGCTACGGCCCTGCCGAATATGGTCGTCGGGGCACTGCCGATCCATCGTGGCCGAAATACTCGAATCTTGTCTCCAAACGGGAGCGCCTCCATCGCATACTCACACAGGACTTCGGCAACAATAAGGATAATTTCTTCGGCTTCTTTTCCGTCGCACCACCGGCTAGCAAAAAGCGGAAGCGTGCCGACAACGAGACCACTCAAGCGGCAGAGCACTTCCGATCTTTCCGAAAGATTGTCGAAGCACTCCCATGGTGCGAGGCAGATCTCAAAGCCGAACGCCAACAGGATCAATATGTCGACTCCAACGGGGAATTTGATGAAGCACTTTGGACTGAGCGGTGGGATCCGAAGAATGCTTGGGAAATATGGCGCGAGATTGGTCGGGAGCGTTATGTCAAGGAGAAAGAAAAGGTTCCCAATCCAACATGATTATGTACAGCCGAAGTATACACCCACTAATAGTTCTTGTCATAATCCTCCATGTACTCATGGTTGTCGTTTGGTGAGTAGAAGTAACGAAACATTGTCACCGCTTCAACCTGTGACCAACCACCCCAAGCCGCAACCATGTCGGCCGTCCAGCGTTTGACTTTGATCCGGTACTGGCAGCCACCCCGACGGAAGGAGTGTGTCCCGTAGAGAGCCCAGAACGCATACCCGAGATTCTGCAAGTCCTTGGAAAGTGATCGGCTTAAAACATTCGCAGTCTTCAAATAGATTAGCTCTCATGTTGTGCCGCCAGAAATAAATTACCAGAGGTTGGCTTTGCATTACAGCACCCTGAGAGCTAACGTGAAGGAAGAGTGGACCCGTCTTATGGATGTGGGGCCCATAGATCGAAGCCAGAAGGATGAATCCCCGCATAGGACATACTTTGGGGTCCTCATCGTTCGCATGCAATCTCCACGAATGGAGAACCCCGGTTTGGTTTTGCTTCCGAGTGTTCAGACTAATATTAATAAACCTGCCTGTGGAGTACCGTGTTAGACATATTCGACAACGACAAGAACACGCACGCTCTTTAGGAATTTTATCAACGTTCTCAAACCGAAGTTTTATCACCTCGTCAATTCGCAAAAGCATGAGCCAAGCGAGGAGATAGGCGACCTAACATAACATATATAATTCCCCATGATATGTGGGCTCTGACTGACTTACATATCGAACGATTCCTAGACGTCTCTGTGGAATAGACAAATCTGGGTTCATGCAGTGGTCATAAAGCCGGTGAATGTCTTCCAGGGCAAGAGCTCGAGCAGAAGATGATACTTCCCCGGATTTTGCTTTGGTCTTCTCAAGTCCGACCATGAATTGGGATACATGGCGAGAACGAGTTGGGAGTCCACGCCTACCGCTCAGGTTTTCAATGTTATAGCACAAGGGACGAAAACGGCGTGCATACCAGGTATTAGTTACTGAATCAAATCGCCATTCTGTCAAACTTTCATTCGGACGAATGCTTCTATACCACATTGTAAGAGCCGCGCGACTGGAGACCGCGGTAGAGTACTGGTTAAAGAATTCAGCACAGGTTATCTGGTCTGGTAATCTGTCGAACCTTTCTCCCTTCAAACCCTTCTTCAACAGGCCCACACTTTTGTGTGATAAATGTCGCGATATCCCGAGGAGTTTGCTCGTCGACACGCTTGGGATCCCATCTTCCATTCCGGCGAAGATGCAAGGTAATATAGTGTCGAATGATACTGTGTCCCGTTGTTCAGCCACGATAGGTGTAAAGTATGAAATAAAATACCGCAAGTGCCCGGTGCGGGTCCCGTCGGTGATGCTTGCCTTTGTCATTTTAGCGGCATATCTCGCAGCGTCGTCGTCAATCTCGTCTTCCGGGAAGTCGTCCATTGACTGAGCTACGAGATCCTGGACATGTTCGAGCAGGGAATCTGCATCTTCGAGATCCAGGACACACATCTCCTCTTCAATCTGTAAATTCACAAGTTAAGTGTACTGGAACCATCCGAGAGTTGAACACACCTGAGTATCTGTCGGAGCATTCTCTCTGCTCAAGTGAGACGAGGGAGGGCTTGAAGCCATGGTCGTGGGTGAAAGGCAAGAGAGACAGGAGGTAACACCTGGTCTCAGGCATGCAGAGGCCAGCATTCATAGCATAATGGCTTCCTCGTACCATTCGAAGTCTCTCAAGTGAGGTAATAACAAATCCGATTAGTTTTCCCTGTTATATAGGGTAGAGGAAGAATACGACGCGACGCGACTGAGGCACGACACGATCATGTGACCTGATGTGCCCAGAAGCAGGGCCATGTCGGCCGTCGTGTGAGGCTCTCTGAACAGATATGAGCTACAAGATATGTTTATAAGCTTAATTTACCAACTATCACAGTGAAATGGGTCCCACATGAGCCTATTGACCTTCCAGAATCCAAATCTCGTACTTATCTCCACATGAACGGCGCCGTCCTACTTCTCGGGGCATTCCTTATCCTATATGCAGGGGAAGCGTCTACAGGACAAGGCACACAGCATCCCAACCTTCATCCGCTGTCCGCACTTCACAGACATCACAGCGGGGACGCGAGAAGTCTCGCGCCACCGGATATGTTGTCTTTAAAGTCACGGAAGAGATGGAGGCCGCGGCGTGTGGGGAGAAATCTGGAGGCACGAAGCGCTGCACATAGGGTAAACAAAGTAGCATACCCCCCCCCCCACGAGTTTACCGGCGCAGAGCCGCGCTTCCTCACTGCGATGTCCGCTCCAGGAGCCGTCAATGCAGACCTCTGTGGAAGGGGCAGCTGCCCACGCACCCACGGGAGAATGGGGCTGCTCGCGCGTCGGTCTTCGAGCTGCACGACATCGCACCACATCCTTCAGGCGCGAAGGCGCGTCAACTCGACGTATTTGCGCCCCATGTGCGCACAGCAGCACAGCCGCACATGCAGCGCAAGTCGTGGATGCGCGACCGCGGAGCGTGTGCGGCTGGGCACAAATGAGCGACTTGCGAGCGGGCATCGGCGGCGAGCACACATTGCACCCATCTGCAACGTGGCACGTTGCAACGTTGCGCTCGTTCTGCTCGATATGCTGCGCGCATCGACACATCGCGAGCTCGGTGCTGGCGTACCACCGGCGCCTTGAGCCTCGCCGGACGCTGCAAAAGCCCACCTGGGCGAGCGGCGCGCCCCAACCCCGCGTGTAGCGTTGCCGCAATGCACCCGGGACCCGCCCGCGCACGCACGTCTACAAGCCATGCGAGCCGTGGTGCATGCCGCGGGCGGCGACGCGTACTTCGCAGGGCTCGAGCGCGACTCGCCATAGAACGGGGTTAGTAATTGTGAGACCGGGGATGCACCACTATGTATGCTCACTCCACTCACCGACCGCCTCTCCTACTTCTTCACACGCTTGGGCTCAGAGGAGAGCATCCGGAGGGGAAGAGGCGCACGACCGCGTTCAGAGGCGGCCTCTTCGTGTGTTTGCACTGTGTCGCGCAGGTGTCCTTGTGGGCTCGAGGTTGCTGACGCGAGGGAGCGTGAAAGGCGCGCGGAATGGGTGTGTGACGGCCGTAGTGACCTCTGCGCGCGTGGGTGGTCGGCCAAATACAGGGATTACAACAGACGTACCACATATTAGGCTGCGGTCTCAGAACCAAGCAAGGGCGCATTTACGTTTCGTGCGGCGCTACTGAGCTCTGAAACGGTGTGCGCGAGGTCTTGACAAGCCATTACGGCGGCCGACGCGTTTGCGGCGCGACTTGCGGCGCGTAATGTGTGATGTGGTGTCCGCGGCGCAAAATGCCCTTGGAATACATAAGTCGACCGCGGAGCGAGGCACACTATCTAATCATACCTTTAGATAGGGAGCTGCATGCCCCATGGCGGACAAAAACTTAAAGGTTCATGGGGCATGCTATGGCTAAGGGTTGCTTAGTCAGTCCAACAATATCGGGATACCACTTTAACTTAAGTCGTCTACCCTCGGCCGAAGTCCTCCGAGTGTCCGATCATATTGCCACGTGTCCCTTCACTTTGTTCCTCGCTCATCCCGTTCGCGATGCACCGTTGCCTGCAGATCTTCGAGGTCTTGGAGATCATATGCTCCCAGCTCATCTCCCTCCCCCCTGGAAAACGTTCTTTGGCGGCTCTTGCGAGGACGTGTAAGCAACTCGGAGGTCCAGCACTCGATTGCTTGTGGCGCGAGCAGGATACGCTGGGCAATATTCTCAGCTGCATGCCATCGAGTCTGTTCGATATATCCAAGGACATCTCTCCTCATTCAGTCAGGCGGCCAATGGTGTGTAATGTCCTCTGAGGTCAGAGAAGTCCTCTGAATACCGTCTAGCGAATGTTACGGCCCATCATAGCCACGGATTGGGATAGACCTTTGATCTACGCCCATCGTGTCCGGTCTCTATTATCCGTGTCCATCGTTGAGGATGAAGGGTTGCGGGATATCCTACTCGTCGTGAGCTCGTGCTTCCCCGGTCACTGCTTGTTCCCCAATCTCAAGACTCTTCGATGGATGGGGTCGGGGAACGATTTCCTCTACATGCGGATGGTCCTTGCCCCGACCCTAACATCTATCTCTTTCTCCTGCGAGTCATCCAACGGCCATCTTTCACTGCTTCCTGTGTTTGTGCGCACATGCCCCGCATTAAAGGATCTTACGATCGTCTTGGATGACGTCGGGGATCCCGCACGCTCGGTCGTTTCGGATTTAACGTCTATACTCGGCGATATCGAATCGCTGAACATGGACGTCCCGGACCTGGCAGCCTTGGAACATATTGCTCGGCTCCCCACCCTCACTTGCCTAACTGTGAGATCGTTCCCGGCGGCCTCGTCCTCCACCTCACCGCTCCACTTCCCCGCCCTCAATCGACTCGAGTTCAACCTGGACGATATCTATCCGGCAACAAAATTCCTCCAAAATTGTTCCGACATATCGCTGGTCGGACTCGACCTTACCCTCCATTGCTGTTATCCCAGCACCGCGTTGGAGAAGTTTTGCACCGCGCTGAAGGCCGCGTGTACCCACACATCCCTTCTCTCGCTCTCGATCGACGACGGTCAAGCAGATGACATCCCTGGCAACGAGGATGAGGATGCCTTTAACATCAGCATCCAGTCAATTCAGACCCTGTTTTGTTTCCGGAACCTTACTTCCGTAGTCATCACATCCAAGATCGGCTTCGATCTCGACAACTCCGCTATAACAGACCTGGCATGCGCATGGCCGCACGTTACAACCCTGTTTCTGATCTCTGAGACGCAGAAGCGGCCGTGTAACTCCCTCGACTGCCTGTACTCTCTCGCGCAGCACTGCCCCGAGTTAGAGCGATTGCACATCACGTTCGACGCCTCCCACCTCCCCAGCAACGCGAGTGTGGTCGATCGACGCATATCTCACCAGCGTCTCAAATTCCTCAACGTTGCGCAGTCTCCCATTACGGCACCGACTCTCAGCGTCGCGCGCGTCATATCTGCCCTCTTCCCAGGCCTGGAAGATCTGTCGACGTATTGCATAGGGGATGAGGACGAAGACGACGATGAAGACGATGATGAGCCCGGGGAGCGAGGTGATTGGCGCAGACTCTGGGGTGAAGTTGAAGAGCATCTTCCCGTGCTCGTAGCGATTCGGGCGGAAGAGCGGGTGTGGGCACGGGAAAACCTAGGTCCATAGTTGGTGTACGCGATGTGAATGTTATCATCACAAGTATAGCTATCGTTGTTGAGCAGAGGATCCTGACTCAAGGCAAGCCATGGCTCGGACTAACCAATTCCTTCGCGCCTGAATTTTTACAGCCCCACCTGCTCCTCCATATTATCCGCACTTTTCAGAAACAACCAGGACCTGACAGGATATAAAATGCAGGTTCATTCAGTACCTATGTACTAATGTAGTGGTATTGATCCGCATACACTCCCCGCTGAGAGATGTCATTAGCTGCCCTCAACTTTTCCCGACCAATTTTTTCTCTCCAATGGTGTCTGGGTAACCTCTCGTTCGTCTGGTTACTTCGTGGGGTGTGATGTTTCCGGATTGTAAAAAAAACGCATGGGTTCTCTCCGGGCAGGGCGCGTCCCCGAGTCGAACGTGGGCTCTCGTTGATTTTTTAGTCAAGACGCCGCCATAAAGTGAAGACACCATGTCGTATGCTACGCGCCTTGCTATCTGGCACTGCGCGTGGCCTTCGGATATATGCCGATGCATATGCAGTTAATAGAACCGCTCTATTCATTCATCTAAAGTAAACTCGGTGGTGGTGGGATGACGCAAATGTCTGATTTCGCTTCATGCGACGCGTTGCTGGGTGCTGTTTGTCCTTGAGAGCCGAATGCCAATCAAGGCCATTGTCCTCTTTTCTTGCTCCTCTTGCCACGCTCTCGTAAAATCCATCCGGCCACCAACTTCCGAACATTTGACAAATGGCGTTCTATGCAAGGAACAACACCGTGTACCCTCCGTCGATCCGTAACGTCAAAGGCCAAGGCGCGATGAAAAAAGGGCACAGGACGAACGGAGAGATGTGGATCAACGTCAAGCGCTCGTGGGGTGGGTTTTCGGGGGGCGCTTACTTCAACGAGAACCTCACCATCGGAGAATGTGTGCACCAAGTCGTTCGTGAGTCTTTCCGCGTCCATATTCCGGGTGCCACTCGTGCCACTCGATACTGACGACACGGCGGCAGGCGATGTGTCCACTGAGGAAGGCTTCCAGCTCTTCCAAGAGGGGTGGTACGTCGAGGTGCAGTCGTTCCGGAAGGCGCTGGATCCGGATGAGAATGTGGAGATGATCAAGCAGCGGTTCAACGGGGCAGAGACCGTTCACGCTAAGGTACGCGGGCGGCATTCTGTCGCGATGTGGCGATCCTTAATTGTCCTTGAAGGTTTTCAACGAGTATGGCGAGGTCATGGACTATGAATTCGGATCGGGGTGGCGCCGTCACTAAATCAACATTCCATCTGTACCGCTGGATGTCGCCGTGATGTAATATAGTACTAATTGATTTCGATGAGGCTGCCGTAATTTTCTTGCATCTGTAGGAACACGGAGAGCGTCCACCATACACCCGCCTTATCTGCTCGCCCTCCCTATTGAATTACCAAGTTATTTTCCAAGACGCGTTGATAAAAAAGAGCACGCATGCTGATGGATTACGTCGGGCGCCAGGAGTCGACCGGACTCACTGCGGAACCCCCAAAATGTCAGGGGCCCGAAAGGTCTGGGTTTGTATCCTACTGAAATATCTTGCACAATCCCCGGAGTGCCCGGCCAACCGAGCAGTCGATGAATCCTGAGTCCGGACACGTTCCGGACAGGTCATCTTCCCTTCACCAATCCGGACCAGGACATGGACTGAGCGTACCAACATACTGTATTCTCCCGTTCCTGTCCAGATCCAGACCGACGTGCTTCTCGTGTTGTCCTGACAGACGAGACTTTGACCAACCCGGCGCCAATCCGGCCCCTGACATTTTGGGGGTTCCGCAGTGAGTACTACTCCCTTGTATTCTAAACTAGTTCATCAAAGAAAATGAAGCGTGCACCGTGCACTACACCCGACTTCATTTGAGGACTTGATCACCACTAATTCATTCGGTCTGTTGACAAAAGGACATTATTCTCCAACCCACCCTAATTTGGGCACCAGGAATCGAATCTGGGTTATTCCCTTGTATCCGCAGCGCACAAGTCAAATGGAGGGAACGTGCGCGGTACACCACGCCCGAGTCCCCACTTCTCTTCCTCCCGTGAACATCCCACCAAATTACGTTCCCAAAACGTGGTACATAAGCTTACTATTTCACTCCGGGCCGGATCTACTGCACAGGTGAATGTGCCGCACACCCCACTCGAGGTCTCTCTATTTCAACATCCCAAGCCCGCCAAATACCTTGGTGGCCTCCGTATGCAAAAAGGCATCAATGCAAATCTGGGACTCGGGCGCCAGGAGTCGAACCTGGGCTAGTGCTACTGTATTCCCTTATATCTGCAGTGCCCAAATCAAGGGAAGGGAGTAGGGCATCAAACCGTCCGTAATACGCCCACGGGCGTATGAGTTACGCCGTATTTTTGTTACGCCACGGCCAAAGCCGTACGTTAGCGCCGGCGAAGAAAGTTCAAACGGGACGGGACCCGAACGTACCGTCCGTTACGGCGTATTTTACGGTGATGGTAAGTCGTGACCAAACTGAGCTGAAACACACCTCCTCTTTCCGGAGTGGAGGTTGGAGAAGCTGTGAGGGACTTTCAGTGTTGTTTACACGGCCGAAATATAGCAAGGGACGCAAAAACAGCCCTAATTTGGTCCGAAGGGCGGTGCGAATTTTGGTTCACACGACCGGCCGCCGGCGACATCATTGTTGAAAACGCGTCGGGAATGTGTTTTTCCAGTCGCGGATGCGCGGAACTGCTGTCTCGGGAGATAAAGGCGAACCGGCACTGTCCCGGCACTTTGGGCAAGTTAATTTCGCCGCTGACTTGGCGTACCCGTATTTTACGCGTAAACGGCCGGTTACGGGGACCCGTTTACGGCTGAACCCGTACCGTCACCGTAACGTTCGGGTAAGAACTAAATTCACCGACGGTACGGGGACGTAACCGTTTTTACGGGCCGTATTTCCGTAAAAATACGGGACGGTTTGATGCCCTAGAAGGGAGGGTGCGCCGTACACCACGCCCGACTGCTCCTTCCCTTTTAGACTGGACAAAATCACACATTGGAAAACGTTCTCGGGTGTAGCAACCTCACCGCACCAGGCCTCGCGCGGCGTGAAGTGAATGCAATGGCCATGCAGGGAATCAATGGAATCCCCTCTGCCCATGACATATTACCCCTGAGATATTGTACCCGCCGCGCACAAATTTATCTGTCTGGGCTGTAGCAGATTTTGGGATAGAGGGTGCCTTGAATACAAATGGTGCGTCCCGTGTGTAATGCAGATGACCCCGTTCGTCTCGGGGGCAGGCCATGCAATGGATTAAACCGAAAGCGTATGGAGATAAAACGCCGAACGGATAAGGGTCCAACGAAACACCAGGAAGGTAGATGCAAACCCAGAGTTTTAATAAATCCTAGAGATCTCAATTCGATGGAGTGAATCTCGAGAGCCGATGACGGGGTGGCCATCACGTGGGGCGTCGCCAGATCATGATGGTAGACGCTTGCACAAATAACGCGTGAACGGGTTTTATTTTTCGTTCGTTTAGCTTCGCAAATTCATACTGTGAGAATAATCAAGAGGAGAGACTCCCGAAATTGTTTCAGCTTTCAACTCCACCAAGTCCAGGGATACAAATGCCAAATGGTTGGACCAACTTCATTGATACAATCTAAACCTTTCCGTCGTTTGTGTCACGGTACTGCAAGAGAGGTTCGGCTACATGAGGCTGGATTTTGGTCCCTTGCCTATATGCTCTTGATTTATCTTTATATCAACTCTTGTTCCTCGACGGCAGTTTCATATCAGATTTGGGTGCCTTATTTCTCAATCTACAGCCGCTGGGCTCTTTCCCGCATTCCTATTAGTCAAAATGGTGTCCATAGAGCTTGGCTAGTTTACGCAGGATACAGAGAGTAGAGCGAATGCATCTCATGATATAAACCAACAAAAGCATTCGACTGCGAGGAATCAGTACAACGATGTTGTACGTTGGAAGAGCTCAATTTACCTTGAGAGAATTACCAATGACATTCGGACCAATTTTTCTCAGCCTTGCGGTGGCGCTCGGGCCGCGAGACGCTTTGGATACTCTTGCAAAATGATGCTGAAGTCTGCGCGGGTCACATATGTAGAGGAGATCGCGCACAATGAACGTGCAGCGTTGATACATCTTCGGGAAGTACATCGATACCCAGCCGCTGTCGGTTGCAGGACGCCCAGGATGAGTACTGAGATCGCCGGCTACGCTTCGACGAAGAACACAAGGCGCACCACACTTGCAACACGCCCAGGTCTCTGAATTATGCGCCAGCTCGGGGCCGATGCGCGCGATAAATTCGCGATATAGTGATGGTCTCCTCCTGGTAGACGGCGTAATATCCAATGTGCGCGACTGGAAAGGTTATCTCTGCGCTCTGTTTTTTTCTGCGAGTAAGTAAGCATATCGAGGAAGGCCACTCGCGAAGGTTCACTGACCCCACGATTTGGACGTCGAGCACATCGCGCCCACTCCTGGTGCGAATCCCGGCTCAGCGGGCAGAATCCGCCACAAGCGCAACGGTCCAAGAAGATTGCGCAGAACGTCGGACATGGCTTGAGGAATGACCAGAGCAATGGGAAGAGGGAATGCAGGATGAAGAAAAAGGGAGGCGTGAAAAGAAGTCACGGTAGGTTGGACGTAATCATAGTGTCACTGGTTGAGAATTTCGATTTTTTCACCAATTTTCTCACTGAAAAATGGGATTTATTTTTCAGACATTTTTCAGTGAAACAGAAGGTGAAAAATTTAAAACTTTTTCAGCACTTTCTTGATTCAGGGTGAAAAATTCGAAATAAAATCAGAAAGTGCTGAAAACCTTTTAAATTTTTCATCTTCTTTTTCAGTGAAAAAATGTCTGAAAAATAAACGACATTTTTGAGTCAGAAAATTGGTGAAAAAAATCGAAATTCTCAACCAGTGTGTGGAGTTTACCGCGCGCGGGGGTTATTATATAATCGTCGGAGTTTGAAATCCATCAAAGGTTTCCCCGCTTCAGCCTGAGCACAGCGGACAAAATTTAAGAAGCCAAATGATCTGAATCTGAATTTCGAGAAGATGTGCCTCTCCAGGATTGTCGTATTTTCCATGGTCGAAGAGAAATGCAACACAGCCGTACTCATGTGGCCGGCCCATCGAAATTCGGCATCGTGCTTTGCGAGATCCAGGTGAGTGAAATGATCGAAAAAAATCTTTATTCGGGTGAATTGCACGAGAATCCATCACCGAATGTTGAAGACGCGTCGTAACCGTCGTTGAAGGTTCGAGAAATCTTAAAATTACATAATAAGACCCACCTCGGGTTGCTTTTTGGTCGTGCGCATCCCACGCCAAAACATGACGTCAAACGGCTCCAACGGCTCCGTGAATCCATTCGCCTGCCATTTCTGCGCACGGTCCGGAAGCCATCAAATGGCTCCAATGGCTCGTGCGCAACCTCTCTATTATCCTTCCCTTCCGCCGATCCAGCGTCGGACCACGACTCCCATGAGCTTCCTCTACCTCCCAGAAGACATCTTTCAACACACACTCTGTTGCTGTGATATCTCGTCTGTGTTTTCTACCAGCCAGGTGCGACTCAACCTGACGCGACCCTCGTCCGAGGCTGATGCGGTAGAGGAACAAATATCTACACCACCTGGCATTCACACCGACTGTCTAGATACCTCTGGTTGAGGACCTGCACTATAGAGGATTTTTCCATCGACTTTGTTCGGTGAATATTCGGGCACTGTCGACGCCGAGCCTCATCGCGGTCGTGAAGCGTCTGCTGCTTGGGCCAACGACACGGTCCAGAGTTTCCACTCACTCGACCAAGTATTTCTCCCGGATGCTTCGAAAATTCGCTCCGTCCATCGGCTCAGGGGACGACCGCCTGCAGCGCTGAATCCGCTGCGAGCGCAAGCGGTGAGACCTCCCGCGAACCCTCCTGTGCCCCAACCTTTGCGTGCATCTGCTTCGAGGCGAGAGGTATTTACTGGTCAACAACTCCAATGCCCTCGAATGCTGGCGTGTGGCGGACGATACCGTGCTCTGGACGTACCAGAGTCGGCAACCCAACACCCATATCGTCGATTATGCGTCCTCAAGTCCAGTGCCTTTCATTCTAGATTTTATCGAACAACTGCGCACACGGCCAATTGAAAGTTCAGTCAGCTACTAGTATTCGACATCTCACTACCACCGAGAAGACATGAGTTGGTGGTGAGTTTCGATTAGCTGACGAACAAAAGTCGAGTCCGTGGACTCGCTGTACTTGTTCAAAACACGGTCGACATTCTTCTGGGCAATCCGTTGCCCAGCAATCCGGTACCTTCCACAAGCGTCATATAAAGAGTCCACCGTGGATGTGGCATGTATGCAGATGCTGCGTAGGGCGAGAATCTCGGGCGCCATGTCGAGGGACATTGTCTGCACGGTGTAATGAAGCGAAAGGAGCGCTGGAGGACAAACTACCACTCACAATCACAATAATGTTTGGGTTATCCACAATGTCGTATGAATTGACACTCATCTCCAAACTCTGCAAGGCATGGAGTTGGGAGATGATGTCGAGGTTGTACGGCCCTAAACACCACTCGCCTTCATGGTACGCCGGGCAGATGAGCACCAGAAGAGAATCCTTGTGCTGCAGCAGACTGTCGAAGAAAGTGCGTGCGAACGCCTCTTTGCCGGAGTCGCTCGCGATCGTTAGATGTTCGAGACCAGAATACGACGCCAGATATGCCAGCAACTCCTCCGTTGCACAGGCGCCCGAGATCTGTTTCAGATGGATGTCCGCAGACTGCAGAATGGGACACATGATGGACCAAGCGTATCTGGACGGCGGGACCAACTGTTCAAGGCACGAACTCTTCCTAACGATCATGCCCATCCAAAGCAGGGCCGTAGGGTAACAGTTCGAACGTAGGCCCTCCGGAGTGAGACTAGTCTCCACGGTGACACTGAGCCTGCGCAGATTCGAAGACACGTCCAAGAATGCGTAGTGAGCGTCTGTGTCTGATTTGTCGATCAGAGTGAAGTCCTCCAAGCCGTCGATGGTCTTGAGGAACTCCATAACGGTGCTTTTCGCCTCGGCGGTATCGGTCGACTGTATTGTCCATCTGGAAACCCGAGTGAGCGGAGGAGATCTGCACGGGACATCGGTGATAGGGCGTGCATCCGTGCACACCTGAAATTATCGCTTTTGAATGGTTCTGGCGCCGGAGGCCCAGAACCAAGGAATACATAAGACTTAGAGGGTGTTAGTCTATTCCCGGGGCTGAGCATTAGAACCGTTATTAACGCTGCAAACTAGCATCTAAACCAAGGAGACTGAGGGTGTATTGGCGGGTTCTAAATGAGCCCAAAATTACGACTCGGACTCATCCACACTAGCTAGCCATGGGACTCGTCCGGCAAGTTGTATTAATATGCAACAAGCTCGATGTCAACATGGGCGTAAGGTTAATCAAGGGGCATTGGAAGGAAAACTCAAGATAAAAGCTATTGTTAATGGTGGACTCATTGGCGGAAGAACCCATGAGGGTGTTATGGCGTCAGCGCCATTTGGCGTAGCCTCATCGCTCGGGCGCCGTGGTGTAGTGGCTTACCAGCCGGCCCTAAACCAACCACGTGGGAATGTGGCGCGCCCAACTTGAACCAAACATGTACAATGTTTGGTGCTCAAGCCCATCAACTAGATCAGACTACGAAGGACTGCGGACACTCCTAACCGAGCCTACGCGAGGAGAATGTAAGCAGAGGTGGCTTAAACAGGAAGTACTGGTGATTGGCGGCACCAGCATCAAAATAATACCTGGGCGGACGCCTCTAGGTCTGCCCAACAGCCAGGATATATCTCGCTTCACATCAATTCCTCGCTTATAAAGACGCCTATCATTCTCTTAGTTAGTTGGGATCAATACCTCTAGTAGTATAAAAGCCGCATGTATTTTAGTAGTTGGACAGTGAATAACTCCCCCATTTCTTGGCACATAGCTCTTAGCAGCTTATAAGGACTCCGTTCCTTATCCCGTTTGACGCACACACTCCCTTGGCGTAAGCCTGAGTTGTCCCTCCGTCCTCGGCCTCCGCCACTTCGTCCAGTCGTAGAACTATTCCTAGTCGTGCCGTTCATACGCCACCTTGCCACTTGGGGTCGAGTTCGCCAGTTCGCTCAGTAGACCTAAACAGTCTACGCCAGAGATATACCTACCGGCGTTTACGCTAGTTAAAGTCATACGCCAGTTTATTCTCCGGAACTCTCTTAGCCAGAAAACCCAAAGAATTCACATTGTCCCAACCTATTGAGATTGACGGTTGATACACCTGACCTACCTCCCGAACAAAATACGATAAAGCTTAGTTGGAGTTGATAGTTTTGGAGTTTGGTGTTGGTTTGAGTTAAGACTAAGGTCTCACTCAGTTAGCATTAGATTACACGGCTGCGCTTCGCTGCACCGTTTCATCGGGACTCACTCAACCGTGCGGATGTTCTTCAGTGACTGGAGAGCGGGCCGCAGGAGATCCTCCATCCGAGCCACTGGTGTCCCTTCTGCATTCGGCGATATCTGTGAGATCCGCAGCGTTCGGCCGACCCGAGACCACACGCTTTGCCCATTGGCCAGTGTCTCCAGCTGGGCAAGGCTCTTCTCGAGGCTCATGTCGACCACGATTGGAGTCGCTGCGAACAGCAGCGGTTCGACCGCATGTCGGGCATCCCTGCAAACGCTTCGCAGGGCCTTCTGCTCGGGAATAGAGGTCTGAGAACGGGGATGTCGGTATTATGAACGCCGACAAGACCAAGGATACTCACCTGGCGAACAATCTCCTGCAGTAGATCCTCGCACAGAGTTAAAAGCGTGGTCATAGTGGGAGGATAAGAGTCAAATGTCTCGGTGCTCGACAGGGGTACCGGCACCGAGTAATTTGAATTTCACACTCGGGGCGCCCGCATGTAATTCAGGTCAAAGGCAAATATTCAGAAGCTACTTAACGTAGTCCATGTTTGCGGCGGAGGCGATCAAGGTTAGGGCACGGTTTGAAACAACAAGAAGTAGGGGAGAGCAAGGCCCCGCGAAAAGTGCGGTGTGGCAAGGAGAGGTTCGAAGAGCATCCCAAGGCAGATGGATGAACATCTCGAGCTCCAGCTCGTTGGGAACTTCCCGTCGAGAACCCATCGATGAGAGAGCATAGAGAAGAGTGGTGGCCGACATTCCCGGCATTCCCCGTTCGGCATCTTCCGAGGATCGGACGCGACGTCAACTCAGGACTTATCGGTGACGTGCCAGGCGCGGGGCACAGCATGGAGCCAACGCAACGGAATTAATTATGTACGTAGTCTGGTGCAATCGCTGACTATGGATCCAGGGGATCTGGGGACACACGCTGCCATGAATAAGTGCACTTGAGCCGCCTCGCACAGCATTCTCTCTCCCGGCTGTAGCATATTCTGGGATAGTAAGAACGGCCTGTTAGCATACGGAATGCAGCTGTCATCAATAGAAGATGTAGATCCCGGTTCAAGTTGAGCAGATGAGCTCCGTTCGACTCGGGGGGCAGGCCATGCAAGGGCTTGAACCGAAGACTTTTTGGCACTGAAAGGCTTCACTGTGTGAATCTGTCAGCATGAAGTGATAGGCGAGCCTTAAGTATTAGTATAGGGCGTGCACTCGGTGTGCACTCCTGGATCTCCTTCAGGACTTTCCAGATTAAATGCAGAAGTGGAATGGAACCGCCGCGGCTGATTGTGTCCTGCCCTGATTCCCCTAACGGGTTTGACATGCTCCAAAACCAAGTCGTCTTCTGATGTATGCATGCCGGAGCTCCACTGTCCACATGTCGAATTTACAGCATGCATATTAGATAAGTACGGCCAGCAATAGTCTCTTATAAACAGACGCTATAACATTATGAACTCGTACCTCGTTTGTTATAGGCCAGCAAGGGGAATTACAGCATTAAAATACGGCATCATATACAGTAAGATACCACAGCGCAAGGCGGGATAAGCACGGTGGCTACATAACAAAGCACAGGTCCCAGGCGAGTCAATAGAGCAATACACGGGGAGCGCTACAAGAGAAAGACGATACAGCTTGAGGAACATCACATAATGAACTGCAGCTTCGTGTCCTGTACCCTATAAATCAGCATCCGAAGGAAAGTGTGAAAGGAAAAGAAAGGGACGGAAGGGAAGGGAAGGAAGGGAAAATGGACGCACGATAGGATGCGAGCTCCCGAGTTGCGGCTTCTGGCTGAACTTGGGGTGGAGGGGCATCCTATCCGCGGCAACAATAGGTCATCAATTAATTATCATCGCAAGAACAAAGAGACGCAAGGGATGGGACGCGGACGCACCAGATATTATGCAAAATCTCCTGGTACGACTGGGTGCATCTCTGTCCCATCCCTCTTGTCAGCGCGAAGTCTATGTGAATGGGTAACTGGGAGGGATGCGCACCGGTCGCTTCGATGGCATTGCGACGGTAGGCGTAGAGGTGTAGCTCCCGCCGCCGAGATCCCACATCATCTTGATAAAGTACTCACGGGGTATCTGTTTCTGGAAACGCCGGGGTACTGGCAAGGTACTAGAGCTAGAGCTGGCGCAAGAGCTTCAAAGGCTAGATGACCTGTGGGGGTTAACTTGGAGATTTGCGGGGCTTGTGGTAGTTCCGGTCGAGAGACAGAGCGGTCAGGCACGGGAGCCCACAAATCCCGACAAGCCCGGCGTCGTCATTGATGCGCCATCATCGGCCATCCGCGTCAGGGCGCTTGGGCCACTCATCGCACATCATCGCCATGGCGCCACACCGCGCTGCCCTCCGACTCAAACCCACGCAGCGTCGCACGGCTGTGTACCCAGCCCTAGTGCTACCTCAAGCACATACCACCTCTCGCGGGCACAAGTTCCGCCCTCTCCCATAGAACCGTCGAGGGCCCGTGCTGTTCTTCCCGCGCGCAGATGCAATACTAAATCATCTGAATAATACACAATCAGTGGTCGACTCAATCCAGTTCAATTAAATCAACTCACCGAATGCAAATGTCCTGGGTTAGTGCGGGATAGCGCTGCAGATAAGTAGACAGGTTGCGCAAAAGCCATTCGAGCCACCAGATGGCTTTTTTGCGGTGCGCCACCTGATGGCTGCTAGTGCCTGTGAAGATAGATCAAGAATTGAGTCAGTTCTTGACTCTAGGAGTGGGGAGCGCGAGTGGCTGATGCGCGGGGAGCGTCGGGAGGGACGGGGGGCGACGGGGTGAGGAGGCGGAGAAAGCGTGGGGGGCGCTGTAGATGCTTAGGCATGCGAGGAATGGTAGAGATGTGAGTTGAATTATCATCTCAGCTGGTGCGCATATTGTACACGTCTCCAACTAGGGAGAATCGGTCGATTTCTCCATTCACCAAGTGAGAGTGGGTTTATTGATGCTCGGCAGTCATTGACTGACCATCTCCAGAATCCGTCGAACATTGAACACATCATTAGCTTCGTACTCTGGGTACTGGAAATGAGTCATGTCCTGATCCCAAAGCGAGCTCTCATCCAATGAAATCGCACGCCGCACTACCGCAAGAAAATGGATGTTTGCTCTAGCTCAAATTATTTTTCAAACAGGACCAAGAACCTATCGGACAAAACATTTTAGGCGGTCATTTCAGTGATACGAAATTCCTGAATTCGCTCATGAATATCGGCGTCTCTCTCTCTTTATAAAATCAAGCCCGTCTGAAGCTTTTAAAGTCCGCTTTAGGCTAATCGGCTCCAGATCTTCGCAAGATCAGCTTTAAACTTTGAGGCGCCCAATCAAGCGCTCAAATCGCACCAACTTTCTTAACCGAAGTGGTGGGCCGCTTCGCGGCCCACCGCGCTCTTGTATATACTATTTTCGATCCTGTGAGATCTGCCACATCTTTGATACGTCATCCGGCCTTGCATGGCGGTACCTTCATACAGCTTCACAGCTTCACTCTCTCTCCATCCTGCTCCCCTGCCTGCCCTCCAATGACCACCACCGACAGATTTCTTATACTGTGCCCTCCACCAGGAACTGAAGCCTTGCCATTGTGGAGACCTCCACTTGGCCTTGATCAATGCATCCTATTCGCACCTCATGGTCCGGGACGCACTCTGCACCATATCTACTCGTCCATGGGCCATTTTGCAGCAGTTCGTGTCAATCGATTTGGCCTAGGCCCTCTTGCAGTCATTCGTCGGATCCAGGCATTTTTCGGAGATGGAGTGGACCGTGAAGCCAAGCTCGTGGGTTTGAAATACACCGAGGTTCCGAACCTCGAGAGGGATTGCCGGCGTCTGATGAAATATGCGCTTCCGTGCGTCGTATTTTTTTTTCTCCCACAAATACACTCACGAACCATTGGGCCATCCCAAGATCCGAAGCGAGATCTACTCAGGTTCAGGCTACAAAGGCTTTGACCATGTTGGTTACGCGCTTCCCGGGGCTCAGGGCATTTTTCCTGGAGTGTAAATACATCCAGCGCGTGGGGACCTCGGAAGAAAATATCTTGGCGCTCTGGAATCCGTCGGGAGCTCCCGTCGGCCCGGATGTCAACGGCGTGGACCCTTTGCACTTTGCAGCAGCGTGCGTTGCAGATAGGGATATTGCGGGCATGTTGGAAATAAGCCCCCACCCGCTGTGGTGTGTCACAGACACCAGCCAGTTAAGCGTCATTGAGCGACTATTGGTGGCGACTTATTCCGAGTGAGTAGGTGAACACCCGTGATGCTACCCCTGCTCATCTGTACTTGTAGCGGCGTCTCTCAGTTTTCCTCCTATATATCAGCCCGGTATCTAGGCGGAATCCTCGAGCTTCCCTCTTTCTGGCTTCAAACAGGTTTCATATATCAATCGGTGGTTAACAAGATACTGCTCAGAATCGTCTCCATCCTCCAGGACCTCGGGCTTGACTCAGCCGACCCAGACAGAAATACCGCATTCGACATTGAAGGCGTCGATTTTCTGTGCGAAGCCGTTCTAGCCGGTGTAGAGAGTTGGCTGCCCGAAAGACCTCCCATCGATCTTTCTCAACACTGGTATAAAGACGTCCAAGAGGTCATCAAGATATTGCGCCAGTAGGTGGTCTATCCCAATTCAGCGCTTGACCATACTGAGAACGGATCAGTCCAAACACGGAGAACATGTTGCCGCGTTCGTGGAGTCGCGCCACAACGGGTATTCTGCTCGCAATGATCCCCACTATATATAATGTTGAGATACTAAATATTCTCGTTGTCGGGTAAGTTTCCACTCCGAGTATGCGTATTCTACTGATGGGCCCAAGTAGACAGGTCCCTGTTACCGATTCAGATGAAACCCGTAGAGCCCCCGATCTAGGTATGGGACCGGTCGGCGCGGAAGTCCCGGACATTATATTCGGGGACGAGAACGATGAAGAATGTGAACCAATAAATCAAGCCTCCGAAAATGATTCAGCGATGGCAAGCCAGGAAGATGTGATCAACGAATCCCATGGCGAGGACGAGGAGCATGATGAAGGTGCTGCACTCCAGTCTATTTACTCAGTCAGGTATGTCCCCTATTGATACCCGGGCTCCTGTTGATATATTTCCAAAGCTCAGAGTCCACATGTCCAAGCTCCCAGTCCCTATTGATGCTTCCAGGAGGGCCCCGAATATTTCACGGACGAGAATCTGAACTCGCCCAGATTGTGAGCAGCTTGACGGAAGAATCTCCTCGGATAGCCATTCTGGGGGCTGGGGGCATGGGAAAGACCTGCCTAGCAAGAGCTGCCCTGCACCATCCGGACATCATTGCCAAATACGAAGATAGGAGGTTCTTTATAGCTGCGGATTCAACCACCACTAGTATCGAACTAGCGGTCCTCATTGCGGCTCACATCGGCTTGCCGCCCCCTGGAGCCACGAAATCAGTTCTGCGGTATTTTGCGGACAACCCGTCCTGTCTTCTGATTTTGGACAGTATTGAAACACTATGGGAGCGGCTGACCTCCCGCGCTAGCGTTGAAGACCTCCTCTCCCAGCTCAGTGTGTTGGACCTAGCATTGATCGTCAGCATTCGTTTACTCGGCAATCCCGTACACGCTAACCCCGTCAATAGATCACAATGCGTGGTGCAGAAAGACCAGCCAAGGTCCAGTGGACTCAACCCGTTTTATTGCCTTTGAGGACCATCCCACATGACGCAGCACGACAGACCTTCATTGACATCGCAGATGATTTTCATGACTCCGAGGACATCGACAGAATTCTCCGGTTGACAGATAATCTGCCTCTCGCGGTGGACCTCATGGCGCACCTCGTTGAAGATCAAGGCTGCCATAATGTCCTCACGCGATGGGAGACGGAGGGAACCTCAATAATTTCAGACGGTTACGACAAAAGATCCAATCTGGATTTCTCTATCAGCTTCTCCCTTGCCAGTCCCCGACTCAGATCCGTGCCAGATGCCATGGAGTTACTTTTGTCCATTCTTCCAGAGGGACTCGCCGACATTGACCTCGTCCAGACCACTCTCGAGGATCCGCTACGGTGCAAGGCTGCCTTGCTTCGAACAACGCTGGCCTACCGCGACGGTAACCAGCGGCTGAAGTTGTTGGTTCCAGTCCAAGCATATATCAAGAGTTGCTGGCCTCCTTCGCCAGCTCTGGTCTCAATTGCGGATGCCATTAGAAATTCTTAAGGCCCTCCGGACACCCCTGGTCCCTCCTACTATTAGAGACTTAGCTGCATATCATTTACATTATGACTCAGAGCCTGTATTTTATATCTGGTCAGAATGGCATTGTTCAATGTAGGACACGAAAAAACACACGGAATCATTGTATGTTCCATGGGAACGCGCGCTCCCGAGAGTGAGAGATTAGATAGATCAGTTTTGTTGACAGCTATTTTGAAAACGATAGACAATCCTGGTTTTCGAGCAAAGTTCGGCCTGCGTGTGCCGGCTCCAAATACGACTGTTTCGGGAAATTTTGACGTCCCGACTCCACAATCTACTTACAACTTGGAGCTCGGTTCCTCCGGCGCGAACTGCTACCAGCCTCTCCTTGTAGGCTGGAGCTACGAGGACGTAGGAAACTGACGCGAGGAAAAGAGAAGCTCCTGTCATGCAAAGGGTCCATTAGACGACCAATATCTTCCACCGCATTACGCCTGGGACCGTGTGTGCGAGTTGAAATGAAAGGGTACCAGAAAATGGCCTGGTCCACCGTCGAACGGAATCCCCGACCCCAAACGTACTCTCGATGTAGAACAAACCGCTGACTTGAGCCTATTCCCGTCGTCGTCCAAACGCACCTTTGTCTACGCCAGGACGGCCTCCCTCGGTTCCGATGGCTTGCCCTGTATTTTCCATCAAATATAATCAGCATCTTCAACTTGCACGACACTCTAGTGCCTTGGATTATCAAACGGGCGGTCCAATTGCGGACTTGGGCCATCCTGGATAATTTAGCAGTCTTCTGTATTGGAAAACGGGCCTGCCATATTGTTCCGGATGCAGAGTCCGGCCGGGATCTTCGCATTGGATCTTTCTGACGAGTTGCTTCAGTGCGACTCAATCAGACCACCGCCGCTGTAGCATATCCTACAGTAGCAGCAACAGCCTGTTAGCATACGGAATGCAGGTGCCTTTAATCAAAATAGTGCGTCCCGTGTGCAATTCGTGGGCAGGCCATGCAATGGATTGAACCGAAAGCTTTTTAGCACTGAATTCACTGTAAGTCTGTCAGCGATCAAGTGATAGGCGAGCCTTATTAGCAGGACTTCTCAGAAGTGCAATGGAACCGCCGCAGCTAATTCTGGCCTTGAATCACCCCCACCGCCTTAGCATCGTCGTCTCCTGTCATCCCAGCTCGGACGCCCCAAGACCACACTTCCAACAAGCCTGACTGATACGGCCAGCAAGAAAAAGTACAGCATCAAAATACGACATCACATACAGTAAGATACCACAGCGCAACAGCGGATAAGTAACAGCAGATAAGTACAGTAGCTACATAACATAACACAGGTACCAGGCGAGTTAATAGAGCAATACATACTGTGCATCTCTGGCGCTACAAGAGACAATACAGCAAACGGGGCTTGAGAACGAGAGCTTTGGGGTAGGGATATCACATGATGAACCGCAGCTTCGTGTCCTGCACCACGCCAGAATCAGTATCCGAAGCAACGTGAAATAAAGAAAGAGGGGAAGGAAGAGTGACGCACGATAGGATGCGAGCTTCCGAGCTGCGGCTTCTGGCTGAACTTCGGGTGCAGGATCGTCCGAATATTATGCAGAATCTCCTGATACGACTGGTTCGGGTGCATCTCTGCTTCTCATTCAGTTACATCACACTTGGAAACGAGCAAACGTACCGATGGCTTTGATGAATGCCTGGATGCCCTGTGCGTGAGCACTCGAAAGAGGGGAATTCAGTGGGAGAAATACTCACATGACTCGCCGCCCCTACCGCCACGCCCCCCGCGAACGTGTCCGCGCTCGTCTGCCCGTCCTTGCACCCCGACAGCGAGATCACGTCCGCGGGCGTCGCCTTGCGCCCGCGCGCTCGTGCCGTCAGGTGTCGGCCTTTTTGGCGCCCGCGGGAGTCGTACTGTGGAAGGGCGTTAGTTGGTTAGGTAGGTGCGTGGGGGGCTGTGGCGTCGGAGGACGGGAGCGACGGCGGGACTCGGAGACCGACGGAGAGTGTGAGTCGGACTCGGGCTTTGACGCCGAGTCTGACTGCGAGAGGCGACACTCCGACTCCGAATCGGAACCGCCGCCTCCACCGCGCGCGGCGCCCTCCTAATCCTCCGGCCAGCTTAAGAACAACACGCACGATATACGGCAAATCTGAAACACCCGCTCAGTGCGGGTTCACCACTATTAATAGAGAGGGAAGACGCACCGAGGACTGTGCCAGAGTGGCATGAGTCGAAGATGGCCTGATCGCGGTGTTAGCGTGGAATTAACCAGAGTGAAGTGGAAGGAGGAAAGGGAGGGAGAGGGGAAGGGAGAGACGTACAGTGAGACGACAGCCCTCGGGGAGCGGTTTAACCTATTGCATTTGTTTGTCAGTTCTACCGCAGTGAGGGGAAAGGGAAGGAGGAAGGAGGAGCGCACCATGATTGCGTGCATCTCCTACACATTTAAATCCGAGTCAGCAGCCGAAGGAAAGGGAAAGGGAAAAGGGACGCACATCGTCGATGATGTGCCCGTGACGTTTGTAGTCGAGAGGATATATGACTACGCGTGAAGTGATCAGCGGGGCCAAGAGGGAGGGAGAAGAAATAGGGAAGAGAGGAAGAGGGCAACGCACCCTCATCATACCCATCCACCTCGTCCCCGTCGAGGTCGCGCGTCTGCCCGCCGTGCCCCGAGTCTATGACATCTGAGTATACGAAATAGAATAGGAAGGGCAGAGAAACGCACAATGGAAAAAGAGCGCATCATGCGGCCTCGCATCCTTCACGAGCCAGCGCATCGCGTCAATCATGTTCTGCCGCGTCGGCTGCGCGCGCGCATGTGGGCTATCGTCTGTCAGGAGCACGATGTCCTCTGCTTTGTAGCCTTTCCTACGGACGAGGAAGTTAAAGACGTGTTTCGCGTCGTTGATGCACCCGCGCAGCTCGTGGCGCTGCCCGTGGTAGTTGATCCCGATCTAGCTCGTCCCTCAGCTTTACTCCAGGAATAATAAGAAGAAGGGGGGACTCACGCAAAGCGCGCGCCGCCGCCCGGTGCACTTGGAGTACATGAAGTGATGCGGTGCGGGAATCGGCGCGTGGTGGTGTACCACCGGCAGGGGAATGGGCTCCTGGTGTCGGTGGGGCCGACGCGGTGGCGCGGACGCTTGCGCATAGTGGTGTTCCTGTGGCGGGGCGTGGTGGTGCGCTGGGCGCAGAAATCCGCGCGGGGTGGGCTCGTAGACGTAAGAGCTGCTCGGAGTCAGTAAATTTAATCGATATCAGGGTGGAAAGAATCTTACCCTGCGTCGGAGTTACTGTGCCCGTTAAGATTCAGGCAAATACGGCGAGAAAAGTGTACTCACATGAATGACGGCGGAGGAGCGGGCATCGGTGCGGGCGTGTGCGCACGCGAGGCGGTCCACCCGGGCGTGGGCGGCCCAGGGACGCTCGAGGAGCGGTGATGATGCTCTCTGGGTCTGTGCAGCCCATTAATTCGCGTTTTCTTCTCCGCTTAGATTGCGAGTACGTACGGTGGGGCCAGGCTATGATGTACGTGGCGTCAAGTTCGATTTCGCGCAGAGTAAGCTCGGGATACGCACCCAGGCACTGGCATTGCGACAGTAGGCGTAGAGGTGTAGCTCCCGCCGCCGAGATCCCACATCATCTTGGGTAAAGTCTGATAAGGGACAAGGACGCGGGGTATCTGTTTCTGGAAACACCGGGGTACTGGAGCTTAGCTTCAAAAGCTAAATGAGCCGTGGGGGGTTGGCTGGGTAGCTGCAGGAGATTCGCGGCCTTTGTGATGGTTCCGGTCAAGGGACGGAGCGGCCAAGCACGGGAGCCCACATCGCCCGACAAGCCGCCACGCTTATGTAATTTTGCGGCTGTGCTGCGGCTCCCGATGACTCAGTCGCTTTCCCGGGTCATCCCTCAGGCTCTCTTCCTCCTTCCAGGCTTCTCCGAGTAAACCCTGAGCTGGTAAAGGCTATCCCCCGTTCTGCTTAGGCTCTTCTCGGGCACGGAGATGTGGCCAGCTCCGACTCTGGGGCAGTGCGATTTGTGACACGTGGCAGTATTATCAAGGCTATGCTCGCGCCCGGGTTCTCTTTCAAGACAAGACAAGAACAGACTGAAACAAACAACAGCTCGGCGGATTGAATATCACTACCGCTTCAGATTTGAGACAGAAGGTGTGCGCTTGGCTGCTTAATCATTCCAGCCCTGCCTATCATACCGCAAGCCGTTCATCGAATCCCAATCCATGCAAATCCTCGGCGCTAGATCACGGCGACTGAAACCGCCGGCCCGTTCTCCCTTGCGGCTAGCACTAGCACTAAGATTGTGGCGCTGATTCTCCGGCGGATAAGACCCCGCGAAGATAATAAAAGGCGGCCCCAGCGATGCGCTACACCCTCCCACTCCTACTCACACCCTGTACACAGCCTCGCGCGAAGCGGACTGCGGGCGTCTACGCATCACTGCTATATATCTCCCGACTTGACTCGGCGATTGCTGTGGTTTCGTGGACAGTGCGAGGTGTCCCGATTAGGCAACTGTAGCGGGCTGCGTGCCGCGACAGTACTTAAGGATGTGGTCCTTCATGTACAACGCTCTCTTGACAGCCATCATCCTCGCCTCCTGGGCCTACACCCTGCGGACATTATACACTATGCATTGGGAGAAACCGTGCGACGTGAGTCGCATATACAGATGCATACTTGGTCGGTGTGCTAACGCTGTGAAGGCCCGGAATCTCGCAGAACACTGCTCGAAATACGTGATAAACGAGGAGGAATTCTCAGAGGTGCAGGAATTGACCTCCGGGAACGCTCTCGTCGTATCGCGTGCGGATTATCGCGGGGTGCCCGTGGTCATAAAGCGGTGGCACGGCGCGATTGTTCCCGACGAATCTCGTGTCTTATTTACCAAGGTAACGCATTTGTATCTTCCGTCGTACACGACAGCTCATCAAATTAATTCAGCGCCTGGTCCGCGAGCTCGACCGCTGGCGAACACTCGACCATCCAAACATCGCCTCCCCCATCGGGGTCGCACTGCACGTCTCCAACCTCCCTGCGTTGGTGGCGCCCGCCTACCCCACCATTGCCCGCTTCCTCGCCAAATCCCCCGAAACCGACGTGCTGCAGCTTGTAAGTTCGCCACCACTTCCATTCACGGCACCTACTCACGGACAGCCCAGATACAAGGCGTGGCGTCCGCCCTCAGCTACCTCCACGCGCAGAAGCCCCCCATTCCGCACGGCGACCTCAAAGGCGTGCGTCCCCCTTCCCCTCCCCCTGCGCCTCCCACTAACCATCCGTCCACAGTCCAGCATCTTCATCTCCCCGACAGGCACCCCCCTCCTCTCCGACATCGGCATCGCCGCGATCCCGCAGCCGCCGGACTGGGGCTTCCACGGCGTCGACGACGCGCGGTGGCTCGCGCCCGAGGTCATGGACCCGGCGCTGCGCCCCGGCGTCGATACCGGCGGGGCGCGCGCCTTCCGCACGCCCGATGGCCGGATGCCCGTCACGCCCGAGAGCGATGTGTATGCCTTCGGGATGCTTGCGTATGAGGTGCGCCGTCCGCCCCGCACGCCCTTATTTTCCCCTGACCAAGCCGCAGCTGTACACCCGCGCGCGCCCCTTCGCGAGCGTCGCTTGGGCCGCGTCCGTCGTGGTCAAGGTCGCCCGCGGCGAGCGTCCGCCGCGGCCAACGAGGGAGCAGAGCCCGCAGCTCACAGACGCGGTGTGGAATCTCATCCAGCTGTGTTGGGTACATAATTATCGAGACAGGGGTGCGTCTTCCTCCCTCCCTTCTTCATCCAGAAGCGCTGATCACATCGCTGTTTTCAGTGCGCATCGACACGGTGGTGGCGTCGCTGGAGGTCATGGCGCGCGTGCGGGCGTTGGAGGGTGGCCACTAATTCGGTGGACTAGTTTGCTGAGAGAGGCTAATTCGTTGGAGGACGCAGATTAATATTAATGTACGCAGACCCAGACTCTCATAGTTGCCTTGGCGATAGATGCTTCAGATCGTGTATACCCGAGATCCTCATGTATCTATATTTGACCACTGTATCAGACTACAATTCCCTCGTTGCCTTTACCCGCGCGACTTCCCGCGCTCCCTTGGCAGCGAAATCTTGCTTCGCTCTAAAACCTTTTTGACTACACCGGCGGAATGCGAGGGTTTATCCTGTCTCAAAATGGAGAGAGAACTCGGATGTGGTGGGCGGTACACTCTCCCTCCCTCTAAAAGTGTGATTGGAGGAATACTCACCAGGGAGAAGCCCAGGTTCGGTCCCTGTCGTCGAATGCTATGTCGTCGTTGACGTCTTTTCAGCGTGTCTGGAGTCTGGCGGGGCTCTCCGGGAAGAAAGGAGAGAGACCATGGGTGTGGTTCACGGTGCACATTCCGCTCTGCAGCAATCCAGGACAATATAGTGGGAAGCTTCGATCTCTCCACGTTTTGGAAAGGTAATCTGAATTCGGTGCGATATTCACGAAAGGAAGAGAGAGGGGGACTCGGGCGTGGTGTATGGTGCACCCTCCTTCCTTTCATTGCCGGACTCAGATAGGTTCGACTCCTGGTGCCCAAACTAAGATGGTTTCCACGCGTATTTTTCTTTTCCAACACATCGACCGAATCGGCGCTGATTCAAGCTGAGCCCTCAAACGAAGATAATAAGTCGGGGGTACAATGGTTTACGCTCCGTTTCCCTTGATCGGTTGGTGTGGAATACAAGGGAGTAATCCGGGTTTGACTCCCGACGCCCGACCTGACCGCCTCCGCCCTGGGTTTTCAAGGCATCTCGGAAATGAGCACGCTCTCACTTTTGCATGAATCTAGAGGATCGAGATACAGAGAGCCGACAGATGCAAGAAAATAACGGCGGCGCCATCAAAATCGATTAGTACTGTATTACATCACGGCGACATCCAGCGGTATAGCTGGAAATGTTGGGTTAATGACGGGCCCACCCAGATCCGAATTCGTAGTCCATGACCTCGCCATACTCGTTGAACACCTTGAGGGGAATTGAGCGTCCCCATATCCCGACAGAATACGCCCACGTACCTTAGCGTGAGCAGTCTCGGCGCCGTTGAACCGCTCCTTGATCATCTCCACATTCTCATCCGGGTCGAGCGCCTTGCGGAACGACTGCACCTCGACGTACCAGCCCTCCTGGAAGAACTGGAAGCCCTCCTCAGTGGACACATCGCCTGCCGCCGCGTCGTCAGTATCGAGTGGCACCCGGAATATGGACGCGGAAAGACTCACGAACGACTTGGTGGACAAACTCTCCGATGGTGAGGTTCTCGTTGAAATACGCGCCCCGCGAAAACCCGCCCCCCGAGCGCTTGACGTTGATCCACATCTCTCCGTTCGTCCTGTGCCCTTTTTTCATCGCGCCTTGGCCTTTGACGTTACGGGTCGATGGAGGGTACACGGCGTTGTTCCTCGCATAGAACGCCATTTGGTAAAATGTTCGGAAGTTGGTGGCAGGGTGGATTTTGCGAGAGCGTGGCAAGAGGAGCAAGAAAAGAGGACAATGGCCGTGTTTGGCATTCGACTCTCAAGGACAAACAGCGCCCAACAACGCGTCGCGTGAATATTAATGAGGCGAAATTTGAAGATTCTCTTATACGGATCCCTCACCCGGCGAGAGACTGGCGGGGACCGTTGCCGAGGCTCCGTCTTGTTCGTGACTCATTTAATTTCATCCCATATTATATTCAAGAGCACTTAATACGGGACAGGCCTGGTAGCATACGCCATGCACCGAAAACCCGTGCCCATCCATATCTACTGATGTTGCGAGGGGCCCGTTCGAATTTTATTTATGCCCACCTCAATCCTAGATGTACATCGCCATATATTAAAGGACCAGGCTTCCCGGATACTGAGGCGAGGAGCACACAACATGCATTGCGTCACTTCGTGCCTCGACTAGGACATCTCTCGGCCCCCCTGCGACTCGGGGATGCGCCTGTGCGGATTAAACTCGCATGTGTTTTCCGATCTGGGATGGATTGCACCGCACGAACCAACCAGACGAACGAGATTACTCCTCGGATACCGCCGGAGAGTAAATAATTAGTGTAGTGAGGTAAAATTGAGGTCAGCTAATGTCCCGTCCGAGGCGAACGGGGGTCGTATGCGGATTGACGCCACCAGTTATTTGGTCCAGCCGCATTTTGTATGCTACCAGGTCCTGTATATTCTTGGAATAATATGGAGGAACGCATAGGGCTCGGAGAAATCCACTCGCAACAAGAATTGAGTGGTCCCGAGCCATGACCTACCTCGAGTCGAAGGGAGTTCTCTGCTCAACAATGATAGCTATACTTGTGTTGATATGCACCAACATGCCCATCTCTCAGCGGGGAGTGTATGCGGATCGATACCACTAAATAGGTACTGAATGAACCTGCATTTTATATCCTGTCAGGTCCTGGTTGTTTCTGAAAAGTGCGGATAATATGGAGGAGCGGGTGGGGCTATAAAAATTCAGGCGCAAAGGAATTGGTTGGTTCGAGCCATGGCTTGCCTCGAGTCAGGATCCTCTGCTCAACAACGATAGCTATACTTGTGATGATAACATTCGCATCGCGTACACCAACATAGCGTTCACTATTCCAGACAACTATGGACCTAGATTTTCCCGTGCCCACACCCGCTATTCCGCCCGAATCGCCACGAGCACGGGAAGATGCTCTTCGACTTCACCCCAGAGTCTGCGCCAATCACCTCGCTCCCTGGGCTCATCATTGTCTTCATCCTCGTCATCGTCCTCATCCCCTATGCAATCCGTCGACAGATCTTCTAGGCCTGGGAAGAGGGCAGATATGACGCGCGCGACGCTAAGAGTCGGTGCCGCAATGGGAGACTGCACGACATTGAGTAATTTGAGACGCCGGTGGGATGTGGGTCAATCGACCACACTCGCGTTGCTGGGGAGGCGGGAGGTGTCGAACGTGATGTGCAATCGCTCTAACTCGGGACAGTGCTGCGCGAGAGAGTACAGGCAGTCGAGGGAGTTACGCGGCCGCCTCTGCGTCTCAGAGATCAGAAACAGGGTTGTAACGTGCGGCCATGCGCATGCCAGGTCTGTTATAGCGGAGTTGTCAAGATCGAAGCCGAGCTTGGATGCGATGACGACGGAAGTGAGGTTCCGGAAACAAAATAGGGCCTGAATTGACTGGATGCTGATGGTAAACGCATCCTCATCCTCGCTGCCAGAGATGTCATCTGCTTGACCGTCGTCGATCGAGAGCGAGAGAAGGGATGTGTGGGTACACGCGGCCTTCAGCGCCGTGCAAAATTTCTCCAACGCGGTGCTGGGATACCAGTAATGAAGAGTGAGGTCGAGTCCGACCAGCGATACGTCGGAAAAATTTGGGAGGAATTTTGTTGCCGGATAGATATTGTCCAGATCGAACTCGAGTCGATTGAGGGCGGGGAAGTGGAGCGGTGAGGTGGAGGGCGAGGCCGCCGGGAACGATCTCACAGTGAGGCAAGTGAGGGTGGGGAGTCGAGCAAGATGTTCCAAGGCTGCCAGGTCCGGGACGTCTATGTTCAGCGATTCGATATCGCTGAGCATACACGTTAGGTCCGAAACAACCGAGCGTGCGGAATCCCCGTCGCCATCTGGGGCGATCGTAAGATCCTTCAATGCGGGGCATGTGCGCACCAGTACAGGAAGGGGCGAAGATGGCCGTTGGATGACTCGCATGAGAGAAATATAGACGTTAGCGTCGGGGCAAGAACCATTCGCATATAGAAGAAATCGTTACCCGACCCAATCCATCGAAGAGTCTTGAGATTAGGGAGCAAGCAGTCGCCGGGGAAGGACGAGCTGACGACAGATAGGATATCTCGTAACTCGTTATCCACAAGCAGGGACATGGATGTCAGAGACCGAACACGATGCGCGTAGACCAACGGTCTCTCCCAATCCGTGGCTATGATCGGCCGTAACATGCGCTAGACGCTATGGGTTCAAAGGACATTACATACCATGGGCCGCCCGAATGTGTGGGGGGTGGTTTGCTTGAATATCCTGAACAGACTAGATGGCATACAGCCGAGAATATTGCGTAAAGTATTCTGCTCGCCCCACAAGCTGGTTCTTCGATATGTTCCCACGTCCTCGCAAGTACCGCGAGAGAACGTTTTCCGGAATCGAGGAAGATGAGATGAGAGCATATAATCTCCAAGATCTCGAAGATCTGCAGGCAACGGTGCATCGCAAACGGGAGCGGAAGAGGCAAGGAAAAAAGTGAAGGAGCACGTGGCAAGACGATCGGACATTCGGATGACATTCGGCCGAGGCTCGGAGTTCAGATCTGCACTCAAAGTTCATTGTTCCTCCTCAGTCAAAGCTGGGGATTCAAATGGAATATGAGATTATATGACTATCTTCGTTTCTGGATCCGTAGATTTTTGTTTTGGGAGCGTGGGGAACTCAAGTTGAACCCAAGTTTACTTGGAAGTGCCGCTCGGTCCGATCACCGGTGATCGGCAAGTCGGCACCCCTCAAAAAATTCAAACTCAGGCCCAGCTCAATTGCAAATCCCAAATTGTACCAGTCTGCCTATGGCAACGTGCTCGCCCCATTGTTGCAGATCGTAGGCAGATGGGTTACGAGTCTAGGCCACACCATCAGCGCCCATCAGCGCCCACAGGTTCCAGATTCCTTAGGCCTCTGTACATACATTATTCACGCCCTTTGAAGGATTGGCCCAGTCTGGGCCAGGCGAGGCTCTTGCTGACTCAGAATAGGCAACCCGTCCTCGGTCTAGACCGCCGAAATTAAGAGAAGCCATCCGGACTCGCCTGCGGGCCTAGACCGTACACCATGAAGAGCGCTCCAAGCAGCGAGCAAATGGCGTGCAAGAGCGCCCATGAGCGGGTCCCATAGTCTAGAATAAACGTAGTAGCTGTTGCGCGGGGGAAAAAAAAAAACAGAAAAAGAGCGAGAAGACGGCGACATGACGTTGGATGACGGAAGGGGTGGTTCCTTGGCCGTGTAGTTATAAGCGAAGGGGCTGGGCCTACAAACTCCAAACCCTCTAAGCCGTATACGCTGAATGGACGAGCGCTATCGTGTCCAGCAGCCGTCGTTGCCCCTGCTCTCCATTGCGGCCTCGAGAGCAAAGTACTCTCCAACCCAGCAGTGGGCCCCGAGCACAGGCGTGAGTTTCGTTCTTTACCTCGTGGATTTGCGTGCAAGACGCCTCGACAAGCGTATTGTGGCTTGCTTGCATGCACCTTGCTCCTGACCTTCACCTTGGTTGATGCTTTTGGCCTCTAGCAGCTCCCCAATATTGGTGTCAAACGCGAAGGCGCTTCCCCGGAACACGCCATGTCCGACCACAAGGACAGTACTGGACATGAGGACAATATGTCCTCCACTAGCGATTTCGTGAAGAAGCTCTACAAGTCCGTCGTTCTCTGTGCTTTTCTCGGCGCTTCTCATCGTGTTTAGAATGCTCGATGACCACACGTTTCAAAACGTTGTTTGCTGGGGTCCACGAGGCGATTGCTTCGTCGTAAAGGTTTGCATTATCCGCGGCCATTGTCCGTATTCGGCAAACTGACAGTGTTTCTGAAGGACATGAACGAATTCACAAAATCGATATTACCTCGGATGTTCAAGCACTCTAATTTCGCCAGCTTTGTGCGCCAGCTGAACAAGTATGACTTTCACAAAGTCAAAAATTCGGACGACAACCAATTCGGCGACCATGTGCGTGTCTTTACCAGCCCAAAACTACGCGACACTCACCGCGCACAGAGCTGGACATTCCGGCATCCAGATTTCCATGCAGATCGCCGCGACGCGCTGGAAAACATCAAGCGGAAGGTACCCGCCCAGCGCAAAGCCACCTCCGCTGGTGCCCCCATGGCCCCAGCGCTCACGCCCTCCTCATCCACCTACCCTCAACCCGGAGGCTACCCTCAATCTGCCGCGTCCTGCTCCTTCCCGGTTAGCCCGTACCAGGATTCCCAAAGGATCGACTCTATGCAGGCGCAGCTAGCCTCTCTTCAGGCGCAGCTCACATCTCTGGGCGCCGCGCACGAAGACGTCTTCTCCCACGTGCGAAATCTCGAGCGCAGCTACCAGGACGTCCTCGTCGAGATGGTCGGCTTCCAGCGCGGCATGGCGCAGCAGGACGGACTGATGCAGAACCTCATACGATCCTTTTTACGCGAGAATAAGAACGGCGACGGTGAGTGACAGGTCCGCCTTCGCTGTCTCACCTAGCCAGAGGCCCCGCCTAATTAATATGATTTATTCTTTTTGCCTGGTCTTTCTTGGTGCGATCCAAAAAACAAAAGGCAAGATGAAGCAGGTCCAATAAAACGAGGGGATGGACGGCGGGAACAACCCGTTTCTGCTCCTGCAGACGCAGGAGACGCAGAGGATGCTGGACAAAGAGTTTCCCTGAGACGCAGGTGCAGATGAGTGAGATCTCGCGGCGTGCGGAGGCGGTGGAGATGTCGTTCGGCGGGAACTGCAGTAATAGTAACGCGCGGCTTGGGGGAGGCTTAGGGAGTCATCGGCAGCGCTCGAAAGACATCCCTGGAATGTTGGCATTGAGTGGATTTAACAGCAAAACTTGATCGACTTCGCCGCGTCATCGACCAATTCAGAGATCTCCGGCGTGGTTCAACTGATTGGAATGACTCAAATTGTTGTACTCGTTCCTGCCTCGGACTCTTTCCGCGCAGCGAATCATCGAGAGAGCAAGGTTAAAACGTGGTTGGGCACAGCACGGACGCGTCATGGTAATTGAAAACGCGTCGCGTAGTTTACCACAATCACCCCAGAAGCTAACGGCACACGCCCTCCTAGGTCTGACTAAAACGGGATGTCTCCGGCGTGGCTCGACGTGGAGAGGATGACTCCCATTCTGCAGCGTGGGTGCCCCTTGTTATCGCTACGCGCAGGGTGAACGCCCTGAGGCCTGAGTATCAGCATGTGCCCTTCTCATTATCGGCGCCGACTCGTTCAGGGCCGCGTAGTAAAGAATTCCGAGAAAATCGACGAGTAGTGGCCAGAGTGGCAACGAAGAATCTCGGGGATCAGCGGAGCCTCTAAGCGAAGCAAACAAGGTAGCTCAGCGTCTCAGAGACCGGCGTCGGGGGCGCGAAAAGTGTTGTAGTACACATCAATTGTGTGACGTAGACGGTAACCGACGAATAAAAAGCCTACAGAAATTCCTTGACAGTAATTAAAGATATTTACATCGTTGAGATGTCGAAGATGATAGATTTGAAGGCCAGGATATTCGTAAAGCACTGTGGTTGAACCGCAGAAAAAAGAACGAGGCACGGTTGATCCCATCATTCGGTTAGCGTGGCCACTGATCTCTGCGCCTTCCTACTTGCCTCCGGCCTCCATCTTGCGCCCGCATTGCACTCTACCCTGCAGGCACCATTGGCTCAGCTCTTCCTTTCTTCATTGAGCGGAATGCGCCGACCTTTGACTTCAGCAATCGGATACGACGACAAACCTCTTTGTGAACTCTCGTTTCTTTGCGGCTCGCCACCAGGCTCAAGAATGGAATAAAAGAGCGCCGTGCGGGGAAACAACCCTCCATCACACCACACCCTCGTCTAACCCTCCACCCATATCCACCCAGAATCTGCGATTCTGACGCTATTTAACACTCTCGCCACCTCACTCTCCATCGATCCACGTCCATGTTCGAAGACATCCCCATGTTCTCCATCCCCACCCCAGACCTGACAGACCCAACGCTGTCCGCGTTCCCCACTGAGCATGACCCGCGTGCCCCGGTGGTGCGCATGCAGTCCCTCGACGCGCTCGCGGTCGCGTCATGCCCGCCCAGCCCCACGAAGCGCCGCGGCTTCCCCATCCCGCAGCTCCGCACGCTCGTAAAGAAGTTCAAGCCCAAGTCAACGAGGCACCGCGCGCACGGGCCCTTCGCCACCGCCCCGCGCCTCTCGTCGCCCCCGCGCCGCGCCACCACGACCGCGCGCGGCAAGCGCCTCACCATACGCGACGGTGCGTTCTTCCTCCCCATCGCGCACGCGGAGAACGGGTTCGACGACGTGGAGAACGGATTTGACGCGGCCCACGAGGACGTCAAAGACGACGCCGCCGTGACAAGCGGCTTCCGCGCCCCGCCCCCAACGCCGTGCGACCCGTTCCGCACGCCGCCGACAACGCCCCTCCGCACGGCGATCTCCGCGATGGGAAACAGCCCCGCGCGGCGCCGCACGCTGAAGCAGAAGAAAATCATGCAGGTGTTCGGGCCCGAGGCGCGCGAGGCGGCGCGGCAGCACGTCGCGGAGGGCGAGCGCGAGGCGATGGCGACGTCCGGGCAGTGGCAGCGGCTGTAAAAACGCACTTAGTTTGGCGGGTGCCGCTGAGAGAGGGACAGGTGTTTATGTATTCCATATCCCATATAAGTATGTTCCGAATTAGTTGTGAGGTTATTCTTGAGTTGTCGATCTGCACGAACGATGGAACATTTGAAGAGGACGAAATGGATTGGGAGCTTTGACTCGCGTGATCACTGGAGAAGGGTATTGGGACCCTCAAGATATCTTGCTAAAACCTAATAAGGGTACCGTCAGACAATCCTAGCGAGGTCCTTCAGGAAACAACTTGCACCGAGCGGGGCGTCGTTACTGATGAGCCGCACCTGATCTAGTGATGAGGTCCAGAAAAGCTGAGAGAATGGCAGACATGCACGAGATTCCTGGAACTCAGGCGGGGGAAGTGTTCATACAAATTTTCAGGGCCCAGGTCACCCAGAACATCCCTCATCTCAATTTCGAGCAGCGGCAAATCGCGCATCGGGCGGCCCGAGAGTCGGACGTTCAGCGCTTCGCACGCCGTGCCATCCAGAAAGCTCTGGTACAGCACGATCTTGCGAATGCGGCTCTCGGCGCCGATGGTTGCGAGCGTGTCGAGGACCCTGGGGTGCTGACCCGGGAAGGGGATACACATTCGCAGGAGGGCGAGCTTGGGAAGCAAGGAGAGGTCCACCAGGGTGTCGTATGTTATCTCCTGGATACTGGATATATCAGTACCGGAATTTGGATAATATAGAAACGCGTACATCAAACTGGAAATCAATGGCCTCAAGTGTCTGAAGAGCGGGAGTGATTTGCTGCCAGTGGAGGATCTGCATGTGCCAGCCGATAGACAACACTCGGAGGGCAGAGAGATCAAAGGGGCACAGTGCGTTCATCAGCCAGTCGCCGACGCATCCGATGGCGATGGCCAGATGACGCTAGCGGATTGGAGCTGCAGCGACTCGAGCGCGATGCGCGGCACGGGCCGATTGTGGGTAAACACGGCTAGATCGTATGCAGAGAGTTCAACATGCTTGATCCCCGCAGCGGCGTGCTCTCAGATACGGACAAACACCGCATGTTCAAGGTGGGACCAAGCGAGCGGGGCGCGCCGCAGAGTGGGCAGGCTGAAGAGCTGCTGGAAACCCATCCCATCCGCTAGTGTGATGGTGCTACATCGGATGTGCACGTCATTGAGGTGTGTGAATGGGAAGCCACAGAGTGCCAGGAATGACTCCCTCCGAAGCGCATCCGGGCTGACGACTATTCGGCGGATGGAACGGATGAGGTGGGGGGACACACGCAAGGCCATCAGGAAAATACCCCCCCCCGTTAATTTGAGATAATTTGGCCAGAATTCTCTCAAAATATGTCGATTATCTCGACTTCGCCAAATGTGATGAAATTATGTTACCCCAAAATTATTTTGTCAAATTTGCGCACATTTGAGTGAAATTATCAGTCGATATGACAGCATATCTGGTGGCTCTATTCCCGTACTTATCGTGCCATCACCAACCATCCTTTATGATGTTACCGGCATTCAACAAATGTTTATCAAATGTTTACCAAATTATCTCAAATTCTCGAAGATGTTGTCAGATTATATCGAGGCAAAATAATTTGAGTAAAACTATCTCAAATTAACCAGGGGAGTTTTTTCTGATGGAATTCCTTAACTCCGAGCAGTCGTTCCGCCCATTTCTCCGCCAACTCTTTGTCAATCTACGACTTCGAGGGCTCGTTCTGCTTCCCTGATTCCCGGCTTGTTTCTGAGCATACAAGTGTGTCCCTACATTTACTCATCCTGTGCTAACCCACGGCAAATGATTACAATCCGACCTCGAGGACCCCAATACGGCGGCCCAGATATCAAACGACCTTTTGACGCTACGGATACAGCACTTGACATGGGTCATCTTGATGCCTTAGACTCTAGTTGCAAAGGTAGTGCGATGTTTCATTTATTTCATGCTTCCCTTGATGTCTCTGGTACCCCAAGTTACCCTTTTACTGCGGCAACAATGTCTAAATATCGGGGTCTCGCCAGAGTGACTGAGGCGTGGAGCAGGTGCTCTAGGAATATTCATTTACTTCTTATGTAGCCTCTGCAACCTACTTTGGCTAATCTCGACCTCTCACTGGCGCACGTGTTTCGTTTTAGTGGCGTGGCCCGTAAGTAACGTAGACCTATGTAATGGAAGGTCGACACAGATTGACACAGGCGAGGAGAGGGTGCATTGTTCTTACTCGGAAGGAAGCGCCCGCAAGTGATGGACAGCTTGTGTTGAGTTGATGAGTAGATCTACCATCAATTTTGCTTCCTTTTGGACGCACTTCCGCCCTATCCCTTTCCCAACATCTGCTTGCGGCGGCGGGCACCGTCCAGGACCTCGAGCAATACGGGCTCACTTACAATCAAGTTCTGATGTTTTTCATCCCTAAATAACCATCCCTGCTCCAGCGCCAAAGCCCGCACTGCTCAGCGCCAAACCCTCTAGTCACCTCGCATTTCTTGGCACAGCGCGTCAGCTTTCGGCTCTGGGCAGAACCGCATCCAGAACCGCATCGAGAACCAGGGCGGTCAAGACTGAGGTCGGTTCTCATACTGTTCTGATGCAAATCAATTTTGAAAACCGGCTCAGAATGGGGATGGACGAGATATGGTCGTTACATCCATGTTAGAGACGGCACATGTACCTGAGAGGCGGCACATTCGGCAGTATGTGCCGCCTTTGAAACAACGGCGGCACATCCGATGTGGCACCTTTGCCGGCGACCCGATATGATTAATTGATCATCAATCAATGCCGGGGGCACGGCACAAACCGGAAACGATTTACGCTCACTTCCGCTCAACTTCCGCTCGCCGAGAACATAGCGGAGGACAAGATGTATTGACTACAAGTACTGAACAAAATCATACACCTCCCACTTGTTGAAATCACACCTATTTGAATGAATTTAATAATTACACACAGAAAGATAGTCAATACTGTAGTGTTTCAACCAAGTATTCATCACCTTTTCCAGTGAACACTTCGCATCACGCGTCACACGCTGTGAAGACTTGGTCGAAGCACTGCAGTAAACAGACCTTGCGGGATCTGGGTTTTTTCTTAGCCTGCGCCGAACTCGAACTAGCAGAGGAAGCGGCTTCTTCTCGCCATTGGCTTTCTGGAGCGCAAGGATCCGGATGCGAGGATATTGGCGGGGCCAAGCACGTGTAATTTTTCGTGGCGTGTTGTGGGCGTGCCAGAAGGGGCAAAATCTGCGGTCGAGAAATCGTCGAAAACTGAGGGCAATTCGGAGAGGGAACTCGGCTGTGGCGGGGGAAGCCGAAGCGAGGAAAAAGGGGATGAGTCAAAGTTGAATGGCTCCGAGTCGGGCGCGAGATACTGAGATGACGGCGCAAAGGGAGGGTCGGCTGGTGTGCTGTAAGAATGGCCTGCATCGAGGCTCGCATTGACGGCGAACTTTAATGCATCTAGCTGGAAGGGGGTGAAGGTGAAACTCAGTGAGTCCGAAATCGCAATTCCGGTGACGCCTGGGAGGTTCTTGGCATAGTCTGGGAAGATTCCCAACTCCGACGGAAGTACGGGCTGCATGAAGGCTTCCGAGTAGAAGGCGGGGGGTATACCGGAATCAATGTTATCTGAAGGTCCCGGTGGGCGGGGGTATGTGTTGATGCTCGGAAGCCATCAGCACCCAGTTTGACGCGCTTTTCGATGCGTTGGGGCGATTTGGAGGGGGGTATAGTGGTGGTAAGAAAAAAGGTCGGGCAGCGGGTTACCCACCACGTGTCATTTCCCGAATAAGCAGCGTTCCAAGGGCGGCACATCAAGTGCCGCCTCTCATTGAAACGCGGCCATTGATCATAGTGTGCCGCTTCCTTTATGTATGTAACATTCATCCTTTTTACATCCCCCTCTGAATCGACCGTCAGAACCGACCCAGAACCGCCCGTTTTCATCTACTCTGACTGTCCCTAATAACCCCTTAATTCCAACACTGCTGGCTAATAATATACTCTGGGACAGACTCAATTGAAGACTGGGGGGGATACTTGTACTTTACTTGCCGCCAGCGCGGCGGCGCGTGGATAGCTCTGAGTTTTCCACCACCGGATTGAGTGATAATTTATACTCTCGTGTGGACGTCTCCACGAACCCCGCACGAGTTGGCGCCGCTCGCGCTTTGACTTGCGCATCCCTTCGGTCAATGCGCAAGCACAACTCGGCGTGTCGACACCCCCGTAGTAACAAAACTATTGCAGGACCTCACCACTCAGCCATACATATATACCTCCGTTCGCCCGAAGTCCAGAATTTCCCTGACGGAATCTTTGCAGGGATAGGTGTAATGCTAATTAATGGGGGTAGATGAATCACTGTATACATAATAGGATCGGAAGATCATCATGTCTTCCGAGGTCTGCTTGACGGCTTGCATTTCATTATCTCAGTCAGGGATCGCATGGGAGGGACCCTTATATAGACCAGTGAGTGACCTACCAATGTCAGTTCCATTCCACCACCTCAATTGCTTCAAGATGCTCTCTCGTCTTTTCCGCTTGATCTTCTTCGTCTCGCTCCTCACCGGGGTCCTCGCCTATCCACCCGGTGCCGTTGCGCGGTAAGCCCCTTCTCCCCGCTTCCTGGGTGATTGCAGTTAAAGCCAGTACAGTGAACCCGTTTCGCAATGCAACACAGGCGATGCCCAGTGCTGCCAGGAGTTCGTGAGCGCCGACAATGTCCGGACTCCCCCCTCCTGATCCCAATCCTCGTGTGCTCACTGGCTCCTCACAGGCCCATGCTTCCGAGGTTCTTCGCGAGCTCGGAATTGCGGTCGTCGGCAAGACTGATGTGTGAGTGATCTGCATACTTCTTACCTTCATCCTGACCTGACAATGGGTGACTCAAAGGGGGCTTACATGGAGTCCGCGCAATCTTCGTCACTTCGTCACTTCACTTATTTTCACGAAACCTCGTCACTTTGATCGCATTTAGGGAAACTTCGTGAGTTCAAGGAAATTTCGATGAAGGTTCGTCACTTTCCCAGGATGAACGTACCGCGTGCCTGTTGGCACATCACAGAATAAGCGGTGTGCCGAGATTGGCCGGTTAGGTTCGGGTTAGCTGGTTAGTGGTTAGAGGTTAGTGGTCCGGGTTAGCCGGTTAGGGTTAGAGGTTAGAGGTTAGTGGTTAGTGGTTAGCGGTTAGCGGTTAGGGTTAGTGGTTAGTGTTAGGGTAAGGTATCTATATGAAAAAACCCGCTCGGCCTTGTGCGAAGGAACAATGATGGCCGATGTTCCGGGTTCTTGAACGTGCCGAGTTAAAATGACGAACTTTCACAGAAAATCATCGGAAGTAACGAAGTTTCCCTAAATCCGATCAAAGTGACGAGGTTTCGTGAAAATCAGCGAAGTGACGAAGTGACGAAGATGGCTACTACCCGCTTACATGCTCACCCATTACGGTCATCGGAGTCTCAGACTGTCATGCATCACCAGTGTGCTGCAAGAACAACACCTTTGTAAGTGCCCTGCGCTTTATCTGGCGTGTTGTCTTCTGACACCAGATATAGAACGGCATCGTAGCCCTGAATTGCAAGCCACTCTTTTTGTAAATTGTCTTACAGGTGGTTTACGCTAGGAGAGTAGTTTGTAGAGTATTGTAAGCAGTTTGTAATATGGATCTGCCTGTAAAGGCATTCTTCTGCTCCAGGCGATGTCTCTCGGCTGCCTCGCTGAGACAGATGGCCATCATGTAGCAGCCTCGCCTCCATTCGGCACTGTGTCTAAGATCTTGCAATGCAGTCTCGAGGATCGTCGCAATGCAGTTCCCCTCCTCAAGATATGTCTATATTATGGAGGCTCATATTAGCTGCTCCTGCACGCATGTGCCGGCGTCACACTTGGTACTTGTTTGTATATATGTAGATTGCCCATTGCAGCGGCAAATTTGCAGCCTTCATTGTCTCTCATTTTCCTTCATACCCTTTCACATCCCTTTACATCTATTCCCCTAATATCCCCATAATTCACATGCCTGCTGCCAAGGATCTCGTTCCTTTGCCCTCAATCCTGCTCAATCCAGTGGGCCACGGATGCAGGAGCACTCATTTGGACACTAATTGAATGCCAGCCATCCTCGCAATCTCTTCCAGAGATGCGGCATTGCTGTAGTGTCCAACACGGAAGAGGGTAGCAGCTAACTGGACGTCGACGGGAGTCTGCGGGACGTCGGAATTATTTTGGAACACTTTGCGGTTTTTGATGAGCTCGAGGATGACCTCAAACACGAACGGGGAAACACGAAGCATGCCAGAAAATCGACCATGATCCTCTGGATTTTCCGCATACAGCCAAGCCAAATGCAAGTTCCCGGCCCTGGGCACGGAGGGCCGTGGGTTGAGATATCGGGTATTTTTTATGCCCTCGAGGACAGCCAGGTCCTGCTTGAGCTGTTGGACCATCGAAACCGCCATCGTCTCCAATCGGGATTGTCCAAACACGACACACACGGCACACGCCAAGTGCGGCACATGCATTCCATGTGCGACACTTTGATGACATCTACGGCACATTGTTACCAAGAGCGGCACAGTGCCGCACATATTCGGATGTTCGGCTCATTGTCACATGACTCTCTGATTTGCGGGCTGAACCGTGAACGACGAGCATCCATCTTGCGGGAAGAGTTTCAGACCGTAAAATTACTTCACACCGAGGATAATGTCCACCGCATATCTCAGTTTTCCTTAGTTAGAGGATCCTATAATACGACAAAATATATAAGGATGGAGCAAGTATGGAGTTCAACAAAATCATTCTACGCTAACGCTTGTCTGTATGCTGCAGCACAATTGGGTGAAGAAGATGGAACAGAGGAGGGAGTGATATCACCTAAACATCAGGGCGCTTCACCTTACGTGCCCTGTGTTCATCTTGCCAAATAGTATCTGATCTTTGGAGGTCTTCGGACATCATGTCGGACTCATGATCGGAGAAGGAGCTATCGAAATCTAAGGCGACGAAAGAATCAGATGCATTCTGCAAGGGTGATTCGGCATACCTGTTGCTATGTAAGATGTTTCACTTTGCATCTCAGACACGGGGAGAGGCGAGGATTCACGGGGATCCGGCAAATTGGTGGCATGAACCAAGGGGGAATCAGGATTCGAAAAATGGATATAGGGTCGAAAAGTTTTTTCAACCCTCGGCCAGACCCCCCTCCCCGCCATATAGGGAAGGAGGTTCCCACCCCCAGCGGCCGCGCTTCCGAGTCACGTGCGGGCTCACAGCCACCACATTGACAGCGTCCAAATCCAAACCAAAGATGTTGCGGCCCATTTCTGTGGACTCAACTGCGACTGAGAAGGCCTTTGAGGTACACATTACATCTATACCACCCCTTATACAAGTAAATTATATTTTTGGAGCTCCAAACATTCAATTTCACCATTGACTGAAGGTCTCTGGAGTGCCGCTTTGACCACATCTCTGACCCACCCACACAGATGTTAAATGGTATATGAATCTGTTTTCACATATATACTGTGAGCATTTTTTAGCCGCTGACCACCCTTAGTGGAAACCGGGAGTCTTTGAGATTTCGCCCCCATCACGTGTCGCTAAAACGGGCAATTCGCGTGTCGTATTTGTTCCTCACCTCGATTTGGCTGAGCTAGCTTGTCAGCTCGTCCACTGTTTGCCGCACAAACAATCCTTCTCTTCCTTTGTCCACCACCACCCCGCCACTCTTCTGATCCTATAGCGCCCTCCCGACCTTGCCGACTGCTTGGTATTCCATTCAACGTCTCCCGCACCTCTGCCACACCTCCACGGCCGTCTCCGTCGCGTGTGCCACTCACTAATGAGTGCCATCACCACATTACGCGGTGGCATAGGTGGCCAGAATATACATCGGGCGCCCTGCCCTTCCATCCGCCTGCCGCTGTCGCATAACATAGCCTCATGCTTCAAGCTGGCGCGCCAACACACGTATTTGACGCGTCAACCCAGTTGCCGGTGGCATTTACACCCTGCGGCCCACCGTGCCCGCTTGCAACGCGTGCCACCTCGACTAGTTTCTTGTAATGACACTGAATTGTCAATACAATACCTGTTGTATCTGCCCTATGTCAAATGAATTATTTGCTAGTTGCAAATAGCCTTGAAATCCAGCCTTGAAATTATATGAAATGGCCCGGCGTGCCCATGTTCGCCTTGAGTTTTACTTGAAAAGAACAATGGCAGTTCGCGCTCTCGCGAGCCGGTTCGTGGACAGATACTGCATTTGGGTGAGGAGCAAACACGACACGCGAATTGCCTGTTTCAGAATCACGTGTTGGGGGCGAAAAGTCGCCAACTGAAACCGGGACACAATGTTTGCGCCAATTGATGGTGTGTAAGCATGATCGGCTGTCCAAACCGGGATACCCACACCATATTTGACTTCTGAGACCCAGAATTCATCCTCCTGGCATCCTGTGGTGCTCCAGGAGGTATATATTGCAGTTTTTCAACTCCCTCATACTACCTGATAAAAGTTTTTGTCAGCCCTCCTCGCCCCCCCCCCCCCCCCCCCCCCCCCCCCCCCCATATCCAAAATTTTAATTCCGAAACCCCCTTGGCATGAACTAGGTATCATCAGCGACTGCTTAGTGGGCCGAAATAGTTTCCCTCCCCAAATCACGAAGCACATTAAGCTCTTCCGAGTCAGATACCACATCCGAGTCAGAATCGGAGAGGATTCCATGCACTTCGTGGTTTCCCTCGGTGACAGTCCGATTTTTAACGTTGAGAGTGTTGGCTGGAGCCTCGTTGGGCACCAGACACGTGGTGGACGCATCAAACTTGAGTTTGACGCGTTTCGGCGGCGATTCGGGGGCGGGGAATGTGGATCTGGATTATTGGCGCTCTACCAAAACTGGTGCACGTGAATTCAGTCGTTGGCGATGAACGGATGTGCGTTGGAGGTGATGCTGGTCGATTTAGCACGTCAAGGAAGCCTGTCCATGGTGGGTAAGCGTGTACGCTGCTTCAAAATGCCGTGATAACACCCATCGGCAAGCTGTTGATCGATCTCTGGTCGGCGGAAGCGTGCTTTGAGGGCATTGGGACGCGTTTTTTGACATGTCGCGCCACGGGCAGTGGGCGGCGGTCGCGAGGTAGGTAGTGGTCGGGGAGAGAGAAACAGGTAAATATTTGGCTCGTTTGCCGCGAGACCCGAAATCAGAAGTTGAAACGACGTCGATCATTGGTACCTTACTTTTTAAGAAATGTGCTGTGCTCAAGTTCAAGTGCAGCACAAGTGTCACATTTGGGCGGGATGTGCTGCAGTTGGCATGTGCCGTGTGTGTTGCATTTGAATCATCCTTGTCTCCATCGTCTCCGTCATCATCCTCATCCGCCGTGTGAGCGCCATCATCTCCCGGAGGAACATATGCTTGATATAGGAGTCTCGGATGCGTGCGTGCAGGGTTTGCTGGGGCTGTTATATCTGTGCACTCCGGCTCCGGTCACACTCCGGATCCGGACCCCCGGACCGATCCGGGACCAACCAGAACACTTTAGAACTTCGGATATTTGTGTCACAACACTTTACTAAGTTTCTCTTCCATTTATCCGTTTATCCGAGGTTCCTTTATTGTCTTTAACATTGCTTTCCTTCTCTGTCCCCATTTGGATAGTGGCTTATTGTTTTATACACTGGTCACATTACTTATCCACATTTAGGACTACAATTACAGACTTTAGTATATATCTGTCTTAGCCACGTCCAGTACTTCATCTGGAAAATTAATGTTGTTCCATGTTTTCCTTCATGGACTGAGTCTCTTCTTTCAATCCTTGTCTTCAACTCGACTCCGAGGTTACCCTTAAGCCTCTGGACGTCCTTTTCGTACTTTGACTTTATTTCCGGTCCACTTCTGGTCTTTCCGGTTCTCACACCACTCCAGTCCACTTCCTCGTTTCTGCAGCTTCTACACCACTCCGGTTTACCTCCGGTCCGGGCCTTCCGGTCCGGCCTTCCGGAGTAGTCCCAATCGGGCTAGGATCCCGTGTTGCGGAGCATTTCCGCTTTGTCTTGATCTTTGTCCCGGCTTGACACCCAGACAGTCGCACACCCTGCTGAGTTGTGGTGCTTGCGAGAATAGCCGACTATTTCACCTCCAGTCCTGCTCTGGCTTCCGGACGTCTTCCGGTTCCGGACTTCCACGGGACTTCTCTTCCCCCTCTCGGCTCAGTATATAACAGGGGCACAGAGCATAGAAAGAAGGAGAGGTCTAGAAGGGAGATCTGATACCAGCTGATTTTGTTCTGCCGGTGTCTCGTGCCATCTACGCGTGTACAGTAAGAAACATGTTCGACACATGCATTATTCCCAAAATGGACAGGGTATCAGCAATGCGACTGGCGGTCACGAAACACAGCCTCCTGGGCCGGCACATGCGTGCAGGAGCAGCTACTCTGAGCCTCCCTATTGTTGCATCCAAGCCCCAGATTTTGCCTCTTGGGTGAGTGGCTGATGCTCCCTCCATCCTCCAGCACCACAGTCCGCTGCTACGGTTGTTAGTTCCGCATACATTGTTCGAGCCAGCAGCCCGGCGTGTCCAGCAACTCTGCTCGATGTTGTGGAACATGTTCCTTTCAGCTCATCGCATGACACCCTAGACCAGCTCCCTGCCACTTTGCTTCAGCTATCAGCTATCTTCAGCATTCCCACTCTCCCCGTGCACCTGCGGCATTTTCGCTAGGCGCCGAGTTCTGCAGCATGTCGAGAAACTCCACATTGTCTCGAGTCACTTCTGCTGTCTTTCACAGGCTTGCGGCGTTCAGCCTCACTCAGCTTCACAAGTGTGCTGCGTCTCCTTCCTAGTACCATCACATGTATCTACCTGCCGTCGTTTGAACACTGCCGCCCTGCGAAGCTAGTTGAGGCTGCGCGAAATGTACGCTCCACATCTTGCGCTGTGGTATTTATACTTTCTGCTAGCGCCGGTGCATACAGCATTCAGGGTGTTGCACATTGTCTCGTCAACCTACAGTGATTGTGGTAAACCCCTATTTTCGCTTACATCATCCATTTACCATGTAAATACATGCATATACGACCACGAATGGACCCTTTGTCTTCCTCTCCCCTCCCAGTGGCCAGTGCAGGGCTCATGCCCAGAGGGAGCTCGGTGCTCCCTCGCCCTCAGTCATCTGAAAATTACCAGTGGGCTCTTTAGCGGCTAGCCACCAGAACCTCCGAATCACGCCACTCGACCTCACAATCATTTTCCCTCGCTCTCGCACTCTACCGACACTCTTCCAAGGACCGTCTTTTTTATTCTACCTTTCGACGTGTTTTCCCTCTCAAAAATCACTTTCCCAATATCGGACCACCACCCTATCCAAGAACCAACAAGCGAGATCATCTCCTCTTCTTCACCGGTTCATCTTCGCTGCAATACGGCTCGCATTTCAATCCCGGTGGGCGTCGCGGAACATGTCCATGGGATATCCTCCTTAGCACCACAACCCACGGAGCGCACCTAATTCTTTGGCATTGTTGTACCTCATCCTGGCGTGTTTTGTGGCTATTGAAAGACAATATGTTTTGCCCTGGGTTTAGATTGTTTACAACTGCCTTGCCTCCACCTGACGATCGTCCGAAATTGGCAGCTCTAGACGCTGTGCACAGGGGATTTCGGTCTCCACACAGGAGGACATGATAGAAGCACTTGCTGGAAGTTGACGTTGATTCCTGCCGCGCTGATGTGCCAGTCGGAATCTGCGTCCCTCACAGCAATTCGGATCACAGCGGTTACTTATAGACCCGCGCTTCTCTCTTCACCCTCTACCACAACCAGCAAATCGATTTCGGAGGCATAACCAGCAGCGACGAGACTCGCGCCAAGCACATACAGAGGCATCAACGAATACCTCCATTTGTGCCTCCCTTTGCACCGCCATTTCCACGACGATGTGACTTTGGATCCGTGCCCCATTCTCTGTGGTGCTTCCATCGCGGCCTTTCTTTCATTCCTCGCCCTTCTCATTTCTTCCCCACTTTCTTTCGCCTGACTCCTTTCGACTCAGCACAGGTGCTATAAAATTTGAATCCGCCGAAGCGCGAGGTGCTCGCGCAGAGACTCAGCACTAGACCTCCAATTTCCTTTTTCAGACAGCTCTAATTTCCACTGCAGGCCCGGAGAGATGGGCACCGTTCGAACACCCTTAGAAAGCCCCATCCGTTGCAACAAGCCCCGGAACAATATCTCACGAATTGAATGAGTTTGAAGGCATTCTTTCTCGGCTTCAAGGACTGTCAGCCACGCACATAAATGTTTGTCCTTGTTTCCTGCATATGCTAGCCCTATGTCTGGTCACGTGTGTTAGAGAAGATTTGCTCGCTGTGCTCGCAAAAACGCGCGTTGTCAAGCTACAGCTAGCTACAGCCATGCCGGAATCAGGCTCGGGATCCACCCCCAGTGGATCCACCATTCCAATGACCCCCACAATCACATAAACATCATTAATGCCCAAAATCTCGTCCCCCCTCAATGATCCCAGTGAGAAGTCCCATAAAACGAAATGAACCAGATTGAACTGGAGCGAAGTAATATGAGAAAAATGAATGAAAACTGAAGTCGACTGAATCGGCTTCGGATCAAGCCTCAAATTAGTTGTCTCCGCAACTTGCGAGCTCGCGGCTTCTTTTCCTTGACAGCGGCGCCTCTTTTTTTTCACTGGCTTTTGCTTGGCTTTGGTGGTCGACCCCCGGATCCCAGGACCCAATCCAGCTCACTTGGCAAGGATACCTACGACTACGACAGGCTCACTTGCTCTTGCATCTTGGACCTGAGATTATTTGGCTTGGTTCCGATGCATATTACACACAATGGACCATAAGAACCATCGGCAACCTCAGGGAGAAAATCAAACAACCATCTAACCTGTACGCAAACCGTGTCCTGTGCTGTCAAATGAATGTGTTGAAGGCGATGGCACTATATATCAAATGAGACCCCCTCACTGCGCCGGCTGGTTCCATCAACCTCGGCGACAATTATATTTTACTCCGTGCAAGAGACATGTTCATCCATACCACAACAGGTCTCAGATCAGGCAGATCAGCACACAGATCAACACACGTGATGTACCCACCCACAACAAACAATAATAAGCACCACGTCAGCGCGTCTCATCCATTCCGTCACGTACATCTCACGTTGTGATGAGGACCGCGGTGCTACGGTGTGAAAAGATGATGGTATTCACGGTGTAGCTGTGTTCGTCCTCTAGGGGTTATATCAGATGGTTCCTAGTTTAGAGAGGGTGGCAGTGGAGGAACAGGTATGTTGGTCCGGATGGTGTGCTCGGTTGGAACTGTGTGGTTAACAAAGTGGACGGTTTAGAATATCGAAATACTTGTTCAGATAGGTCAGTGGTGAATGGTCTGAAACTCCTAAAGTCTCCTCTTCGATTCTGTTTAATGCCTTTCCCCTAGGTGCTGGGCGCGAGACTGAATGTGTGAATCCTCCAAGTCGGGGATTCCGTGGTGGCTTTAACATCGACAAGAGTTGGTCGTACAGCGATGGTGTTTGCTTGGTACGTCCTTGCGGTCATAGATGATTTGCTATGTAGACCTTTACAAGGTTCCCACTACTGCACGACAATGTGTCTGCGGAGGAAGGTGTGCACAGGTAAGGCTTTCAACGATGATGAAGCGCGAGCTCTTTGAAGAGGAGCTGCAAGTGTGGGAGGAGAGTAGAGTGCCCTAGAGCAAGCGTGAACTGGTGTGTGTGTGTGTGTGTGTGTGTGATCAACACTTGTATGGGGGACAAGGTACACTGGGTGAAGAGTGGGGGAAAACTCTTGCCCAAGAATTGACTGACTACTGGCTAAAATGGGTGGTCCTTTTATACCTTTTCTGACTCTCCACAGCCTTCGGCCCCCGTCGCACCATAGACCTTCCCTAGAGAACGAATAGCACTGAGGGAGACGAAATGAGTAATCATGCAGTGGAGTATAAAAGGAGAGAGCGTGCGACACAAGATCTTCGGCCACTCCCTCGCTATTCAGCGATCCCTATAAGTTCGACCCTAGCTTTTCCTAGACCAGTAAACCCCAGTGTGGGGGCGGTACCTTCCGCTACCCCCATGTTTCCTACCCAATACCTTTCTTGCCGTCAATTTCACCACCCACACGAAACCCTTTTCACCAGGATCCCGACCAACGTTGTCGACGCCGTTGACGACGCGGTTTTTCGTTATTGGCAGAAGCGCGAGGCGGGAGAAAATGAAGAGTGTAATCCTACCTTTTCCGCCGCACCCCACTTCAAATACTACGGCAAGGTCGTACTGCCGGATGGGCAGGAGGTGCATTATAGTTTAGCCGAGAACGACTTTCAAATTCAAAAGAATGAACGCACCGGTCGTCCCTTTTCGCTCATGGGTCACACCCTACGCGCCATGGTCGTCTTGCCGAAGGATCCGCACGCGCTCTGGAAATACGAGGTACCTTACCCTCCGCACGAGGTACTACGTCGCGAGATGCTCGCTATCTCCCCCAACGACCCACCAGGGGAGGACGAGACGGGGTTCCCAATGAACGCGACCACTACGGCCCCTCCAATGATGAGTTTTCGGGAGAGACTGAGAGAGAGATTGGTGCGCGACATCGGAATATTGATGTGGCCCCGTATTAACACGTTTCAGCTTCAGAATGGATTAATCCGCCCCGGAGACCTACAGCTCACCAGCTCCGAAGAATCCTTACCCTCCAGCGACCCCGCTAGCGACCCCTCCAGCCACGAGACCGCAGGGACATCGTCGTCCGGCCCATCGAGCACCATCAACACGGCGCTTGTGGAAGTCTTGCTGGAGGACATCGCCAAGCGTGCCGAGACTTCTCTCAAGCTGAAGAGTATTTTCGATGATGGGACTTTCCTCCCTGCCGATGGGGATGAGTCCGACGCTGTCCCCGAGTTGGTGCCCGCAGAATTCAGCGACCAAGGTTCCGACAAGAGCTATGGGTCGTTTCAAGTCGGTCTTTGCCCGGTGTGCTTCGAACCCAGCCACGAGCCCACGAGTTGCATGTCCGTGACGCCAGCATTAATTGTACCAGAGGTATCCCGGGCGCCTCGGGAGCTTCCGCCACTGGGTATGTTACTTCAAGATGACGTCCTTTCGTTCTCCGTGCTAACGAATTGCGCTCCAGATGATGAGCGAGTTCAGCTGTTGACGCGCGTCATGGAGATGGCCCAAATACCGTCCGCGCGGGCGTTGCTCACTATGAGTAACCCCCAGGCGACCACGTACCTGCGTTTGATGAAGAGTGCCACAAATGTTCGCCAAGAGATCTTAGAGTTCGCAGCAGGGTTGGATGAAAGCCAGGCTGAGCACGATAAGTTTGTAGAAGAAATGGCGCGGGATCTTGAAATGGCCATGAACGAAGCGGCAGAATCACTCATTCGGTGTGATGACCCGAACACCGCCACCAGGAACTCGGCCTCGGGCACCGACGCACCCATTGCTTCTTCTACTTCGGCGATCTCACGACCCGCTTCTTCCAGTATTTCTACCGAGTCTAGCGCTCCTACGACCACTGACTCCGCGAGCGCTGATGATCACCCCGTTCAGCCGACGGCGCACTATGAGGCCCTTCCCCACAACGGCTTGTATGTAACTTGGAACGGCATTCCAGAAGCTTACCGAAATACCGATGACCTTTCGGGGCGATTACAACTCAAACCTGAAACCCCCGGCGACGCGCCGGAACCTGCCGAAGAACGTACCTCACAAACGAGCCAGGTCCCGGTAGCGCCTTTCACGAACCGATCAAGCCCCGCGGTAACGGAATGGTCAGTCGACAGTTACCCAGTTAGCCCGCGAGAAATCCTTAACGAAGCTGTTCTCAGGGTTATTACGCAAAATCCTGAGCAGGAAGTCTCGCCCGAGCAAGTCACCGGATTTACTCCGGAGCTAGACACCGCCCCCGCCAACTCAGCCGACGCGTCGAAACCATCGGATCACCCTGACGCCGCCACAATGACAGCGGGCGCGTCCGCTTTTGAGTTCTTTCGTCAGAACGCCCCGGATGAGCAAAAAGAAGTACTGCAGCGCTGGCTCCAGGCAGGACGAGCCCATCTGGAGGAGCATTTCCTTAACGAGGACTTCGTAGGAGGGGCACCTATACGTCATGCCCTTGAAGCCACTTACGGCCCTGTTCGGGATTTCATTGAGACGCCAACTCGGGATGATCCTCGCCTCGGAAGGCTCCATCTTTTGTCTGAGTTGTCGATGGATCTTCAAAAGCTTCCCAGCATCGCGTCCGACTCTTCTCAACATCCAATTTCGCTTGACTCTGGTCCTTCCACGGGTTCTTCGTCCTCGGACAGCGCGACTTCTGAGGAAAATCCTTCTAGCACGGATGAGAGTGAAGCGAGCGAGGAAGGAAATGGAAGGGGCAAGCGCAAGACCCCCGATGGGGAAAGGCTGGGAGAGTTTCAAGAAGGGCAACGCAAACGCTTTCGTAAGTTCGACGGAAACTTTCTCCACCGTGTTACGGTTGACCGTGCGGCTTTTCAAGTGATTCATTGCGCCTCACCCGAGACTATCCGCATTTTTGCTGGCATGCGCATGGCATTTCTGGAAGGAGGACGCCGCATCGAGGCAATGGTCTGGCACCGGTATGGTGTTGATGAGGTGCGCCCATATTACGACCGGATTAGGTACCGGCTTTCTAAACGAAGGCGTTCTGTCGGAAAACAGCACGATTTTCCCAGCAGTTACATCCAGCACCCCTTGCTCTTTGACGTGGAGGCTGCCAAGATGTACGCCATCTATCGGGTCCTCCTTCGGCACCAGCGCTTCGAAACGGCAGCCCTGCTGCACGACGTGCTCAATTTACGCCTCAAGAAAGATTACGCCCTCGGCCATATCCTTAATGCAAGTCATCTGGAATCGCAGTACCCCGCCGGCTACCACCGTTATTGGGAGATGCTTCCGCCGCCGGCACACGCTCTTTACCACCCGAGCTCTTCAGACGAGACCTCCGACGATGAATCTTACGAGAGTGATTCCGATTGGGACCGGCCAGGCCTTCAGTACCCGGATAGTACCGAAGCGTCGGACCGCGTCGCTTCAGCCACTGCCTCTGCGCCATCAGCCGAACAAGACACCGGCGCTTCGGCCGAGCTCGCCGAAGACTCTGTCAGTCTTCACGGCCATGACAGTAATAATGTTCCCGTCGATTTTCTTTATGTACGGCGCGTGGATGATTGGGGATCGAATCCTCCCATCCCTAACCTCTGATGGTGAGAAGCGCTCTTTTCCGTCCGCCGCGGGAAGTCTAATCTATTCCAGAACACGACGATTATCAAGCCACTTCGCTAGGGGTTTCGCGGGATCGAAGCCTCTGCCCAATTCCACCTTTTCTCTAGTTCCAAACTCAACTTCCGATGCAGACACCGAATCACTTACCCTGGAGGTTGTACCAACACGAAGCCCAGAAGAATGGAGGCAAAGCTCGGCCTTGCCGATGTACTTGTATCGAACAAGTTTTGTAAGTCTGACGAATGATCCACGAAGAATGCTGAACTGGTTGAACGACGCCCGCCTGGATCGCGGCTTTCTCTGTGATGTACTACTACTGTCTCGAATCATCGCTGTAATACTTTTGCAAATATTATTAGCGATCTTGGGGAATGTGAAGAAACAATTAAGGGAGGCGCGGCTCCAGGAATGCGAGGAATCGAAGTGCTATTCATTTTCGCTCGAGCAGGCCGAAGAAAATCGGCGGATTATAAATGATGACGAAAGAACGGGGATTTCTCAGCCCTGCAAGCGGGATCGCGAGGAGTTGGAGGAGGATGATGAGTTTATATTTTTCCGGTGGACATGTATGACGAAGAAGGACGGGAGTTTCAAGCATTTACCATGTATAAACGGGTGGATAAAAAGATTCGTCCTGTGTCAACTACCTTCTCACCCGAATACGAGGTCAAGCGGCACATTCCGGAAGATCCAATGAAAACATTACCGGAACTAACCCCTAATCCGCCGCCGTTTGAACCATCAGCTCGGCTGACAAAAGAACGGCTGGAAACGCTGGAACTAAATAGAGATAGGTTTCTGAGTAAAGAAGAGGAGCGAATCTTCGAAAGGGTAATGGAGCTGAATCAAGAAGCGCTGGCTTTCGAGGACGTTGAGCGGGGAACATTTAAGGATGAGTATTTTTCGCCATATAAAATCGCAACGATACCCCACGTACCTTGGGAATACAAGAATATCCCGATTCCCCCAGGAATACTTCAGAAGGTTATTGACGTACTAAAATTAAAAATGCAGGCAGGAGTCTACGAAATGTGCCAGTCGTCATACCGATCCCGCTGGTTCTGTGTGTTGAAAAAGAATGGGAAACTGCGGATTGTCCACGACTTGCAGCCACTCAATAAAGTGTCAGTTCGTGATGCCGGAATGTTGCCCATCGTAGACGATTTTGTGGAGGGCTTCGCGGGGCGGCAGTGTTACACTGTGTTCGACTTGTATTGGGGATTCGACGCCCGGAAGATGGAGCCGGAAAGTCGGGACATGACGGCTTTTATGACGCCCTTAGGCCTGTTGTGCCTTACCGCTATGCCAACGGGATACACCAACTCTCCAGCGGAATTTCAAAAGTGCATGGTCTTTATACATCATGACGAGATCCCTCACATAGCTAATATTTTCATTGACGACTTGCCCATCAAAGGACCGAAATCGGCTTATTTGGATAAAGAGGGGAATCCCGAAACCCTGACCGACTGTCCTGGCGTGCGACGTTTTATCTGGGAGCATGCCATGGACGTGCATCGAATAATGCACAAAGTAAAAAGCGCTGGGGCTACATTTTCCGCTACCAAAGTACAATGTTGTCGGCAACAAGCATTAGTAGTGGGACAGCTATGCACTCCAGAAGGGCGAACTCCAGATGACAAGAAAGTGTCTGCTATATTAGACTGGCCTGATCTTACTACGCCTCAGGAAGTTCGGCGGTTCCTAGGACTGTGCGGAACTGTGCGTATTTGGATATTAAATTATTCCCTTGTGATCCGGCCGCTCACCGAATTATACCGACACCAAATAGAATTCCATTGGGATGAGAGACGGGAGTGGGCATTTGCTCGAATAAAACAGCTTGTAGCAAGTGCCCCGGCCCTGCGTCCAATTGACTATGATTCGGAGAACCCCGTGATCTTATCTGTCGACTCCTGTCGCGAAGCAACAGGCATGATCCTTTTGCAGCTAGACGATAAAGGGAGGCGTAGACCTGCCCGATACGGCTCGATCCCAATGAGTGAAAGGGAGTCCCGGTACTCACAACCAAAATTGGAACTATTCTATCGGGCATTACGACATTGGCGCTTGTATATAATTGGGGTAAAGACCTTGAAGGTCGAAGTAGACGCCAAGTTTATTCAAGGATTGTTAAATAACCCGGACCTGCAGCCAGATGCCGCTGTAAACAGGTGGATTCAAGGAATTTTAATGTTTCATTTTGCATTAATTCACGTTCCGGCTACAAAATTCCAAGGACCAGATGCTTTGTCAAGAAGAGGTGTGGCAGATGGGGAGGAAATTGCGAGTGATGACGACAACTGGCTGGATGAGATTGCCTTACTAGCAACAAGAGAGCAAGAGGGGGAAGAATTGCTGTACCCCGTAGAAACATTACCCTCGTTCAACCTGACCCGAAGCGGGCAGGAGCAGTTGTTAAGGGATATTTTCCGATTTCTGGAGAAGCTAGAAGTGCCTCGCTTTGATTCGTCTCAGAAACATCGACGATTTATAACCCAGGCTACCAGATACATGGTTCATGAGGGTCAATTTTTACGGCGAAATGGGAAGGGACCACCGTTGGTAGTTGTAATGGATCCAGAGCGGCGATTAAAGATACTTACGCAAGCTCATGACGATTTGGGGTATCGGGGGGTTAGAACGGTCTGGGAAAACTTGAAGAAAAGATTTTTCTGGCCCAAATTGCATAATGACATTCAGCACCACATTGCGTCCTGCCATCGGTGCCAGATACGCAGCACGCGCAAACTTGAGATTCCTCTCACCGTGTCTACGCCAGTGGCATTGTTTCAAAAGGTATATATAGATATCATGATGATGCCGGAATCCCAGGGATACAGGATGATTGTAGCCGCCCGCGATGACCTGTCAGGGACATGCGAAGCCAAGGCCTTGAAGACCAAGACTGTGGATGATCTAGCATCCTTTTTCTGGGAAAATATATATTGCAGGTATGGATGTCCACGCAAAGTGATTACAGATAATGGTCCAGAAGTAAAGGCGGGATTTCGCCGATTAATGAAAAATTTAGGAGTGCCGCACATGCGAATTTCGCCGTACAACAAGCATGCCAATGGAGTGGTCGAACAAGGACACTATACAATGCGGGAGGCGATTGTGAAGTCATGCGGAGGCAAGATAGAGTTATGGCCAAACAAACTACCTGTCACGTTGTTAGCCGATCGCGTGACCGTGAGTCGGATCACGGGGTTCTCTCCCTTCCAACTATTGCACGCTGCAGATCCCGTGCTACCCTTCGATCTCGCTGAAGCTACATTTATGGTGAGTGGTTTCCGATCGGGAATGACCACGGAAGAACTGCTAACCCTCCGCATACGGCAATTGTCCAAGCATGATCGGGATGTTAAACGCGCCTCGGATACTCTACGCAAGGCGAGGTTCCGCTCGAAAGAACAATTCGAGCGAAAATTCATTAAGAAATTACAGAAGGACGAATACGAGACAGGAGAATTGGTTTTGGTGCGGAATGTGGGTATTGAAATGGAAGTAAGTTCAAGGAGAAAGACTGATGACCGATATTTTGGGCCTTACGAAGTACAACGGAAGAACAAGGGTGGGGCTTATATTCTGAAGGAACTGGACAGTACAGTGTTCCGACACAACCCTACAGCAGCCTTTCGTTTGCTTCCCTATATAAGTCGCAATCATTGGTTCATGCGCACCGGCTGGATGGATGCTGAAGACGAGGAAAGTGACTCGGACTCTATAGAGGGCGAAGAACTTTTCGAGTCATCCGAAGAAGACTGAAACAGGAAGTGACTCCGCCCCTTCTTCTCCATTTCCATGATGATGTCCATAATTGCTAGATGACGGCAGCAGGTGATTATATCAAAAAGCTTATGGTCGTTGCCGTCGCCTCCACCCCGATCAGATTACGTCTTCCACGTGCACGAGGCATACCCGACACATACTTATTACCCAAAAGATCGAGTCGCCGAAAGCTGCAAAAACCCTGTTACCTTTCCTCATGGAACCCCTGCCCATTGCTTTCAAACCTAGTATTCGCAAGTTGCCTGGTAAGTTGTTGGAAGGTGCGGCAAAGAACTTGTCGAGTAAAACGGAGTGTTAATCCAGTCTCCCCGTGAGAACTCAGTCATTCGCACCCGCATAGAGGCAACATCGCACCCTGACCCACCTGAGCGACCACCCTACCAAGCTCAATTTCAGGGGCCGACTCGAATTTCTATCGGCACTCATCTTGTGGCAGAGGGGGCCTTACGAGGCATACTGATCCCTACCAATCTACGCTCAGACGACGGAGTATCGGAAACAGTTGTTATGGAGTGCCGATGCCTCAGCATGAAGATCACAGTGGACATTCTCTTTCAACACTGCGATGTACGCTGGGACATCCCTAAACTCCAAATGCCAGCCTCCATAGTACTTGCCACAGAGGATGCCCCTGGCACACCCCAAGAAATTGCACCTGAAGCTGGAAGCAGTGGCTGCGGAAATTTACAGGCCGCCCAGCACTTCAGAAAATGGGAACAGGGTGAGCGAACGATCACCGAGATCAGGGGCAGAGTCGCGAGGAGGAAGCAAAGGGAGGAGGCAGAGCATTATATGACTCAATGGCATACGTAGTGCCGATCATCATTTTTCTTAAAACACGCAACACAGGGTGCGAGCTTCTCTAATTACCAAAAGAAGGATAAACTGACAAAGAAGCGCTAACATGATGCAAAGAGAGCCTCTCGGAAAGCTCCGCAGAATGGAACTCAGGGACCTAATTCAAAAGAGAGCGGAGATTTAATTAAGACACGGGAAGATATAAAAGCAGAAGAGGGCACAAAGGGAAAAGTTGTCGCCCCCACAGTAGTATCTGGTTTTCCTGCCCACCATGTCTCGATCTTTCGCTCCAAATCTGCAGCCCTCGCAAGAGCCACCAGATGGCCGCAGCATACTTACGGCAGCAAATGACGACCCAAATGAGGTAGGCGGCTGACTAAGCATAAAAACTTCATTCACGACCAGTAACGACAGGAAAATTTTTCATCTACCAATCATCACCGTCTGCGCCGCACTCCACGAATTCATCGGCAGGGGACTATGGCCTTCACCGAACCCCCGTACTTCGACGAGCTTGTCCCGGTATCCACAGTGGAGGCACCCATTGCAGCACCCACTCGCCCGTCGTCCGAATTCTTCCCTCGAGAATGCCACAGCCGGGTCCTCCTCGCTACCGCCGAAACCATGGCCCCGGAATCTTCTGGTGTACTCCATGAGCACGTCACGCTTGCGGAAGTCCTAGCCAACACCATTCCATACAGCTTTCTGCGCGCTTTTCTCCCAGATCCTGACGACTCCGTTGTCATCTTGAATAACATCAACGACAGGATTCGGTACAGTCGGAAGCAGGAGGAACTTGCCCATCTGCGTAAGAGGGCCCTGTCTTCGACAGCTGCTCTCAGTTCCACCCACGTTGGGCGAGAAGTCGCTCGCATCCGCACGGTCGTGCTTCCCGGAGGACAGTTGGGGTTCAAGATGACCAGCGAGCCGTACGAGAAGTTGCGGACAGGTATGGTGGTGGAATGTGTGGGAGGGATGGTGGATGAATGGAAGATCATGGATTGGCGCTATCGCCACGATCGTTGGGAAGTGATGCTCTGGGTCAACCAATCGCGACGCCTGTGGACCTTGGTCCACGTTCTGCCCAAGCACGTGGCCAAACCGAGTCTTATCACTCGTGTTAGGACTCTTGCTCGCAGCGTATCACAGGTCTTCACCGAACAGAAGCAGCCGCCCCTTCCGCAATTTATTGATGTTGATAATGCGTAGTCAATGTAACGCGAACTCATTCCTCACACATGTGGTCCTAAAATGCAATTCTCCTTGTGCCGTCTGGTGTTTCCTTGACAAGGGACTGGGGACAGTCCAAATTATTCCCGTCCGCCGCGGATGTGCCACCATTAAAAAGTTTGGCATAAACACCAGGCGGCGGAGAATTTCGGGACGCTCGGAAATAGTCGGGAACTCGGTGATCACCGGGAATGGGAAGAATCGGCCCGGAGAGATGCGATCAAAATTAGACAAGCATCGGTCAGCGATGGGAAATCAACTGCGGACCGCGGGCACAGCAGCTGCGGACTGCAAAGGCTGTGCTCCAAAAGGTATATAAGGAGCCGTGGGAAGGAATTTTGAAAGTAAGAACCCATATTTGTAAACTACGAATCTACAAATATACTTTTTCTGTGATTCCTCCTGCACGTGCTTGAACTTTTAAGTTTAATCAAGCACCTGTACTCTACTCACTGATTGACTGCAGCCCGATCAGCTGCGCCCGCGACACGCTACCACCGACGTGTGTAATCTGAAGTAAGGTACTTTTGATTGCCGCAGGGTCCTGTGTCGATACACCGAAGCAGAACCACCGACCGAGTAATTTACCGCTTTAAGTCTTGGAAAGGGAATTCCTTACGTGAGGTGCGAACACTTGAAGATCCTCTGAATAAAGTTATTTCCGAGGCCTTCAAGGGAAACAATTTTTCCACTCAACAGCGCCAATCCCCAAGGATTCGGCTTATAGAATCGCTGCATCAGCAAATCCGGCGGGATTTGGTGTCAAAACCTCGTTGTTACAGTCGATTCTGGCAGGATTCGCTGACAGACCAGCAGGATTTGGGATGTGGACTCATTGGGTCGTGTTTCAGGCCTCGAACACGTCCCAACATGGATGGATCCTCTATCCGGCGGGAGCTCGGTGGTTGTCACTTTGTGGGCGGAGTGCGAGGATACAGGTCTCTCGGAGGGCATATCCTGGGGGATTCCCATGGGTAGAGCCTATATCTTGTAAAGTCCGAACTGTGGGTGGTATTCAAGATGTCTGGAGGGTTCGTGGTGCGCGAGCTACGGCGTAATCCCGTGGGATCTTGGTTGTATCGCACTGTGGTGACGGATGTGTGTGAAATCCCACGGGATTGAGTTTATGAGGATGCTTGTAATGTTGGAGTTATGTGAGATCCCGAGGGAAGAGGTTGTTGGGGGTGCGGTTGGTGTTGTACGTGGATTCCCACAGGAAGGGGCGCAGTGAGCGAGATTCCCGGTGGAATGTCCAAATGCGGATTTTTGTAGTCCAAATCGGGTGATTGTGTCATGTCAAGTCCGTCGCAGCCGCGTTGGTGTGCGAGGGCATACACAGAGTGTATGGAACCCTCACAACGTACGGACATGTCGTTGCATCTCTGCAGTTGGGAGTAGTCTCTACTGCTACTCCCGAGTTTCTTCTGACGGTCTCAAAACCTTTCTTAAATTGCTCGAACTCAGATCACAGTTACTTGATACCCCGTCGACTCCCGCCATACCTTTGACACCAAGTCGGAATCGTTTCAAGGGCCGCTTCTTGGAGACAAAACACACCGAGCCGTCAGGCGAAGGAGAACATAAACAAAACTCCAACTCGTCGTATGTCGAGGCTTGATTTATGCCCTTCTAAGCAGCCAAATTGAGTTGTATTATGCTCAGCAGGACAAATCTATTTAATTGAAATCAGTTGTATATTTTCTACGCTGTATCCTTGACCACAGTTGAATATAGACGTGTTGTTGTTCTGAAGGTAACCGAATTGGGAAATCCCGTGACCTGTCGATCAACTTGCCACGCGAGATCAGTTGTGTGCTGATCCACCCGATCTGAGACCTCTTGCCATACCACTTTAATATAGTGGTTATGCTGCCAGTGTTCCAACCCTCATACCTTCTGAGTTCGAGCTCCGCGCAGCCTGTTTTATTTCGCCTGTAAACCATTTTTTTTTAGCCTACTCCTCGCAATATTGTAGGTGTTACATAAACACTGCTTTTGCGGCGTTAGTCCAGCGCCCACCACAATTTAGTGCCCACATTTTGGCCTCACAGAATTTTCTGGGAGCCCCGGGCCATGTCTCTGCGCCGCTACGCCAGCGGCCCAAAAAGGAGATTATTTTCACTGGCTTGCATATTGAGCAGAATTTTCGCGACTAGGAAGAGGTATGGCTTCAGGGTGTGCCTGGTATCAAATCGGTCAGATTAATCACTATGTTCAGACCCCACCTATACTCAGCCATTTGTAGTTTATTGTAGGTAAGTTCAGCTCGGCGTAGGCCACTACAAAGGGTTTGCCTAGGTGACTATACTCAGGATGTTTGTAGGTGATTATAGCCTTTTTATAGCTGGGATCAGGTCGCCTAAGCTGATGCTGTGTAGGACAGCGTAGATCAGTGTAGCCGCATCAGGAAAAACCCAAATTGCTATGGGTTCTATGGGTTGACATATAGATACACATAGACACACATAGACGCTATAGCGCCGTACTATATCCTCTAAATCGTCTATATGAGTCTATGCACATCTATATAACACCTCATAGCCAGTTGACTTTTTCCTGATGCGGAATCTTGGTTGAATGTATACAAAGATGTTGCGAGACCTATTTCTTCACAGTGTAGACTATATTGGGTCTGCGTAGGCGACTACGAGTACCTATACTCACCTACATCAACCTAGAAACACCTGCCCAGACCTACCCAGACCTACCCAGACCTACCCCTAGCTACAAATACTATTTCTAGGTCACCTAGCCACAACGATCTGTGTAGGTCTGCATGGTCACCTAGACTCAGTCTAAGTATAGGTGGGGTCTGAACGCAGTGATTGGACGCGTAAATCGAATCTGCCCGACGCGCTTCAGGCGTGAATCTAATATCTCACAGTGTGAGGCCCACCGAGCGCTAAGTCTATGATGGCCTCGTGGAATTTGTGTTGAGTTGGTTACAGCTGATCTCGAATCTAATGAGACAGCCAGAATTTATTTTTTCGCGTTCCCAAAAAGGAAGGTTTGACTCAACCATTCCTAATCCATTCGATAATCACATGAGAGTGAGTGCCTTACCTTAAAATAGGCTGCCATGTGGTCAAAAGGACATAGGGAAGCGAGAATATGTGCCAATGGCAGAAACAATCTGTGCGATCAATGCAGCACGTGACTGTCGGGTGTCTCCGGAAATCATTGTTTCCGCTTGGTTTCGGCCAATTTCGCAGGGTGGACTGGCTCAGGGAGATCACAAATGATTTCAGTACCCTCAAACTTTGTCCCAGGTATTTGTGGAGGGAGGTACACTAGAGTTTCGCTGGAATTTCCTTTTTGGGAACGAGCAAAAAAAAAAACTGATCGATCTCATTAGTTTCGAGATCAGCTGTAATGCACGCGCAGAACATCTCCCCGGTGCACCAACCGGCGCCCACTAAAATTCAGGGCAAAAACAGCATGTACTGAGGTCTACTATTTGGTCTTTGATGGATCTGATGCGGCGATCAATTCGGCAGACCACTGATCAACAGAAAGTAGCCCCCCCCACGGACCTGCCTCTTTGGGAAGCTGCGGCCATCACGGCTATCAATTCTCCCCTTTCCAAATCGAGAACTCCTGAGGCTTTGATGGCCCATTGTCCGCCAGGGCGGGCCACCTGGGACGCGTTTTCGACGCGCCATCCGTGTTTTTCCTCTCCACGACCATCCCCCCGTGAAATCTCTCTCATCTGCGCGATATTCACCATGGAACCACGAAATTTCGAGTTTGTTGCTGTCGAGCCACCCTCCCAGCAGACCCAACCGCTTCCCTCCACACAACCTTATAGAAAAATGCGCTGGGCTGAATATACCCCCGAGACTGCGTCCAGAACCACCAAGCCCGCTATGAATCCTCGCAACGTTGCTTCCGATATACCGTAGGATAAATTGAAGATCTCGGCAGAGCAGCGCGCATCCCTGGAGGAGATGCATCGCCTAGATGCTACTGCCACTCCGGATCGACTCCCTGTCGATTATCCGCAACACCCCTGTCCCTTTCACTCCCTTAGCTGTTGGTATGCCAGGAAGATTTAATCAAAGTGGGAAGCGGAAGTATGAGACGAGGCACTTGCTGGGAGCATCCCCCGAGAGGGCGTCGAAACGGCATCAGTCGTTCGCACCGCACTAGATATTCTTTGTTTGTTCATATCATTAGTTTTACAATTTCTCCATCCTACCCTCTCTCCCTCGTCCGAGTGGAAATTTTAGGCTATGGCAGGCCCTCACCACGGGCCTGGTGGCACGCCCCTGAGACGGATTGGGACACATCACGCCCGGTTGATTACCCGGTTGACCCGCATGATAGCCGGCCCTTCCCAAAGAGGCAGGTCCGTGGGTGGGCCGTGTTTCCCTGATCAACTCGCTCTGCATCCCCCTGCCGCAGATATGACACGATGCAAGCTACTTGTGCTGACTCTAGAACTAGGTCGAGGTCCCTCCATGCAACCCTCCTCGGCGATCCCCGCGTCGCGGCGTCCACAGTGGGCCTCCCCGCCAACGCCGAGTGCGTTTTGGAGGAAGGCGAGGGCACGGGCAGGCTCCGCGTGCTAAGATGACGGGGCCTCGACGACGCCCATCTTCGACGTGCACATCTTGACATTGAGCTCGTTGTGCTCGATTCCGGTTTCCAATCTGAGACCTGCTTGACTCACCCTCCCCTCCCGCAGCTCTACCGCGACATCAGAGCACGGCCCTTAGACGGGAAGGCAGGATACACCGTTCTGACGCGCTGCTCCCCGCGCCGCAAGACACGCGCTGCTGGGCGGAGAGGGAGCCCGTCGTGGGCGGGTAAGCAGCGCGTGCCACTGCGTCTGCATCGGCGACGGACTAGCCACACGGACCCACTCTCATCCCCTAACGCCAACGATAGACGTGCCCGCCGCCCTGCGCGCCCTCATCCCGCATGCTCCGTTATCCCCAGCCCCAGCCCCAGCCGCAACCCATTAATACTGATCCAAACGAACAGCGTCGACAAGGGCGTAGATGCTCCTGTCGCCGGATGTCAATTCTGAGCCGCCAAAAGCTCCCCATAACGCGCCTGCGGGTCCCGACGCCGTGGATCCCGCCTCTGGATCTCGATGCAAATGCCGCTGTGGACGGGAGGGGGTAGGTGCAGAAAGCCTACCCGCCCGTCTCCGCCCGGCTGATCTGCACGGGGGGACGTACCTCACGCACTCTTCCCCATACCCTAACGTCACCCACGACAACGCACGCGCACCCGCGCCAAATCGACGCCGACATCGACCGGCCCGCCCTCCACCCTCTGCGCAGACGCCACGCGCCGTGTTGTAGAGGTCTCCTCTTTCTCCACGTGCACTATCCTCGCCCCCGGCCTCGTGATGCACCGCGCGCACCGCGCGGCCGATGTGCAACCGCCCGCGGTGAAGATGGGGAGCACAGAGGCGGAAGGAGAAGGAGAAGTCGGCCTTGACTTCGTCGCCGTATCCATACCCCTACCCATACCTCGCAGCGCACGACCCCTGCACTTCCCCGCGCTCCTGCTGCTTGCGCGCAAAATTCGTTTGGGTCAGCACGCTGTGGGGAAGTGGGTAGCTTCCCCGCAGGTGGGGCTCCACGCTGCGAGGCCGCATGTTTCCGAGCCGTGCGCGCAGGGGTCCCTTGTAGGTGGGTAGTGCTGTGCATGCGCGGCGGTCTTGGTGAGCCGACGCAGTCCTCGACGGCGTGCGCGCTCTCTGCCTCGACACGGGGTCCGCGCCCTCCCTGGGTTTCGGCACCCGCATCGATGCTACCTACGATCCTCACTTACGACTTCTCATCCATCCATTTATGTAATCCACGAATGCGACTGAAAAAATTGGAATGCATTTGAGTGATGAAGGAGGGGAAACGCTAGACAGCGATGATCCATGCCCTCGGGGGGAATCGAACCCCCGCTGCCCACTCTAGTCGAGGACAATGCAGTAACTTGGGTGGGTGATCTTCTTGATCAAGGAAGGCTTCCTACCCTGATTCTAGTGCAAAATAAGTGCTCGTGATGGCGACGCTCAAGCACTATTTTTCGTACGAGTTTCGCTTGCGGTGCGGGATCCAGCGGGTCACGCTCGAGGGGGAGAGATCCGACTGGAGAACATCCTCGGGCGGCTGGAGACTGAAGGAGTATGGAATCGAGACCATTGCGTGGTATCATTTACTGCGGCCGGTCATCTCCCGATTCGTCGCAGCCTTCGACGCACCTGACAGCCCAGAGAATGTCGACTTTTGGCAGAAGGTCGTACATGAGGGTGGGGGCAGCGGGACGAGCTATTATTCCGGCTGGATCAACGCCTTCAACGTCTTTAGCAGCAAGGATGCGTGGCTTGGACATAAATTGGAGGTGGGTCTTATATATTTCGAATATCTTTCGCCCAATTAGTAATTCATTGTTCAGTCTATGCCTCTGACGACAGCAGCCGAATCGCTTAGTGCGGAACGATTCTGGGCGACATGTGCGGACTTGTCCCCCGATGGGACCGAGCTCGTGTTGGACGGGACACCGTTCCACCGGGTAGATCGTAGCGACGTGTCGCAGGAGGAGGCGGCGAGGGCCTACATCCAGCTTTGGATCTGCACCGGCCGCGGAGCGTCTGGGCCCATGACTCTCTCTATGGCTTGCGCCTTCGCCTCCTGATCCATATCGGCGCTCCTGCAAGCCCAAAACCCATCTCCCGCATAGTCTCTCCTAGACAGACGCTTCAACATACGCAGCTCGTACCTCGCTTGTTGAACGCACGCGATTATCCTTCCCCGCGCATTGTCTCTGCGAGAGGACATTCTCTGCGGGGATGAACACTACGTCGATATCCCCCGAAGACGCGCTTTCAGATTGGATGGATGCTTATTGGGAAATGGACGCGCGGCACGTGTATGTTCCCCCTCGTCATAAGTGCCACGAGGACGCTGACGGCTCTCTTAGCGCAATCGGTCTGCTCAGCGCTATTCGTACATATGTGCCAAGTGGATGCACGCTGCCGGCGGGGAGTGCGATGGCGCTATCTCAATCGACGACATCCACTCATTCTACGCCCCGCCGCTTCGCCGGCGGGCCACCAGACGTTGCGTCCCCGGCTCCACTCTCACTCTCATACCAGGCGGAAATGGCTTGCGCGATCGGGCGCTCAAGGTCGACGTTCCCACGGTCTGTCGCTGCGGTACTGCCATCCTCACATGCTAACCCGGATGCTCTTAGTAAGGCGGTCCTTGAATACAGACAGCCGCAGCGCTCGCGTACGTCCCGCATTGGTGCCGACGCGGACCTTATCAGTCGTGCTGCGTGCATTTCGTGGGATTACGAGTATACTGCATCATACTGCATGAACCTATTCATTCGCTTGCCGCGTGCTCTCGTTAGCGCCAACTCGGCAATGGCAGCTGGATATTGTGCGGACGGCGCGAGATGTCTTCCCCGCTCTCTTGAATTCGATGACGAAAGAGAGGGGCTGTGCCTGGGAAATGGAGAGGGAGGCACGAGTGGGCTCGAGAGGAGGAGGAGGAGGAGGAGGTATATTATACTGACACGGTCCCACAATTGGAACAGTCAGTTTACTACGAAGACATTTGGTAACTGATTGTAGGCTAAATGGTCACCTGTCTTTACGTAGAACACACGCACTACTGAAGGGGGGCGGAAAAACTAAGCATTCAACGATCTTCCCGACCTGTTGTGGCCACAACAGGTAGGCCGTACGGTTAAAACCTCGTAGGTAGCCAACAGCAATTCCTTGCCATCAACCATAAGTCCCCGCCGACCAGAAGATCTCCAAATACATCGCCTCAACAGTCCCTCCAGGCACGCATGCAATCTATCTACAAAACTACATACAAAACAGTAACTGAGAAATAGGCAAGCAGAAAGGGCCAGCCGAAGCCTGCAATCCACCGCTCGTGTTAAAATCTTATCTTATCTGGTGTGGTACATCGGGTGATCCCGCACGTCGTCACCGGGCCGGAAGCGGGTAGGGCAAGGGTTTCGTGATGCGCTGGAGATGCCATCCATCCAAAAATGCCCCCTTCCTCGCTCCGCCCTGGATTGTATTCTGGACGCTAGTGAATCCCATTGAATATCAAGTCCCAAATACATGTATCCGCACTGAATTTTGTACACCAAACATCGTCTCAGCCATCTCAGTGTCCTGCAGTGATCACTGGACGACGACGAAAACCACGAAAACCAGTCCTAGTCCTCAGGGTCTCGAGCAAACGGGCCAGCTGTCAATGCAGACAAGCCCTGTCTACCGCAGATCCACTGGGGAGGAGGTACTGAGCCAGAATCCATTCTTTCACTTTTGATGATGGTGGTTCTGGTCAGGAATCTGATGATGAGGGAGGACGCTGAATTGGCGAGGGGGATTTGGAATCTTTCTCCGCCGGAAACACAGCAGTAGCACTAAGCGCACTGGATGGGGATGTTCTCGATTCACGCGAACGTCCGCATCTCCCGTGCGCCAAGAAACGGACGGTGGACTGGACTCGGAGGACAGTCGTCATTTTGCTGAGGCTGTGCTTGCTGCGGATGGGTGAGGATGCATTCCTCAGCGCGGAGATATCCGGAGCGGGCGATATGACGTTTTGGCGGGCAATGGACGATGCAGGAGGTTGCAGCCGAATGTTTTCGGTGGAGAGTACATAGCACTTGGCGCGATATGGAGAATAACCACGGCGGGCTTGGACTGGTTTCACCTACTACTTTTGCCGCCCGCCAGTTCGCCTCCCGACGTCACGGTCACCGGGACGGTTGCCACAGTGATTACTGTGGGCGGAGGCAATCGTTCCTTTCACGCGCACTCTTCGCGGTGTGTTCTGTTCTCCTCCTACCGCGTCGTATTCTGACATTCTGTGGGAAAGGGTATTTAATAATTATGCGGGTCAATCGATACCTCAGCGACTAGTGTGCTATCTTCGCACTGATGCTGCGCGCGGCTGCGTTATTGAAGCTGTAATGGAACCTATTAACTGTTCACGGGTTTGCCGGGTCTACCCCATCCCGACATTATGTGTTACACATCTCCGAGCATTTCCTGAGAGAGGACCCGAGGTTCCCATGCCGGTTTCGTCTGCCCGATACGCGCAGCAATTATTGCTGTTCCCGAATCTGTCGAACAGCCGTTCTGTATAAATACAGCACGTATTCTATGCCCAACCTATATTCACTCAATCCCTTCTTGTGTCCTATCCTCTAACAACTGTATCGAATGGTACACTCGTTATCTATACCACAAGCACATCTGACCTGTATTCATCTTGCAGATGTATCTGTCCAACATCGCCAAGCTCTCCTGCACGCTACTTCTCTCCTCTCTTCCCTTGGCGCTCTCTATGCCCGCTGGCAATATCCACGGTTCTGTCAGACGGACTTCAGCAGCCGATGAGCAGGCATACTTGAACGGGCACAACTCGATCCGGGCCCAGCACGGCGCCGCGCCGCTGACCTGGAGCGATGACGCCGCTGCGAAGGCTCAGCAATGGGCCAACGGCTGCGTCAACCAACACTCCGGCGGAACCCTCGGTCCTTTTGGCGGTCTGTTTTATCTCCAGTCACTTTCTTTAACCGACTGATTTTTTCTGACAGAGAATATTGCTGCTGGCACGGGTGATTTCAGCATCGCCGCGGCCGTCAAGGCCTGGACCGATGAAGTCTGTACGTGTGTTTCCATTCCTGTGATCTGGGCGACTGTGTCTAAGGGATGGTCATCTGCAGCTGATTACAACCCATCCGACCCGCAACCATCCCACTCCACGCAGGTCGTGTGGAAGGGGACCACTCGAGTAGGATGTGCTGGTTTGTACATTTACCCATCCTTAACGCCATCGTGTATTTTTGTCCTGCCACAGTTGCCACCTGTGATAATATCTTCCCCGGCTCTGGGGTAATTTGCCCCGTTATTTCGATTACGAGTCCCTCACATTCGTGCAGCCCGCTCAATTCTACGTTTGCGAGTACTCTCCCGCAGGAAATGTCATCGGCCAATTCCCGTTCGTCCTGCTCCCTTGCAATTGTTCTGTTGCTCTGATATTCCTTCAAGGGCTAACGTACAGGTTTGATTCGTCGATCATGGTCGGACCTCAATCCCAGAAATGGACTATGGACTTATATGAGAATCTAATAGTGTATCTTCTCGTGTCATTAATTGTTGGAAATTGGATTGGTTCATACCAAACTGGTGATACGTTGTAGTCGGAAGGCTCAGCTGCATAAAAAAACCCAGCAGGTTCATGCCCAGCATCTACCTCATACATCGTCAATATGTCATACAGCTTGCGCGAATGTTCCATGTGGGAACTTCCCAGTTATCCTTTCTTCTCGCGCTAGGGTCATATAAATCCGAAGGTGCATAAATAGAAAAACGACAAAGGTGTGGGGTCGGTGTAAATGATGTGATCGGCATTGCCGCAAGTTAGCAGACAGAGAGATGTTGCAGAGCCCGGAGATAAATATAGTGGACATCGTACTTGTGCGCGAGTCGAAGAACCCACAATACGACATCAAGCTCAACGGCGGTGGGCGGCGGCATGAAGTAGCTTCGGGATAATTAAACTGGAGAATAGTGTGAACTGACGCAGAGACTTGCCTAGAGTCAAGAGTTGCCTGTAAGAAAGCCTCCACGTCCGGCGCGGCGTCATGAAGCGTAACAACAGGACTGCCTTGGAGAGGGGCGGGATCGCCACCCATTGACTGAGGGAAGGCGACCGTATCCCGAAAAACGGAGGATCTTGCCGCAAGGACTGATTTAGACACTCGGAAAATCTTTTTCTCTGCCCGAATAACGAGGGTATCGTTGGAGAACTATAGATCGTCGACGCGCGTATCGTCTGGATTCATCTCGGATGTACAGAAGAATCTATGCATTGGATGGTAAAACTAAATGCTTAGGATCCCACAAAATTTTACTCGCGCTGCTATTGGAGATCAAAGAGATAGTAGAAGGCACTGTGCGCAGGCCTCGTGCTATCTTGCGCGTGAAGCAGGACAAAGGGCGGGACGAAAGGAGCTGGACAAAGACACAAAAAGACCGGGGACGTATGCCTCGTTCAATAGCTTTCAAAACCTTGAGTCGATTGACTGTGAATTGCGAGTGGTGCCAGTGCTAGCGGAAGAGGAAGGGGAGAGGGTCGGCCCGGCTATCCGTCGTCAGCAGCCCCATACAGCGCCAAGCACAGCCAACAAGATCAACACTGCTTTCCCTTGCTGGCATCCACAGGCTTGCTTTCATCGCTCGAGATGGCGGATCCACCAAACGCCTTAATTATCCAGGAGCTTCTGGGCCATTGCATTGATCTTCTACGCCCAGCGCCGGTTGACTTGAAGACATGTGCCCTGGTTTCTCGTTCTTGGGCGCGCAGTGCACAACCTCATCTCTTCAGGGAGGTCGCATTCCCGTGGAAACGCGCAGTTCAAAATGATCATGCGTGGTCCCGACTCGAGGAAATCTTGTACGCTTCTCCTCATCTTGTTCGACACATCCGCCGACTTCGCGTCAATCCCGAGCTGCTATCGGTCGAGATTCTCAGCACTCTGCTTCTTCCCATTCACGCGGTTGGAACATGTGGTCATCCTCTCATGCACCTTGTAACTATCACTGGCAATTGCGATCCAACAGCTGTTCAGCATCCCCACCCTCATACGTATCCAAATCGACTGTTTTCTGCCTACCCTGCCGGTGTTTCTCCGGCTGTGGGGGAGCTGTTGTTCCCCAGGTCTCCAACACGTCGAACTCTGCTGCTACTTGCAATCATATGACCCCACCCCGGCTAGTCCTCAGCACTTCTCCCATCCTACCCGGCTCCAGTCACTGCGCATCTCGAGCGTGACTGAGTTCGACGACTGTCTTCCCCACGCCCCTTTCGATCTATCTGGTCTGCGCGGATTGGCTGTCCATCACCATACGGAGGTTATTCGCTGGCACATGCTCGCGCCCGTCCTCCAATCAATCGAATCGCTCGAGTTTTGTCCCGTCGTGCGCATTCTCCGCATCCATACACACTCCGCTCACACCCCCTCATAGCCCACCAAACCCCCAATCGACATCTCTCTCCTCCGCATTACAGTTTTTCATTCGGACGCGGGACCGGCGCTGCTCGAGACCCTCTCGACGATCCCGTCGTCCCATCGACTTCGCAAGATCGTGATCTCCATCGCGTCACTCGAGGACGTCCATGATTGGCTTAACGCCCAGCTCTCGAATCTATTTTCACCCTGCCTTACAATCGAGCTTGCCATGGATATCGAGGAGTACGAGCGTGCAAGCCTGTGCTTCCCTCGATTGATCTTGGGAAATATGGTGCGCCGTTATCTACTAGTTTCATTGTGTTCCTCATGTCATTCGCAGCTTCACCGGACCGATGATGACGACCAATGGTTCGAGGTTAATACTTTTAGTTAAAACATTGTTTCATTGCATATGACAAACTATCAGTGCTTTATCCGACTACTCAACGGCCCTCGCGGTCTCTGATCCTCGGTTCCGGAAAAAACGCCGCAGTTGCTAATAGACACAGGAGCACGTGCGGGGAAACCGTCAAACCTTTCCAGGTTTCCTGTGGAAAACTATGGCTGACTTCATTCCCGTTACTAAGATAAACCTGTGTAACCAGCTGATTCACCGAATCATACAACTGCTCATTTGGTCAGCAGTGACTTGATACCTCGGCAACTGTCTCACCAGCCAGCCCCATTTTGTTGAACCGAGATCATGGAGCGCCCATGTAATTGTTCCAAAGTCTGGAGTGAAGCTGTACCCAGGGGTGCGTCCGAGACGATGCCCGTCTCTGTAAAATCTGAGCCTTATATTCGACAACTGGGATACACATTATACACTCACTATTCGTCCCAAGCGTTGTCATAGACGGTATCTTATTCCCTTCACATTTCTTGAAATGCCTCACTTCTCCGAGAAGAGTATCAGTGTCCTCGGATGCCAGTATTATTGACTTTGTTTCTTCTTCGGCGGTCATGCCACTACTGATAACTGTCTGGAATTCCTCCGTTCCAACGCGGAGAAACTTCCCGTATTTCCATTACAGTATTCCCCCCCTTCCAGTCTCTAATCGCCAAGGAGCAACAGGTTAGGAGGGGCCGATTTCTTCGGTATGCCTCGCGATGAAACCAGCCGCCATCTTTGTCGGACTCCACGAGATTGACACCCGCGATCATGAAATTATGATGGATGACCTATAGTGGCTGGAATATAAGAGTGGCTTGAAAAGCCCACGAGTGAAAGGAAATTCACCATCAAGTACTTTGTGTCGGGATTTTTGATTCTACAGATCCATTTGATATCACTCTTCCCTGCCCTACTCAATACGAGGTATGAGACTCGTGCCGCTGCTGAACACCAATCTAAGAATAAAACGTCAGGGTCGAATTCGAGGCGTTGCGGAAGACATACTCGGCAGTTGTGCTGTCCCTCTTGGCGGAACCATTGGATTAGCCTGAGATATGGTTCATGTTCGAGGAAGATGTAACCTCTGGCTGTTAATCTCGTTGTGTTGCCGATGCAGTTTCCCTCGCAGGTAGCAACGACTTCGCCGCCTTTCCCCGCCTTGACTGTACGGCTGTGTATGAAGGACTTGAATTTCTTCTGCTGTTGTTCATGGGCCAGCTCATTGTTCGTACACGGCGGTTGGCCACACGTTTCGAGGAGATCATGATTCGCCAAAGAAGCGGAAAAGGGTCGGAAGTAAGAAAGCAACGAAGGGAAAGTCAGGTCCCAGACGTCCTGCCAAGAAACAGAAAACTATGCAAGAATCCGAGGACGACAGAGATGAGGAAGATGAAGACGCAGAAAGCGGTATTGAGCCGATGGAAGAAGTGCATAGTGACAGAGACTATGATGCAGAAGATTCCGATGGGCCGAAATATATTGCAAGGCCAACGAGACGGCCGCGAAGAACGCGAGTAGCGTAAAGTATGTTCTATATGAAGGTGGTTTGGCGGCTCTTGAATATGTTCAGGAATGTCCGGTATGCTAGTTTGGTTTCAGCTTCGGCGGATCTGAAACACATGTGTACTCTACTGGTTTAGAGGGCTGTTCAATAAATATTGCTCCATCCCAAGGGGGACTCGGGATTCAAAAAACGGATATAGGGTCGAAAAGTTTTTTTCGACCCTCGGCCAGACCCCCCTCCCCCCTATATATGGAAGGAGGCTCCCACCCCTAGCGGCGGGCCGCGCTTCCGAGTCATGTGCGAGCTCACAGCCACCGCATTGACAGCTCCCAAATCCAAAGTTCAAACCAAAGATGTTGCGGCCCATCTCTGTGGACTCTACTGTGACTGCGAAGGCCTTTGAGGTACACATTACATCCATACCACCCCTCATACCAGTAAATTATATTCTCGGAGCTCCAAACATTGAATTTCAATATTGACTGAGGGTCTCCGGAGTGCCGCTTTGACCACATCTCTGACCCACTCAAACATATGTTAAATAGTATATCAATCTGTTGTTCTCCCATATATATTGTGAGTATGTTTTTAGCTGCTGGTCCACCCTTAGAGGAAACCAGGACACAATGTTCACGTCAATTGATGGTGTGAAGCATGATCCGCTAGTGCTGCCGCGAGGTGGAGGTAACTCGAGCTGATTACCAGCTCGCCTCGGAGCCTTGCCTTATTCGGCACCTCGAGCTGATGGGACCTCGCCTCGGCTCGAGCCGCCTCGAGCTCCACTGATACGCTTTCCTATTACAGTCCTAATATCACACAGAACCCCCAAACTTGCAGACTTCCTCTATGGCCACAAATACAATGAATTAACACTGTTTTCCTTGCCATTGGTCTTATATATTGCACAAGTGTCGGACCCGACACCGAAAAAATCAAGCCAAGTTATGTGTTGTGGCGCTTTGCGGCACTCCACCTGGCCACTAAGATACTATGCTTGCGAAGGGTTGGGTGAGTAAATAAAATGTGAAGATCATCCAAACTATTTCCCAGACTACTAAGAGGGTTTTTGCTCGAAAATATTCGAAATGTTGAGCGCAGTTGCGCTCCCTCACAATAATCTTGCCCTCTAATGAATTTATGCTATTATGGCCAGACGCTGATGTATTTTGATGGGGAAAAAGCCTGAGGGCGCTGAACTATGCCCTGGGGTGTATCACTTCGGTTGGAGGGTAATATTTTGCATGTAGAGTCTTCAACGAACGACCAGGGATAGTCGTGGGATACCCGATCTCTGTTTATGGGCAAATTAAATAATCACCTCGAGCGAACTCGAGTCGAGCTTGTGGAGCCTCGAGCCTCGCGGAGTTTGAATTCTAGGCAGCTCGAACTAGCTCGACCTCAGCTCGCGGCAGCACTATGATCCGCTGTCCAAATCGGGATGCACACACCATATTTGACTTCTGAGACCCAGAATTCATCCTCCTGGCATCCTGTGGTGCTCCAGGAGGTATTTATTGCAATTTTGGAACTCCCTCATACTACATGATAAAAAAAAAATTCAGCCCTCGCCGGGACCCCCCCCTCCCTATATCCGAAATTTTAATCCCGAGTCCCCCTTGCTCCATCCCCGTTATAGAGTGCATCCGACATGGGATACAGAGGCCACGTTTACTGGACATAGGCCTGCGTGGCACCTGGTATTTGGCTAGCTTCCAGCTGTCGACCTGCTGGTAGCACATCTCATCGTTCACGTGGATGCCAGGTTATTTTCTGTGCCGGTTACATGTGGGGCACTCATTCACACACACACTTGATTCGGTCACATGGAAGTTGACTGGCAGAGAATTGGCGGTGTACGAGTGGCAAAAAATGAGGCAACCTCTTTGCCGTAGGAATCCGGGCGGCCCAATTGAGCTGGGCCTGACTCATTTGGAATTTCTGATCTTGCCTGCACTGCACTCAAAGTTCATTATTCTTCCTTAGTCAAAGCTGGGAGTCAGAATGGAATGTGACTATCTTCGTTTCTGTCTCCTCAGATCCTTGTTTGGGAAGCCACAGGGAGCTGCAACTTGAATCGGAGTTTATTTGTGAAAGTTGCCGCTCGGTCCGATCACCGGTGATCGGCAAGTCGGCACCCCTCAAACTCAGCTCACTGCGGCCATTGCAAATCCCGAATTGTACCAGTCTGCCTAGGGCAACGTGCTCACCAGTGTTGCGACCTCGTAGGCAGACTGGTGACGAGTCTAGATCAGATGCCTCATTGCTTTGTTGAAGATCTCGATTCCGACACAGCGGAGGCTGAGCTTGTTGGCCACACCATCAGCGCCCACAGTTTCCAGATTCCTTAGGCCTCTGTACATACATTATTCACGCCCTTTGAAGGACTGGCCCAGTCTGGGCCAGGCGAGGCCCTTGCTGACTCAGAATAGACAACCCGTCCTCGGTCTAGACCGCCGGAATCAAGACAAGCCATCCGAACTCGCCCATGGGCCTAGACCGTACACCGTGGAGAGCGGTCCTCGAAGCTGCCAAGCAGCGAGGGAACGGTGTACAAGAGGGCCTAGGAGCGCGTCCCATAGTCCAGAATAAACGTGGTAGCAGTTGCGCGGGAAAAGAAAAACAGAAAAAGAGCGAGAAGACGGCGACATGACGTTGGATGACGGAAGGGGTGGTTCCTTGGCCGTGTAGTTATAAGAGAAGGGGCTGGGCCCACAAACCCCAGACCATCCAAGCCGTATACGCTGAATGGACGAGCGCTATCGTGTCCAGCAGCCCTTGTTGCCCCTGCTCTCCATTGCAGCCTCGAGAGCAAAGTACTCTCCAACCCAGCAGTGGGCGCCGAGCACAAGCGTGAGTTTCGTTCTTTACCTCGTGGATTTGCGTGCAAGACGGGTCGACAAGCGTATTGTGGCCTGCTTGCATGCACCTTGCTCCTGACCTTCACCTTAGTTGATGCTTTTGGCCTCTAGCAGCTCCCCAATATTAGTGTCAAAAGCGAAGGCGCTTCCCCGGAACACGCCATGTCCGACCACAAGAACAGTACTGGACATGAGGACAATATGTCCTCCACTAGCGATTTCGTGAAGAAGCTCTACAAGTCCGTCGGTCTCTGTGCTTTTCTCGGCGCTTCTCATCGTGTTTAGAATGCTCGAGGACCAGACGGTTCAAAACGTTGTTTGCTGGGGTCCACAAGGCGATTGTTTCGTCGTAAAGGTTCGCATTGTCCGCGGCTATTGTCTGTACTCGGCAACCTGACAGTATTTTTGAAGGACATGAACGAATTCACAAAATCGATATTACCTCGGATGTTCAAGCACTCTAATTTCGCCAGCTTTGTGCGCCAACTGAACAAGTATGACTTTCACAAAGTCAAAAATTCGGACGAAAACCAATTCGCCGACCATGTGCGTGTCTTTGCCAGCCCTAAATTACGCGACACTCACCGCGCACAGAGCTGGACATTCCGGCATCCAGATTTCCGTGCAGACCGCCGCGACGCGCTGGAAAACATCAAGCGGAAGGTACCCGCCCAGCGCAAAACCACCTCCGCTGGTGCCCCCATGGCCCCAGCGCTCACGCCCTCCTCGTCCGCCTACCCTCCAACCGGCGGCTACCCGCAATCGGCCGCGTCCAACTTCTTCCCGGTTGGCCCATATCAGGATTCCCAAAGGATCGACTCTATGCAGGCGCAGAAAGCCTCTCTTCAGGCGCAGCTGACATCTCTGGGCGCCGCGCACGAAGAAGTCCTCTCCCACGTGCGAAATCTCGAGCGCAGCTACCAGGACGTCCTCGTCGAGATGGTCGGCTTCCAGCGCGGCATGGCGCAGCAGGACGGACTGATGCAGAACCTCATACAATCCTTTTTACGCGAGAATAAGAACGGCGCCGATGAGTGACAGGTCCGCCTTCGCTGTCTCACATAGCCAGAGGCCCCGCCTAATTAATATGATTTATTTTTTTTGCCTGGTCTTTCTTGGTGCGATCCAAAAAACAAAAGGCAAGATGAAGCAGGTCCAATAAAACGAGGGGATGGACGGCGGGAACAACCCTTTTCTGTTCCTGCAGACTCAAGAGACGCAGAGGATGCTGGACAAGAGTTTCCCTGAGACGGAGGTGGCGCGCGCGACGCTGGTGCAGATGAGTGAGATCTCGCGGCGTGCGGAGGCGGTGGAGATTTCGTTCGGCGGGAACTCGGGCGAAGGAAGCAGCAGTAATAGTAACGCGCGGCTTCGGGGAGGCTTAGGGAGTCATCGGCAGCCCCGAAAGACACCCCTGGAATGTTGGCGTTGACTGGGTTCAACAGCAAACTTGATCGACCTCGCCGCGTCATCAACCAATTCAGAGATCTCCGGCGTGGTTCAACTGATTGGAATGACACAAACTATTGTACTCGTCCCTGTCTCGCACTCTTTCCGCGCAGCGAATCATCGGCTGTTCCCGAGAGAGCAAGGTTAACACGTGTTTGGGCACAGCACGGACGCGTCATGATAAATAAAATTGAAAACGCGTCGCGTAGTTTGCCACAATCACCCCAGAAGCTAACGGCACACGCCCCCCTAGGTCTAACTAAAACGGGATGTCTCCGGCGTGGCTCGACGTGGAGAGGATGACTCCCATTCTGCAGCGTGGGCGCCCCTGGTTATCGCTACGGGCAGGGTGAACGCCCTGAGGTTTGAGTATCAGCATGTGGTCTCCTCATTATCGGCGCCGACTCGTTCAGGGCCACGTAGTCAAGAATTCCGAGAAAATCGACGAGTGGTGGCCAGAGTGGCAACAAAGAATGTCGGCGATCAGCGGAGCCTCTAAGCGAGGCAAGCAAGGTGGCTCAGCGTCTCAGAGACCGGCGTCGGAGGCACGAAAAGTGTTGTAGTACACATCAATTGTGTGGCGTAGACGGTAACCGACGGATAAAAAGCCTGCAGAAATCCCGTGGCAGTAATTAAAGATATTTATATCGTTGAAATGTCGAAGATGATAGACTTGAAGGCCAGGATATTCGTAAAGCACTGGTTGAACCGCAGAACAACGAACGAGGCACGGTTGATCCCATCATTCGGTTAGCGTGGCCACTGATCTCTGCGCCTTCCTACTTGCCTCCGGCCTCCATCTTGCGCCCGCATTGCGCTCTACCCTGCAGGCACTATTGTCTTAGCTCTTCCTTTGTTCATTGAGCGGAATGCGCCGACCTTGTTTGACTTCGGCAATCGGATACGACGACAAACCTCTTTGTGAACTCTCGTTTCTTTGTGGCTCACCAATGCCAGGCGTGGATAAAAGGACGCCCTGTGGCGAGGAACACCCATCACATCGCGCCCTCGGCCATTAATCCCACTCATCCAGAATCTGTGATTCTGAAGTAATTTAACACTCTCGTCACCTCACTCACCATCGATCCACGTCCATGTTCGAAGACATCCCCATGTTCTCCATCTCCACCCCGGACCTCACAGACCCAACGCTGTCCGCGTTCCCCACTGAGCATGACCCGCGCGCCCCGGTGGTGCGCATGCAGTCCCTCGACGTGGTCGCGGTCGCGTCACACCCGCCCAGCCCCACGAAGCGCCGTGGTTTCCCCATCCCGCAGCTCCGCACGCTCGTGAAGAAGCTGAAGCCCAAGTCGACGCGGCACCGCCCGGCAGGGCCCTTCGCCATCGCCCCGCGCCTCTCGTCGCCGCCGCGCCGCGCCGCCACGACCGCACGGGGAAAGCGCCTCACCATACGCGACGGCGCGTTCTTCCTCCCCATCGCGCACGCGGAGAACGGGTTCGACGACGCGGAGAACGGATTTGACGCGGCCCACGAGGACGTCAAAGACGACGCCGCCGGGACAAGCGGCTTCCGCGCCCCGCCCCCGACGCCGTGCGACCCGTTCCGCACGCCGCCGACAACGCCCATCCGCGCGGCGCTCTCCGCGATCGAGAACAGCCCCGCGCAGCGCCGCGCGCTGAAGCACAAGAAGATCGTGCAGGTCTTCGGGCCCGAGGCGCGCGAGGCGGCGCGGCAGCACGTCGCGGAGGGCGAGCGCGAGGCGATGGCGACGTCCGGGCAGTGGCAGCGGCTGTAAAAACTCACTTAGTTTGGCTGGTGCCGCTGAGAGAGGGACAGGTGTTTATGTATTTCATATCCCATATAAGTATGTTCCGAATTAATTGTGAGGTTATTCTTGAGTTGTCGATCTGCACGATGGAACATTTGAAGAGGGCGAAATGGATTGGGAACTTTGACTCGCGTGATCACTGGAGAAAGGTACTGGGACCCTCAAGATATCTTGCTAAAACTTCATAAAGGTACCGTCAGACAATGCTAGCGAGGTCCTTCAGGAAACAACTTGCACCGAGCGGGGCGTCGTTACCGATGAGCCGCACCTGATCTAGTGATGCGGTCCAAAAAAGCTGAGAGAACGGCAGACACGCACGAGATTCCTGGAACTCAGGCGGGGGAAGTGTTCATACAAATTATCAGGGCCCAGGTCACTCTGAGCATCCCTCATCTCAATTTCGAGCACCGGCAAATCGCGCATCGGGAGGCCCGAGAGTCGGCCGTCCAGCGCTTCGCACGCCGTGCCATCCAGAAAGCTCTGGTACAGCACGATCTTGCCAATGCGGCTCTCGCTGGCGATGGTTGCGAGCGTGTCGAGGGCCCTGGGGTGCTGACCCGGGAAGGGGATACACATTCGCAGGAGGGCGAGCTTGGGAAGCAAGGAGAGGTCCACCAGGGTGTCGTGTGTTATCTCCTGGATACTGGATATATCAGTACCGGAGTTTGGATAATATAGAAACGCGTACATCAAACTGGAAATCAATGGCCTCAAGTGTCTGAAGAGCGGGAGTGATTTGCTGACAGTGGAGGATCTGCCTGTGCCAGCCGATAGACAACACTCGGAGGGCAGAGAGATCAAAAGGGCACAGTGCGTTCATCAGCCAGTCGCCGATGGCATCCGGTGGCGATGGCCAGATGACGGTAGCGGATTGGAGCTACAGCGACTCGAGCGCGATGCGTGACACGGGCCGATTGTGGGTAAACACGGCTAGATCGTATGCAGAGAGTTCAACATGCTTGATCCCCGCAGCGGCGTGCTCCCAGATACGGACAAATACCGCCTGTTCAAGGTGGGACCAAGCGAGCGCGACGCGCCGCAGAGTGGGCAGGCTGAAGAGCTGCTGGATACCCATCCCATCCGCTAGTGTGATGGCGCGACATCGGATGTGCACGTCATTGAGGTGCGTAAATGGGAAGCCACAGAGCGCCAGGAGTGACCCCCTCCGAAGCGCATCCGGGCCGACGACTATTCGGCGGATGTAACGGATGAGGTGGGGGGACACACGCAAGGCCTCGTGAAGCACCAACCACTTGCGGTCCCCACTAGAAGAGCGCAGCGGGGAACTATCGAACACTGTCGAAATCATAATGTCCCTGAAAAGATGCGTTTGAGCCGCAGCCGCCCACGAACGAGACACCAAAGCGCAGGACAGCAAATCGGAGATAGACTCGGCGCGGAAGTCGATGCATCGGTCGACTAGTTCCTGAACATCGAGGGGGTTGAGCGGTAAGTCCGTCCTGTCCTAAGCAGTCTGCGTTGAGCAAGCGTGGAGGCAAGTGGACGAAGGGAGGAAGCAAGAAGGCAGTGCAGCCGTGTGAGCGTCGGGGGATCTCGGGCCGGGGTGCCGCTGTTCCGGTCGCTTGGCCTTGGTAAATCCAAATCTCTTGATAAAAAATAGCCGTCCTAGCCAGATTCTGCTGCCTCGAAGGACCAGGAACCACCCCAATAACCAGTGACTTTCCCAGAACAATTTCTGGCCATTTTCGCACGACGTTGCAACAGAGGGCTCTGAGGATGGATCAGGATTTGGTATGTATCCTCTCAGTTCACCCAGAAGACTCTGATCATTATTTCCAGCATTTCCACTCAACATTTGTGGGCATCACAGGCAGTTGCCCTGAACGTTAGCCTCTGCACGTCGGGAGAACGCGGCGTGCTGTGGTACGTGGTCGTAACTCGACAACAAAAATAATAATGGTGCGAGCTAGGACAGTCTTGTTTTCAGAATTTCTTCGGAAGAAAGGTGGGAACCTGAGACCGAAAAAACTCCGGCTGAAACGAGTAGCAGTGGAAGTTACCGGGAAAACTGGCGCAAAGTGACCAATAAAAATCGTTTCTGAATCCTCCTGGGACTGACCCGGGATATTATTCTTTCTTCGTGCAGCGGCATGAGTGGGATATGATTACACCGCTCAGGAACGCCAAGCAACCGCGTGTGTCAGGGAAGTGTCAGGATAGACTTTTACAGAAAGGTGATCGGAACAATCGCGCTTCTGTTGCGCTGAATCTTATCGTGAGGCGACAATTTACCTGTGATTGCATTAACCTCTCTTCCCGGCATCTTCCGACAAAGGCTCGCGGTAAAATCCCTGAGGATCCATGGTCTTTTCCTTTGGTTCAGCTGCAGAGTTCATCGTAGTCGACGAGAAATTCCCGCCGTCACCTAGCGTCACCTATTGTCATGCAGGGCGCGGCCAGCCGGTACAGACAGATCCTGACAGATCTGTCAATTTAATCTGTCTAGTGTCGCAACCTCAAATGGGAATTCAAGTCCCATGTTGACGTCCTTCAAGGTACGGACTTTATTTCCCCTGCTGAGTATAAAAGGCCCAACTCGACCGGCGAATGCCTCCCGTTTCAGTTCCAGGTCTCACACACACCATGGTCAACGCCTCCTTCTCCACTCTTTTCGTCTTGGCTCTTGCCGCCGTCACGGCCGCCGTCCCCATCGTGCGTCGTGTCTTCAGTCTCTCGCATGTCTGACACTGACGCGCCTAATCTAAACAGGTGGACGGCGACAACAAGACCTGGGTAGTCGGCAGAGCCGCCCCGACGCCAATCGCCCGAGCCGAAGCTTACTCCGGCCCGCACCCCGCCCCGCGGGATGTTGAACCCCGCTGTGTCGGCCCGCCCCCCAAGTGCATCCCGCCTCTATCCAACGAGCTGGTCGTCCGGCTCGAGGAACCGTGTGTTGGCGGGCCCCCTGGATGCCTCCCGCCGCGTGCAGGCTGTACCGGAGGCCCCAATGGCGATGCCTGTATTGTGCACGGTCGAGGCGAGAAACGAGCCTGAATCCTGTATTGGAGGGCCCAGTGTAATTTGCTAGAGGCTCCGGCCCTGAACCGGTCTGCAGTACTCTCCTGGATCAATCTAAGCTCCTGGAGGTTTACCGTCACGAACCATTTTCAACCCTCTGATCCACCTACTCCGGCATTGCAGAATACGTCCCGGACACGTTGTATATGTGATGGACTGGACCGCAGCCTACCCTAGTCGGGAGATGCAGCGCCGAGTTGGATGTTGTTGCATGTTAAGCGTGCCGAGTTCGAGAGGCTGGTTGGTCGGCGCGGTATTGTAATGAGTCAGGCCTTGTGGTGACTTTGAATCTCGAATCTCGCCACGGCTATCCAAGCTCCTTCGAATATGAGAAAGACGGTAAAACGGGTGAACGGGAATGATGGTCCAAGCCTAGATTGAATAGGACGATGATTCGGGAACCACATCACAATGATTGACTCACGGTTCGATGAACGAGGGAAGAGATTGATATGACTGCCAGGGTTAAATTGTCGTGAGATTCAGAGAGACGTTCTGGAGAGGTATGCAGACAAACAGAACCGACGTTAAGCTTTTTTACAAGATTACAGTATGACGAGAGCAGCATGTAGAATTTAACTGGATGGAGCGCAATGGCCAAGGGTGGAACGACGGCAGTTGCACTCTGACCGAGTCTGCCTCTTAATTAGGGTGGGAATACGACGGCTGGCGGAAACCCACGCGGACGATGATAAATGCTGGTGGGATATTCTGGAATTACACGATAGTGGATAGAAGAGTTGACTCGGGGGAGATAAAGTGCGTGCTACGACCCGGTTAGTTATTCCCCCACCGGATTTCCGATTGTGTACCTTGTGTGGTTTAAGCAGGTGGGTTAAACAAGAAGTGCTGCGGGCCCGTCACTGCGCGAAGTGGGGCATAGCCCTCGGATCTGATCTGATTTGATTTGAGCGGTTGTCCTCTACACGAAGTATGCCGGCCCCTGGAGTGAGGGGTAATAGATATAATCTAGGGCTGTAGTGGCATGAGTTGTAAGCACCGAAAGTAAAATTAGAGGGAATCATGGGGAAAATGCGATAATTATCCCGATGCGGACCTTTTGTGGGTATCTAGACGAGGGTAACGATGGGCGGTTTTTTTTTCGGAGAGAGATTATGAGAGTGTATGTAATATGTGTAATGGAAAAGAAAAATGAGGAGAGAGAGAGACGTAGAAACCGACAGAGAGGACCTGAATCCGGGCGCCCAGCGCTGCGCCACCTCTTACCGTACGCAGAGAAGCGCAAGAACGGTGAATTGATTTGGACTGGGCGGGAGTCATAGTGCACCGGTTGTCGTGTGCGGTAATGCGTCAGAGGGATCTCATATAGATGGAGTCCGCGAGGAGTTAGGTAGATGTGGTGGGGTAGCCCAGATTTACACACCGTCGGGGAGGTCCAAGAGTTGGTAGGTAGAGCGGTGGGTGATGTATGATTGCGTTGGCGTAGTCGCGCTTGAGGCAAGCGGTGCTTGGATAGTGGTGCAACGGGGAATGCGGAGAGATGGTGTGTGACTGTGAGGGAAGAAACCCCGGTACGGAGGGCGCCGGTACACAGAACTATACAGCATCGTGTGTTGTTGCCTGGGAGTGATGGGTATGTCCTCGGGGATTGAACAGAGATTTGAGAGCCACCTAGTCCGGCTGTGTTCCGTTCGGGATCTTTCGTCGACCACGTCGACCTTCCTTCCCGACAAGCCCGAGCCTGAATGCTGAGGCTGTAAGAAGGAATACTCAGACGGACACGCGATAGAGTGAACGGCTGTATTATACCTGTAAGAAGGAATACTACAAAAGTTGTAAGTATGAGAAGAATAAATAATAGAGAAGAGACAAACCTCAGACGGACACGCGATAGAGTGAACGGCTGAGGAATGTCTCCTGGAGGTAAGTGTTTAAATGCGTAAAATAGCTGTATGGGCGCTCATAAGAGCGCTACACCGTAGCTGTAGACAATGGGATACAAGAGCTGTAGACAATGGTGAATCAAACGAAGTACATACGGAAGGGGAACGGGAAGCGCCAGCACTGGCGAGGCTCGTCGAGCCCTTACTTCAACAGAGGCTTTCCTTGATCAGAGCCACATGGAGAATGGCGCGCTGCCCAACCTCAGTTACGGGGTTAGGGAGTCTCAGTAGTGATATTTTACGGTGGAATCTCAGTATTGATCGCATATACCAAATCCGTCACAGCCCATCAATCCATCAGCTCTAGAACCATTTCAACTCCGAACTCTCAGTCCTAACCCCTCCACGGAACTGTGGTTCCGTAGGAGAGGCTAATTGAGGTTTCACTGCAGCAACCCCGGAGGAAAAATTCGCAAGGATTCCAAGTCGATGTATTGTTTCTTGATTACTACCGTTATCCGAATTGATGATTAATTAGGATGTAGGACTTTAAGACAGACTTCCGCTGGATTGCACCAGCACCCTACCCATACGCCCGACTTCACGGTCGCCTTTTGATCAACGAAATTTTCTCGGCAGGTGGTCCGGTGCACGACGGGACGATACGACATTGGCCAGCGGCAGGTTCTAGTCAGATCATTAGAGATGGGTGCACGTGTGCCCGTGCGCATGCGACGGCGGGTAGTAAAATCTGCAGGAATGATCAAATCAGAATCGCCGCCGTGGGGAGCTACGGCGAGAACAAACGAGCGCGACGGACCGCATTGTGCGCCAACTCTCGGCCGCGAGGATCTATTTGAAGTGTGCATAGACAAATCAATCGGCGCGGGTTTGAAGAAGAAACACGGGAAAGATGAGTCGCAACAAGTCTGAAAAGGGATGAGGGTGGCTGGTGCGCCAGTGCAGCGCAGTGTGATCAGTTCACGGTACGATGGAAGGCAGATATGAGGATGGAGAGGGCGTGTGAGGATTCGTTTGTGTCTACCTAGCGCCGGGGAGAGTGCCGCGTGGGAAGAGTATCGCGCGCTGGGTCGAATGTGTTTCCGTCGTGGTGCGGGGAGGAATACGCGCGCCTAGAGGCACTGATGATGTAATATTTTAACGCGCAGAAATGGAAGACCATGCACTGTACCCATCGCCAGGGCGAAGAGCGGTCGGGTACGCGTCGGGGAGGATTTACAAATTCCCAGGCAAGGGGAGATGCCGCCGGCGTACCAAGTTGAGCCGGGTGTACCGTGGGCAGGTGCGTGGTTGTCGTGTGGCAAGGCAGGAATTGAGCAACGGCGCTCCCCTGATATGAGCATGGGACGGGAGTGAAGAGGGAGATGTATTAGACTCAACTATGTGGACGTGAACGGCGCGCGACCAAGTGCGCGCAAGCTCAGGATTTGGATTGAAGGAGAGGTTTGTGGCGCTGAGAGGCTGCGCGATAGCTGTGGGCGACTGCAGGGGAGCGGCGGAGATATAAAGATTATGATTACGCACCTGAGTACCGGGGTGCCAAGAGTCGTGCGCAATGGAGAGGTGACGAGAGCGTGCGAGGGATGCGGAAGGGTGGATGTGGGCCGAGAGTGGACGGCTGGATGGAGGCGGCGCCCGCGAGAGAGGGGTTGGGACGGCTAGAGGGGGCTAGTTCAAAGAGGGGACAGGGGCAGGGTCGTAGCGTAGTGTATAGGATAACTCAGGGCATGAGACTGATGGCACGACGGGGCCGTGATCCGACGGCAACGCCCGAGGCATGCAATCAGCAGGGCCGGATAGTTAATTGATGGTCGACTTGGCTGCCACGCGTTGATTCAGATATCGTTCGGATGGGAATGACCACAGGAATGCATGTCTGAGTTTGTAGGATGTTCGCTGATCACATATTCGACCGGAGCGAGCCGGCATTCAATTTCCAAGATTGTTTTGCGTCGGTCAGAGATTCACGCGACCTGGATCCAATATTGGGCGGCAAGAGCTGACATTTGGGGGAGGGGAAGGCATTGTCCTACCTGACAAGCCTAGAGTATCAGCTCGGCCAAATGGGGCGGACAAGGCCTGTTTTCGGAGCTGCAACGTGACAGGGTCGCAGAATTTTCTCAAGTGGCAGGCAAATCGTGCCCCGTTTGAATGAATTCGTCCCACGAGTACGGGGGCTACGGGGCTGAAAGTAGGGTCCACGGGAGCGCAGGACGACTCACTCCCTAGTCTCTGCATGGTACGGGAAGGTTTTTGAATAACTTTCCATACGTGGCAGTTGTGTGTGTATCGAAGGTACCTACGGGCTCTGGCATATCTGGGGATTTTTCAGACACTTTTTCAGCGAAGAAAGTGCGAAAAATGAAGGAAAGTTTCACCAATATTTTTACTGAAAAGCTTGAAATGCTCAACCAGTGTTCCTGGAGTGGAAGATGATTACATCCAGAGAAATGGCTTGTGTTGGAAATTTGGCTAGTCCTGTACCATTATGAATTCCGAGCTCATTTTTTGTGCAACAAATGACGCCGAGATTCAGTGGATTATGGTGAATGAGCCGGCCTTCAACGTAATTCATTGATAACAGCAAGATAACCTCCCAATCACTGATCGATACTCGTCAGCCAATGTACGCCGTTGAACAGTGGATCGCATCAACGATGTGCACCTGATAACAGGGCAATAAGAGGGTAGGCCAATGAAGCCCGACAGCCAGCGCCGTACACCGACGTATACCGACGTCCGTTCAGGGTCCGGGCGATGAGATTAAGAAAATTGAGAAATAGGTGAGTAAGACTACTAAGCTAAAATACGCAACAGTACGATGACATGGTCAGTTTATTCTCCGAAATCCTGGGAAGGAATGACATACATGTTAGCACCTCAATAAATAAATAATCGACGTTCATACCGAAAGTCCGAGAAAATCACACTACGAACAGGTCCTGTTTCTTCTTGGACGAGTACGAAGCAGAATCGTTCACTGTCATCTCTATTTCGCCGGCGGGACTATCATCCTGGCCAGGCTAGAATTATTACCGCGTCAGCGTCGCCGTTATAGAGGCTGAACGAGGGAAATATCTCACGTTGGTTTTGAACGAACCCATGGAAAAAACTTTCTGCGGAGGGTCCATATGAACCTTACGAGGCAAAATCAGCGACGGATCTATTCAGAACCTGGAAATTCGAGTACCACAGCCGTCCGGTGGACATCTAGAGTACGCATCGCGTCAGCCTCAGTAGATGCAGAGCGCGAACCAGAAACCCACGAATGCCGCCTTTGTCGTCGCCGCCTTCGCTCTGCGCCTGATTTCTGTGTTCACCGCGAGTCCCGGGGTTCGCACCCGAAGACGTGCCCATGCTTGAGCTCGTGTTTGAGGTTTGCCGGAGATTGAGATTCGCGAGCTTCAAGTTTTGTGAGACCCGACCAACGCAGATTTTTTAAAATTAGAATACAAACCATGCTCAGACAATAGACGCGGCCTAGGCAGTAGGCGATGCCGTTTGGAACTGAGATATATGAGCCAGAGATGGAAAATAGAAGCCGAGAAACTCGCCGTTGCTTTCCTTGTTTACCAGATACCTACACGAACAGTTGTATGAGTTCGACAAATACCGGATATTTCGGCACCTACGCGATCAAGATAGCCAACGCTACGGTCGCCCCTGCGGCTCCGGTCTGGATGGTTCGTGCCGCTAGTCTATGGAACAGACTACTAACGAGAAGTAGATCCGGTCAGTGATGCTGACCCGCAAGCTCACCTCCGGGTCTCCTTGAACGAGGACTTGACCTTCCTGAATTCCAACAGAAGGGCCAACGCAATGGAAATATCCGTCACGGCTTCGGTGACGAGCCAGGTTCTACGTTCGCATGTTAGTTCAAGTCGAACAGACCTCAGAAGAGATGACGACACACGTGGCGGGGATTATGGCGTTCCCCCGATCATGATATCTGGGGAACATCGCGATCGTGACGCCAGAAGCGAACGCGCCGCCGGTCTGTCAGTTGAAATCAAAGTTTAAAAGTGTGGAGGAGGGATAAAATAAAACCTTACTGCGACCGCGATGAAGAGGAATAAAATGAGGGTGATGAATTTGTTTTTAGTTCTAGAGCGAGTTAGGAGCTGGGCCGCGACACAATGATATCACGCGCACAGGAGCCAGTATCTAGTAGCTAGGAAACCTTGGGCCAAAGCGGCCACAACACCAGTCGCAAAGATAAAGAGCGGAAGAGGCTGTTCGATGACATGCGTTAAATTATGTTTCTTCCAATAGGACCGAAATGACTTGCCCAATACTGGTTCTGCAGATACGCCAAATCTCCTGAGAAAAAACAAACTGGGTCAGTGACAATGGGAGATCAAGTGGAAAGACACACCCCAGTGAGTGATTGTATACTGCACATAGCATATATTAGTTCGTTCATGTGGCGGAAGAAGGAGATACACACGAGATATACAGAGGCATAGTTTGCGATCATCGACACCAAATCGATCGCGATGGCAGACGTTACTAGCAACTACGAGGCGGGAAGGAAGATCAGAGAATCAACACGAATGCACGACCGAAGGTTAAGACCTTCAATTTCCAATTGTCGTGTTTGAAGTGGCGGTAGTAGTAGGCTGCCTGAAGTTAGTTTAGCATCTCTCCGCCATGAACTTTGGACCCACATACCTGGATAACTTCGACGGAGTACAGAATCTAGCATTCACAATTGTCTCAGAACGCCACAACGTGCGAAGACAAATGCCCACTGAATTTGCCCAGGTCCCCACAAGCAAAGCCCTAGATGAACGAAGTAGGCCGTGTTTCGAAAATTCAATGAGAAAGAATGTACCCAAGAATGCTGTCCAATTCGAGAGACATCGCGGAAGGAAGGGAAGAAACAGTTTGCAAGACGAAGGTGCTGATGGCTTTAATATCATCGAGACATGGGCGATCGATCACAGATTGCCCAGGGTCATAACTAAGTCCTCTGAACCCTGGGCGCTGAGACTGACAGTCAGCCTGCACGCTAGCGTGCAGGCTCCATCGATCATCAGCCGAGCTGATTTGGAGCGCTAGATTTGATTTGCGGCGATACAAGACGACGTGGGCAGACAGCTGGCTGGCGGGTAGCGGGTGGGAAGGCCTGATGTGAATCCTGACAAAATGTTGATATTTGGGCCCCCAGGCCTGGCCAAAATCCTGACAAATCCACCTTTTGGGTCGCGACGGCCTGTCTTGAATCTGGACAAAACCGCGTTAGCGGGGGGAAGAAAATCGACAAAGAGCCCATGTAGCGCCTGTATGAGACGCAAAATTGGGTTGGTGCGCGATTCCTGACATTTTTGGCCGATTTTGGTGACCAGGCCTCGTGAAAATCTTGGCAAAATCGGGAAATCCGGCAAAATCTGTCCTGACATTTCTCGGTTTCAAAAATCAGGCCTTTTGGGTCATTATCAGGGGTCCCTACGTTACGATAATTAATACAAGGGATGAACGGGAGTGAGCACGTGCCGCGGTTGCGCCGCCGCAGACGGAGCACTGCTCAGTCGGCGTGAGCCAGGTCCGCAGATAGGACTCTAGCGCAGTCCCTGGACAGGAATGTGCACTGAGAAATACAGCTAGTGGTCGGGGGTTGAGATCGTCGAAGTGGACGTGGAAGTAGAAATATAAACGAGTCAAGGGGAATGAGTCGTATTCGAGGGAATGTGCGAGCAATATCGAGGGAACTTGCGTTCTCATATCGGGCGGGATTTGCGCTCGGACAGCGTACAGTATAAGTCTGTATAAGTATAGGGTTTTGATTGATCACAACCTTGCTAATGAGTGATGCGTCGTTATTCAAATCCGTCGCGAATTATCGATCCGTTTTGGTGCATCACTTCAGCTTTCAGGAATTCCATCAATTCCTGCCTTATCAATGCGTCGCGCGCTCCATCAATGTGCGCGTGCGTCGCGCCGTATCCCAATTGGGATGCTATCGTTATGAATTGACGCCCCGGCTTTCCCCGTTCCCCTGCCCTCCAAAAAAGCAGCATCCCTGCTTCCAGGCGACTCCGGGTCTCCACAATTCTGGAATCTACTTCTGGCAGGTTTCAATCTCGCTCCATTCCCCGGTGATATCACAGTGAATGGGAAATTTATCCCTAAACTGGAGCACGCGGATGACCTCATGATATTATCCTGCTTGGGCCATGGGTTCCAGGATAAACTCAATGGAACGGGAACGTACATGAGGAATATTGGGTGCGAGATACCAAGCCAAACAGTGCGCAGGAATTTTTTCTCGATGGGAAGCTGCTCGAAGAGGCATCAAAGTTCCAGTACGTAGGTATCTGGCATGACCTCAACGCCAAGGACATGTACGCGGAACATCATCGAATCTACCTGGAAAAAGCGGAGAGAATTTCTAACGCTTGCCTTGCTGTAAATCGCATGGTCGGAGGTCTTTCTGTCTGGGATATGCGTACACTATGCCATAAGCGCCGGATTCGCGGTGCATTCGGGGTGCTGATTGGGTTGGGCGATGACGTACATAGCGTGGCGCTGCGGCGGCCCGGACATCAGCGGCCTGATTTTTATTTGACCTTGATCTGACCCTATCTCTTCTTTGTGCGACCCGTATCTTGCGTGTCTCTGGGTTCACAGGGCCCCGGAGCAACCTCTTCAGCGCTACTCGCTCGCTCGCCGCGGAGAAGCACTGTCGCCGCATCGAGTGACAAGAGCATATCGGCTCTGGACAGTGTAAGCGAGATCACTGCTGCGCTGAAGGCTGGTTACATCTGCGAGGACCACGCATTCACTGTGGGCCTACTCGAAGTCTCCATGGAGTCCAATGCCCTTCAGTCCGCCTGCTCTGATCCTCACGGTGTCCACAATCCCCAGTGGCGCTGCACGTCCAACCCTCTCCATCAATGCATCTCCCTTCGTCCCGCCCACAAATACAAGTTTCGCCCACTTCATCTAGCCTAAGTATGTCTAACCTACTCCAAGGCATCGAAATATGCCCGTGCAACTGCTCCTATCTAATAAGGTCGTTCACGGTTCCATTTTTCCTCCCATTTTTCGTTCCATTTTTCGTTCCTTTTGCCAAATAAATGTGTCCGCGTCAAACGGGGTGGGGGACAAGCTCTTTTTATGCCACGCATGCATGCGTGAGGCTCCTTGAGATGTCCTGTAGGGATCTGAACCACACAGGGATGTAAACCTAAGTAAAACGAAAAAGAAGTGAAAAAAGGGAGAGAAAAAGGGAGCTTTTGTCGGGGGATTTCACAGTTCACTTTTTCCGGCCATTTTTCTCTTCCCTCTTTTCTGCTGTTTCATGAATTCTGTACCTAGACACTTTGTTTCTTCCATTCTTAACCCTTTTTACATCACTCAATTGAAAAGGGAAAAAATCCCGAGTAAAAACCAAGTAAAACCAATAAGATCGTTCACGGTTCCATTTTTCATTCCATTTTTCATTCCATTTTTTGTTCCGTTTTCCAAATAAATATATCCGCATCAAACAGGGTGGGAGACAGGCTTTTGTTATGCCATGCATGCACATATGAGGCCCCCTGAGATGTCCTGTAGGGATCTGAACTACACAGGGATGTAAACCTAAGTAAAACGAAAAAAGGAGTGCCAAAAGGGAGAGAAAAATGGAGCTTTCGTCGGGGGGTTTCACAGTTCACTTTTTCTGGCCATTTTTCTCTTCCCTCTTTTCTGCCGTTTCATGGATTCTGCACCTAGACACTTCGTTTCTTCCATTTTCAACCCTTTTTACATCACTGAATTGAAAAGGGAAAAAATCCCGAGCAAAAACCAAGTAAAACCAAAGATCCAGTAAAAAATGGAGGGAAAAATGGGAGAAAAAAGTGAACTGTGAATGACCCTAATGTTGGTTCTCGCCCAGAAAACCACCTTCCGCTAAATACTCTCAACACCATATGTCTCATTCTTCCTTCGGAAGTGTCTTCTTTCTAGGATCCAATACTGATATAATGCGTAGGGTTTCTCAAAGTCTGACCCCAGTGTTTCACCAGGCTCTCAATGCCCTGCCCATCTCGGATTAACATTCCACTGCCTGGACGCACGTCACCGTATGTATTCATTGTATTTGTAACGTGTTTACTGTGAAAAGGGAGGATAGCTGGCAGCCTGTCATATACTAATGAGGTGTGATATTACTACATCCTATCCGTAGAGTCGTCATATTGACAAACTTCCTAGAACCCTACCCACACCATCTCATCGCCGCTCCTCCTAGGATAAGCGGGACTTTGGAGGGACAAATTGACCAGCCTCCCACCGCCCCCTAGTAGCAAGATGGAGGACTGCATCCGCGACGCACTCTAACTTTGATTTCAGATTATTATAGTGGCGTAAACTGAGAGACCGGATTTCGAGGGCTTCATCTTTATGGATGCAGAACAGCCGGCCAACTGGGTAGTCATGCATACGAGACTTTCCCCTGTATGTCAGATCGGTCTTCCAGTCTGCTGCGTCGCTTTGCCGCTTGATTTCTAAGGAATGGGGACGATTAATTTGGGGTCGTGGATTTTTATCCGTGCTCCTAAGTTATATCTGAGTTATTTGGCAGCGGGGGGTAGAGGAAAGTGACGTACTTCACGTAGTAATCCTCGAGATCTAACCTGTTCGTATCTACTCGGACGTACTTGGCTTCAATCAAATGTTCAAGATGGTACCCATCCCCAGTCGCGCTACCCGTAGCTCGATAGGTATGGGCCCGGATCTCCGCAGCCGTGGCTCCCTTTCTGTCGGTCCTCAAGGGTATCAGATACATTGTGAGTATGGGAATTTTCCCTCCCAAGTTGAAGAGCTCGATGTCTGTTTTTTCGTTGAAGGGGCGGGATTCCACTGGGTCCAGAGCCGGTGTCCAACGAATCCAAGAATGCTACACCATAACTCCGGGTTCTTTTGTGGAAATAGTCCATCTACCCACCCAATCAAATGCTTTCCGTGTATCTGTTTATCAAGCCTAGCCTTTGGTGTGAAAGCCTGGGCAAAGACCTTCCTACGCTCATCCCGAGAGTCGAGAAACTGTGCGGCTGTGTAAGCCTGAGTTCAAAGCTGTGGAAGAAATATGGCGTACCTCCATTGACCCCGCGTCCCATTTCCACTGGATCTCTGGTCCGAATTTCTGCGTGACGCGTCCATGCGGAGATGGAGCAATGTATAGTTTGTGGTCGATGTGGATTCGGTGAGAGGAGGAAAGCCTAAATTGTTGTTGGACGGTGGTCGCTTCATCCCTGTCGCCATTGACTGCGGCCTCGTAGTACTTCTTGCTCCCACCGTCTTCCCCTGGTCTAACCTGACACACTACCAGGCGCATGGAGTCACGGCTGAGAACTCCCACGTGGGTGAGGATGAGGGTGAACTCGCACGCGCCGCCATTGATAGTTGTTCCGGTTTCGAGAATGATAGCTACATCCCCGGGGGAGAAGATGAGACGAAGGTCGCAACGCCCTCGTAGCCTCGCGTCAACAAAGCTGATAGTTGGGCCTTGGGAGGTCGATACTGAGGTGGCTGTCGGTATGGTTAACTCGGTGGAGAAGGAAGCCGGTGCGGTGACTCGTCTGGGGGGTGGACCGTATGACCATGACATCGAGGGATGCGTATAGTGAGATATCTGAAGGAAATTGCTGCTTGTTAGTTAGACCGCTGATTCATCGTGACTTATATACCGGGCCCGGCCCTGCCACGGTCCACGCCCGAAGGAAACGTGTAATTCAGAAATCAATAGGGACGCGTCACTATTATTCACCACATTCCTACATGTGTTTTCACTGCGTGGATAACGGCAGACGACGCTTAATCAAAGAAATGGCCGGAGATTTCCACTAGAGTCATCGGCAGCGCCGAAAAGAGGCAAGGCAAAAGTCCTGCGGAATCAAAGTCAGATAGATTTTGTCACAGGAATCGCTGGTTGAAATAGCATCGTAACAATTTGGAAGCGTGAACGTGAGCCGGTGGGCCCGATAATATATTATCAGGCCACCAATGTGAGGGGTGAGCGACGCGAAGGCACGTCCCCGGATGTATACCTCATTCCATCTCATTGGTGATATTCAGGGTAAGATGATTCCGCCACAACTGAGGCCGAGCTTGTTGGCCACACCATCAGTGCCCATCAGCGCCCACACCCACAGTTCCCAGACTTCTTCGGTCTCTGTTGGTTTAGGGAGTCATTGGCGGTGCCCCAAAGAACAGCCCTGAAACTATTGAAACGTTGGAATTGACTGGACTCAACAGCAAATTTGATTGACCTCGCCGCGTCATCGACCACTCCAGATATCTGCAACGGGAATGACTCGAATTATTGTACTCGTCCCTCCCTCAGACTCTGTTCGCCCTGAGAAGCATTGATACAACGTAGAAAGTGTGGGTCCCACTCTCAAGCGTGGGCTCCCCCGAGTATCAATACGTGCAGGGTGAGCGCACTGAGTATCAACATGCTCTCCTCATTATCGGCGCCGACTCGTTCAGGGCCACGTAGTTAAAACTTCCGAGAAAGTCGCCGAGCGGCGGCCAGAGTGGCGACGATAGATCTCTGTTCTAAACGGTGTGCACGGGTGAAGCGAGTAAGGGGCTCAGCGTTTCACACACCGGCTTCGGTGGCGCGAAAGGTGTTGTAGTGCACATCAATTGTGTGGCAGACGGCAACAGACGGATAAAAAGCCTGCAGAAATTCCATAGCAATAATTAAAAATATTTCCGTTGTTTGGATGTCGAAGATGATGGATTTGAAAGTCAGGATACTCGTAGAGCACTCACTGCGGTGGCCCATGCATTTTTGGGAGCCAAACATCAAGTCCAAACACGTCCCCGGTTTGGGTATATTTTTAACACCGGACGAGGATGAGAGCAAAATCTTACATTTTGGGACTGCTTTTGGAGCCTAAACATGACGCAAAACAGTGTAACTTTCGGTTCTCGGAATACTGAATCAAAAATCCACCGGTTTTCCCTGTCTTTTTGACCAACGAAACGAAACATAGGTCATTTCTGTCGCCTCAACAGAAGCGAAAAGAACGATATCTCTTTGGAATAAGAAATGGATGATTTTTTGTGGCCAAAATGATGATCAAACATGGGTTATTTTTTAATCTATTTTTGCGGCCAAAAAACAAGTGGTTTCAGAGTGCCAAAACGACGAAGAAAAAATATTATTTTCGCAGACCGTATTGGCTTCTTAAAAATCATTCGGCGCGTGTATAGAGCACGCTTTAGAACGCGCCAAAGGGTGTGCTAGGACCCGCCAAAGACGCGCTAAGGGTGTGCTTGCAACCCGCTGGGCGCGCGATGCGGGTCCGCTTGGCGTGCGATGCGGCGCGCGCTGAGCGCGTGAATGATTTTTAGCAGCTAAAACGGTCTACAAAAATAATACTTTTTCTTCGTCTTTTGCCACTCTGAAACCACTTGTTTTTTTGCCGCAAAAAATAGATTCAAAAATAACCCATGTTTGATCATCATTTCGGCCACAAACAATCATCCATTTCTTATTCCAAAGAGATATTGTTCTTTTCGTTTCTGTTGAGGCGACAAAAATGACCTATGTTTCGTTGGCCAAAAAGACAGGGAAAAACCATGGATTTTTGATTCAGTATTCAGAGAACCGAAAGTTACTATGTTTTGCATCATGTTTAGGCTCCAAAAGCAGTCCCAAAAGGTAAGATTTTACTCTTATCCCCGTCCGGTGTTAAAAATATACCCAAACCGTGGACTTGATGTTTGGCTCCCAAAAATGCATGGGCCACGGCAGTGACTGTGGTTGAACCGCAGAAGAAAGAACGAGGCACGATTGATCCCAGCATTCGGTTAGCATGGCCACATGATCCCATTGCCTCCTGCCTCCATCTTGCGCCCGCATTGCGCTCTACCCTGCAGGCACTATCGTCTCAGCTCTTCCTTTGTCCATTGAGCGGAATGCGCCGACCTTGTTTGACTTCGGCAATCGGATACGACGACAAACCTCTTTGTGAACTCTCGTTTCTTTGTGGCTCACCAATGCCAGGCGTGGATAAAAGGACGCCCTGTGGCGAGGAGCACCCATCACATCGCGCCCTCGGCCATTAATCCCACTCATCCAGAATCTGTGATTCTGAAGTAATTTAACACTCTCGTCACCTCACTCACCATCGATCCACGTCCATGTTCGAAGACATCCCCATGTTCTCCATCTCCACCCCGGACCTCACAGACCCAACGATGTCCGCGTTCCCCACTGAGCATGACCCGCGCGCCCCGGTGGTGCGCATGCAGTCCCTCGACGTGGTCGCGGTCGCGTCACGCCCGCCCAGCCCCACGAAGCGCCGTGGTTTCCCCATTCCGCAGCTCCGTACGCTCGTGAAGAAGCTCAAGCCCAAGTCGATGAGGCACCGCGGGCACGGGCCTTCGCCACCGCCCCGCGCCTCTCGTCGCCCCCGCGCCGCGCCGCCACGACCGCGCGCGACAAGCGCCTCACCATCCGCGACGGTGCGTTCTTCCTCCCCATCGCGCGCGCGGAGAACGGGTTCGAGGACGCGGAGATCGGATTTGACGCGGTCCACGAGGACGTCAAGGACGACGCCGCCGTGACAAGCGGCTTCCGCGCCCCGCCCCCGGCGCCGTGCGACCCGTTTCGCACCCCGCCGCCGACACCCATCCGCGCGGCGCTCTCCGCGATCGGGAACAGCCACGCGCGGCACCGCGCGCTGAAGCAGAAGAAGATCGTGCAGGTCTTCGGGCCCGAGGCGCGCGAGGCGGCGCGGCAGCACGTCGCGGAGGGCGAGCGCGAGGCGATGGCGACGTCCGGGCAGTGGCAGCGGCTGTAAAAACTCACTTAGTTTGGCTGGTGCCGCTGAGAGAGGGACAGGTGTTTATGTATTCCATATCCCGGATAAGTATGTTCCGAATTAGTTGTGAGGTTATTCTTGAGTTGTCGATCTGCACGAACGATGGAACATTTGAAGATGATGAAATGGATTGGGAGCTTTGACTCGCGTGATCACTGGAGAAGGGTATTGGGACTCTCAAGATATCTTGCCAGAACCCAATAAGGGTACCGTCACACAATGCTAGCGAGGGCCTTCAGGAAAAAACTTGCACCGAGCGGGGCCCCGTTACTGATGAGCCGGACCTGGTCTAGTGATGAGGTCTAGAAAAGCTGAGAGAAAAGCAGACACGCACGAGATTCCTGGACCTCAGGCGGGGGAAGTGTTCATACAAATTTTCAGGGCCCAGGTCACCCTGAAAATCCCTCATCTCAATTTCGAGCACCGGCAAATCGCGCATCGGGAGGCCCGAGAGTCGGACTGTGTTATCTCCTGGATACTGGATACATCAGTACCGACATTTGGATAATATAGAAACGCGTACATCAAACTGAAATCAATGGCCTCAAGTGTCTGAAGAGCGGGGGTGATTTGCTGCCAGCGGAGGATCTGCATGTGCCAGCCGATAGACAACACTCGGAGGGCAGAGAGATCAAAAGGGCACAGTGCGTTCATCAGCCAGTCGCCGACGGCATCCGATGGCGATGGCCAGATGACGCTATCGGATTGGAGCTGCAGCGACTCGAGCGCGATGCGCGGCACGGGCCGATTGTGGGTAAACACGGCTAGATCGTATGCAGAGAGTTCAACATGCTTGATCCCCGCAGCGGCGTGCTGAGGAAATTGATAAGCAGGAAGATTCAGGTGAACGGGCTGTTCGGCCAAGGATTCCGGAAATAATTGTCACTCTATCGCAATGTAGGCCATTTCATCGGAAGAAATTCACTTGTGCTGCGCCCCTCATCACCAGTGCCAGTGGGAAGACACTGCTAAGATCTATTCTCTCAATATTTACTTGAATTGAATTGGAGAATATGTATAAAATTCACGACAGGAAGAAACGGGTTTCAAACCGTTTACACACGGTATGTCTTGGGAAAATGTTAAAAACCGGTGCAGATAAAAAAAAATTATGAACACGAGGAGGGCTGCAAAAGAGCAAGTCACTGGATAACCCGGTCAGCGCCAACGCCATGTTGTTCCGGAAAGCAGATCAACGGAATATTCCGGTGCTCATCGGACTCGGCGCCGGGCGTAATAGAGCATGACCTCGGGTTTGCCGATCACGCGCGATCGACATTTTCGCACGAATTCTACGAGATGAACACCGATATCCATGCTCTAGCTTTATTCCTCCATCCCCTCGCTCGAAAGCTCGCCATATCTCAGGTTGCTAAATCGAAAACCTTCGATCAACTCTGTGGTACGGCACTGAAAATTGCGCCGAGTTGGGGTTGGGACTCGACACGGGCTGGGCGGCTCCTCGAAGACTTGCAGCAGTATCAGGCATGCAAGGGTTCGTTTGCGGGTGGTACCAAGGACGCGCTCACCTGGTGGGAATCACTTCCCATTTCCGGGGACATGCGCCCGCTCAAGACGCTCGTAATTGTTCTGTTTTCCGTTGTTCCCCATGCGGCCGAAGTGGAGCATCTTTTCTCTGGTCTCTCTGGTGTACAGGGTGTCAAGCGCTGCAACTTGAGCGTTCCAACGTTCGAGATACTCGGTAAATTGCGATCCAATTACATGTAGAAATTTGGTGGTATGAACCGGGGGGGGGGTAGAAGAATAAAACAGTGTTTTATTCCCAAGAACTAGAGGCCTTTTATACCTCGAGAACAATGTATGTACAGTAGTGTCCCTCGCATGGAATATTATCATATAGAATAACTCTCGTATGGAATCACTTTTTGGCCCATCCCACCCCCGGATAGGGTAATATTCCACAAACCGCCGCCTGGAATATGGAATACCCCGGCGAGCCTGATATTCCACTGTGCGGGTCGCCCAAAGGGTAATTTTGGCTGAGCAGACCATTTTTGGCAACATGTACGCGGGTGGCATTGCATTGTTCACTGTGTATATATCTACAGTAGATGAACTAATCGATTGCGAATTATCCCCCTCACAATGGCCATCACCGAGACTCAAAAAAGTCGTACTATTCGTGCCCGAGACAAAAATCTTCCCCAGCCCACAAAACCGCACGCCAAACTGGACGCCGTCGCCTTCCTTCAAAAGATTGCACATCATCGGCCGGATTTGGATGTGGCTCTGCCTCTTGCTGGCCATCTTAACAAATTTCGCTCGGCACTCGCCCAAGAGATTGAGGAAGCAAAGGTTCAGACAAGTATAACATCCTTCTTGAAGTAGACACAAAAATTCTTTAATAAAATGATTTTTTATTCGATTTATTTGCTCTGGAATATCCGTCATATGGAATACTCTGGGGACCCTTCCCGACTGTATTCCATATGAGGGACTCTACTGTACAACAATGAGAATAAGAAATAATAGGTAAATTTGAACTCAGACCAGCTGGATTTGTTTCATGGTTGAAACACCATGTAGTGTTTCACCTTGCTGTGCATATCCACACATTCCAACATTACAGCTATTACATCCACCTCCAAGACCGCGACAAAAACCTTTCAAAACATTGCAAACACGGTCACATGCACACTCGAGCGGAGCCAGGGATGGACATGGCTGTTGCCGGGGACCTGGAGACGAACTTCACCTGGAAGCCGCCGCTTCTCGTGGAGAATCTCACGGACGATGTTGACATGCGCGGGATCGAGGAGATGACTGCGGACAAGATCAATGTGGCATTTGATGATTAGGACAAAGATTTGGCCGCCGAACGTGCCGCGCGCGAAGCTCTTCCGATCGCAAAGCACCCTGTCAATGTTGGGTTGGTTTACGACTGCGCTGAGTTGGACCGGATTGACGCTGGGAAGGTAACAGCAGTATTTGATGACGATGTGACCATTCATGTGGGCGAAACCACAGACACCTGGGATCCTATGTTCTTGCTCACATCGAAGAGCATTATATCTACTTAGAATTAACTTCAATAGCAAGCGACTACCCGCTTGGAATAACAATTTCTTTCATGTAGCAAAATTGGCTAATCGAGCTCGGCCAATTCTGCCGTGGCCGGCAATTGCCAGTTCTGCCTGGCTGGCTGGCCGAACTGCCCTAAAACAGTTCTGCCACATTCACTAAGTAGAGGCTCGATAACGACCCAGTTACTATACTATTTCGACCGAGTGTTCACCCCATGTCACGTGTCACCACAAGTGTTCACTTTCTTAGGTGTTCATTTCTAGGCAATCACATCAAAATGCCCGCTATCTATATTGATAGTGGGTTTTATACCCTCGATTTTCATGATCGGAGTCGTTTTTTTCGTCCATAAAAGGAAGTCCACATTTCCTTATAAGGAGCGAAAAATGGCGTCATCTTACCAATCATCCATCGGCATCGCGGCGCCGTTGGCGGCGCCTGATCTTTCATCCATCTCGCCGCCCTGAGTTCCTTGCGTCCTCCTACCTCCCATGTCGCTCCTCATTGAAGGGGTGTTTGTTTCCTCCGTGTTGCACAGCGACTCCCCTCATACTGTTATCTCAGCGGCCTTCTTGCGTTGACTACCCCGCGCCACTCAGCAAGATCCTGGTTACCACTGTCGTCCCCAACCAATCAACCGTTCTCTCATGTCTATCCTCGGCGTCGCTCGGTGTCGACGTGGTTCTCGGGCCAGATTGAGCCGCTTGCGTCTGTAACTCGTTTCTTGTCCTGGGAATACTGGGTCCCATAGATAGTCGTGGCATATTAATCTGTCCTGGGAGCTGTGTTGGGGCAACTGGGGCAGAAAGGAATTTTCAGGATGGCGGCCGCTGCCCAAATGGTTCAAATTGATTGGAAAGTGATGAAAGAATTGTTTCATTGTCAAATACCGTGAATTCATGTCAGTGCGAACACGACTTGATGCGAGCGCGAGCTTGGCGCGATGCGCCGGGCGAACGGCGGGCTGTTGTTCATTGTTATTGATGGTTGTGCCGAGGTGCCGCCGGCACCTTACAGAATCCCCGGGCTTTTCCCGTCAGGCACCCCGGCTACGATAGGACCTCTGAAATTCCCTTTGGAGGATAGGTCCCGAATCCGACCCATCGGTCGATTCTTGTCCGCCAGGATTTTGGCGCGGATTGGCCAGATTTTGTCCGCCCGGGACCTAGCCATTGATCCCATCAGTGTCCTAAACGGGTAATTTCTGGCTCCGGCGACGTCCAAATCTGATTTTTCTTCTCACCGGCCCTTATTTCGAGCGCTTTCGCGCAGATTCAGGCCATCAGGCTTTCTTTGGAGGGAAAACCGGAGATCTGGGCATTTCGTGAGCCAAAAAAAATCCCTGGACCTCGGCTCACCCGCGATTTTTGTCCGCCCAGGACCTAGGCTGTGGGCTCTCGGGAGCCCAATTTTGTCCGTTCCGAACCTAGGTTTTGGGCCCCAAATCCCAATTTTTTGTCCGCCTCCGGACCTGTCCTCCAAAGGGAATTTCAGAGGTCCTGCTACGATCACCAACTTTCCCATAATCCATTTGTTCTCCGCTGCCCGGCATGCTTCTGGCACTTCTGGGTTGTTTAAGAATCAATGCTACCTAACCAAACTTTATCATTCCCCTACATCGCACCATGCGAGCGACCAAAGGTCGGCGACGAGCGGCACGGGGCATTCAAACTCGGTGATAGGCGGTGTCGGCATGGTTCTGACGAGACGATATGATGGCAAGGGCGATTGGCCAAACGGCAGAATTGTCGGAGGTCACCTGAGTTAGCCAACTGGCTGCACAGTTTTTTTGTCACTGCGGACTCTACCATACATTGTAAGGAGATAGCGGGCCTTGCCGCGCAGCGGGCTACTCAACTTATTACCATAAATGGAAGTCCGGCGAATGCTGGAGAGGATTTTTAGTGTTTTTCGGCCTATTTGAGCCTCGAAAACTCAATCTCACCGTCACCAGTACCAAAAGTGTTCAGTTCAGAGGGCCGTGTCACGCGTTACCTGAACACTCGGTCAAAATAGTACAGTATTTCGGATTTGATATGGCTGAGCCGCTGAGGTCGGCCCGATGCTGTCAGGTAACACGTGGCAGAAACACCTCTCTTTTGCCTACCTTGCTCCTCGACCACCATGACCTCGCCTGGCCCTGCTTCGGAATACCCACCTCCTCCGCAACGAAAATCTGTCTTTTATCGAGCATATTGCTCTCGCTCTGGATGTGTTTTCGATGAAGAGAGCGGCTTCTTCGCCCGGGATCAGGTCACGATCTTCGATCCACATGTGGCCAGTGGGAAGGAAATTCTAGCGAATCACCTTGACTGGAGCAATCATCATATTCCCTCTCCTCTCATTTCTGTATCCAGTAGCCTGGACAAACCTCGTCGTCTCGTTGGGTCTATGAGACACTATTATACTGGTCGCGGGGTTGAAATCGACGTCTTCATCGCCAATCGCGCAAGGGCCCCCCTCAGACCCCCGTGGGGATTCGTATCATCGCTCTCGGCCGCCTCAGTGCAAGCCTCGTGGAGTCCTGGAATCCCGCAATGCAGTGGCTGGAAGTCGACGGCATTTTCACCGTCACCGACCATGCGCGTTTTGCGAGCGGGCCTGACGAGGCGATGGCGTTCATTGACAAGGCGCTCAAGGTCACGTGACATGATGCGACATAAGAACATGAAAATACCACTCGCGAAAGGTGGGAGAGCCTTATCGTCGGGTTCCGAGTCGGAGAAGTCGATCTTGGAGGGGTCCATGAGATTTCCGGTCTCGTCCATTGCGCACTGATCAGCAATCTTTCGGTGAAGACGTGAAATTGAGATAACACTAATGATATGTCCCGGATGATAAATAATATCTGAGTGTAAGTAGAATGATGAGAGGTCCGTACCGGCATTGACCGGCAGGTGGCGCAGGACAATGGGAGTAGTGTAAGTGTGCAGAACTCAACAACAAACGTAATAATGGTGCGAGCCAGGACAGTCTTGTTTTAAGAATTTTCTCCGGGAGAAAGGTATGAAGCTGAGGCCGAGAGAACTTAGGCTGAAACGAGCAGCAATGGTAGTTGCCGGGAAGACTGACGCAGAGTGTTCGAGTGATGCTTCCGCATTGTCAATTAACTTAGTTTAAATTGTTCTGAATCCTCCTGGGACGGGCCCGGGGTATTATTCTTTCTTCGTGCTGCGGCATGAGTGGGATATGATTACACCGCTCAGGAACGCCAAGTGTCAGGATAGACTTTTACAGAAAGGTGATAGGAATAATCGCGCTTCTGTTGCGCCAGATCCTTATCAATCGGTATCGTGAGGCGACAATTGACCTGTGAATGCATTAACCTCTCTTCTCGGCATCTTCCGACATGGATCGCGGTAAAATCTCTGAGGACTTGCGGCCTTTTTCTTTGGTTCAACTGCGGATTTCATCAGAGTCGGCAAGAAATCCCGCCGTCAACGATTGTCATGCAGGGCGCGGCCAGTCAGGACAGATCCTAACAATGGAAATTCAAGTTCCACTTTCAAGGCACGGACTTTATTTCTTTTCCCTGCTGTGGAGTATAGAAGGCCCAACTCCACCGGCGGATACCTCCCGTCCAGATCCAGGTCTCACACGCACCATGGTCAAAGCCCCTCCCCCTACCCTCCTCGTCTTGGCTCTTGCCGCCGTCACGGCTGCCGTCCCCATCGTGCGTCACGTCTTCAGTCTCTCGCATGCTTGACGCTGAAGCGCATAATCTAAACAGGTGGACGGCGACAACAAGACCTGGTGCACCAGTGCATCCTGGCTGTGGCAGTGCTGTAGTGTAGTGTTGTGTAGGCAGTTGTTGCGTAGGCAGACACATCATAGCTTGCTCTTGACCTCACCGTGCTCCGCCTGGGCTGCAGTCTGGCGCAGCCAGATTGTACGTCTCCACTGGGTAGTCGGCAGAGCCGCCCCGATACCAATCGCCCGAGCGGAGGCTTACCCCGGCCCGCACCCCGCCCCGCGGGACGTTGAAGCCCGCTGTGTCAGCCCGCCCCCCAACTGCATTCCGCTTCTATCCGACGAACTGATCGTTCGGCTCGAGGAGCCATGTGTTGGCGGCCCCCCTGGATGCCTCCCGCCGCGTTCAGGCTGTACCGGAGGCCCCAATGGCGATGCCTGTACCGCGCGCGGTCGAGGCGAGAAACGAGCCTGAGTCCCGTGTTGGAGGGCCCACTGTAATTCGCTAGAGGCTCCCGCCCTGAAACGGTCTGCTGGACACACCTCAAAGGTTTTTTCTTTTTTTTAAAAAAAATCGAAGTTTCTCCGAATCGCTGAGTGCCGGTAAGCAGTCTGGCCACATCCAACAAGCGAACATTCGGCAACGCAAAAGGAGAGAATGATGACGAAGAACTTACTGGGCCCGTCCCTACTTCACCGGTTAGTTCCCGAACGTTGTCAGCGCCCATTCGTTGCGAGTGACCAACAGTGCCCACTGCTCCCCTTAAATGCGGCCGTCTTTTACATATATCTGCATCCCCAACCAACACCCTGCCGACGTCGGCGAGTTGACTTCGGAAGCAGATGTTCTTTTCTGACGGAAACTTCAGCCAAACGTACGTTTAACGCTTCACCACTCTTGTGATCGAAGCTGTGTTTCCCGTTCGATTCCGTCTCCGCGTCCCTGACATTATGAGCTCGTCCTCCCCCAGCCCGCAGAGACTTGGAGAGGTTCGCCGGCGTGCACCCGAGATTCCGATGCCGTGTGGACAAGGGGAGAAATCCGACGCGGATTCGCAACCTGTACTAGGCGCGTTTCGTTTCCAGTGACGCCTTGAATGTTGGATGCCCCGATCGTACTCGTTGTTATCAGTATCATTCCTTCCACCATTTTTATCGTCATCCTCTTGCACGATTACTATCTTCTCCTATCCCACATTATCGTTTCTAAAGGAACAGCTCTCCTACTACATATGCGCTTTCTCGGCCTTTACCTTTTCTCCACTGCTCTGTTGTTTCCCCAACACACAGTTTACCAATTCTTACCAAGTATGTAGAGAGGCCTGAGGCCTGTTCTGAGCAATTTTTCAGCGCGAAATGAGCATTTGTGAACGATTTTCGAACCGGAAAAGGAATTTAACGCCGGCGTCGGTGACGCGAGACGGTTGCCAAAGTTCGCATTCGACAACGACCCCAGTGACGGGTGACTGTCGAATTGAATGAAAAAATACAGTATGTACCTCTCCTCTCAATGTTCCATTATCTGCAGTGCATATTTTTTATGATTGCCCCGGTTTCTGGCGCCATCTCCCCGGTATATCTTCAAGATGGCGCACGCGCTCCATCAGACTTTTGACAAATAGCTTGTGAGCTTGTACAAGGCCAAACAAGGTCATTCAAGGTCATTCAAGCCCGCAAGCTCGCAAGCCCACAAACCATGTCTCAATTCTCACAAGGTCGCGGGATCGACTCTGTCTCGTGCCGTAAATTGGGCACAAATTAAAATAATCACTGTGCATGAGTGGTGAGAAATTGCGAAGGGCATCCTCCGATTTTTCAAGACATCCTCGGATGATCCTCCGGTCATGTAGCAAATTCTACGAGAGGTATTTTTCTGCGCTTTGACCTTGTGAGCTTGTCGGAAGTTGCCGACAAGCTCACAAGGCCAAACAAGCCACAAGTTATTTGTCAAATGGCTGATGTCGCCTGATGTGCGCACGCAATACTTGCCTCCGTTCTATATAAGAAAGTAACGCGTTGTCTTGAGACAAACCTGACGGAATACAGTTAATTTAGCTGTCGAGGCTCCAATCAGGTCATTTGATCCACCGCTCCGTGTTGCTGGATTCTCTACCGCGGTGTTGGATTGCTTTATGCAAACTGTTGAGATGTTGGATACAAGCTGGAAGAAGACACAGGAGGCTGCCAGGTACCTATATAGAATCGAACATGGACTGTCTCGTACCACATCTACCTGATTGGCCATTGTCTCTGGCTCGGCATCATGTCATCCAGATAAATTCTCCACCGCGATGTTGGCTTTCTATTTTTGGACTTTCAGCTTGACCTACTTTATCCTTAAGCTCAATCTTGCATGAATATTATTAGACACCTTGGGGGCAACAGTCATTCGAGCCATCAAATGGCTCTTTTGCATTGCGCAGCCGAATGGCTAATGACTGACAGCTGGCTGATAGACACAACTTAACCATGTTTTTTTTTGATGATAGAATCCGATGGAAAGGGCGCTCATGACAGGGTTCATGCATATATAGCTCAACCATTAACATCTGACCTAACTAGGACTGATTCCTGTGAAACAAATCACTGTGGCTGTTCGACGGACCGCCGGAAGGGTGGAAAGCTCTCAGAGCACACACATGATCATCACCGCTTGGGCAATTGTAACCAAAATATGGTATTTGAGCCGTCCGAGCCACCAGCTATCAGTTTGCACACAATAAAACAGCCATTTGATGGCTTTAATGGCTGTGGCGCAAGCTGTCTATTAATCCACACAAAAATCGAATCTAGCTTACGCTCCCATCTCAGACTGCAGCAGAGGCACTGTTATCCAAATTTCCTCCTAGCGCCACGGAATTTAGGGTTGAATAGCACAGTAACTCGTCAACATCTCAACCATCTGATTCACCTGTCATAAACTGCAATTATTTGTCGGTGATTAATCGAATAAAATGAAAACGGAGAAGATGGCTAGATGTGAAATGATTCGAGGCAAAACCGCAGCAAGTACAGCATCCAGAGAGGAAGAACATCTACAAATATGAGAGCCATGGATGGGTACCTGCCTATGGGGCCGCGAGGAACCAGCCGAAGGTCGGTGGCGAGCGGCATAATTAAAATCTCAACATCTGTCAAATTCTCTGTTCCCGTAGCGTAGCACGGGCAAACTGCTAAGTATCAACGATACGAAGGGAATGCCAAATAATGCACATCAGATTAGTCCTTCGTCTAGGGAGGACCGATAGGGATGCTCCGTCGGCCAGTATACTTAGCTGTTGCGTCCAACAGATGGTCCACTAGAGTGAATAGACGGACACCGGGTGACGGGTCCGGTCCGGGTGACCGAAGAATTGGTGGCTGTGTGCCAGTGTGTGGATCAATCAGATGGACATCATCTCTCTGCTTCCGATTTGACCACGACATGAACTCACCACCTGGCACCCGGACCCTCTGGCCGCGTTGCCCTGCAACCTAGCTTAGGAAAGGCGCATCCACCGTTCGCATGATTACTACCTACGTCGCTCCTTCAGAAGACTATCTCCCGACGGCGGTCCCCGGGAAGTCAATTCGGTCCAAATTTGGTCTTCCACTTGGGTGACTACTTGTCGATTCGCGAATTCTTGTTTATTCCTTTCGCATAATCCATTTATTTTTTCACATTCCGTCCCGTCCTGCTTTCCGCTTGGATGTTCGTATACGTTGCGCCTTGCATCATAAATCTGAGTCATAGTAAGTGGCGCCCCAGCTGAAACGTCCGCAGGTGCTTGAATCATTGATGGTATTCGCCGAACGGCCTCACGCAGGTCTGTCTCATCTTTCCGGCAGTGAACCATCTATATCAAGTGGCAATGATGCGACCTGGAAATAGCCGACTGGGTTTTCAAGACCGTGTACCTGTTGAGGGCGCTTGGGAATGGACGTCAGATACACCTAAAGACAACCGCTCCTTCCTCCTTCCTACGGAGAGGACTCGTCGATCACCGCATGTGAGGTGAGGTTTCAGGATAGCACCGAGGCTGTGGAATCAAAGGTGCACGATGCCCAGATATGCATCTGGCACGTCTTCGGGCAGTGAAGGGATCCTTTGAGATAAGCATAAACTCAGTCTCCCACCATCCTCCTCTCATCCTCATCCTCTTTGTCTCCCCAATGAACACCACAGAATACAACGTCAACTCGGCGGGATTCGACTGTTATTGGCGCATGATGGTATTCGAGTTGTGCGCAACATGTGTAGGTGGTCAGCCGATATCTCTTCCCATCTAGCTAATACATGGTTAGGCGACGCTTTTGCTCTACGGTTGGTACACTGGTATTCTTCCCGCCTCGCGTTCAAGACCTTACTCGTGCTCGAAGGCTTCTATCTCAACCTATTCATTCTCGCGATCTACACCCTCTGCCGTCGTAAGACGAGGGGGAAGTACGTCCTCATCGGCGCCAGCTGTGCTATGGCTCTTCTGGGAACGACACAGGCGGCTCTAAGGCTCGGTTCGACTGCGACGATCATTGGCATGTCGCGGGAACTGGTTCATACGGCCCTGCCTCCAACCTCGATTCGGTGGATAACCTACAACATTCTGACGAAGGCGCAGAACATCGTCTTTGCAATGAATAAGTTATTCGATTTTCTTACTATTCCCTCGTTTGTCATCTAATGAACCCTCAGTTTGGTGACGGACGCCCTTTTTGTTGAGTATTTTTCGATCCCGATGGAAGCCAGCTGAATTGGTGATGGTAGTTGTATCGCTGCTATGTGATATGGGGCGCTCAGTGGAAGGTTATCCTTTTGCCGGGGCTACTCACCCTATCTACTCTCGGTAAGCCGGTCTTCGTTCCATCGAATTGCGCATCCAGTCGTATGCTTCAGTTACGGCCTATGTTGCCATTCCGTGGGACGGGCCTATGGCCAGGTTCGATGGACGAACACCGTATGGGATGGCCACCTTCACCAATTTGGTTTTACTGGCCCTCACTGGTCGGTCAATTCGCACATTCTTTATTCCCTACTGAACGGCCTACAGCTGGGCGAATATTGTGGATGCGGCGCGAGGCATTTTATGCGGGTCTCGACGACACCTGTCGGACTCGATACCGCTCGGCCGTCACGATCATGTGCGTATCACCCCTGATGTGTACGAGGCTTCATCTTGAGCAATGGTTCTTCTTCCAGTCTCGAATCCGGTGCAATATATTGCGTTTGCGCTGTTCTGTTAACGATCACCTTTTCGATTCGGCCACTCACTTGGTCCGTGGCCTACGGCATCACCCTTGGCACTTCACTACAAGCCATCGTCAGTGGACTTGTCTCCTTCTGCGGGCCGTACTCTCTCATATGTCCGCTCCTCTAGAATATTGCACCAACGCTCACCGTCGTACGCATCGGCCTGGGCCATAATACCGACGACCCGATTGATTTGAAGGAGGCGCCCGCTGAGGGGCAGCTTCGTTATATCCTTTAAACGTGTCGCCTTTCCCATTTAATTTGTGTCAAAATCAGTTTCCGAATACAGTTGAGTATAACAGATACCGGCGTCTACCGCCAAAACTTAACCCCAGAACGTGGCGGTGATGTTTATATGGCCTGGTAAGAAAGGACAAGCCTGAAACGAGCACCGTGGCCACAGTTGGCGCTGTTACACTAGGGCTGATGCGTTGCTCTGCGGTCTCCAGGACAGTCCACTGCAACTACATAGTCATATATAGTCCTTGTATCCTATTCCTCCTGCAGTCGTTTCCCGATACGACTAAGGTGAACTGTACCTACTTCCTGTTTACCCACCCCTATAACCCTCCCCAGCATATGCCCCCCCTGCTCCTGCGGCACTCACCATTGATGTGGTAACAAGTGCAAACCAGTTACCATTTAACCAAGTGCAAACTGTAACTCACGTGCACGAGCAATCCGTCCTGAAATCCTCTTTGAGATGACAGACAGTCTAGAATCCAACCCATATGTCCGCGGTTGTCGTTCTGAAGCCGTATTTTGTGAATTTAGCTTCAGGAAGAAAATACGCGTAGACACGTATCACGTGCATCCTTGTTTACGCGTTGTGTGGCCATAGCACAGCCTCCTCTACCCTCCTCACTTTCCTCTTCCATCCTGCCCCAGTCTCCAAGATCGCAGGAAAGCCATGGCACCCGCAAATTATGCCTCAAGGACGATCGTGGACCTATACCGCCCATAAACCTTCCCCATTTTGCCCCTTTTTGCACAGAGATCTCCTCGGGCTGAGGAGGGTATTAGGATGCGGCGTCGGACTCGTTGAGTGGGTTTGAGAGCGCTTATGCGAGATTCTACTGTCAGGGAGGCTACGGATGACTTGGAATGAACGGTGAAGGGAATCCTCGGTGCGTATCGACGCACACTGTCTCGATTTTCACGGTTTAAGCTTGATCTCAGTTTCCGCTCTGGTGCCCGAACTTGTGTATTCCTGGTCTACCCAACTCGCGGGGAGATCGTCAATAGAGGCTTTTGGATGCATATATCCGGGCTCATGCGGATGTTACGGTGCGTACTTGCTCTTCATTTCCTTTCCTGTACGTTTACCATTTTTTCCCGAGATCTTAGGCTCATGCGCGACACTACTACGAGCCGCCATCGCACGACGATGGACTTGCTGGAGTGTTTATTTGCCCACATACCAAGGAAGGCGATTCTTGTCGAAGTGTCGCCTGTTCTCGTCGGCATGACATCTCCGCCCTTCAAAACTGTCTCCCGGCTCGAAGTTTACGGATGCCACGGCGCGTGCCAGTACTTCACTTCCTTTTGTCATTTCTTACCGGAATTTCAGGTCAAGTGGATGATAAACTGGGGGCGCAAGCGTGTAGCGAGAGACTCGCTAAATCGGCTTCCATTCGTTCTCATCTTATGCATCTGAGCACCCATGACGCACTCCCACCTTTCGAAGCTTTTTGCGTCTATCTAGGCACACACACCTCCAACCTCCCCTCCATTTGACACTGCGTCATCTCACAATGCAGATTCGAGGGCCCTCTCAAAACAGCTCAGCTCCCGAGGCTTCAAGAATCGAAGCGCACGTCGGCTGAGCGTTGCGGAACCACATCCATACGATCGCACCGGCGTCAAAGACGTGCACTTCGCGAATTGGGCGAGCGGCTGACCCTCCCTTCCATCCTCCAGTGCCGCGGTCTGCCGTTGTGGGTACCCCGCCGTGTCCAGCGAATCCGCTCAACGTCGCGGAACGTGTTCCGCTCTTCCCGTGCGCCAGAGGCGTTTCCGCTAGGCGCCCGAGCTCCGCAGCACGTCGAGAAACTCCACATTGTCGCGAGTCATTTCTGCTGTCTTTCACAGGCTTGCGGCGCTCAGTCTCACTCAGCCGTACAGGTGTACAGCGTCTCCTCCCAGTACCATCGCACGCATCTGCCTGCTGTCGTTTGAACTCTCCCGCCCTGCGAAGATAGTTGAGGCTGCGCGAAATGTACACTCCACATCTTGCGCTGTGGCATTTATGCTTTCCGCTAGCGCCGGTGCATACAGCATTCAGGGTGTTGCGCATTGTCTCAACGACCTACAGTCTTGCGGCGTCCAACTTGCGGCGCATCCCGCTTCATCCTCGCCGCAATACGGCTCGCATTTCAATCCCGGTGGGCGTCGCGGAACATGTCCGTGGGATATCCTCTTTAGCGCCGCAACCCACGGAGCGCAGCTAATTCTTTGGCGCTTGTTGTACCCCATCCCGGCGCGTTTTATGGCTATTGAAAGACGACGCGTTTCGCCCTGGGTTTAGATTGATTACAGCCCTGAGCCGCCACCGCCTGACGACCGTCCGAAATTGGCAGCTGTGGCCCTCGGTCCCGTCTCCGAAGGCGAACTCGGAGCTGGTCATGGTGACTCGGACCGAATATACGCAGCTCGTTCTATTCTCTGTGGCGCCACGGCGGTGAGCGCAGCGCAGATTCAGAGCTTCCATTGGACGAGCTCACGTGCGCGGCCGCAGAGGTAACAGCCAGCAACCCCGATTCGGATTTTTCTGTCGCCGTAGACGCTAGACGCTGTGCGCAGGGGGTTTCGGTCTCCACACCGGAGGAGATGAAAGAAGCACTTGCTGGAAGGTGACGTTGATTCCGCCGCGCTGACGTGCCAGTCGGAATCTGCGTCCCTCACAGCGATTCGGATCACATCAGTTACTTATAGGCCCGAGCTTCTCTCTTCACCCTCTACCACGACCAGCAAATCGATTCCGGAGGCATAACCAGCAGCGACGAGACTCACGCCAAGCACATACGGAGGCATCAACGACTATCTCCATTTGTGCCTTCCTTTGCACCGCCATTACCACGACGACGTGACTTTGGATCCGTGCCCCATTCTCTGTAGTGCTTCCATCGCCGCCTTTCATTCCTTGCCCTTCTCATTTCTTCCCCACTTTCTTTCGCCAGACTCCTTTCGACTCAGTACCCTCCATTCCAGGCGCTATAAAAACACGCGCGTCGTCAAGCTACAGCCATGTCGGAATCAGGCTCGGGATCCACCACCCCCAGTGGATCCACTACTCCAATGTCCCCCACGACCGCAAAAACGCCATTAATGCCCAAAATCTCCTCCCCCCTTAATCCCTTGCGCACCCCCGTCAACTCTCTCCCGCCATCTAGCCCGCCTGCGCTCCCCGTCCCCCCCACCGGGCGTCCACGCGGGCAGTCGCTGTCGGGCATGCTAGGCAGTCCGCACCACTCGCGCTCGACGTCCTCCTCACCCCTCCGCTCCTCCGCATCATCCCATCGCAACTCATCCGACATCCCTCGCATGGAATTCAGCCCCCCCTCCTCCGAGCACGCACAGCTCGCGCCAGAATCTCCCGCATCCACCTCGCGCTCGCGCTCGCGGTCCCCCGCGCACGAGCGCGTGATCGCTAGCGCCCTCCTCGAGCATCCGTCCACACCGCCGAACGCCCCACCATCGACGTGGTGGGGGCGGAACCTGCGCCGTGATCGCCCGTGGCGCGATCCCACCTCGGCCCAATCGTCCCCGCACTCGTCGCCCACGAGCTCGCCGCACACTAGCCCCCGGCTCGCTGCGAAGAAGCTTCAGAAGGCGAAGCCGAAGGGGGTGGAGGAGGAAGAGGAGAAGGAGGACGGGGACGAGCGCAGCACGCTGTTTGGGGCCCCGCTGCTTCGGCGTCCGACGACATCCACGATCCCGAAGGAGCAGACGGAGGGGTGGGACCACACGCGCGAGGTGAGTCAGCTTTGGCTACTCTTATCCGTTCGGCGGCTAATCGTGGCTATCTGTAGCGCGTTGCCCAAGCGCTGAGCAAAATCTTGCCCCCCACACTTCTTGTGGCGCACGATCTACTGGAAATCGGCACGGAAGTCGCCAAGTTTGTCCCTGTCCCGGGACTCGACGTCGCTGCGAGTCTCCTGCTCAGCATTTGGGACAATGTCCAGGGCGTGGACGTACGTACACTCTCTTCTCATTTGCGCCACTGTCTCACTCGCTGGTTAGATGAATCGCCTAGCGTGCCTGCGACTCGCGGAGCGCTCTGCCAATCTGCTCCTCTCCATCCAACAGGAGGTGCACGAAACCGGGGACAAGGTGGGAAAAGAGATGGCGAAGCCGATGGAAAAGCTCGTCGAGTGCGTTCTGCCCATGCTCATCGTGTACAGTCGCTCACACCCCGCTAGAACCTTTACGGAAGTGCGCGATTTCCTCGTGAAGCAGGCGCACCGGCCGTTCCTCAAGCGTTACCTCAAGCGGGAAGAGATCATCCGCCAGATCGCGGGCTGCGATACCTCCCTCAGCGATGCCATGAGCATGTTCTCCGTGCGTCCCTCCCCTTCCCTCGTCTATCCCCACCTTAACGTGCTATCTCCGCAGCTCCAAGTCCAGATGCGGGTCCTCAAGCAGGTCAAGGAGACAGAGGAACGCCGCGAGGCCGACAACCGTGTGCTGCTCGACGCCCTCCTGCGCGCCCAGGGACAGCAGCCCGGCAACGCCCTCGGCATCACCGTCGACCAGGGTGGCCAGCTCACCCCGCGGCAGCAGTTCCCCGCGCTACCCACCGAGCACGCGGACATCCTCCCCGCCCTCCGCGAGCTTCACTCCACGCAAAACACGCTCGACTTCGCGCACGACACGGCGGACCTGCGCGGGCTTATGCGCGATGCGCTCGCGCAGAGCAGCGACGTCGAGATGCTTCGTGTCCTGCAGGTACGTCCTTCCCTCTCCTTCTGCGACGGCTGCTTACGGGACGGTTATAGGTTGGGCGCGCGGAGATGCCCGAGGCGCTCAAGACGCTGCAGCGCGCGCTCGAGCGCGTGGGTGTCGTCCCGCCGCCGACGCCGCAGTTCGCAGCGGCCCAGCCCGGGCCACCACCGCCGTACACTGAGACTGGTCGCGGCGCGGCGCCTGTGCGCTCCGGGACGCTCTCGAGCTTGGAGAGCAGCGGCAGCAGCAGCGCAGGGATGGCCATGGCGCGTGACACCCTCGACCGCGAGTTCATCGAAGGCGGGATCGATGCGCTGCGCCGCATGAGCAAGGGCGGCGCGATGCTCCCCAGTTGGACCATCACACGGTACATCTCCCTCGCCCCATCCTCCCCTCCTCCTTGACTGACGTGGCCGCCGCAGCTACGAGGTCGACCGCGACGTCAAGATCGGGATCGGCTTCTTCAGCGACGTGTACAAGGGCACCTGGCGCGGGCGGACGGTGGCGATCAAATGCCTCGCGGAGACGACGCCGCGCGACCTCTTCGTGCGCGAGGTGAACATCTGGCGCGAGCTCAAGCACCCCAATGTGCTGGAGTTGTATGGGGCGAGTGGCGCGAGCGGGGACGGGCCGTGGTTCTTTGTGTGCCCGTACGAGCGCTTCGGGAGCCTCAGCAGCTTTCTGCGGCGTGTCGCGCAGGAGGGGGAGACGGCGAAGAACGGGCGGGAGGGCGATTTGCTGCGCTTTATGCATGAGGTCGCGAAGGGGATGGAGTATCTGCATGGGAAGGGCGTGCTGCACGGGGATCTCAAGGTGCGTTTCGCGTGATTCTGTCTGCGCCTTTGCTTGGTGCTCATCCGTCTGTATCGCAGGCAGCGAACGTGCTGGTCGACGACCGCATCCACTGCCTTGTCTCCGACTTTGGGCAGAGCGAGATGAAGTCGGAGGCGTACCGCATCAGCGGGGCTGCTCTTCCTCGTGCGTCTCTCCCTTCCCTTCATCACTTGCGGCGCTGACTTGACGTAGATGGGACGCTGCGCTGGCAGGCGCCGGAGCTTATGCTCGGGTCGAGCGAGCTGACGCCCGAGATGGACGTGTACTCTTACGCTATTTGCTGTATCGAGATCCTCTCCATGGGCCGGCTGCCCTGGCCGCTCATGAGCGACGAGGCCGTACGGAACTTCGTACTCAGTGCGTACCCTCTTCTTCTGTGTCGAACATCCGATGACCTTCAGCGCGCAGAGGACAACACCCGCCCGAAGATCCCGCCGACGCGCTTCAATTCCCCCGCGCTGCAGGAGCTGCTGCGCGTCTGCTGGGACGAGGACCCCGCGGTCCGCCCACCGTTCTCCAAGATCGTCAAGGAGGCGAAACAGCTGCGCAAGGCCGCCGAGGTGCCGTTCGAGGGCTTCGACGACCTCGCGTCGCCCCCGATCTCGCCGCGCGGGCCCGACTGGCGCGAGGTCGAGAACGCGGGGGCGGCGCGCCCCTCGCCGGACATGCACCCGATACCGCTCCCGAAGACGCCGCGTAAGCTTCTTTCCCTCCTCGTGCTGTTGCCCCGCTCTGACATCCGCCGTAGCCATGGACGTCCCCTCCTTCCCCTTCTCCGGGAGGGACGCCTCGCACGAGGCCGCCTCGTCGAGCGACTCGTACCACACCGTGTCGCAGTCGTGGCCGCCCGCGGGCGGGCTCGTGTCGCACCGTGAGGACACGGTCTCGTCGTCGGGGACGGACTGCGAGCCCGTCGTGTACACCTCCTCGAGCCGCGCGTCGTCCATCTTCACGCCGAGCACCAAGAGCTCGTCCGTGGATGACCTCACGGACCTGCTGCTCGGGGACTTCACGGGGTACGAGTCGCCCATGCCCGCGGACGAGCGCATCGCCGAGATACGCAACGAGCGGCGGTACCGCCTGTTGCTCGCGCATGACTTCCACCCCTCGCGTACGTCTCTTCCCCTTTGCCCCTCGCTCGATACTGACCCATCCCCTCGCACCGCGCAGTGACCCTCCCGCTGTGGAGTCCGGTGCCCATCGCGGTCGGCGCGGTCGGGTACCTCGCCAGGCCAAGCGGCAAATTCGAGACGCTCTTCAATTGCTTTTATCCCGATAAGGCGGCAAATGGCGATAGCGGGCTGCCGTCCGTGTATGGGTATGGTCGGGTGACGACGGGGAATCAGCGGCAGGACAAGCGCACGGCGACGCAGCGTGGGCTCGACGCCATCGCGGGGCTCCTGACATTCAAGAAGGGGCAGGGCGATGGGGCGGTGTCGTACGTCGTCGTGCTTCTCTACACTCACGCGCCGTAATGCTCAGGATTATTCTACTTCCAGACAAAGTGTTAGCCGGCGTTACTCGTTTCCCCTGCGGAGCGGGCACAAGACCGCGTATTTGTGCACGGAGACGACGATGTATCGGTACATCGAGAACTTGGAGGCGCCGAAGAAGTGGTTCAAGGCCAATGTGGACACGATCATGCACCAGTATGGGACGCTGCACCAGATCCAGAAGGAGGACCTCCATCTCGGTGAGTCTGCCATCCCTCCTCTTCTTCGGGGCGCGTTCCTGACGTGCACGGCAGTGATCGGCACGCTTGATGCACCGGAATATGCCCTCTTCGTCAGCCACAATCACCCGGATGGACAGGTACGCGCGGTGTCGGTTCTCTGTCTTGGAAAGCTGTTAACAGTTCGCAGGCGCACTTCAATGTGTTTTCCTCGCCGAAGGGTGGGCAACCGTGGGGCACCTTCACCACCGACGCGGAGCCCGAGCAGGGCGGACCGTCGTACCACGAGCCCATCCACGGCAGCCCAATCTCCGCGTCCAAGGTGTCGGCGACGGGCGGCCCGTGGGACACCGTCCTCATCGCACGCCTGCGCTTCAAGCCCGATGTGCTGGACCCTACATCTCTCTGATCTTTTGTCTTTCTCTCTTGATTCTGCATAGCACGGACTTGGACTCTTAATCAATCACGTACACGTATTCGAGCAATGTTCAGTAGGAAGACCCCTTGTATGTACAGAGCGGTGGCAGTTGGGCAGTCGTGGAGCTCCGCAGCACGTCCGGGAGGTTACTCAGGTGATTAATAACTGAGTATGACCATACTTGGGGTCCGAGCTACGACGTCAACTCAATCGCAAGCGCCGTTTGCCCTTGCCCTAGTCTTCCCATTCAGTGCGTTCGGAATTAACGTGGGACGCTAAAATCGGTAACGCTTCCGGCAGATCAAAGTCGGTGCAGGATTCAAATACTCCGCAGCTGTTGCTCGCGCAGAATTGGGGTAATACATTCAAATGAATATGATACGAATACAATGCATACATAGATGAATACCCATCCTCGCTGCAGACTATATTCACGCAGGGAGGGCCCTAATAAATCGTTTGTTATAAGCAGCCGACCACTTATCGGTGTCGGATATCTCGAACACGACGTCGACGAGGAACTTGACGTTAATCGCGCCGTTGATGCCCAGGCGCTAGATCTCGAGTAAAAAATTAGGAGAATGGGCGGGGAGAGAGAGACATACGACACGAGAGTTATTGTTCAGGTGATAGGACTCCGAGTGAGGATTCAGTAGGCTCGTGTACGTCGACATGGCGTCGTCTGCGGGCATGATCATTCCATCCCGTTCCTTCATGGCGATGTAGAGCTTGGCGAAAATTTATATCAGGCCACAAAAATAATAATACCTGCGCGAAATAACGTACAGCGTTGTTGCGCACACAGAGCAATGCGTGCTCCCTGCCCAGCGCCGTTTGGCCAGTGGGAACCTTCAGATATCCGTTATCCGGGTCGTTCATTCGGTTGTTCTCCCGCCGGGAGCTCGCTCTGCCGATGATGACAGGGTCGGCGCCGTCGACCATGTACAGAGTTTTCGCGTCGAACTGGGCGAAGGGCTTGCCGTTTTGGTAGCACATGGGCTCGGGCGGTGGCGTAAGACGGATATACTTCCCATTCATGCCGGGAATCGCAAGGCAACAGCAATGAAACTGGATAAATGGGATGGAAGATCATCTCAATTGAAAGGAAGACGGTGTACAGTACCCGCAACCGTCAAGTCGATCCAATACTTGTCCAGATCGCGATTCGCGCGCGCTGCGCTGAATTTGTGTCGCAGTTGCTCCGCCTCCGGTACACGGCCGTACGACAGGAGAAGTGTGTGCAGAGCCCTCGACGTTGGACTTGTGTCAATACGGGACAAAGACAAGGGTGTGGGTGCACTGCCTTTGGCTACATCAAAAGACGTCACGGTAACGGGCTCGCTTATTGTGCGAATTTAGTTCAAACAAGCGCTCAGAACGTCTGCGGTATTGCGGGGGATACGCTCTGAATAGCGTGCAGATTTCTCTCATTCTAACGGAATTACACGACATTGAACGATCGACACGATCAAAATGCCGAATATTGACCATGTTTGCTGTTGCTTGGTATACGTGTGGGACGCGCGGGGATCACATGGGGCCCAGACCCGACGCGCGTCTTCTTCCTACCACGTCCAACGGAGCCAAACGTCCGACCCAGGTGCGGACTGCAATATCCTTCCATTTTCCGAATCAATCATAGATGACGGGAATGCTATTGGCCCTTGAATGAATCCGGAAGACGACGTGGAGGCGACTTTTGGCGCCCGGAATCCGATTTACTGGCATGAACTTCTATATCCAGAGTCCAGTTTACTTGGCCGGACGCGCCTCTGTTTTCGATGTATCTCAACTCCAGCCGCTAGAGGGGAAGTGGGCAGTGACTCGATGAATATTGGCACTAGGCGCCGTCTGATGAGGTTGGTAGGCCAGTTCCTCAGCGGTCTCACATGAATTTTAACTTATCTCACGCATCTCGCAGCAGCTTCGGCGTGTAATTCTGTATGTACCTGGCCGCCGCAATTGAATCGGTATCGCCTCGATTCTTATCCCCAACGCTAATTAGGGAAGTAATTAGGGCTCGTTTAGGCTACTACGTCTACACTTTCCTCCATGTGGCTCACTGCTGTTAGCTTGATGGCGGAGAGGCCGCCGGGGCCACGAGCAGTACGGCACCGCCCAAGTCGAGCAGGCGCCTACAATGACGGTGGGAAGATGCCACGTATCCGCATAGCTCCACGCATCACGCGCGACGGGTTCCTAGGAGATTTGCCGGTGACCTTGTGCCGTTTCTAGAGCCCGACTGTGCACTCTATATGTGGTATGACAGAAGAAGTTCCAGAATCAATGCCGCGGGTCATCTGCTTCGAAAAATCGGTTCCACGTCCTTGCCAATTATGACCCACTGCTGTGCATTCAGCCGGACTAGATAACGACGGGGCAGGGTCGGTCACTTTTCGCCGTCCTCTTCCTGACCGCCCACCCCCAGGATATGCGTCGTTTCTTTGGCCTGGACACCCCGCGGGTTACCCTACGGCCTAGTCCTTATCTGCGCAGAGCGTCGGTAGGTACCTCCTTATTCGCACGGCAAGAAAATTGAAGCTGTCAACGCAGGGTGACGCATGGTCGCCACCGGGGTCGACGACGGCATCTCCGTCCACAACATCGCCCATCTCGACGGGCCAGACATGGGCTCCTGTGAACACCGTCGCAAATCAGGACCACTTGCATGAGCTTGTGAACAAGATCAGTGCGTGTGCCAATGCGTTTCGGGGAATCAGCGCTCATATAACTCAGGGTTCCTCGCGTCGATGGGTTCTGAGGATCGCCCATTGATACTGGAAGTATGCGATCGCGCGTCCACAGATTCAACCGCTCGGGAGGCCATCCGAGCGCTCATGCATGAGTTCAAGTAGGTCTCACTGCAACACCCAAAATTTCCTGATTTAATTTTGCTCCATCAGGCATGGTTCTGCAGCTGCGCAACTCTCAGCCGCTCGCGTTCGTCTGTTCCCCTCCCCCCCTGCCCCAAGTCTCTAACCAATTCGTTTGTATAGTTATGGGCGATCCTGCTGAGGAACTCTTCTGCTGCGTTCATAACACAATCGACTGCGGCGGATTTCCTGGAAGCGATTGAAGCACTGATCATTTCCAACAAGACTTCTCCCGTTGTTCGCCACCGGGTCCTTCGCGTACTCGGTGATGCTGTGTGCAGCAATCCCACCCGTGAGCCTCATTATTCCACACCGCCAAGTTCTTGGCTCATTTCGTTCCCGCAGGGCAAGCGTTTCGTATGCTCTGGATAAAGGTCAAGCCGGACGACCAGGCAGATGAGGTGCGTTTGATTTAACACCCCTACCATCGAGCTAAAACATTTTCAGGGCTCGCCGTACGACGCCCACGACGCCATACTCCGGCCTCCTGGTCACCTGCGTCCAACCAATGTCGCCGAAATCCTGGACCGGCTCAGTCCCCCGGTACGCATTTCCCCCAATCTCCCCGCGTTGCCTCAATGACGTAGCATATAGATGCCCCACCCCCACGGCACCGACTCGCGGTTCCCGTATGCGTGGGAGGAGGCCCCTCCGCCCTCGTACGAGACTGCCACCAATACCTTCACAACATTCTCGCAGCGGGATTCGCTGTCACTGTTCTATCCATCAAATGACATCATGCTCGATATTTCCGCTCGCCAGTCGCAAGACGACGATCTGGATTCTGACCCGTCCGAGGGGAACGAGGAATCAGAAAGTTGGACGCTCATACAACCTACTCCGCTGGTCGTTGTACCGCGCGTCCCGCGGCCGATCTCGCCGTTCCAAACCCCGAGTTTGCGGATTAGTCCCCCAGCCGAGGACGTAGCGCTCAATTCAGGCAGTCCTGCAAGACATTTCGGGCCTCGAAATAGGGCGTCTTCATTATTGGTACGCCAAGTGATTTTTTTTTTTTGGCATTCCACCGCTCAATTTATGCACCACAGACCCCTGATTCCACGGCAAAGACTATCGAGAGGCCCACTGCCATCCGCCGTTTACGTGAGACGTCGCTTGAGCTGTAGTCTCTTTCGCACCTTCTGATTGGTCGATTTTTTCAGCTCTGTTACAAGCGGAGAATCGATCCAATATGGCGCAACCCATCGCGTCGACCTCCCGCGCCGTGTCTACTCCGTCCAACGCCGCTGACCGCAAGCATGGAATTTATTTGGTACCATCATACAGGACCTCCTTGGTCGAAAGCTAGTTAATTTCTGCACCCAGCGTACACTTGCCTATCTCAGAAGCATAGCTTCCAGGAGCAATAATTCTGGGTAAGAATCACGTTGTTAATGTTACTCCCGTTGAACACCGCCCAGGGCCCTGACTAGCCTCGATTGCTTCCGAGAAGTAATGGGAAACCTCAATACTGTTTCCTGCTTGATCTACGCCTTGCAATACCGGGAGACTCTTGTACAGGCGAGCCGTTTCCCCCTCTTGTTAGAACTGCGGTATAACTTTCATTAGATTTCCTCGGATCTCGGTGTCACCGATCACCCGAAGCTAAAGGCCGCACTGGCGCAGGATCAGGCTGGTGTCGCTGACAACCTGTTGGATGTGCTGTACTCGCCCGCTGATCAGCAAGCTGTGCTCGCGCTGGAAGGCGATGCCGCTCAATCCTTCCTCGACATCATTCAAGATGTGTGTAAATTAGCTTTGTGCTGTGCGACGTGCTGATTATCATCAGATGCTTGACAATGCCTTGCTGCACACTAGCGAGGCGACATCGAAGGCTCGCAGGCTGATCGGAAAGCTGGCTAAAGCGTGCGATAAGCTGCCATCCTCCTTGATCATCTTTGGAGTCACACAACGGGATGAACACGCCTCGTTCTGCGGGGGTTTCGGCGACGTGTTCAAGGCGATGTATCAAGACAAGCCAGTGGCTTTGAAGCACATGCGCATGTTTCAGAACACAAACCAACGCGATATACGGCGGGTGAGTCCCGTTGTATATGGACCTTTCAGAGAAAATTATAACGGATGCTGGGTAGAAATTCTGCCGCGAAGCGCTCGTATGGCAGCGTCTGCGCCATTCGTACATTGTCCCGTTGATTGGGATCGACACTGAAAGTTTTCCGTCATCGTTGTGCATGGTTTCTCCGTGGATGAAGAACGGCACTGTGATCAAATATCTCTCTGGCATCGGAGAGATCAACAGGGGGAGCACTGTCAATCGCTTGGTTCGTTCCCTTCATTCGCACAGCCCTGATGCATAAATATTTATCCCACCGTAAGATTCGGGAAATTGCTCAAGGCCTTGCGTTTCTTCATGACCAAAATGTTGTTCACGGGGATCTACGCGGGGTCAGCGGAATGCACCATATTACCCTAACGAGGCTGACTTTGAATTATCCTTCTAGTCCAACATTTTGGTCGACGACAACGGTCATGCGTGTCTGACTGATTTCGGACTGACAGTTCTGTCGGATGCGACTGCCACCCAAACCAACAACGGCGCGGGTAGCGTGCGATGGATGGCCCCAGAGACACTCAATCCCAGTGCGTGCGGGCTGCAGAACTTTGCGCGCACACCGGCGAGCGATATATATGCCTTCGGGTGTGTATGCCTTGAGGTGAGCGGCAATCTGCCGAGGGTTGTGGCCTCCCTGACTCTTCGTGACACTCGTAGCTCTACACGGGATGCCCACCGTTCCACGACGCAATTTTACACGATGCTCCTGTCATGTTGCAAGTCATGGACGGCGTACGACCGAATCGTCCCCCAGGAAACGCCATCTCCGACCGTACTTGGGATATTATGCAGAAGTGCTGGTCCCACAACTACACCGACCGCCCGAGCATCCTTAGCATCGTACTTGCACTTGCAATGCACGAACATAGTCCCGGTATGTTCTTCCCCTCATCTCCGATGTCCAGTACTCATCTTTGCAGATGCGAGAGCAAGCGATACTGAAGCAGACACTAATGTGGACACCAGCGGTGACATCACTGTGTCTATGGCAGACGACGATGATTCTTGGAGCATATCTTCCGCGCCAGAAGAGAAGTACGAGGGCTGGGTAGCATCAGTCGTCTCCCCACTGCGGGACTTCATCGATATGCCGATTAATCCACGGCAACATTATGTCGACCTTCAAGAGATCGCGGACGGTCCGGGTGGGACAACAGTCTACGTCGCACGACTCGCAGATGCCCAGCGGGACCGTCTGATGCTGCCCACTCCCGTGAAGGAGCGTGACCATCACGACCTCCTTGCGCAGCACCCGACATTCGTCGCAATCAAGAGTGTACCAATTATGCCGTCGGGGAGCTCGAAGCTTGTCGAGGTACTTCGCGAGCGGCGCGCCATGGCCGACATCCAGTGCGATAATATTTTGGGCCTGGACGCGCTGTATGTCGATCCCGTGGAAGATACGCTCTGGATTCGCATGGAGCTCATGACGCGGACGCTGTCGAGCGTGATTGAGCTCAATTCGGCGGGGTTGGTGCTGTCGGATCGCGTCATTGCTGGATGTACCAAGGACGTGCGTGTTCGTGTATATGTATCTCGTCCGAGAGACTAATTTCACCCGCAGATTCTCACTGCTCTGGAGCACCTCCGCATCAACAACATCGCGCCCAGGAATATTCGAGTAGATAACGTGCTAATCAGCCCTCATGGCGTTTTGAAACTGAGTATGTGCCGTCTCAATGTCTAGCAGCATTTCGTTGAACGGATGATAGCGAACCTCTCGAATGCAACCAAATTAGCTGCGGCCTCTGGTGATGCCGTCGAACGGGGATCCCCTTCACTGCGCATAGATATCGCGAGGTAAATACAGGCTACACCCACTTGCCAGCGCTTGTCTAACCGTATTCAGCGATGCCAGCGCGCTCGGCGCCCTAGTGTGGGAGATGGCCGCAGGCAAACGCCCACCGCTCAACGCGCAGAAACGCCTCGAGGATTGGCCACCTCTCTCCTCCATCGCCTCGCGCACCCCTGCCTTCCACGAATTCGTCCGGATGTGCTTCGAACCCGCGGTTAGCACTTTTGGATACCGTCGGCTTATCGAGGTGCGGCTTCTGATGTGCTCTCGCATTACCATTACTGAGTTCCCCCCAGAGTGCCTTTATCCGCGACGCCTGCGAGCGCCCGGCAATAGCACAACTGTTGGTGCAGTGTACGGCGTTTGAAGGGCGGCTTCGCGAGCAGCGACGTGGGCGGTGAACCGGCGAGGTGCAGGGACAATCATCAAGCAGTCAAATTATACAATAAATCAGACATTATAATAATGATAATAATAGTCGCTCCGTCACAGTATTACCGATTGCATCCCAAAACCTATCAGGTTCCCGTCCGCCCGTGAATTTGTTGAGAAGCGCTCATCGAGTTTTCGTCGCCTGCTCGTGTGGTGGCGTGCGTGGCGGCGTCGTGAACGGATTGGTACCGTGGCTGGGGTTGCCACCGTCGGACCCTTTCGGGGTGCTTCCATCCGTCGAAAGAGAGGAAATCTCTAGTTCCCCCGAAGCAAACGTCGCTCCCTCGCTGTTCTCCCTTCCCTCTCGCATCATCTCCCCAAATGACAGATCTTTCTTCGTTGTCGTCGCACGCTTCAAGGCGTTCTTCAGCTTCGTAAATGGGGTGGGCCTCTGAGTCGTTGTGGACGTCGCGTTTCCAGAGCCAGCTGATGAGTATGTGGGAGTTGAGGGAGACGAGTCCTTTTTCGTGAGTGTCCGGTCCATCGAGGAGCAATGGATTCAGTCTGTGAACCGAGGCTCTTATAAGCCCAGGGACAAAGGGTAGGCGCTTAAGGATCTGCCCTCGGGGCCTGGACGGTAACGGTGGCCACGAGCATGTAAGCATGGTAGAACTCTGCGTTTTGCCTTTGTACTCGGTGCCTACCTTGTTTTCTGTGTTGGTGCCTCCCCCGTTCTCGGGAGCGATTGTGATAGCGCGAAAGTAGCCGGTCTCGAGTGTAGGTTGGGAGGGATGTAACGGATATTATTGCACTGTCCCGTGCCACAAGAGTTTATATCCCCTTGCTGAGTTCTGGCCGTTGTAATCCCAGTTGGACAATACAACCGACAGAAGAACAAAGAATCCATGAGTCGGCATGGGGCGAGGTTGAATGGAGAAATCAATTGTCTTGTTCAACCCGTCACGGCATTACCCGGACAGGTCGGTTCGGGACACACGGAATCAAACGAATTGATCCGACGGTCATCGTCCGCCCCGCCGGCCGCCTTACTCTTCCTCCGATCCACGCAATCCAATACCCTCATCATGGAAGAACTGGTAAGCTTTTTTTGGTCTTCCGGAATGCCATTGGCGAAGCATCGACGTAGTCCGGGGCTCGTTTCAGTCACGCTGGAGCCTGACGGGCTCTCGCTGCTCGGCTTCTGAGCCTTCAAAATCCATGTGCGGGAGCCTGAATCTTTTTGCTTATCGTGCAGTCGCCGCCTTATGCAGGCGCACGGTGTGGCGATAGGAGAGGAGTTCTGCGCCCAGGGTGTACAGTGCGTCGCACGTCTTTCCCCGCAGATTTATCCTAACGCAACGCAGCGTTTTCCTTAGATCAGCGATGGATATTGTACGCCGTCCATAATCCTCACCCATCTCCTCCCTTACGTTTCACCAGATGCGCAACCCCAAAGCAGGCCGCGCATGGGAGAGGTAGGAATGCGTCCCTACACATATTCGCGCTGCACATTGGCTCGGAATTAACGCAGCTTCGGTCCAGACCCGTATCTCAACGGCGAAGCCGCCTTTTCGACGATCATGGGCGTTTGACATATGGACGAAGGGCGGCAGTTTCGTAAGTTGCCTATATACGTCTCAGGGTCTCCCTGATTATAACCCAGGTTGAAAGTATGGCCGTCGTGTGCAACAACACGATCGTGGTGGTACACAGTGTTGGTCCGATCAGCGTTTCCTGGAGCCTAATCTCGCCGCTATCATCTACGCTGGCGCGCCGGGCGATCAGACGGGCCCGGCGATTATGGACGTGCTTTTCGGCGCCGTCACCCGATGAGGTGCGGAAAGCTGTTGATTTATTTCACGCATACACTTACTCGCACTTCGCGCCTCATAGAACGAAGCTTCGTATGGGACCACTATCGTCTACAACAGTCTCAGCTTTCCCGTCGCAAGTCTTTCCACCATCCCTACTCAGCACGTACTCAGCTCCCTCTAGGTCAACTACACCGAACAGCTGCTGATCAACTACCGGCCCGTGCACGCGCAGGACATCACACCGCATTACGAGTTCGGTTCGGCCTCTCCTTCACCACCTTCGCGTACTCCGCGCTCAGCATCGCCTCCACGGGCGCCGCCAGCACCTCGAAAGTCGTCGTGACGTTCACCGTGCGCAACAGCGGCGGCGTGGCGGGGACGGAAATCCCGCAGCTGTATCTCGCGTACCCCGCGAGCGCCGGCCAGCCGAAGCGCGTCCTGCGCGAGTTCGAGGAGGTCGTACTCGCGGTGGGCACTAGCGCTACGTTCACGATGACTATTTCGGCAAGGGAGATGAGGTGCGTTTTCCTCATTTAATTCTGTGTGCTATATGGGACTCCGATTGGTGTGGTGCAGCATCTGGAATATCGTAACGCAGGCATGGGTGCGCCCGGCGGGGATGTTCGCGGTGAACGTCGGCGCGTCGATCAAGGACGTGCGCCTGAAAAGAACGTCCTGAGCGGGGAAGATTGTCTGGACTTTCGATGCTTTCTTTATGAGTCCTATTATGCCTGCATACCGTTCACTTTCCTTCTGCATATATTCCTTCTACATCTCAATCCTTCTAACGCTCGTTCCTTTACATCCTTGTTCTTTCTAATCACTCTTTGTACGTGCACACGTTCTGTTGTAACAATCTTTACGCGAAACCGCCGGGCTTGTCCACGTAGACGTCGAGCGTGGTGATGTGTGTGATCTTCCGATGAGTCTGAGAGCCGCCAAACGTCGACCTGATCAGTCCAAACGAGGAGGTAAGGGTAGGACAGGAAAGAGTCCTGCGCCGGGCCTTCAGCGTTCTCCGCGATAGGGAGCTCAGCGAGTGCGATGGAATGCATGTGGAAGAGCAGAGAAACCGGGCGGTGGACGTCAGGAGCTGTGGCGCTCTCGAGTGTGTTTCAGTTGAAGACGCCGTTGAGGCAATCGCGGACCTATGGTGCGGGTCACCTAGCTGCCGCTAGCCGAAATTAGTGGCCAAATTGGCCGGAGAAAAATTTTGGGCCTATTATTATTATTATTTCCATTATAGTGCACGCGGGCCCCTGGGGGCCCATGTGGCACTTCTACATAGTACATGATAAGTAAGTGGCTGCGTACACAGGAGGCGTGGAGGTACGGCGAAGTGATTTTGGGCCTATATACAGCCACACTGGACTACATTTCTTGTTTTTCCACCCGCTTGTGGCCAAATCCGCGGGCAAGTTTTTTTTTACGCATTCAGTTTTGATTTAAATAAAAATCCCTCTTCCAGATGTTCTTGTATCGTGAAAGGAAACACTTTTGGAAGAGGGATAAGAAATCTGGGCAAAACTCGGCCCGGAAAAACTCAAGCACGGGGTAGCGGCAGCTAGGCGACCCGCACCATAAGTTTAAAGGTGCCGGTAAAATTTACCAAAGTTGGATGCGGGCGGTGTAACCCTGGAAACCCTTGATCGCGTATGTGACAGATTGATATCTTGGCGTGTGCTCGTACCGTCAGATCTCTTGATTCTGAACGATTATCTTCAGAAAATCACAGAAGGCTATCCTAGAGAGCCTGAAACGAGGCTAAATATCATCCGATGATCAGCTGGCGTTGCTCTCGAGTGTGTTCATTTGGCTTGCCGTTGAGGCATTACGTACTATTACGACTGATTCAGCCACTCAAAATCTTTTGATGTGTGCACAATCACCTTTACAGCTGTTTGCACAAAGGATGGCAGTAGCGAAAATTTTGGACAAAAGAGCAAATTTGATCTGTCGGTTTGACATCATCATATCTCGGTCAGTTCTACTCACATTCAGTTGATTTTGGTAGCGTTGGAGAGGGCGTAATTAGGGCTTTCCATTGCTGCCCCATTCATTTAATAACATCCAAAATACAAGCTTGTCAAAATCCGGCTTAGGTGGTTCCGATCCGAGATTGAACCCCCTATTGTGCAACCGAATCTCAACCGATTTGCATAAAATAACTTTCAATTGGGAGTTATTCCCTTGGCATACAGTACTCCCGGTCAAGAAAATGTCCCCACCCCCAAACGGGCTTGCAATTTGTGATGATTCGATCAAATTCAGAAACAGCCATTTGGGATTGCCTGAGATGGGTGCGACGGAATCGTTCCACATCGCCATGATTGGCCGGATCATAGCTCTCTAACACGCCCAGGACCAACCCAGACGGTAGGGAACTGACCGAGGGCTGAGCAACACAACATTTGATCGCAACCAGGGCAGCCAGATGTTGTCAAACTTAATTTGGGCGTATGAACCCATGAGGTTCGTACGAGTGGAAAGCCCTAATTATTCCCTCTTCAACGCTACCAAATTAAGTGATTCCAGTGAGAAATGACCCAGATATGGTGATGTCCAAACGGGAGATTTTCGCTACTGCCATCCTTTATGCAAACAGCTGTAATCGAGAGAGAGAATTTATCCCCGATCCCGGACATCGAAATTCTATTTTCTCCGATGTAACACGAAAATTGCGAAACTACTACCTAGAGTGTACCTGCTTCCGTTCCCATCTGGTGGTAAACGCCGTCTGCTTAGCTACGGACAGCGCACTGCATTCAGAGGCCCCCTAGACACAGTTGAGTCTAGCTGAGCGCGCCTCTGGCCACGTCAGTGTAGTTGACTACAAAGACCCTGTGTAGGGAACTACACATAGACTTCGTGTAGGTGAGTGCACCTCATGGCTAGCCTGGTCAGGTGACTTACACTTAGTCAGCGTAGGTGAGCGTAAGTGAGCGCACTCAACTAGGCCGGGGCACAAACAGCTACGCAGAGTAGTGAAGTTCCTTCAGACTACACTGGCAAGGTTACTCAAGGAATTCTTCGAGCATCGCCTGGTAGAATTTCTAACCAGAATGTCACTTGACCACCATTTGAGAACATCGGATTTGGTGTTGCACATTTTTGGTCCCTTTGTGTATGGGACTATACAGAAACATTCAGCTACATTGACATAAACAGAGCTATCGAGACCTACTCAGAGCTAGCCAGATCTACACAGAGGTGAAAGGTTAAGTCTAGGTCAACTAGCCATGATTGTCTGTGTAGATCGGTTCAGGTCATCTAGTCTCAGGCTCTGTTTAGGTAGGGTCTGAATGCAGTGAGCCCTACCTGGTGTTCGTTAGGCATCCCGGTGAAATCGACGCCCCTTCCACGACAACTCAATGAAGCGCCAATTCCCTAGCTGTATGTATAAGAGAGACTAACGATTATATGATCCCTAGGCCAGACCTCACCGTCGACATCGATCATCCTTCCCTTTCTCCCACCGACCGGCTGGACCATGTCTTTTAATTTTCTTACAATTTCTCCTCATGCGCGCCCACTTCCTCTCCCTTCTGCTCGTGCTCTGCACACTCCTTGCCTCGCAGGCGGCTCCCATCGATTCGCGCGTGGCTTCCACCGACTCCCGCGAACTCTCCTCCAGAAAGGGGAAGGCCGCCAAAGGCTGCGCCGAAGCCCGTCAAGGCGACGCCGAAGCCCGTACCCGTCAAGGCAGCGCCAAAGCCTGTGCCGAAGCCCGTCAAAGCGGCGCCGAAGCCGGTACCTGTCAAGGCAGCGCCCAAGCCGGTGCCGAAGCCTGTCAAAGCAGTGCCGAAGCCGGTGCCGAAGCCTGTCAAAGCAGCGCCCAAGCCCGTGCCGAAGCCTGCGCCCGTGCCCGTGAAGGCGGTGCCGAAGCCCGTCAAAGCTCAGCCCGCAGCGCCACCTAAGACCTCACAGGTCGCCACTGGCGCGGCGTGCCCTGTTCGTAAGAAGGGCAGCAAGGCAGGCGTGAAGGCCCGTGAGGGCTCCGACACCGAGGACTGCGACAATACAAGCCCGGAAGCACTTTGCGCATCCTTGGACGACGAGTGCGTCACCTGCGGCAAGTCTATCGCTTCGACTACATGGATAGATTCTGACAACATTTCCCAGTGGGCGCCGGGCTCAATTGCGCATTCAATGTGAAGGGCGGCAAATGTGTCCCAGAGACGACCACTGGCCTGACTTTGGCGAAGAACAAGCAGCAATGTGATACGCTGGTTGCCGCTGAAAAGGTATGTGGTTGTGTATCTTTGTCCACCTCAAGGTGCTGAGACAGCCTGTGTCAGTCCTCCGCTCCGCCAGCTGTCGATGTGGAGGTCACAAAAGCTGCATAAAAGGCTTTCAGCCTAACAGTCCAGGACCACATATTTAAGGGCACTTCAAGCAAGAAGAACAGCGGACGGCATATGCTGACCGTGTGGACAACGGACAACCCTACCAGCAAAGAGAAAAAACGAGACAAGGTAACTGGTGTCGTCGAGTTCCAGGTAAGCGGATGCAAGCAAGAGATCACAGAGAAGGTGCTGAAAATATCTCAGAACGGTAAGGGTATCAAGGATATCAAGACCGTTTGGAGACACTGGTGATGGCACGTTCGTGTACGATGAAGACAAAATCAATACTCTGTGCCTCCGGGGCTACGAACAGAGTATTCTCGTCAACCCATCGAATCAGGCCACCTTGAAGCCGCCTGCCACGCAGCCTGCCGCTAGTACTTCCAAGAAGGGTAAGGGCAAGGCCCCTCCCCCCCTGCCGCGTTGAAGATCATTCCGGGTCTCAACAACGGCTTCGTGGTGCACAGCCAGTTCATCAACAAGAATGTATGCATCAACATCAACTCGGAGTCATGCTTCCCGCTTGGAACTGGGACCGCTTCGGGCGAAGAAGGTGATTCGTGCACGGGCGACGACTGCGTCGCGGATTGAGGTGTCATAACTTGGATCCCTATGCTCATATTGCTCAGTATAATTTTTTCCCCTGTAATAATTCCCCTTGAACGTCTACTCAATCGAGGAGTGCCCATTAGCATGTGGTCTTGAATGAGCTCCACGGCGGTGCGTATTATTCTGTTTTGTGACTATCCTCGAGGTCCCGTCCCGTTTCGTCTTGGAGTTCCCCTTTTCAATCTACCGGGCGTTGATCAGCTCCAGAGAGCAGACCCTTCCGTTCCTCATGGTCTGTTTTGTCAGACTGCCGTGGACGTTGAGAAAGCTGATGGACGCTCCGAGTCAAGTTGAAGATTCAACAACTCGACAGCGACTAATTCGGATAATTGACAACCTTATTGAAGTCATAGGCATCCACACCATCGTGCTCTAAAATCTAGGAAGCGCCAGAGCACAGATCGGCGAGGAACCAGTTGTAGAGATGCAATCACATTAAATACAGATATAGGTTGAACATACCGTCGCGTGCGGTTGAACTTCAACAGGCACCGCTGCAAAAATCAAGAGTTGTACTGTTCACAGTTTTCATATTGATGCCAGCAGTAGCGCCTACAGAAAGGTCATTTTCCGACAGCGGGCCGGGGACTGCCGTGAGCCATAATCTACTTACCGAACGCTCGGAAGGGGCAGCCGGGAGAGCGGATCGTCGAAGATTGATGTATCTTACCGCGCTGTCCCGCAAGCTCTGTATTTAGATTCTCTTCTGTCCATGATCATGATTTGATGATATTCGATGAGAATTCCGGAGCGACGGTTCCGTTGTGGTAGAGGGAGATGCCCGGTGCGTAGATTCTTGAAATGGGTCGGTGATCCAGTAGCCGTAGAGTAGATTCTGAATATAAATATCGGAAAGTGGTCCCGAGGCGTAGGGTACGAAAAGAGGTAGAAAAGAGGTTGTCGATGGCGTGCAAAAGTGGCGTGAGACGAGTGCGAGTGTAAACGAGGTAAAACGAGGTTGTTGGCGGCTAGAACATCAGACTTTTGACAAAAAACTTGTGACCTTTTTGGGCTTGTGAGCTTGCTCACAAGCTCACAAGGTCAAAAAGGGTCAGAAGTGAAAAAAACCCCTTCGTGAAATCAGCAATTGATGCCATGACGATCCTTGAAAAAAAAAAATTTGAAGAAAATTTTGACCTTGTGGAAATTGGGACATGGTTTGTGGCCTTGCGAGCTTGCGAGGTTTTTGGTGAAGCTTGTGACCTTGTTTGGCCTTGTACAAGGTCACAAGTTATTTGTCAAAAGTCTGATGAAGCCCACTGGCGGCGTTCTGGAGAAGAAGGGGCGAGGAGCACGATGCTGCCTCTGGGCACTTGCCCTGCACTGGCCGCGAGGATGGTGGTACGATGGTAAAATTGCACGATCTGTCCCTGTTTACGATACAAACAAGTGATGTAATCAAGAGGTGCTCGATCTCTGGATCAGCTAATACTTCCCACGACCCCCCCCCCCCCCCCCCCCCCCCCCCTGGAAAAGGAAATTTCATCAGTTGCCATCAATTCATCATATTCCAGTTCTGAGTGTTTCCGTGCAGTGAGGGCTCAAACTGCTGAGGATTCTTAGATATCATGTATCTATGCCTAATCTATCTTAGAATTATTATGTCTGTCATCCTCAACATGAACTCGAAGCTGTTGAACGACTGCTCGGCGATCACCGAATGATCATCAGCTTACCTAACCATATTGCACGATCCAGAGATCAAGCACCTCTTGGATGTAATGCAAAACGGGGATAAATGAAAAGTGTGTATAACAATGAATATAAAATGGTTTCCACATGCGGGCCCTCCGACCCTACCACACCGTGTTACAATATACACATGGCCATTGGGTGTCAAGATTAACAACTAGTTGAGCCTCACACAGCTATGTCCATCGTACGACGGCGGTGGAGTAAGGGGGATTCGTCCATTTACGGCGGGTCCAGTAGCGCTAGAGCGAAAACATTTTCCTGATGTCTGACGGACTTCGGAGACCATTCCGCAAGCCATTCTTCCAGTCAGACCAACAGCTTATTAGCGCCCACTATCAAGTTTAACGCTCACCTGTCTGCAGCTTATTGAAATGTGTTGGCGGCGGGAGGATGATCGGACCAGGGAATAGTGGGCTATGTGTTGGCTCCCAACTGCACCGAGTAAAGATAGCATATGTGATTGGCCGATGAGCGCAGTATTGTAGGAGATTGATGTGAAACCCATTGTTACGGTTGACAGAAACAAAAGCCAAAACCAAAGGTTTTGGGAAGCCCTATTCTCTTCACACAACTTAGAGTTTTAGTTATGTTTTCGGGGCTCTCAAACAATTTCCGTACTCGATTTAGAAAGCGATTCATTTGGGATCAATTTCGCAGCAGATGACAAGAATCGCCACGAGACTCGTCGCCAGAATCGCGATTCTGATGCAGTTGCTCCTCCGGAGGCGCAACAGCGATTCTGAACGATTCTGCAAAATCGGTGATTCTCAAGCGGATGGATGTCGAGGGGGTGACAATGGGTTCGAATGCCTTCACCCCACAAGTATAGTTAGGATACAATGCAGTATTTTACTCCTTCAAATGACGTTGAGCAGGGGTGTCTTCTCGGACGCGGTTCCTGGACCCCTCGTTGCTTCCGTCATCTGGGCATCATTGTAGGCACCTCGCTCTGCAGCATCACATGTTGGGCTTGTAATCTGTGTCTCGATATCGCCAGGTTCACCTTTTTTAGTGGATGCCTGCGGATCCTCGCGAAGACACTCCCGGATGAAAGCGACAATAACAGGGGACCGATAGTGAAGAATGGTCCACGGCGTGTATGCTGGGTTCACAAGCGTACAGCCTCCGAGGAATTCAAACTGCTGATTGCAAATTCTGCCCTCCGAATTGTACATGGTCGCAGCACGGAAGACGGCGGACGCCACAAGCGGAATGAGCAAGCAGATGACTGGGACGGGGGTATCGAGAACCAGCTCCGGATTATCGTAGATGTAATAGACAATATTGCCCGTAACTGCCAGTGTCAGTAAGATCTCTCCGAGCTGTCAATGCTGTTCGAATTGCTCACCACCGATCTCGATTGTGTTTATCGCCAAATCAATTATAGCGAGACAGTTGCCCGGCCATCTGAACAGACTGTAACCCATGAAGCCAACGCCAAGAATATTCGCATGTTATTACTTACACGGCAAGGTGATGCACCAGTATGAAGAGGCAAAAGAACATCGAGAGCCATAGTGGGACCGAGCTTTCGTTATGGCGCCAGAGTACACGGTTGTATGCAAGGAGTGCGGTGGACGCGATAGCTGCGAGCAGGAGGAAGCGCAGGTTGTAAACTCTTGCATAAGGATTGAAAAGGATGGTTGATAGGATCATGTCTGAAGCAGCGATACAGCAGGATACAGCCCCCAGCCGTTCTTTAATACGTTTCGAATCCGTCTTCCCACAGAACGTCGGACGTGGCCTGGATCAGATCTTGACGGCAGTCACCATCGTCAACTCCCGTCAAACATTGATGTTCATGTCAAACTGTAGACCTAAATATATACTTCGCTGCGCTGAGCCTTGTTCCAGAGGAGATGACAGTTGACTGGTGAGGTTTAGGTGAGGTCCAGTGACCGTATGAGTCACTATGCCTGGCTCGGAAGATATCAAACCGCTCCCATGGGTATGTATTTGGTTTCTATGCGAGCAGGATTTAGTATCAACTGCATGCTGTGTAGCCTGCGTCTTGACAACAATTATATTATCGGATAATTCTATTTGGCAACTCCCGCACTGGCAGCAACCCCGTTGGATCAGGTATTCGGCTCCCCGAATTATATATCCGCTGGTGGAAAGTCCATCGGTGGCAATGGGCACCAGTGACCTAGCCGGACCTTCACAGTGGGCAGTGCCCATGGCAGTATGGGTCATACTGCCTTCGTGGCATGTTACCGGCACTACTGCAGACAGGTGCCACGGCAGGGGTTTTCCGACCATTCCACTGGGTGTTTCACGAGAAAGAAGCGGAAAAAGAAATCGAAAAAGGAAAGAGTCCGAAAAGCTCCGGACAGCTCCAAATACCATTTGAGCAAGGCTGTGGGCAATACAAGGCAACTATTTATAATTGAAATGAGTGTTTAATCCCTTTCAACACCTGTACATTCTCCAAGTTACGAATCGAACACTGCAAACCATTATACGGTTCAAAAATAATTGTTTTTTGAAACATGATTGTTGCTGGTAACTATGTTGTTTTCAGTATCTGTCGCCGTCGTATCCCTGGTGTAAATTAGTCTGCATTGTTCCGGTTGACATTCAGAATTTCCCGGGTCATGGACCGTTCCCGCAAGAGGGGAGAAATGAACTGAGTGGAAATCCGTGAGTGGTGAGGATCAATTTTCTGTCCGCTTATTGTAGTGGTAAAAACACTCGACGGAGATATAAAACTAGTTGGCTTCACACTGGCGGCGAAGGCCGACGCACCTGAAAACCAGGTGCGTTAAACGCATGTGGTCGGCAACTGGGATCAGCGAACGACAAAGGTGTCAATCACCTCTTTGGCAGCTTTGTTTTTGGCTTTGAATCGCCCCCAGAAACAAAGGTGCCATAAAGGTGATTGACACCTTTGTTCCGTGTGCCGACTACATGTAGAACACATGCGTTTAACGCACTTGGGTTCCACATGCGTCAGTCTTTGCCTGCAGTGTCAATCTGAGCTTCGCAAGAACTCAGAAAGTTATTGAAATGAGCCCCCGGCATTAAATCACGGCTAAACGAAAAAATGTCCCGCACCTGATAGCAGTCAGCACGGCAACTCACTTTTACGACGGAATCAGATGTCTCCGGTCCAACCCGACGACATAAATATTTTTATAGATCAATTTGGTGCCTGGACGCGTCAAAGTCGCTAGTTTTGATGGCAGGTCACATCAGCCACCTGACCGTGACGAGTTACCTGCAATGTCACATAGTTATCTGCCATTGGGCTTTATCAGCCTTCGCATGACACAATTCAAAAAGCTGAGCAGGCAGAATCAATCCATATTCTTTTATACTTGTGCTCAAATATTCCGATGATTTTGGGAGGTTTGTATCGAGAGCAATGGGTGGATGGCAGATAACTGCACAGCCACATGGCAGATAAATGCCCAGCTGATCGATCGGTAAACCACCTCAATCCCTCCGTCTGCCAGGAAAAAACATACCTAAATAGAAGGGGCTCCTCCAACCTCACAAGTGTTGTTCATGCCAGGAACAAATAGAGGTACAACAAATGTCGTATATGGCGGCCATCCTCGCTGAGACCTCCTGTTCTCCCAAACGCAATCGATCACGCTGCGCCGCGATCCGCCAGTCACTTCGCGAATCATTCTGCGTGGGAATCCCGCTCCTCGACAAAGTGGATGGAACGATCGATCGGCACTCCCCACGTACACAGCTCCCGACTCGAACATGCACACTGAGATTTCTTGAAATTTAAATGCAGGCCAAATGCCTACTAGTTTACAACAGTCAAATATTTAAGGTGATCAATAGCAAGGTTCTAGACGGCAGTCCGGCCACTCATTTATTATTGTCTCTGTCAATTCAAAGGCACTCTTATTTCACTTTTCCGACCCTGTGTGGGAAATTTTAATGGTGAATACCTCTTGGATGCAAGAGGAGGAGATTTTGGTAGAAACAATGGCAGAGGCTGAGGAGTATGAGGTCCCGGACGACGGTGCCATTGAGATTGACTCTGACGAAGAGTACCAGAGGTAGTTTACTTGTGTCTTCGGAGTTATCTTCGGCTGTGCCTAGAGGCGTGGGAAAATATTGTTCAAGGCCTTAAATCACCCTTAAAATTAAGGCCTTACCCTTAATTAAGGCCTTAAAGATCCTCAGACCTCGATTTAAGGCCTTATGGACGGTCACTGAATCAACACCGCCCTCGTGTTCTTCAACTCAAGGACAGGTGATCAATTTCAAGTCACATGCGAAGCCTGCGGGGCGGGCGGCAGCACGATTTACAAATAGAAGTTCACTTCTTTTTGTGCTCAGAGGACCGAAAATGTCTCTAATCAATCTGAGTGGCCAACGAAAGCACAGCTTTCTCCGAGTCAGCAAGCGCGCCGAATGCGCACTACGCCGACCTCTTCTCCCACATTCAGAGGAGCTCAGACCGTGGAAGTTTAGCCGAAAAGCGACTCCCCAAAGGGAGCCCGAGTGAATTATGGCACGGGGACGGTATAGTAAAGCAATCAAGGAGCGGCGAGCGGAAGAGAGGAGTGGAGTGAGAAGTAGCGAGGCGAGGGAGGAGCGGAAACCGGGGAGATAGCTACTGTTATCGAGGAAGTGATGGGTAAGAGGTAACGGAGTGACTAGGGCGGGTAGAACACGAAACTAGTGACACGTGAAGACTCATTTAAGAGCAACGGCTCGGAGCGTCTGGCGAGCACTAGGAGATTCGGCAGCTAACCAGAAGAATCTCGGTTAGAGCGGACGCGAAGTACGTTCTCGGGCGGACGTACTATGGTGATTTGCAGTCAAGCGCAAGGGTGTACCGGCATTCAAACCGGTGACTAAGGGCCGGCTAGTTAGTCCGGCCGACAGGCCCCGAAAAAAAAAATTGAGTCCGACATTTTATATGATCGCACTCAGTGGTGGTTTGTTTGGCAACAGCACCCACATCCGGATCAGTCAATTTTCACGCACGAGAAAGCCGTGGTGTGAGAAGCTCTCCCATGTCAAACACCGTACGTCTATTTATGTCATGCAAGTGTTCAATCCACTCAAATGAATAGACCCCTGTGGCCGGGCCTCCCGTGCCAGTCGAAATTGTGGTCGACGCAAACGGTTACGCGGTATGCCCTGATTGCGAAGAACCTGTGCATTTCCGGTGCTGCGACGAGCCTGTCTCGAGTGGAAGTGACCATGCAATACGGTGCAACAGGAACGGATGTGAAACTCAATGGGTGTGTTTTATTCTGTGGAATTCCAGTTGGGAACTAACTTCTCTTGCCAGTATCATTTGGTGTGTGTTAACCTTTCGGTTGCTGCTCAATCCTGGGCGGCGGTGATTTATTTACGTAGTACTGAGCCGGCGCGGCCGGCGCCGCGGGGCGAGGCGAGGCGGGCGGGTCATCACGAATGCAGACCCTCACGCCAGATATCAAGATCTATCTTATCAATGAAAATCTCCTAAGTCAGAACATCCGTCTAATATGTGGCCAATTCGCGGCATATTGGTCAAATAATGGTGGTCCAATAATTGCCCAGATATTTGGCCAATATTGGGCGGAAACAACTTGTATTGGCCAGATACCGGCAGCGCAATTTTCGCCTCAAACTCCGGTGTACAGTACTCAAGCACCTACAATTCTGCCCTCTCCGGTGTCGGAACGCCCGCCCCCGTACGCGTCGAGTCATCCACCCCGAATCTCAACGCCCGGAATACGTCCCCAACGCGATTACTAGGCCATACGCCACGCTCAAAGGTGTCTTCCCATTCCCCTAATATCAGCTCCACGACCTTCACTCCGGCGACATACAAGTTGCTCAGTGCCGGTGCAAACCCTGGAGACGGTCCTCGTAGGCTCTCCAGGGCAGATCTTCCGTCTGGTGGGCGGTCGAAGTTGGATGCGGAGCGCATGATGACGATGCGGGCAAAGTCGGCACGTTGGACGAGGGAGGCGCGGTGCAAGGCTGCGAGGATGGCGTTGTCTTCTTGCTGCGCGGTGCAGTAGACGCCCGAACCGTTCGTGAACGTCTTCATGGTGTTCTCGAAGGCCGTCCCGAGAAGCGAGCCGCCCCAGAATGTGTCAGAAGTTAGAGTATCGCAAAGGACGATGGAAGGCGGAGAGTTTGCAGCCGCTAGAGTGGCAGACGCTCTGTATCCGATGCGTAGCCCTTCGCACTCGTACGTGTCCTTTAGCTGAGCATTTTTTGCAACAGCAGACACCAGTCTCCGGAGCGCATCGTTCACCTCAAACACCTCGGTGCCATACAAAATCTCCGGAAACTGTCCAGGCTCCTTCGTCCCTTGTGCGAAGTAGCCTGTCTCCCACCCCGGCGGGAGCTCTCGCGCGTCTATCTCGTACTGCAGCCCAAGTTGGACAGAGTACCGCGCAAATGTCACCGAGCCAATTGTTGCCAGCTTGGGATTTACTCCAGCAACACCTGCGACGAGAACATACGTCTTTCGGAGGTCGACGAGTGGGGAGAGTGTGAGGGCGGTGACGCTCGCAGCGGCGTTGATGAGCCCTTCGCCGATGGTGAGCTGGCAGACCGACTCGTCATGGGTGCAGTGGAGATACGGAGAGAGTGGAGAAACTCCAGGGATGAGTATCTTCTGTGCGAGGACGTCGAATTCGGGTATGTTGTACCACACTTCCGCTTCCCGGCTGAACTACGGTAGGAAAGACAGCTTTTCAGTCGTCTGCTCTTGACCATGTTCTGGGGAGCGCTGACCATGCTCAAGATCAAGACTTTTGGCGCGATGCATTTGAGCTCGGGGCTGAACAATCCGCGGAGGAATGTGAGGAGCGGTGTCAGGTTCATAGTGGTTGTGTGGAGACAACAGTAATGACGTCCGCACTGAGCCACGAGGCACCGCGCAATCACCGCAGGCACGGGCCATCACAACGGCTTCCTCCTGTCCTCCACGACGGAAGATGGTACTATTTTAGCCCTTGATGTGTCCACGCACCCTGATGTGGAATTATTCACAATCCCGCCCGCATTTCGAACCCATTCCCTGGGGAAAATAGAGGATATGTGAACATACCACAGCAATTTGAGCTCAATTGAAGTATTACAGCACACAAAAGAAATGAGAAGGAAGACTCTTGTGGCATTTTCCCACACGCCAAAACGCCTGCCAAAACCGATTCCACTTCTGGTTTCATCATCGGAAGGTTCATATGTTCCATAACTCACGTTCAAAAATTCCGAAAATATTTGAGGGGGTACAAAAGACATGCATGGGCCGAAGTCGTGATGCCGAGAGGAATCTGGCCTGAGAATAAAAAGTTATTGCATGCGATCACAGCCGTGGACACATGGGGGGCTAAAATAGAGAGGTTGCGCAAAAGCCATTGGAGCCATCACGTGGCTTATTTGACGTGCGCACACACGAATGGCTCCACCCGCCAAACTCCGATGTCAATGGCTGGTAGAGCCATTGGCCTGGCATTTTTCGGCGGGTGGAGCCATTAGTTGCGCACGGGCTGAAAGCCATTGATTGGCTCTGATGGCTGGTGCGCAACCTCTCTAATAGTACGGAATGGCAGTTCGACTCCGTAACAAAAGCGGCCTTCTTCCCTTCTTCCCGTTCTGCTCACGGATCCCGCTCAGGTCCGCGTCTATCTGTCCAATTGTCTGCTCAGGCTGTTGATAGTTCTAAATTCTCGATTGCTCCACGTCTTGACACGGAATGCTTCTGTGTCCTACGGTCTCAAGGGACGCTCTCCGAGCTTTCAGCGAATGAATGGACTACAGTACTAGTGAGCAAGTTTTCCTGGGGCTAAACCATGGGCCTGACTCGGATAGTATAATCGCCCCGTTCAGTGGTGGCGATTCGCAGCCTGAGCTGTACAGGGCCAACGGTCAACCGCGGAGGCTATTTTAGCTATCAGTGTACAGGACTGACGCCTTGATATACTTATAAACTGACGCTCAAGCAGCTACGACTCATCCATCCTCTCTCAACTCCTTCCAATCTGAATCCCCCTGGACAGCATGACACCCGATGAAGTCTCTGTTCTACAAGGCGTAGGGCGCGACTGGGTTCATGGCTTCATAGCGATTTCGCACCATACCTTCTGGATGAGTAGGCCCTTCGCCACGATCCCAGAGATACCTACTGACCAAATTCACCGACAGCCGTCTACGCCGCCCTTGTCATCAGAGCAAGCTTCATCCTCTTGTGAGTATCTGTTTTGCGCCTTCTCCCAGTCTTTGAGTCCTGTTCTGCTGCTCTAAGCTGATATGCTCGCAGTCGCAAAGACCGGCGCAATCTACGAACCTACATCTTCTTCTCCCTCGCCATCTTCACCATGTTTGCTATAGCGTTCATCCTGTGGACCCTCGACCTCACGACATTCATCCTGGAGGGCAAGCTCGTATTGATGCAGTTGCAGCCAGGAGATTCCATTTCGGACAAACTCGCTAGCGCGAACAAGAGGATCTTCAGTGTTATCTCGGCGCTGGATGCACTCTACGCATACATGGTGCGCGGTTGCGTGTTCAAGTTGAAACTTGCGATTTATAGAAGGCTTACAGTCCTTGCTCGGCGATGCAATAATAATTCACCGGGTACACGTCTTGGGGAGATATTATAATCCCTGGATATTCCTCATTCCTTGTGGTTTGCTGCTCGGGTCAACTGGTGCGTCTCCGTCTTTTGCCGACGAGTATCCCCGTTGAAATATCATCCTCTGGCAGTCGCAACCGTCCTCCTCACGTATTGTGTCGCCGTTGCCGGATCGGAGATCGTTCTCGGGAGCTTTGAAAAGCCCGCGTTTTGCAAAAATGTGCAGGAGGTCACCTATATTATGCCGATGGCGACAACCGCAGTGACAACGCTGATGATCGGACACACTGCCTGGTATGTTGTTCCACGGTCTGGTGGACATATTTTTACTTTGGCAGGAAACATCGGAGCATCGTTGCACCGCATTACAGTACTGGTAGCTCCAACGCAAACAGTTCCACGAGGAAACCACGATCGCAAGTCGAGAGGATATTGATACTCCTCGTCGAGTCGGGGTTCTTTTATTTCCTCTTCTTTGTGGGCATCCCCCCCTCGAATTCAATCAACAGCTGAATGCTTTGCAGTTAATTCAAGTCATCGGAGACATTCCAATTGTCGAAGACACAATAAACTCCAGCACCACACTCACGATACTCATGATGATGTTTGACTACTCGTCGAGCACCTTTGTGGTTTGTTTCCCTCGTTTACCTCCTTCTCCCGGCCCATCATTGAACGGTCCATAGGGAATATACCCGACGATGATTGTAATTCTCGCCCATTCAAAGCATGCTGTGATGGATGAAGCCACTGTGCGCACGGGTGAAAGTGTGGGGCAGATGTCCAGCATTCGCATTGGACGGTTCCAGGCGAGCAACGCAGAAAGTGAGTTGACTTTCCCGGTTGGGCTGCGTGGGGAGATTGAGCTTGGGGAGAGCGGGTTTGATAACGATTCTCGTTCCAAAACGGAGATGGAGAGAGCGAGGGTCATGAATCGATAGTTTCCGGAAGTTTGCAGACGAGACGGACGAGGCTTGGGACAACCATAGAGTTGGAGACCCTCCAACGGTCCGAAATATATGTCATTTGACCGTTGTGTGAGACGGAACCTGATTGATTTGGCTCATTCCGATTGGTTGCAGAAATGCTCCATTTTGGATGATGAACCGGTTCATGAGCAACGACTCACCTTGCAAAGGGCTCTGCGAGCGACTCATCTCGACTTGGCATTCCCTCGCCCTGCAAAAACAATCACCATCCGCGTGGCATGGAGATGACCACGACGAGAACAAGAGATCTTCCCGCGGACCTGGGCGACTCATTGCCTGACTCGGCTTGGGATGGGTTCTTGCAAGCGTGCATGAGAGAAATGTAAACCACCACAAGAGGGTCCAGACCTTCAAGTTGATTGAGGCATACAATCCCTCGCCGGCGATGTCTTTCCAGCGGAGTCACGCCAACTGGGGGCAAAAGCGCCTTTTCCGAGCCAGAAGCCGTCTGAGCTCCCGTCTAACAACGATCCTGAAAGTCATCGGAATGAGATCCCCTGTATTAACGAACTTGAAGACGAGAAACGACCCACCCCAGCATCCGACAGCGACAGCTGTCATCCGACTGAATGGCAACTGTCACCGTGGATCACTGCAGCCATCGTTATGTGAAGTGCCTATGCGATATAGCTTGCTGGATAGCACTGTGCGTATATCAAACGTAGAAACCGGCACGACAATTGGCGAACTATTGAAGGGGTATTTCAAGGGACCGGCTACCTCCGTTGCTATCTCCCCCGATGACAAGTACATCGTGGCAGGTTCTCGGGATGGGACCATATGCATCTGCGATGCAACAACACGTCAGACTGTCGGGGTTCTCTCGCGATGCAACGGAACTGTCGACTCGGTTGTCTTCACCCCGGATGGAAGGCGAGTTGTGTCTCGGCACAGTGATAATACTATACATTAATGAAATTAATTTTCTCACCTTACCAAGCAGCCAACGTCCGACATTTTGTGGGGAGAGCATGCCCGTTTCGAGGATGGATGGGTATATGACTCGTTTTCGCGCCGTATCCTATGGGTTCCCGCCTGGTTACGTGACGACTTCTGTCTTCCGTGGAACTCTTTCGTAATTGGTCCCGGCGGAATGCATCGCTTGGACCTCACTCATTTTGTTCATGGGAAAGATTGGGCCAAATGCGTCGAGCTGATTGCCAAATAAATTGTGCAGGCTTGTCAATCTTTTGTCTTGCAGCTCATGCTCAAATCATCTTCAACTAGACACTTTAGGGAAACGTGGTTCTGGAAACTTCCGAAATGAATAGGGAAGTCGTCGTCGTCTGGGCCTGTGGTTCAACATCACACCTACGTTTATAATCAACCACCTTACAGGGTTGCATTCGATGTACTATGTATCTTCGCATATAAGTGAGATACGGAGGAATAGCAGGCGGGGAGGCACGATGCAATATCTATCTCGTAGTCAGCCGCTCTGCGATCAGAAGATGGAGTTACAGTAATGGAGCTCGACAGTCACATCCACTGTGCATCTTCGGCATAACTCCCTACGTCGATACCAGAGTAAGGCGAATCACTGCCTAAAGCCACCCTAATCAGAGGCGGTGTCCCCAAGTCGCACCGACCTTTGGCGTACAGGTCTGAACGGAAATGAAGAATGGCTGTGACGTACTCGATGGCGAGGGTGGCCGTTCTTCTGTGTATCTCCATTCTGATCTCGTTTGGGCGGATGCTTAGCTGAATTGAGTCGCCGGTGTTTGTCAGGGTGCCAATTGTACGAGTTCGAGACTTATGAAAGAATGCCGAATAGAAAGGTATCGCCAAGAAGCCAAACGGCGGAGGCGTGAATGCTAGTGGAACCAACGAGACTCCACTAGCCCTCCTCGTCCAACCGAATAAAAGATAAATAGCTCGGGAGTCGATCCGCCTGGATTGACAATGTCCCAAGTTCATTGCAGTAGAGGCGAAGCACATGGTGACGAGAATCGTTCATGTACGTCCCGCCAGATCCAAGATATATTGCGGAGGCTGAGAATCCAGCATAACGGAGGCAGAGATTGCAGATGCAAGACGCCGGAATCCACGCGGGATGGGATGACGGTCTGGTTTCAGCCCCTCAGAATCGAGGCACGTTGCGCAGAAGCAGCAACCACCGACAGCGCCGAGGTCTGGCAATGCGCCCGCCGGTACGTTACAAGCTCAAAGGGCAATGTTACGCGCCCCGAGCCCACGGCACGTCGCGTTCAATCCGGACTAACGTTCGAAGTACAACAAACGAGGTACGAGTAAGAAATTGTTGTAGCGTCTGTTTATAAGAGACTACGTTCGAAGCTCGCTTTTCAGATTCGCGACGCATCGGATGACGACGCGCCGCTAGAGAAATTCAGGAAGCGGACCATGGCAAACTGAGCCTGATTTAATGGAGTTGGGGATGTCAGGGCCGCTGGGTAAACACAAATTGAAGATCGACTGCGGTCGAATGGTGAGAAGAGTACTGCAGAGTACTGTCATTGTTTGGTGATTGATCGGAGCACCGCCACGAGCGGCTTCTCCTGCGTTCTCTTGTTGGTCAAGCGGGCGACGCGAGGACTGGCGATCACGGGTGGCTGAGATCAACGATATGTTCTGAGCCAGACAATGTCTCGAGTCAGAACTGAAAGCCAGCATCCCAGTCTCACGATAAGACTTACCTACGAGGAAGCGGGGAGTGAGCGGCGGCTCCTTCCTCGGCTCGAGTTCGCCCTAAGTACCGAAAGTGGCGGGCCCAAGCGTGATGACGAAAAACAATAGAGCGCGGCTCTTCAATTGTTTCCACGCATGGGCCTCCACGGGCGACGCGCCATCCCGACGCGGCAGGGACCAAGCTCTCCACGTGATGCGTGATCGTGGAGCGGAGCTCGAATTGTGGCCCGACGGCATTCTCCGCAAGCTCGGATTTCTCCAGCTTCTCTGCGCGAAGAATGTCGGACCATCTGCCTGAGCAGTATTCGGTGCCCACGATCGATTAGACTCGCGTAAAAATTCTTTCTAAACCCCACGAAACGGCTTATATAATAGTGGTCTTAGTCATCCTTGTCTTGTGACTCAGGGGTCACTCGCTCGCAGCTCTCTGACAGTGATTCTCCAAGCTTGCGCTCTGTCCTGGAATTTAAAAGTCACCAATACATTCTGACCTTTCGCCAAACCATCTTGTGTAACACCCCTGATTTACTTCTAGCAAACAAAATGACCAGTACTCTTCTATTCAATTTCCCAAATTCTTCATTAACTGTGTATGTGTCATCCATTCTCCTCAGCTTTCTCACTATTCGTAACCTCTTCCCTTTCCCCAGCGCGTCAAATGACGCTGCGCAAATCAAACAACGCTTCGGCTGGTAATGCATCCCATCTGTTGTTCGTATTTCCAACCTTGCCCGCAAGTTTCGCTGCGGTAAGGCTTCCTTCCTGAGTTGTGTATCGGTCCTCTGTTGAGTGTGTTCAGCAATGGGCTCATTTATTCTTGTTGAGCCTTCTGGCATCCTTTCGCTGTGGCTCCTCCCTCTCGGGACTGATTCGCTTCGGTTTTTGCGCTCCAAGCACGCCTGGGTACCCCTTCCATTTCCATGTCCTTCGCATGCTTCCATTTCCATGTCCTTCGCATGCTTCCATTGGTATCTATTTCGCGGTCGACCTTCCGACCGCGCAAGCGGGCATCTTGGGGAGGGCCAAAAGGGAGACTTTTCTTTGGTATGTGTCTATTGTCGTTGCTGTACATCAATTTCTCGAGTTGTAGCCACGAAGGCCGCATACTCCTTCTGTTGAACCCTCCCTGATTTTCGTTGGATTTAACATCACAGATTACAGCTCTTTGCAGAACTTAGGTGTGAAGATCTGTGGTGTTCACACGGAAGGTCGGAACTAAATCAAGAGTGAGTCTCAGTACTGCTCGGACAGAACTCTTTTATTGTATACCTAAATCAAGAGTGACTAAACTATTGTGAGTAGAATTATGTAGGTAGAACGAATGGACTCACGTCTCAGTACTGCTCGGACAGAACTGAGACATGTTTGTTTACTGCGATAGCTAAGTATGGGTCGAAGGCAAACATAAGCAAAATGATAAGATAAGATGACCTGCTGATAGCGTGAATCTCAACACTCCCCCTCACGCCAAAGCGGGGAATTCTTCGACTCCTAGAAGCTCGCGGAAATGAACGAATTTGGGACGTGAAAGTGACTTGGTGAATATATCGGCAATCATGTCCTTGGTCGGGACATAAATGATCGTCGCGGCGCGGTCATTGACAGTTTTGCGGATGAAATGGAATCGGTTGTCTATGTGCTTGGTGCGGGCATGAAATGCACCATCCTTGGTAAGCACAATAGCTGATTGGTTGTCGCAGAACAGAGTTGTCGGCTTGTTGATTGGAACGGAAATTTCGGCAATAAGTTTCCGAAGCCAAAGCAGATTTTTGGAAGCGTGAGTAAGCGCGACATATTCAGATTCTGTGCTCGAAAGAGTGATGAGTGGTTGCTTCTTTGAGCTCCAATCAACCAGACTAGTCCCAAGGTAAAACGCGTAACCGGAAATGGAGTGACGGTCGAGGTGCTGAGAGAAATCAGCGTCCGAATAACCGGTTAGCGTGAGATCCGATCCGCCTAAAACCAATCTATGATTGCGCACGCCCGAGAGGTACTTGAAGACACGTCGAAGAGCTTTCAAATGCGTCGAGCGAGGCTCTTGCATAAATTGGGAAAGATTCGATACGTGGTAAGTGATCTCCGGGTGCGTGATTGTCCCGTACATGGTGAAGCCAACCCCTTTGCAATATTCAGCCGTCTCGTTGCGCGTGAGAACCTGTGATGAAACTCCGGGGGAATCGTAACTGAGATCCACGCTGGCTTCCATTGGTGTCAAGTTCAGAGGCGCGTCAGATAAGCCCATTTGAGCTAGAATCTGCTCGATGTAGGCCGTCTGACTCAGGGAGATAGTTCTCGTCTTCCGGTCTCTCTGAATATGAATACCGAGAAGCCAATTTATTTCCCCGAGATCAACGACTTCAAAGTGTTTGTTGAGCTGCTCTTTGATAAGGCTGACATGTTCAGGGGTCTTTCCGACGATGGTGAAGTCGTCAGTGGCCACCGCGACAATTGTGGACTTGTCCCGACTGATGAATACAGCTTGATCGGCTTGCAAGACTGTGTAACCGAGCGAGATGAACGTCTCGCGTAATTTCAGGTACCACGATCTGCCGCCTTGCTTAGTGCCGTACAAGCTCTTGTTGAGCTTACAGACGAGACGCCGTCCAGAGGACACGGAGGGGAGGGGTTTAGAAGAGAATTTCTCGTAGTCTTGTGGGATTTGCATGTAAATCGTTTCATCAATCGGCGCGTTGAGATACGCGTTTTTGACGTCCGCTTGATGGATTTCCCAGTCGTTGACGGCACCGAAAGTGAGCAGGACACGTAGGGTCGCATGGCGTACAACGGGGGCATAGGTATCGGTGTAATGGATTCCGTATACCTGAGTTCGGCCGTCGGCGACAAGTCTGACCTTATATTTGTTGATTTGATTAAGCGCGTCCCGCTTGATGGTGAGTACATAGTGATTGCGAATGATGTTTGCGCCCATTGGAGCCTCGACGATGTCCCAGGTATTGAGTTTTTCAAGCTGGGTGAATTCGGCTTGCGCCGCGGGCATCCAATGTTTAGCATCAGGGCCAGTGATGGCTTGACGCAAACTCATAGGCACGCTCTCGGTGACCATCGCAAACTCGACTACGAATGTATGGTCCTCTTCGTCCTCTGCCTCTAGGTCTAGCTCCGGATCATCTGGCTCTTCCTCCTCCAGCATCTGGAACATTGCCGCAACATCCTCTGTGCAAGATTCCGAGTTTGCAGCCGCATTGAGCCCGTGGTAAAATCCCGGTGCTTTTCGTGTGCGTTCGCCTCGCCCCGTGTTCGGTTCGGGTTGGCCGAGGCGTTCGACTTCGGTCTTGCGTTTGCGGGCATGCGGAGGAGGTAGTGCTGGCTCGTCATTGACGGAAGGCTCAGGCTGCGGGACCTTTTCTGGCGCGGGGTTAGGTTCATGTGGAGGCGACGCGCGGAGGTTTTCAGGGACAGGAGGCTCAACAGTATCAGTGAGTCCTCTATTCTGTTCATTCCCTGTCGCTTTGTCGCTCTTCGGGGGTGTTTTCGAAGCGCTCGATGGCTCGGGACTTTCGAGAATGTCATCATCCCACTCCCCCTCAATCGAGGCAGTCCCGGGCTCCGTGGCCGCTTTTTCATCGAAATACACATCCCTTTCCACTGTCACCCTTCGCTTACCCGGCCAATAGATCCGTAGGCCCTTCGCCTCTTCGTCATAGCCAACGAAATTCACCAGGGTCGCGCGTTTCTCAAGATCTTTCGCGCCCTTCACCTTCACCCAAACTGGTGCCCCCCACGTCAACAACTTTGAAAGGTTCGGTTTCTTCTTTGTTGCCGCTTCGTGTGGGGTAATGTGACTCGGTAGGGCAGACGTCGGTGATCGATTGCGCAGCCAGATGGAGTGCCGCCAGGCCTCGGCCCACAAGAACTTCGGAAGCCCGGCTTCGATTAGCAATGCACGAGTTTGTTCTACGTGCGTTCGCTGGGCTCGTTCTGCGATGCCGTTGGAGCTGGGGGTGTCATGGACAGTCAGGTGCCGTATGGCCCCTTGCATCTCCAAGTGTTTATTGAAGGATTTCGAGGTGAATTCTCCCCCTTTATCCGAGCCCATTATCCTCACGACTGCTCCCCCTCGCTGTCTTTTCACCCAGGCTTCGTAGTTTTGGAAGTTTTCGAACGCGTCGGATTTGAGCGGAATGAAGTAGCCCTTCTCCTCGTGTGTCGATAAATCCATGGGTGTCATCGCGTAGCGGGCGCCGCCAAGTGACTTGACAGACATCGGACCTTTCAGATCAACCACCACCTTGTCGCCGTAGCCCGTCGGCCGTTCGCTGGTAGTGATGTTCAGGGCCCGGCCCGGCCTGGAAGCCCGGGCTTGGGCCCGGCTTGACGCGGCTTGGGCTTCACATTTCCCAAGCCCAAGCCCGGGCCCTGAGGTAGGGCCTCAAGCCCGGGGCCCGGGCTCAGGCCCGGGCTTGAGAGAGGGGGGTAACGAAAGTTACAGAACAACTATGTAGACGGTTTTAGAGTGTAGAATTATCTTCTGGATGGTATGTGAGTGCCACACTATGCAGAGTAGCACTCACTAAGTTTATATTCACACTTTCAAACCACAACTGTGAGTAATTTCCACTTTGGGACTCAGAGTTGAACTGTTCAATCTACTGAATTCGATGATCTAGCTCAGAGATTATGCTTTACAAAGACTGCATTTGATACCTGCTCAATGCACTCGGAGTCTTCCATTCATAAATTGAACTCCTAGTCAACCTTATAGATGTTACTTAAGCCCGGGCTTCAGGCCCGGGCTTGGGCTTCAGAACTTTCAAGCCCGAGCCCTAGGCCCGCTCAAGCCCTGCGTCGGGCCCGGCCCGGCTTGGGCTTACCAGGGCCTGGCCTGGCGGGCCTAGGGCTTGAAGCCGGGCCCTGAACATCACTATTCGCTGGTCGCCGTCCTTGCTAGAGGCTGCCGCGCGGCTTTCGCTTGCACGCACACGGCACAGAACTGCGGCTCGGAGGACATGTCGAGCTTGATGCCCGTAATCGTGCCCGCCTTAACCGCCTGTTTGAGGGCGTTCTGGTCCGCATGCCCCATCAGCTTATGGAATTGGAAGATGGTGAGTTGGTGCGATGCGACGTAGCCACCTTCGGCAATTGGTGCGGTCATTGCTGATTTGGAAGTACGGTACAGGCCACGCGTGAGCGGGAAAACTGCAATGACCTTGCACGCTGGTTTAGGCGCTTTAATGACGCAGCGTCCGTCCTCCGTATGCATGGAATAACCGGCGCGGTCGAGGGTGCTGACGGAGATGAGGGTGTAGGCCATATGGGGTGAGTAATATGTGTTCAGTAGCGTCGCGCGGGTCGGCTTCTGATTTGGTCCCATCGGAAGATCCGTATTATAATCACCTTTCCCGGTCGCGCTAAAGCTTCGGCCATCTGCGGCGCGGATAGGGACGGGGATAATCTCCTTGAAGTTGGTGAAGTTGGCACGGTTGGGCGAGAAGTGGCGTGTCGCACCGGTGTCGACTATCATGTCGCAGTCGGTGGACAGGGTGGTGGCGTGAGCCTCGGTGTCATCGCGGAAATCGGAGGTGATCAGCAATGCAACATTTTTCGAGTTGCTTGCATGATCCTCCGTGAGGAACATATACGGGTCGTCCTCATCCGGTACACCTACGATCAGCGCAACGTCGTCAGCGTCGGCTGTCGCGGCCGTCTTTCCCTTGTTCTTCTTCGCCGCTTCCGGCTGTTTAACATACCAATCAGGCTTTTCATCCTCTTTCCCTCCCCCTGGTGCGAAGCAATTTGCTTTTGTGTGACCCTTTTTGGAACAATTTTTGCATTTCGGCTTCTCGCCGCTTTTACCACCTTTACCACTGCCTCCGCCCTTTTTGGCCGCTGACATCGCCGCATTGTCTTCGTCGAGTTTCTTGTCAACTGTACGGCTCAAGTATTCATTTGTAAGTTCTTGAATCAAGAGCGCGCTGTCGACTTGACGCGGTGGAATGGACATGCGGGCTGCCGCAGAGATTGTGGTTAAGAGGGATCGGTAGTGATCGGGGATGGAAGCTCGAATGTATGATCCAAATTGTAGGTCACTGAGTGGATTCCCCATCTTCGTGAGTATATCCCTCAGGTCCGACATTTCCGCAAGGTGTTTCTGCAAGTCATCGTCATCCCCGCAACGCATCTGCTGTAGTCTGGTGATGGTGTTTAGCTGCACCATATCGCCTCGGTTCTCGTTGAGCTCCGTAAGCTTCTCCCAGACTCGGCATGATGTTGGTTCGCCCTTGATTTGGGTGAATCGCGTGGGACTGACGGTTTGATAGATGATATCGCGGAGCTTTGACTCTTTCATCTCGTAGTCGTCCTGTTTCTTCTCGTGTGCTTCAACCTCGTCATCTGTCAATGTGATGGCTGAACCGGCTAGATACCAGTCGCCGACAGCGTCTTGGGTTATTTCTGCGGGTTTGCGCACAGTGCCGGCGAGATGACGGTGTAACCCCTTTGACTTCGCGTGAGTCGAAATGATCTCCGAGTAGTGTACCCAATTGGATGAGTCATCTGCAAGGATGGGAAGGGTTCGCTTTTTCTCATTGGCATCTTTGGCGTCGGGGCCCATAACCTGTGAAGATCTGTGGTGTTCACACGGAAGGTCGGAACTAAATCAAGAGTGAGTCTCAGTACTGCTCGGACAGAACTCTTTTATTGTATACCTAAATCAAGAGTGACTAAACTATTGTGAGTAGAATTATGTAGGTAGAACGAATGGACTCACGTCTCAGTACTGCTCGGACAGAACTGAGACATGTTTGTTTACTGCGATAGCTAAGTATGGGTCGAAGGCAAACATAAGCAAAATGATAAGATAAGATGACCTGCTGATAGCGTGAATCTCAACATTAGGGTGCGGGCAATCTTTTGAGTGATTTTTGATCATTTTTCAGCAGAACCGCTGTTCTGCCCTCAGTCCCCATCCGTTTCGCTCGGGAGTATGACTAATCTAACGGCCTCAGAAATCCGCAGTTAAAGCCGCCCTCAGATTTCCATTACGATCCCGGCGGCGACCCAGGTACTGCTTTCAGCGATAACTTTCATGAGATCTAGAACCAGCCTTGGGGGCCCAATTCTGCGCCATTTCCCTCGGGAATATGGCCATTCTCCTCGCGTGAGAGATACCTATCACATGATGTCCTAGGAATCCACAGGTAGGTCCAGGGGCGATTATACCAGCATATTACAACTTCGCTGTGTATCTATACAGGACCGCCATAGCGCTGTGTCTGCGGCCCCTCCTTCAATAGAATTCTGACCGAACCTGCCCCAATGTATTACCGAGGGCATTGCGTACTTGCATTCTCCGAAAATATCATATTTCTCAGCCAGTGTGGCCGAACATGCAGGAAGAGCACCCCACGACCAAGATGTCTACTGTGACACATTCTCAGAAGCTATTGATCTGTGCTGCCTTGGAAGCACACCTATAGGGCATATCTTCATATCTAAATGTTAATATCCGCCAAAAATGCCTCCTGTCGCGCCGCGCGACGCGTCTCGCAGACTCCCACCCGCGATCAGTCACAATTTCAAAGACTGAGTTCGGACCATCAATCACATTTCACGATCGGTCACTCGTGACTATTGTGACTCAGTGGAAGGATTGGTGAAGGACGCGTCGCGCCGCGCGACAAGGGTGTTATTGGTGGAAGCAAGCATCCATATATAGTCATCCGGCAGGGAACTCTCAGCAATTATCTCTTCCGCTCTCTCTAGCCAAGCTGTCCCTGTCCTGTCCCTTTTTTGAGTCAATGAACTCATTCTGATCTCTAGCTCACCCAAATCCTGGTGCACACCCATCCAAACGGAAAACCGACCAGACAGACTTCAAATTCAAGCTGTCATAAGCCGCTGTCAGCGTCGCGGGAGGCAACTATACCTCGGCATTGTTTATATCATTTCTTCCTTTCCGCTAATTTCATTTCTTCGGCATGGACTCGAATCACTCGATAGGAAGTGCCACGATCTCAGCTTCAACTGAGTCAACTCTGAGTTCGACCCAGGGCTCGCTGTGCCAAGGACGGAGGCAGCGCGCTTATGTTGCATCCCACCTAATTTCTGCTGGTCTACCTTACATTCAAGCTGTTCATTCACCGCAAATTTCCTTGTAAATATATTGAGATTGTGACCCGCCGCTTGCCGGCCAATCACTTTCATTGATAAAGATCTCTAATTTCGACTCGGATTTTCGGTAGTACTTACATACGCGTCCATCCGGCATTGACAGGGCTTGCGCTGCGGCTGGGTCACATGATTTAGTACTTTTGGTGACGGGAAGCACCGGGTGAACAAGCTTAAGGATCAACTGAGGTGTTGAATCAAAGTTGGATTTTACTGCGGCGGTGCTAAGCGTTCTCTTTGGTATCCCATCGGACAGGTTCCGCAGTCCGTGGTTATATCGAATCGGCCGCCTTGACTGTGCGGGATGGTGGATCTGGTCTGGATTCTGGCATCCCCGTTGCGCGTTTTGGGGGAAGTTTCCGATGTAAGTGTTCTTCCGTCGATTTGATGCTATATGGAAGAAATCTAACGTCGATGCCCATCGCAGAACAGCGCAAAACATGTTTTTATCCGTCAGACATGGTCGCTTTTGTTTCGCTTCTCCGAAGGTAATAGCTTTTAACCTCCTGGTAGAGTGAACAAAATGGGTGCCGGAAAGCGGTCGGAACCGTGTCAGGACTCAGAATGCAGTTAAGTATATCCTAGGTCGGAGCTCAACGGTGGTAAATAGAGAGCTTGCGCAGAAGCCATTGGCTTGTGGGGCGTGCGCAAATTTGGCGGGTGAATGGCTCCACAAAACCACTGACGTCAGATTTTGGTCTGATTTTGGCTGTGGAGCCATCCAGTTGCGCACAGCAAAGTGCCATCATATGGCTCCAATGGCTCCTGCGCAACCAGGCTAATAGTGTTCCTCGCAATTGCTGGATCCTCTGCTAAGGCCGCGCGTCCCAACTACGGGGATTCACTCGTTTACACACGTTAAGGGCGCATGACCCGGCGCAGTTTACTGTCACGAACGATTAGTCATGATTCAGTTGAATCCCTGCGCATCTGCCGCTGTGTGACTCTGCCGCCCAGATTAAAGACGCGCACGCGGGCGGCATCTTGCAACAGTATCGAGAACACAAATTTATTTAATCAAAGTGTTGCATGCCAGGTCCCTTCACTGTTCCCTCTCCTCGAATCTCACCCCTCCCAAGTTTTCCAATTTCAACCCTCATGCCCCATCCATCCGTTCTCATCGTACGTGTCCTCCTCCGATTCTTTAGTTTGTTTGTCACTGATAAGTTCAATATGACAGGCCGGCGCGGGTCCCTCAGGCCTTATCCTCGCGCTTATCCTCGTCCAGAACGGAGTTGCTGTGCGCATCATCGATAAGGAGCGCACGCACCGGATCGGCTCCCGCGGCGCGGGAATTATGGTGCGTCCGGCGCGCTGCCAATACTTTACACCCTCTTGACAATGTACAATTTCTTATGCAGCCGCGCACGCTCGAGCTGTACGCGACGCTCGGGGTCCTGGACGACATCCTGAATGCTGCGAGCGAGATCATGCCGATGGCGTCTTATGATTATGGGGAGCTTGTCCCCAAAGCGAAGAATCTGTTGCTGAAATATCAAGAGCCGACCCCCGACGTGCCTCATGTGCGCCATAGAATATATCTCAACCCTCGATTCCCCCCCCGCTGACCAGACTGGTAGGGGAATGCGATTTCCTTGAACCAAGACCATCACGAGGCGATCCTGCGCGCGCATCTCGCGAAGCTGTCCTGCACGGTGGAGCTCGGCGCGGAACTGCGCTCCTTCGAGCAGTCGGCGGACGGGGTCGTGGCGCGGATCGGCAAGACTGCGACGGACGGCACGCAGAGCGAGGAGACGGCGGCGTTCGCGTGGCTCGTGGGGACGGACGGCGCGCGCAGTGTCGTGCGCAAGCAGCTCGGACTCAGCTTCCTCGGCGAAACGCGCACGGGGAAGAACGTTGCTTTGGGCGACATCATCGTAGAAGAGGGCCTTGACACGAATGTGAATTTCTTTGGCGGATACATTGATTCCTTGCGTTGATATGCGACACCTAGGTCTGGCATATGTGGAACATCGGCCCTAAAATGTGCGTCACCGTTGAAACTGGTTCCGCGTGGATGAATGAAAAATGACGCTGGGTTGCAGGCTCATGCTGCGGCCAGAGAGCGCAGCCAGCAAAATGTTCAGCTTCCTATACAACGGCCGTCCGGAGGCTGACGCGACGATAACGCGCGACGAGTTTGTGGAGGAATTCTACACCACGACAGGCCGGCGGGACGTCAAGTTCGGGGAGGCGATGTGGTTGTCAAAGTACATGTGAGTTGTCATTTGACCTTCGCCACACAGAATATCCCTTGACGTGTTAGCGACGCAGACCAAACATCCGTATGGTGGACACGATGCGCCAAGGGCGCGTATTCGTCGCCGGGGGTGCGTGAATCGTTTCCCATCAATGCGCGTTTTGCTCACGCCGCGCCACGAAGACGCCGCCCACTGCCACACCCCCGCCGGCGGCCAGGGTCTCAACTCTTCCGTCCAAGACGCTGCCAACCTTGGCTGGAAGCTCGCCCTCGTGCACAAGGGCCTCGCCTCCACCACCCTGCTCGACAGCTACACCGAGGAGCGCCTGCGCGTCATCGCACACATGCTCGGGCTGACGACCGCACGCGGGGACGAGGTGCAGCGCGACGCCGGCAAGAAGGACTTCAAGATGCAGCATGGGGACGCGATGCGCATGCTCGGCGTGAACTACCGCGGGAGCTCGATTGTGTGCGAGGGGGCCGGGGTGGTGGCAGGGAGCGATGATGATCCGTACACTGGAGCCGCGACTGGGCGGGTGCTAGCCGCATATCGCGCGCCGGACGCGCCGGGACTCGTGCCCGCCGGTACACAGGATGCGGCGACGCGGCTGTTTGAGGTGTTCAGCGCGGCGGCGCACACCGTCCTTGTGTTCGGCGGGGACGCAGACGCGTGGAGGCCCGTGGTGAACGCGCTTGCCCGTATTCCTCCGGATGTCGTGCGCACGATGCTTTTGCTCCGCCAGGGGTCCGCGCCGCCGAGCGACGCGCCTCAGTTCGGTGCGGTCCTTGAGGATCGCGAAGGGCATGCGTACAGGGGCTACGGCGTGAATGCTGATGCGCTGACCGTTGTTGTGGTGCGCCCGGACGTCGTCGTTGGTGTTGTTGCTTCGGACGCGGAGGGCGTGGAGCGGTATTTCCGGAAGATTTTAATCGCGGCTTGAAGAAAAGAGATGTCTCAGTAGAATATTGATTATTGATGTCTTTCGTAATTATAAGATGTAGTACATACCCCCACTTCCTGGATAAATTTCCAAATTGCAGCTCGATGCGCTTGTGGTATCGATCCCGCACGTCGACACTAGCACAACCCATGCCTCATCCATCGCCTCGCGTATCATACTCTGCGAATGAATAAAAAGGGACTTGGCGTCCCACCATTTTACGCTGGGTGGTCGTGATCCGCAGCGCGTACCTCAGCCCTCAGAATGAAGAGAACAATTCCTATGAATAATTTACGGTCACCTGCATTCAACGGCTACCGGGGACGAGATGGAACGCGTCTTACTCGCTCCAAGCTGTAGATACGATGGAAATCATGAATGAGCGTGAATATAGATCCCCTGACAGTGTAAAGGACGGCGAATCCGCTTGCTAACTGCGCAGGAATCTGAGACATAGATTATGTTGAGCGGTGGCTGCGTCATGGAATCAAAACGAATTGATCCGGGATTCCGACGGTCATCGTCCATCCCGCCTCTCAAGAACTGGTAAGCCTGCTCAGGAGGGAGACTCGTAGCTGGTAATACCAGCCTGTCCGCCCTCCTCGCGCTGGCCGGCGTCGCCCTCGCCCACTCCTCCGCCTTCTCCGCCGCCACGCACTTGGGCCGCACCTCTCCCCTCTCATCGTCACCGGCGTACGGCGGCGCGCTGACGGAGGGCCGACGAGGCGCGAGGTCGGCGTAAGGTCGACGCGGCGCTCGAGCACAAGGCGAGTGCTGCGAGGGAACACATACGGCGGGGCAAGTGCAGGTGAGCACGCGATCCCTTAGTCGCGCGAACGAGATGCGGCGCAGCTAATCCCTCATTTTTATCACTACTCACTCGCAGCCGCACGCTTCCTTACATCCCACCTCGCATGCCACGCTCGCAGACACGCCCACGAATCCGTGGATCGTTGTGCGTACGCGGCACGCGGCGAGAACAAGGCGAGTACATACACGAGCGCGGGAGGTGAGCACGCGATTTTTTACTCGCGTGAAGGAGGAGATGCGGCGCCCGCAGATTCTCACTGCTCTGGAACACCTCCGTGTCAACAACATCGCGCCCAAGAATATTCGAGCAGATAACGTGCTAATCAGCCCTCATGGCGTTTTGAAACTGAGTATGTGTTGTCCCAATGTCTAGCAGCATTTCATTGAACGGATGATAGCGAACCTCTCGAATTCAACCAAACTGGCTGCGGCCTCTGGTGATGCCGTCGAACGGCGATCCTATTCACTGCGCATGAATATCGCGAGGTAACTACAGGCTACACCCACTTGCCAGCGCTTGTCTAACCGTTTTCAGCGGTGCCAGCGCGCTCGGCGCCCTAGTGTGGGAGGCGGCCGCAGGCAAACGCCCACCGCTCAACGTGCAGAAACGCCTCGAGGATGGGTCACCTCTCTCCTCCATCGCCTCGCGCACCCCGGCCTTCCACGAATTCATCCGGATGTGCTTCGAACCCGCGGTTAGCACTTTTGGATATCGTCAACTTATCGAGGTGCGGCTTCTGATGTGCTTTCGCATTATCATTACTGATTTCCCCCCAGAGTGCCTTTATCCGCGACGCACGCGAGCGCCCGGCAATAGCGCAGCTTTTAGTGCAGTGTACGGCGTTTGAAGGGCGGCTCCGCGAGCAGCGACGTGGGCGATGAACCGGCGAGGTGCAGGAGAAACCATCAAGCAGACAAACCATACAATAAACCAGACATTACAATAATAATAGTCATTCGTTCCGTCCCAGTATTGCTGATTGCATCCCCGGACCTATCCCTCGCTCAGGTTCCCGTCCGCCCGTGAATTTTTTGAGAAGCGCTCATCGAGTTTTCGTCGCCTGCTCGTGTGGTGGCGTGCCTGGCGGCGTCGTGAACGGATTGGTGCCGTGGCTGGGGTTGTCACCGTCGGACCCTTTCGGGGTGGTTCCATCCATCGAAAGAGGGGGTATCTCTATCTCTAGTTCCCCCGCAGCAAATGTCGCTCCCTCGCTGCTCTCCCTTCCCTCTCGCATCATCTCCGCAAATGTCAGCTCTTTCTTCGTTGTCGTCGCACGCTTCAAGGCATTCTTTAGCTTCGTAAATGGGGTGGACCTCTGAGTCGTTGTGGCGGTCGCGTTTCCAGAGCCAGCTGGTGAGTATGTGGGAGGTGAGGGAGACGAGTCCTTTTTCGTGCGTGTCCGGTCCATCGAGGAGGAATGGATTCAGTTTGTGAACCGAGGCTCTTATGAGCCCAGGGAAAAAGGGTAGGCACTTAAGGATCAAAGCCTGCCCTCGGGGCTGGACGGTAGCGGTGGCCGCGAGCTATGTAAGCGTGGTAGATTTGCGCGTTTTGCCTTTGTACTCGGTGCCTACTTTGTTGTCTCCGTTGATGCCTCTCCCACTCTCGGGGGCGCCGACGGTGACAGCGCGAAAGTAGCCGGTCTCGAGTGTAGGTTCGGAGGGATGCAACGGCCGAGCCCCATGTTATTGCACTGTTCCGTGCCACAAGGATTTATATTGCGTTGTGGCCCTTGTAGTCCGAGTTGGACAATACAACCCGACAGAAGAACAAAGAATCCACGAGTCGGCATGAGGCGAGGTTGAATGGAGAAATCAATCGTCTTGTTCAACCCGTCACGGCATTACCCGGACAGGTCGGTTCGGGACTCTACACATGGAATCAAACGAATTGATCCGACGGTCATCGTCCGCCCCGCTGGCCGCCTTACTCTTCCTGAATCCTCTGATCCACGTAATCCAATGCCCTTTTTCGGATCTTCCGGGATGCCATTGGCGGAGCACCGACGTTTGACCGACGTAGTCTGAGGCTCGTTTGAGTCACACTGGAGCGTGACGGGCTCTCGCCACTCGGCTTCTGAGCCTTCACAGTCCATGTTCCGGAGCCTGAATCCTTTTACATATCGCGAGAGCGTCTTGTATATAGTGCACCTGTTATATGGGGGCACAGCTGGCGACAGATGTCCCGACAACAGGCACCAGCCACGCGATCCAATTGGCTCTGCACACCCCGCATCTTCATCACGGTATCTCTTAGCACCACGCCTCTCCAGTTCTTGACAGATTTCCCAGCGCCAGCTCCCTTCTTGCGATCCGAGTAGTTATGTGGGAAAGCATGGCATATACATACAGCAGTGCTTATCTGTCCCAATCCTCCACCCTCAACATGGAATCCATCTTCGATCCTGCAGTTTTGACCCACTACTGGGGCTCCGTGCATCGAGCGCTGTACACAGCGATGGTACGTCTACCAAGACCGACAGCTGCTTGAGATGCTCAAAATATCGAAGACGGGCCTCTTCCTTTACGGTGCGCTCTTTCATATCTCAGTGTCTGAAACTGCCTGCAGCTCAAGATTCAACTCCAGGAATATTCCTCGTGCTCTGCGTCCTTGGAACATATCTTTTATGGTGTCGTCCAACAACTCCGGGACGCATGTATTTCATCGCCGTTACCGGGGCAATGCTTCTGTTCTCCACGACACAAGTCGTTCTTCACACGGCCATCGCATTCTTTTCGCTGCGTCTTCTGCAGCAGGAAATCGCCGGCGAGCCATTCATGCAGACAGTCTTCATCTGCAAACATCTATTCTTTGCGCAAGATCTTCTTCTGGTTACCAACAAGTATGCTTTTGCATCTATCACATTTGACACTTGCCTAATACACCGAAATTAGCTTGCTCGCGGACGCCGTCTTCGTGCGTTTTCCTGATGCCCGTCAGATTTATTCCGTATCTCACCGGCCTCGTCAATTTGGGTTGCAGCAGACGTACAGGTGCTATCTTGTCTGGGACAAAAACGTCTACGTTCCGATCCTCCCGCTATGCATGCTCGCCGCTACCACAGGTATTCCTCAATCACGAGTCTCCTCAAATATAGTACTGAACATTTATAGCGATTGGCTACGTGACAGCATTTCAACATGACTATCACCCTTTGGCCCCATTATTAATACACGAATTGCCTTCATCATGTCGGTCTTGACAAACAGCGTGCTCATGGCGTTGACGGGCGAGTCTTCTGCGGCTTCCACTCCCTTGTGCTCCTTATTTGGATCCCCTCACGATTTCGCAGCAGGCCGGATATGGTGGGCCCGTCAGGAGATCCGGGTCGTCCTCACAAAGCCCCGGATCGTGCGAAAGTACAACACCGCCATCGCAATGATGTGTGTTTGCAATTTCCCTGCCTGGCTCATATTTTCCATGCTGATGAATCTTAGTTTGGAATCAGGCTCCATCTATTGCTCAACCGTGATAGCGGGAGTAGTTTCCGCATCTTTCTGCCCTCCGTAGTCGGTCCGTGTTGAGTTAATTATGTCATTTTCCTGTGTTTTATGGTTCCTTCCAGCCCGTCTCCCAGATATTCCGGGGCGCGATACCTTTGGTTGTGGTACGTGGCACCTCTTTCTCCTAGTCGATTCCCCTACTAATTACTGTGAGCTCCCAGAATATCGCACCAACCCTGATAATCGTCCGCGTTGGTCTCCGCCAGCAGAGACTAGCAAAGAGACAGACTCACTGAGGGTAGAGATGCGGCCGATTCACACTCAGTGACCTGACCTACTCGGTTGATTCATACCTACTCCGTTTTGCCATAATCTTGGAAACCCCAACATAGTCGACAAACCACTGGCAATTCGCGTGTCCGACTCTGGCCGAATTTGAGTTGCATTACCTGATATTCAATGGTAGGATGAAGCCAGAGCCGATTTGTTGCGGCTCCTTCAGTGCTGGTGATTTTCGTATGCTGTCGCCTGGGATTATTCCGTAGGGTTAGACAGAACCAAGACAGAACCATCCGGGGTGAGCGAGGCCACCGTGGGAATATATGACATAACGCATCCCATGCGCGAGCTCGTGACCCGGCTTGCCGCGAGTCACCTTAACAACCGTGGGGAATGAACCGCACACCATTCTCCATACAGGAAGCTGACTCACGCCTCCCCCACTATCACATTTCCTAAAAAGGAAAATGCTGACGTTGTATGCTGTGAAGGTCGTGTGGACAGGCATCTAGCACAGACCGGAGGACGGATGGTAATGCAAGAATGCCGGAGAGGTCCATTGTGTGACTTCCTACATGTGGTGAATGGCTGCTCAGGTAATCTATTCAGTGCCTGGGTTCGAAAGTGGTCTGGTACATTTGTTTTCTATTTTTTATTTTCCTTCTCTGCGGCAAGGCGATTGACGTTTCGTGTTAGAGGTTAGGTTAGGGGTTTGGGTTAGAGGTTAGGGTTAGTGGTTAGTGGTTCGGGTTAGCGGTTAGTGTTAGGGTTCAGGTATATTGTATGCTGTTGAAGGACACGTAAGATGTTTCACAAAATGGTGTGTTCAGCAGAATGAATTCAATTGAGAACATAACATGAGTTATGTATTTAAGCTGGAGGCACCTATACCAAATTTAAAAGAGCGCACAGCCGGGATCGAACACAAGGCCTCATGTGATGTCATAGTGGGTGATAGTGGGAGGGCAAGGGGCGTTCCATACAGGAGCTTGTAGACCAGTGAATCGAGCTCATTTCGGATTCGTCCTCGGACTTGGTCGCTTGTGCAGCGGTTCCGCGCTCCTGGGTATATACTGCACAGAAGCATCTTCAAGGAAGTCGCGATTAGATCCCCTGCCGTTCGCCGGAACGAGCGCAGGCGGTCTCTCCTGCAAGACGCCTTGCATACTTCCCTGCACCTCGCTCGAAACATCCGTCGACTATACCTCAGTGCGAATCCGTCCGACACGTTCTCAGCCATCTGCAGTTTCCCTTTCCCACATCTGGACTCCTTGTCCATCAGTCATCCTTTGCCTCTCTGCATGTATCCGGCCCTCTCCCTCCAGTCGGCCCTAGCTACCCAACAGCTAGTCAGCCTCCCGAATATCCGCCACGTAGCGTTGTCATTGCATTTCACCGACCTGGCGACCTTCCTCCACATCTGGGATCGCTTTTCCCCCAGTATCGAACACCTCGACCTGCGATGCAAATCGGAATCCCCGTAACCGTCCCTCTTTACCCCACCATCTGTCCACAGCTAGTATGCTCGAGTCGTTACGAATTACACTCCTGCCCGGAATTTGCGACTGGCTGGCCCATGAACATTGTCCTTTCGATTTATCCCGTCTCCAATCTGTGATGACCTATCCTGGTGGCTCGCAAACAACGTTCCTGCAGAAATTTGCGCCCGCTTTCGGAACGATTGAGAGCTTCGGGATTCACGCCGCCCTATGTATTATCTTGAGATGATGCCCATACCCGTCACACTCATGGGCATCTCCGGAACAATGAAAGAAGGTTAGACCCCTCTCTGTTCCCCAAACTCGCCTCCTCCACATCGTCAAACCGTCCAGGGGCCCGTCGATCATGGCTCTCGATTCTCTCTCGGCGATCGCCCCCTCCAACCGCATTAGCAGGATTGTGATAAACCTCGACTCTCTGGATCTACGAGTGTGTCAAGAGTTGGATTCAAATTTTTCGGACCTTCCCACGGCGCGGAGTGCCCCGGGCCAGCCTCAGGAGGTGCCAGGAGCAATATTAATCAAGTGAGAATGCGGACTCAAGACTGGAACACTTTGCGGCAGTCTTCCCGGTGACTACCATCCGCCCCTCATTTCGGTTCTCTCCGCCTCAGTTTCCCATCTTTCTCTCAGATAAGACCCCAAAAACAAGACTGTATGGTTCAGATGGCTAGAATCTGGCGAGGCGGCTAGTTTCTCAGCTCAAGCGTTTTGAATTTACAAAGGCCAAGCGGCCGAAGTCGGAACGGCGGCACCCGGGCCGAGATCCCCGACGGCCAAATTTAGGTTGCAAAACTGAATAATGTCCCCGGACTTCCCCTTTTGGTCCCGTGTGATTCCCGATCAGTCCCGCGACTTGTTCGGTGTGCCCCATGTTCACGGTGCTCCTTTCCTGTGGAAGGAATCTTCTCAAGTCTCGATCTGGGACTAGTCCGAGCTGTTCTTCATCCAGGAAAATTAGATCCCCCCCTCCACCATAACTCTATCCTCTATATGATATGTTACATGAATATTTTGAACTGGATTCACCTCATTTACTCCCGCGTCTGCATCTACGAACATCAACTCTGGCGTACCACGAGGAAATGAATGGAAATTGAGCCTCTGGGTAAAAGCTACTCTGAATTTGCCCCCTACGTAGTCAAAAATCGAAGTTCCTGTTTACATGTAAACCTTACAGCCATGGCTTATTTGTTCGTGTTTCTTTCTCCGAGTGCTCCTGACGTCCACAGCCAGGATGCAGAATCAGGTATATTCCATCTGCTAGTCGATAACGAAGCTCTGAATGTTCCCCCCAGATGCTACCTCCATTTGGCACTCCAATATCGCAGCTTGCACCCGAAATTCTGACAGAAATATGGGGGCAAGTCCCCCACGCTTCGCTTGCTCAGATCCTCCAGGTGTCGAAGACCTGGTACAACACTGCCATAGACATTACATATCTCTGGGAAGATCTCCATTTCGGCCCTCATTATACTCCCACTGATCTGGTCATTGCGAATAGATGGTGTAAGAAACCTCTCTATATACCACCAGATGCGTGTATTTTTCTCTTTCTTTTTACTTTTTACTCTCCATATGCATCTCGATATCTTTGTACATTATGTAATCGCTGGTCACGAGTGTGCCAGCGAGTGACAATATCATCTACACTTTACTACCAACCACTACCTACCTAGCACCTCAAGACCTTTCCTTGAAGAGTTTAACTCCAAGACGAAGCTAGAAGGTACTAGGTGAGTTAGTGATTTATTACTTTCATTCCCTCGAGCCAGGACTTCGAGTCTTGGGATATCGTAGTCACTAGACGCTCGCCTTAGCAAGGACATCCTGCTAAGGTAGAGCTCCGAGGCAAGGGAACCGGACATCCGATCCCAGCTAAAGAGCTTGAAGATTAGACTAAGAGGACCGTCATATAGAGGGTCTTTCACACAAATGTTCGACCCGCGCGCCAGCGAGGACATTTGTTGGAAAATTCCCATCGCGTGAGCTCTCAGAGTCTCACAGATGGATTACTCGCGCAAAGACCCTCAGATTAGGTGTCACCATTGCTATGGACGCTTCATGCCCAGAGGAGCATCTAGTTCCAATCTTCCAGACTATCTCTAAAATTTCGGCTCAGCTTCGCCACCTTTCCATCACGACTCCAGGTCACACTGCTCCCGACATTCTCCACTTCTTCTTGACCTATCCGTCTGACAAGCTGGAAACACTGGCTACCTTGCTGAAACCCGCATGGTGCATCAGCGAATATGGACATCTTCCATTGACCGAGAGTGCTGGGTTTCATTGGTTCTCCTTCCCCAGCCTGTCTAAATTGTGTTACGCCCACACCCCCTTCATCTTTCCGGTATCCTCCTCGAGTCGCCTGATCGAACTTGTCTTGGGTCCATCTGTTTCCGGGGGCATGGTTCCTTGGGGCCACATGATACCCGTTCTCCAGGCTGCACCATTTCTATGCAGGTTGGGATCCCATGGTGTCATGCCCAGCCTTCCCGCCGCCATCGACACTGCTGCCTCTTCCTCCTATCCATCTTCCAACACCAGGGCATAGCACACCGGTACAGAGATTGTAGAGGAGCAACTGGGCAGTGTGCAGAAAAATCGATGTATGATGTGTTTTAGCTATGTATGTAGTGCGCGATGGTGGTGGTACAGAAGAAAGAAGAAAAGGGTACACAAGCACCCACACCGGAATAAGATGGGATGATTCTCGGCTTCTGTCGGCATATGCGTTCTATTCCCACGTGGGTCAGTTATTTTTGATCGGGACAGTATATTTGGTACAGTGGGGGCAATTTGGGATATTGGCCTTGGCCAATAATTTTGCTGAATACTTGAAGTATATGCAATCATGATCAGAGGAGAGATGGAGGCAATTGGCCCAGTGGTTGTGGAGAACCGTGAAGATGGGACTGAAAGAGTTTGATGGAGGGACCCAAAAAGGAAATTGGGCGGGCAGAAAAGGCTTGGCAGGAGGGCATCAAATGCTAGGCACAGGGGCATAAACTGAAGGATTCCGGGGTGTAAACTATATATGCCAGGGACAGGATACAAAGCTTGTACGGACATCTACTGTTAGCTGCGTGGACGAAAACATGTCTTAAAGTGGGCACTAAGATTTCACAGAATGGACACTAAAAAGACCAGACGGGGACGCAAACACAGTAGTAAGGGAGCATAAAACCCGCTTCGCCACGACATGACCGCCGAGGCAAGCGGACCGAAACTGCTACTCCGGGGACACAAAGAACATGTCCAGGGACACTAATGGTACACGCATTTAGGTTTGATTTGGGTTAAATAGCGGCAACCAAGCAACCGGCTGCACTGCCTTCTTGCTTCCTCCTCACCATCGCCCATTTGCTTCGACGCTTGCCCGACACTGACTGCTCATTAGGACAAGATGGACTTGCCGCTCAGCGCTCTCGATGTTCAGGAACTACTCGACCGGTGCATCGACTTCCGCGCCCATTCTAGATATGATTTGCTGGCCTGCGCTCTGGTGTCTCGCTCCTGGGCGGCTGCCGCTCAATCTCATCTTTTCAGGGAGGTCTTGTTCAACATGGATCGATACAGCTCGGAGCTCCTGTGGTGGCAGCTCCGGGGGACACTGTCCGCGTCTCCCCATCTCATCCGACACATCCGGCTACTATTCGTCAACTCGGATGCACTTACGACGCCTGGATTTCTGGAGATCTGCAACTTCCCATTCACCCATCTAAAGGATGTGTACATCCATCAGTCTAACGACGTCACGTTAGTCCGCGCGATGGGGATGCAGCAGCTATTCAGCCTCCCCAGTCTCCGTCGCGTCGGGTTCTTGTGTTATTACATTGAAGCGGCATCTTTCCCCCGCATCTGGGAGCGCTCTGCCGCTGGAGTCAGACATCTCCAGGTCTGCTGTGACGAGCTATCCACAGAGCCCCTCGTTTTTACCTCCACCGATCATGATGTACCGAGCATTGTGCTCGAGTCGCTGCAGCTCGCGTCCGGGAATGTCATCAGCACGTTGGAAGGGGTTGGCGACTGGCTGATGAACGCCCTCTGCCCTTTCGACCTCTCTTCCCTCCGAGTGTTGTCTATCGGGTGGCACACGCAGATCCTCCGCTGGCAGAGAATCACCCCCGCTCTTCAGACCCTCGAGGCCATTGATTTCCGATTTGATGTACGCGTCCTTATATTAAGTATCCAGATCCCGATAATAATATCCAGTATCCAGGACACCCAGATAACACACGACACCCTGGTGGACCTCTCCTTGCTTCCCAACCTCATCCTGCTGCGAATGTGTATCCCCTTCCCGGAGCATCACCCCAGGGCCCTCGACACGCTCGCAACCATCGGCTCCGCGAGCCGCATCCGCAAGATCGTGCTGTACGAGAGCTGGCTGGGAGACACGGCGTGCGAAGCGCTGGACATCCGAATCTCGGGCCTCCCGATGCGTCATCTGCCGGTGCTTGAAATTGAGATGAGGATTGTGTGGGGCGGTCTGGGCGCTGAAAATTTGAATGAATACTTTCCCCGCCTGAGTTCCAGGAATCCCGTGCGTGTCACCGGTCTCTCAGCTGGTCTCGACTCATCGCTCGTCTAGGTGCAGCACGTCGTGGAAAACGACCCCCCGTTCGCTGCAAGTTACTTTCCTGAAAGATCCCGCTATCATCATCTGACGATCCCACCCTTTTAGGATTTCATCAAGATATCTTGAGGTCGCAATACCACGTCTACTCAGATCTCGTGAGTCGAAGTCCCCAACCCATGTGCGTTCTCTTTAAATGTGCCACCGTCCGTGCAGATCGCCAACTTTAACTAACCCATAACTCCATAATATGACATGGGATCTGGAATGCATACACGCTCGCTCCTTCCAGCTGCACCAACCCAAACTCTGTGCATTTTGGTCCTACATTCTTTCCCATTCTAGCCTTCTCTCTCGGATACAGCCGATTACTCCCTGTGCGGAAAGGGTCCGAGGCAGTGACAAGTGTAACGTTCGAGTCGGTCGAATCCAATCGACCCACCCCGGGAGACGTCCGCTGGAGTGTATGAAGCCAGTTCAAGGTGCTATTGAATTAAATTACCCTGTCCAGGTTTCAGCCTTGTTCTTTTGGCCGCTGCCGATGAGTCCCTGTATCAACAGAGGCCGAGAAAGTCGGTAAATTGTGGGTGTGTCGGCACGTATGGGCACTGTGACGCGGCATCCCAATGCCTTCCTTAGCGACGGAATTTCTTTGCAAACGGGTAGAAGGCGGAAAGTTCAAGGGCTGTACAGGGCCACACTTGTGGCATTGCGTGTGTTTCCTTTTTCGCCTCAAATCGGATGTTTTTGCAAAAACGACGGTGGTGCGATTACCGCGTGATGTTGCCGTGATGTCAATGACCTTCGCGTGACGCGGCATGCCTTCTTTTTACCTTCTTTTCTTCCCTGCAAAAACGCTAACGACCCAAGGTTTATCGTTCGTCTTACCAAACTCCCTTGTCGACGAAAAACATGCACTCCGCGTTGGCAATCGCCGAGATGATTTGCGAACAACTGGGTATGGACGGCCAAGCTGCGTCGCACGATCTCTCTGTTCTCGCCAGGACACCCGACTTTCTGCGATCCTGCGCTCACCGTCCTATGGAAAAACTCAGTATTGTATTTCGAACCTGCTCAAGTGCATGGCCGTCGATCTCTCGGGTATGACCGAAACCCAAGATGATTACGTACGACGCAAGCTCTAAACTTTGGACCTGATGAACTTATTTGTTCCTTGTCCGCAGAAACTCAAGCGACCCATAACTACGAACTACGACAGACTGGCATCGCGCCCTCTTCTATTCACATCGGGTCAAGTCCTTCAGCATGACTGTGGACCGCCTTACGACCACATACTTTCTTAAAGCGCTCGGTCCGTGTCTTCCAGGGGAATACCTCTTCCCCAACCTCGAGAAGCTCTTTTGCTTTTCCTACCGGAAAGCCGCATTCCATCATGTCCGCCTCCTCCTCGCGCCCAGGATCGCCAACCTCCACACTGGTTACATCGCAACCAACTCACAGTTATCCATCCTATCGACCCTCGCGGCCACACATCCATCCCTGAAAAAGCTAGCTATTTCATCCACCATCTCTGATAACCTCCTGGTTCCAGCAATATCCACGGTTTTGTGCCGTTCGATGTGCCGGCCCTTGATCAGGCAAGCCTTCACGCATACCTGAAGCCATTACAGTTCAGATCCTCACTAGAGTTCCCGATTTCGGCTGTTCTTCGTTTTCTGGCCCTCGCCGATCTTACTGTACGGTCAATGCAGTGTGCGACTACACTGATTGATAGGTTGCCGAATCACCCTTTCGTCAGCATCGGAATGTAACGCGGCAATCGACCCACCGCAGCCATTTCTCGACAATTCTATCTGGATCTTGCAAGGAATTGCCTACATTCATCTCTCCTGTCAATCCGAATACCAGGATATGATCCGAGCATGGCTATGTCGAGCGCGGACCAGATCAGCATGTACTCAGTACGAGGCAAAATTCGCCGCCCTTTGTTTTTGTTTGCCAACCTCGTCACTGTCATACTTGCACACCCCGTCGGATTCGACCTCGACGATTCGACCGTCTGGTGCATGGCCCGCGCCTGGCCTCGGCTTGAGACCCTGGTGCTCACAGCGAAGCATTTTCCTCGTGTGCCCACAAGCGCCACATTCGACGGCATCTACGCATTCGCTAAGCACTGTCCGAGCCTGCGCGCGCTCACGATGACGTTCGATGCCACGGTGGTCCCGTCAATGCGCCATAAAAAGAAGAAACATGCAGCGCAGCTCAGGCTCACGTCTCTCTCGGTCGCTCTCTCTGCCACTAGCAGACCCTGTTGTGTCGCTACATTTCTCTCCGGCATTTTCCCGCAGTTGAGATACATCGAGACGCTGTACGAAGAAATCTTGGACGAGCCCAAGGAGGAGTTTGAGGAGCTTCATCCGGAACCCGACCTTTTGGTGTCTCATGAATGCTGGGAAGAGGTTGAGGGCAGACTTTCCCCTAATTGAGCTGGTAAGCGCCGAAGATTTTCTGCTGACTCCCTGAAGGAATATTCCGCTCACAGACAACCCTTAGGCAAATATTGACTGGAGTACTGGATCGCTACAGTTTTTTGTAATATTTCGTGGCCTTGCAGTGTTTTTTTGGAACGCCTGTCCATGTCAACTTCCCTCATTGAACCGGGTTCCAATCATTAATGTATAGCTACGTAGACTCTATCACGGTCGTGAAGTCATCGAGATCCATAAGCGCCTTTTTTCTGATTCCTCGACTGTCTCAGCATGTAGCGCGCTGCACAATAAAATTCAACTCGTTCTCGCCTCGCAACAGGAACTGACGCACGGCATCTCGGCAACGTCTATACACGGGAATGCATGACATAATGCATAACATGCGCAAACCGATCACAGCCGGCTTGGCACTTGCCGCTTGCCACCTTCTCCTCCGGTGCCGCCACAACCGTGGGGAATGAACCGCACACCATTCGCCATACAGGAGCTCGTGGACGGGTGCATCGACCTCATTGCGGATTCGCCCTCGGACTTGGCCGCTTGTGCTGCGGTTTCGCGCTCCTGGGTGTATACTGCACAGAAGCATATCTTCAAGGATGTCGCGATTGGATCCTCAGACGTTCGCAAGAACGAGCGCCTGTGGTCTCTACTACAAGACGCCCTGTATACCTCGCCTCACCTCGTTCGAAACATCCGGCGACTTTGCATCACTGCGAACCCGTTTTCCGAGATCTCCTTCGACACGTTCTCAGCCATCTGCAATTTTCCTTTCACACACCTGGAGCATATTATCATCGATAACGCCTCCAATTTCACGCTGAGGCTGGCCCTCGCTCTCCAACAGCTGGTCAGCCTACCGAATATCCGCCACCTGGGGATGACACTGCGTGCCACGGAATTGGCTCCCTTCCTCCATATCTGGGATCGCTGTTCCCCAAGTATCAGACACCTCGACCTGCGATGCCACCCGGAACTCACGGAGCCGTCCCTCTTTATCCCCCACCATCGTTCCACAGCTACTATGCTCGAGTCGCTACGAATTGCACCCCTGCCTGGAACTTGCGACTGGCTGGCCCATGAACATTGTCCTTTCGATCTATCCAGTCTCAAGTCGGTGATGATCTATCCTGGTGGCTCGCAAACAACGTTCTTCTTGCAGAACCTTGCGCGCGCTTGCCGAACGATCGAGACTCTCGGGTTTACCACCATAGTACGTAGCCGCAGGGTCGCTATACCATGCCACTGATGCACACCCACAGAGAAATGGAACAAAAATCGACCTTTCTTTGTTTCCCACACTCACGGTTCTGATTATCGCCAAACCTTTCGCGGGCCCGCCGACGATGGCCGTGGAATCGCTCTCAACTGTCTCCCCATCCAATCGCATTCGCCGGATTGTAATACGTTCCAGTTGTCTCGACGCAAAAGATTGCCAGGAGCTGGAGTCCAAATTGTCCGACCTGCCGATGCGTCTGCAACCTACGGTTGAGATCGAAATGGAGACCATCTGGGGGTTTCTGACCACCGCCAATCTGAAGGAATACTTTCCCCACTTGAGCGCGAAAAATCTAGTACGCCCTGGCTCTAACCCAGGCGCCAAATTTAACTGAACCGCCGGCTGCAGGTCCACCAAGTTCCTCGTGACGATACGTGGAGTTGAGGTCCATTCCTCATCTCGTATGCCCCGCTATCGCACTAAATATAATCTTATAGGGGCGTGTGGGCACTCATTTTTGTCCGAATGTTGACTTTCGATACAAAGGTGGAGGAACAATTCCACCAGCGAGAATACACGCTGAGTTGCATCATGATCTTTACACGGGGAGTAGATACTTGAACGGATACGGCGATAGAAATCGTGAAAGGAATAATTCAGGACAAATAATGTGATAATGGCTCAGGGAACACTGCGGTTCAACTTACGAGACGAGACGTACTTAGCGCAGCCTGTGTCTGGTGCGCACCGGATTCCTCTCTCACAGCATCTAGACACTCCAACCAAGGTGGAGAATCCTGCGCGTCAGCCGGCGAACCTCTCTAATTCCCTGTTCGTAACCTCGCGGCGGGGGAGGGTGATTTAATACCAGTGAGTGGGCTGCAGGAACCATCCCCGGTCTGACCAGAATCCAGCGTTGTCAGGAGCGCGTCCGTACTGCATAAGTAGGTGCCTTCTAGGGCGATGTGGGTCAATACCGGCAATAACGCTGCTGAACCGGGCAGTCCGGGCAGGACTGCTAGTCCCGAGGTGAGGGTCACCAGCAACAGATCTGTGACGAATTAGGACGTAGTCCGGTGATAATCAGACTTTTGAGGATCGGAACGCCGTGTAAAAACTAAAGGAGCTCCCCAACGCAGACTCGGACGCGCCCCAGCCCGATAGGTAAGCCGCTCAAGATTGGGGAGATTCATCCCGTTGAAAATGTCGAAGGCTCTGAACGTCCTCCAATTGCGGCCGTTCAAAATGAGCTTTCGCAGCGCGGGGTGGTGGGTACGGAGGGCCAGTCAGTCCTGGACCTCGATTTCCATCGTGTGTAGCTTTGGAGAATGACCAGGATCTTCCCGCGTAGGCCTCCTCGCTTTAAATCATTTGTTGCTTGGGGAGACGGGGGATGTCCTCGAGGCTGATCGGACCATCAACTTCAACAGCGCGAAGGTGAGGGCAAGCCCCCAATGCGGAGATCCCAACTACGGAATGTCGAGATGGTTTGAATGTGATTCTTTCGAGAGAAGCGAGACCGCCGTCGAAAACGGAAGACAGAAGAGCGACGCCGTCGGCGGCCAGAGGGTCAAACGAGATGTGACGCCACCGGTGGGTTTGTGCGAGAATTGTCCTCATCGCGGGAGTTTGGATACCATCACCCACGGAATTGAGGACCTGGAGTATGGCCAGCGGCACATTTTTTGAGCGCTCCAGGAAGAGGCGAAGAAGAGCCATGGTGTTCGGGCCCACCCGTTAGCGAGGTATGGATTGACGCCCAAATTGAGTGCGACTGCTCTCCAACGGCGGCAAACTGACGCAATCTGTGGAGTGTTCCCATCTACAATGAGAGAGAACGGCTTGAAGCGGATATATACTAGTAGATATGGGGAGGCATAAAAATGGCCTGCAGTCCGGGGAGTCGGCGGATCAGGAACAGGAGAGACAAATATGTGGAGAGATGGAAGCCGAACGGCAAAGTCACCTCTCTGTCCGAGATATAGTCACCACCCAGAGCCCTGACAACCCCAGGTTTCTCCACATGCGATAGCAGGATGTTATGCCTCAGGCGACGCCTAAGTAACTGGGCGGTCATCGAGATATGGGTACAATCTGGGCAAAGCTAGTCCTGTGAAGAGTTGGGGACGTTCTTGGCTATCAGGGGCATACGTAGCTACAACCAGTCCGGGTCAACGGTGACTGTCTTCGCCACGTTCCTGTGTTTGTGAGATCGCCGCGTCGCGCAACCTTTCAGGTCGAAGTCCTTACTCAGCGTTCGGATATAGAGAGATGACAAATCCAATTGTGCCTCGAGATTTGGGCGGAAGAGATGCTTCGATGACAAGACCAAGTCAAGGAAAACCTTTTGTTTAGTAGCCAACTTGTGTGCGGGGGCTGCGTCCCGGTGTCTTCCGATCGCCACTATGCCATGAGTTGTTGTCTTTTTAAATCCGACAATGGCAGGCACGGTCGGCCGAAAGGACCCAGCGACTATGGACTCAAATGACGTTAGAAGTGAATAAGAGCCAGCCGCAACGATGGAGGAGAACAGAAATAATTTCCGGCTCGATGCATGAAAACCTATATTCGGGGCGAACATGAATGAGGGCCCACTGGATGTTCGGGGGAGAAATGGGGACTAATCGATGAAGAATAAAGCAGCTGGGTCATCGAATATCATGTGCTGAGAACAGGAACGAATGCCGAAGAACTCATGCGCAGCTAGATAGTCCTTCCGGAACGATAACTCGAGGCCCATTGGCTTTTGATCAGTCGCGGCGATGAGGAATGGTCGGCGGTGCAGAGGGAGAATCGAATGGTACCAGGGGACATGGCCATCCAACATCCGAAGACCTCACGGGAGGCGAACGCGATTAGCGAAGCCAGCGTCCATTGTGAATTTGAATTGGCTTCTTCTCCTCGTCCAGACACCTCAGGCTGGAGAGACCTCCATCGCAGAACCCCGAGAACCTCTCCAAGTCTCTGTTGGTGAGATTGCGCTCCGGAAATACGATCCCGACATCGATGAGCGCGCTGCAATCATTCCCTGCGCTCTGGCGGGACTCGATCATTTTGAACAGTGTGTCTGTGCTGCATAAATATGTCCCTGCGAGGACGATTTGCGTCAAGGCCGGCAATACCGCGGTCGGGGCGGATGATCCGGGCAAGGCTGCGGACCCCAACGTCAGGGCAACCAGCAAAGGATCTGTGACGGAGTTGGGAAGGAGTGCAGTCATGATCAGACTTTTGAGGGTCGGAAAAACACACAGGAGCTTGAGGAGTTCGGTGGCCCGGACTTGGACGCGGTTCAGAGTTAGTGTTTGGAGCTGGCAGGCTGAACGATCTTGGAATGACAAAAGACTAGCGGAGTCCCACGCGGAGAGGTCGATGAGCTCGAGGTACTGGAGATTCGGGAGGTTCATGACGTTGAGGACGTCAAGGCAGCTGAATGATGTCCACTGATGACCGTTCAAACTGAGGGATCGCAACGACAGGCTGGGTTGTGGAGTGGGTGCGGACTCCCAGTCCGTCTTGTGAGCGGTGGCGATTTCTAGCGTACGTAAATTGGGAAGCAACGCTAGAATGTCACCACATAGCGTGCCATTGTACAAATCCCTGAGGGAAATGTGCTGAATTTGATTGTAGGGGAGGGGAGGAATTTGATCGCGACGGCTTAACCTAGACGCTTCGAAGGTACGAAGGCGAGGTGAAGTCTCGAATGCGGAGATCTGATCCACACGTTGGTTTGATGGGTCGATACTGATTGTTTGAAGTGAAGGAAGGGAACCACGAACGGAAGACAGGAGTTTGATCCCGTGGCGATTCAGTGGCACTGAGAGATGGCGCCACCGGGAACTGTGCTGGAGAATGATCTGTATGATGCTAGAATTTGTCGAGTCCTCCCCTACGGACTGCAGGGATATGGACAGTGGCGCATCCTTGGACCGGAGAAGAAAGAGGTGGAGGAGAGACAGGCCGTTTGACGAGCCCGTGAGCGATGTATGGATTGATGCCCAAAACTGGGGCATCTCGAGCGCAACAGCTCTCCAATGGTGGCAAACCGCAGCAAGGTGCGGTGTGATCCGGTCTACAATACGAGAATGGGTGTCCGTGGAGAGATGATCGTGTATCTCGGGATTCAGAAAAATAGCCTCCAGGATCTCCGGGGGTAGTCGGCGGATTGGGGAAAGGAGAGAGCGATATTGGGGGATATACGTGGACAGATTCTTAAATCCTACATTTTCAGATAGACGTGAGTGGGCGGCATCCACAGAATGAATGATTTGAGCTCGCTCCAGATCCGATGGCAAGATATTATGTCTCAAGCGATCGCTAATCGAGGGTTCCGACGGTGTTGACATCTATGAGAAAAATGAGCGTGAGGGACGTTCATCCATCGCAGGTAAGGACATACCCCTGAGAAGCTTTGGTGAAAGTGGGAAGGACAATGCTGTCAAGAGCCACGTGGTGGAGTTCCACGGTTTGATCCGGTGGCTATGCATAATTCGGGTTGCAACGGATGGGCGCGATATTTCAGGTCAGTTATCATTTTAAATTTACTCCTGTCCTCCATGTCAAGTTTCTACTCCAATCTCATTTATATCTAACAGCCAGGGTTCGACCCGTCGGCCACTATTAGATGGCCGAGGGTGTTCAATCGCGCACAGTGCGCGTTTCCTGAACATAACTCCCTTTGATGTGGAATTGCCGGACGGACATGGACAGGAGAGACCTGAACTGGGACATGAGGATTATATATATAGTGGACATGAATATCAGCGCGAATGACACAAATCGAGCATCACGTCGTGAAGATGAGAAGAGCGTGGCGAGACTGTGGGTCCCGAATCTAGAGCCTATCAGACGCACAAATAAAAAGTGAGTACTATTCGAGGAAAATGCCTTGTCATAAATTACTGGCATTAAACGGCGAGGATGCGTCGAATATAACATGAGTGCCCCAACGAAATGCCCCGGACATTGTGAGCTTGATCCTCATCCCGTCAGCGGCGAGCGCCCGGAGTTGCGCTATTGCTGAGGTGCCGGGCCCATACTGGAGACTGTCCAGCTCGGAGTACATCTGCACCTCCAAAGTTACGAAATCCAGAGTGCCTCTCCCCCGACGTACACGCAGCATCTCGACAAAGTCGTTGTAGTCCCCATGCGATAGCCTGCCACCGCGGATATGGATACTGCTGAGGTGTGGAAGAACGTCGAATTGTAAAACGGCGAAAAGGTGCCCCGGCTCCCGCGCGCCCCATCTCAGTGCCGCCTCGGTCACTGAGTCGGCGGCATGCAGAAACAAGCGCAGTGCAGTCTCCGGGACCGCGCTCATTGAGAGCGCAAGATATTGGAGACCGCACGCCGAGCGTCGGAGGAAGGACTCGAATATGGTTTCGTGATTTTGGCCCCCAACGATTCCATCGACGGTGAGTCGTTGAAGGCGAGGGAGCGTCAAGTGATCCAGGATAAATGTGTTTCCGGTATTGCAGGTGAACGACTCCAGACTGTGCATGATGAGATGCGAGGTGTCGTGTGTGGCCGATCCCGAGGTGTGGACGACGAGTTGCACGAGTCCGGGGCACTCCCGGAGGAAAGACATGCATTCAATCACATTCATGCTTTTGTGTAACGTAAGAGCCGTCAACTGAATCCAAGGAAGATCGAATTTGAGGTGAGGGAGAGTCGATATGTGGACCTCACGGAGCAATGGGGAATTTTGGATTGAGACCGGGTCTGGGAAGCTTTCATTCCACGCCCGCTGCTCGAGCTGGAGGGTGATTTTCTGAAGCATGGGGAATGATCGGTGGGGCGAGCCCAGCATGGAAAATGTGGTGAGCGGGAGCGTAAATGTCATATCCTGCCAGTGATGGGAGTGCAGCAGGCTAGTTTCCATCAGGGCGGCTGCCCGAGACAGGCTTTTGGACTGGAGCGAGCAATGCAAGGGCATGTTCCCTGCGCGGCGCAACCAAATCTTCAATATCTCGATGGATGAGTCGTCGCCGAACGCCACAATCCACCATAACTCGGGGCTCCCCAGCGCGATCTGTCGCCATTGGCGACAAATCTGGCTCAAGAGTAATGGAGCTGTGCTGGCGGACGGTCGTGGTAGAGTCGTGGAAGGGATGCAGCGTTGGAAGATCGCGATGGTAATGTCGTTTGGAAGGGTGAGAACGGGATAGGTTATCGAGTCAGATTCGCCCTGGACGAGTTTGAGCTCGGCGGTTAATGCAGCGATTAAGGATTTTAAATCCGTTGATCTGCTGCGTAGGTGACGCCGGAAAGACTCCTCTGGGGAGGTGAGCTGGACGAATTTCGACCCGGGAGCTGCAGAATGAGAGCAGACGGTCGTCTGGGTCGTGGTAGTAGACATGGAGGTTTGGTGGCGTGTAGATTCCATGATCTTTAAAGGTCGCATTAAGAGGGGGAATTGTCGGTTAGGCCAGAATGGACGGGCCGCAGTGACGCGCGATATATTGGTACGGATCCCGCATGGGTTGACTAGTCAGGCCCCGGCATCTAAGTGCCGACGGCGATTACCAAATGCATCGCTTTGAGATGGAGACCCCCGAGGTCTCAGCTGAAGTTAACGTTAATTAGGCGCGGTGCCTGAATCCACACTAAGTCAAAAATAGACGTCCTTCATTGCCAGTAAGGCTTCAATCATGTCCGATTGCATACGTCTAAATCGCAGGAAGGATACCTACGCGGTCGAGGGTCGCAAGCGGCACTACGGGCTGTTTGTTCGCACCAGTCCCTGCACTCCCTGCAGTTTTCGGAATGCCGGCGTCAGCTATGTAGAGTAGAATGCCGTCGGTAAATATGACATCGACATTTTTGCTTACCTGTGATGGAGACAATGATCAGGCAGAGTTCCCATGCTGTGCTCCGTGGGTCTCGCCGACGCGTCCTGCAACAAATTCCTGCAGGAGCTTTTCAACCTGCTTCCAGCGGTTCTGATAGATACGGCCAGGCAAGACTTGAGCGACGCCGGGCAAAATCCCAGAGATGAACCGCGCCACCGACATGGGATGCGTGATCGGCGAGTCCAAGACGCTGAGAATTGTCAGTGCGCGCTGGACACTTTCCGGTCCAGGACTGCTCTCTGGCGCGGGGACAACGGAGGCATCGAGCGCCATACCCAGATGTTTGAGATTTGGGCAGTGCTGAGAGAAGGCGCGGAGCGCACTGAGCGTGGCGCGTGGGGTGCAATGAGTGGTCGCGGGCCCGTCGGGAATTGTGAGTCGGGCGAGCCGCGGCCACGCACACGCCATCCTCCAGATGAGGTCGTCGGAGAGATCAAAACCTCCGGTCGTGTAAAATTTTGAGATTGGTCAAGGATAAAAGGGGCTCCAATGCGGCGCCTTGGCACTGTGTATTCAGCGGGCGGACCGACGATCGCGACGTCGACACAAATTTGGAGCCGGCGAAGGAGGGAGTGGGAGCAGCGTTCGCCGATGGTCCTGTATAGCGTGGAGATCTCGGAAAGGGTGGCTGGGGCGGTGACGGTGATGTCAAGGGTGCTCAGCGCCGAGCGGACTGAGGGAGAATGTGTTCGTCAAGTCAATCGCCGCTCGCACGCTTTCCGTGGAGAACTCGAGCTTTAAAAGGGCCAGGAACGCAGAGAGTCGGAGTGATGGATTGAGAGGCGTAAATTGCTGCAGATTTTCCACGGTCCGGGAGGTCGGCGTTGGCAGCAACGCAAGATACTCGAATGTGGACTGTCCATGTCAGATATATGCAGTGACGCGATCTCATCCAGCCCGCGGACAAACTCCGACGTTGCAGATCGAAGATGGGGGGCGAACATGTACTGCAATCTGAGCACCAGACCCGAAAACAAGCGTTGCTTTGGTCAGACGAGGATATTTTACGGAGAGAGTTGGGATGAGGGAGAAATGTGGAATGACGTGATTGAACTCGATATCGATGGTGGTGAGCCGAGGGCCAAGTAGCTGCTGAATGTAAGGGAAATGGGTGTGCTTCTCTGAGTAGGTCCAGCGGAGAGTGTTGACATTAGGGAACCAGTGCTTTGTCGGAAGGCACAAGCTTAGGATCCCGAACAGATGCGCAGAGGGAGTATCTGAATCTTTGCAGATGAGGGTCCCGATTCGATTCAGGTAGAAGCGCGGTCTGTTCCAGTCTTTCAGGGAAATAGGCTGAACGACATCCTGGCGAGTGTACCCTCAGCCCCGTTCAAGTAATTGGCGATTCGGACTTACCAAACGATCAACCCCCCCAGAGGCCATTGGGATATTCCATAAATCATTAGGAATGCACGACAAGATGTGGGCAAACGTCCGTTGGGACTTCCTTGAAAGCGCATTGAGAGCAGGTTCCTGAAAGACTTTGGAAGTTCTTGCGAGAGCAGCGAGATCGCGAGTAACCGAGCCGGTAGCTTCCCAGTCGTCCGGACAGATCTGCAGGCATACTGTCTCCGCGACCTCAAGGATTCCCAGGGCGCAATGCATCTTGAGCGCTGGAGCGACCCTGACGACACGTCCGGGAAGAAGCGGTGAGTGGCGGTGCACAGGCGGTGCTCATTTGTTGATATTTATCCAGCTGCATCCGGCAATCCCCTGAAGGGTATGGCCCGGGGTCGTCCCATGACCATCGCATCCAACTCATATCTATACATATGGAACCAGACGTCGATCCTGGGCAACCAGCTCAGGATTCACTTCACCGCCCTCGCCCGAAGAGTTAGTTACCCGGTTTCAAGTCGTTTCATGGGCCCTAGGCCCCTCACCCGGTTGTGTGGAACCGATGGGCAGCATTCCCGCCTGATTCACCGGTACGTCCTCCCCCCTGCGGAGCCCTGTGGTTTCAATTTCTTGCAGACGAATGCTCTACGGCTCCACTCCGGCTCCATGAAACCATCATCAATAATGGCGAACTCCACGCTGTTGCTGACGAGAATCATCCTATCAACTCGGGATAGCCTGTCACGCACTCAAACAGAATACAGCGGTAGGTAGCATTACATGCCACGGCCCAACTAACTCCTGACACCAGGCTCCAGTAATTAACCCGCATTAATTGCACTACCAGCACCTCCTCCAGTAGATCTCACAGACGCGTTCCGAGTCGGTCACAACGCCTGATTTTCGAGCACAGAGGAAGTCTGAAAGGTGGGTACATCAACCCAGTGGCGCAATTAGCGTCTAAGACATCAGACGACGCACAAAAATAGGCTGCGGGTGTACCGGGGAGATAACCAATCTACCCTCGTAAGGAATAACTGCGATGGGCGGACGCTGTGCTAGAGGATCTAATTCATATATAAGTCCAGTCTGCCGCATGAGGGCCTCCATTCTTCTGGCTGGTCCCCTCATTCTTTCTTTCTGCTGTGCAATATTTCTTTCTCCCTTCTTTTACTGTACACTTTTTAGGCCGCCTTTCCCTTTCCTTTTAATTGGCTGTCATGCGGATTCCCTTCTCTCTCCTGTTCGCCCTCGTTCTTTCTCTCGACACGTTCGCGGCCCCGGTGCCCAATGCTGATGTCGGCAATGAATTCGTGCGTCGTCTCATTTATACCTCATCGTCCCGCAAAAGCTGATGAATCTCCGCAGGCGCTTGAAGTGCGAAAGACCAAGGTCGCTCCCAAGAAAGCCGCTGTGAAAGCCAAAGCTCCCCCGAAGCCCAAACTGACCGCCAAGAAACCACCAGGTTCGTTCCCTTTCGCCCCCAGTGTGCCCCGATCTGATTGAACACCGATCCATGTAGTCGCGAAACCGAAGCCTTTGCCCAAGAAGGCGGCAGCTGTACGTGCTTCGACTCTCATTTAATCCCCTTTTCTCATTCTACGGTTCAAGAAACCCGTCAAGCCCGTAGCAGTCAGTTCAATGTCCCGTTTATCATTGGGTGTTCCTCATCAGAACTTATCCAATATGTAGAAACCTCCCGTCAAAGTCGCGAAGCCAGTAGCTGTACGTGCTATTTCGTCTTCATTATTGCATGCATCTCACCCAACACTGATAGAAACCGCCCGTCAAGCCTGCAGCAGTGAGTCAAACGCTCATCTCATCATTCTGTGTACCTTTTGCAAAAACTCGTTCGAAAAGAAGAAGGTCACGGCGACTGCCAAGAAACCAGGTTTGTCTCGTCCCCTCATCGTTGTCCCAATAATACCCAAACTCACTTGAATCAACTAGCCACAAAGGCTCCCGCTGCTGTAAGCTCCACGCCATCCTCTCCGTGTACTCCCAACCTCATCCACATTGTAGAAACCTCCGGTTAAAGCTGTCAAGCCAGCAGCTGTATGTCACTTGTATGTTCCTCTTTCAGTTGCCTCACCCGACTTTGCAGAAACCTCCCGTCAAGCCTGCAGCAGTAAGTACAAATTTCCTGTCATCACATGTCCCTTACGCGAAATTCGTACTAGAAAAAGAAGGTTACGGCGCCGGCCAAGAAACCAGGTCAGTCTCATCATCGTCTTTATGTCGCGTTAATCTCACCCGACTCTAATCAACCAGTCGCGAAGACCCCCGCTGCTGTACGTTCCATGTCATTACCCCTCGTTATTTCGCACCTCATCCGGTGTGTAGAAGCCTCCCGTCAAAGCTGGCAAGACAGCGGTTCCCGCTAAGAAACCAGGTACGCTCCGTTCCTCCGGGCAGAAAGGATCACCCAATTCAGCCATTCAGTTGCGAAGCCTCCCGTCAAACCGGGTGCGTCGCCTTATCTTATCTCTTTACCTCCCGCTGATATCTCGATTAAAATCCGAAGTTGCGAAGGGAAAGACAGCGGTGAATGCGACAACCCCCGGGACAGGGCCAACATCTTGTGCTGTGCGGAAGAAGCCGGCGGTCAAGGCGCCGGCCCCTGCTAAGGCTCTCACCGGACGCGCAAAGTCGAAGAAGAAGCCCATCACCGCCTGCGGTGTCGAGATCCGGAACGACAACGTCGCCAAACTGTGTGAGGAGAGATCGACCACCTTTTTATTCACGAGCGGCGCGCTTGACCCAAAAACGCTTACGCGACGAGTCAATTCGGTAGGTCGTGCCCTGTGAGCGGCCTGGTCTAAACTCATGAGTTGAGCAGGATAGCGAGGAGGAGGATTCCGACGATTCTGAGGATGAAGAGTCCGACGATTCCCAAGACGGAGATTTTTCCCCTTCCCCTGAGCCCGAGACACGTAGCCAATGCGGTGCGCATTCACTTTCAAATTTCCACTTGAACGGGAAGACTGATCAACATGCGTGGTAGATCATGTCTTGGAGCTGCAGGTCCTGAAGAAGACATTGGAATCGACTGGGGGACTGTGTGACACCCTCAAGGCCATGATTGCGAGCCCCAACAGCGGGTTAACTACTGATGACATACCCACACTCATGGCCCCGATCAAGGCGGCTATCAACGCGAAGAATAACCTGTTCTTCCTCGACAAGAAACTCAATCAAGTGGTACGTCTATATTCTCGGTTATAAATGCCTACTGAATCACATCCTGTGATCAGAAACGGGACGAGGTCACCGCGTCGCTCAAAGGACAAACACCCGTTACAAGCGTCAGCGCGGACTTGAATAAGCAGCGGATCGCCGTGAACGGTTACCTGACGGACACAAGTGTCAACGGCCCCTCGATCACATTGGCCAAGAAACTCGACACCTTGGTTGCTGCAATGCTCACTAAAGCTGAGGACCAGGGTTTGGCGCATATCAAGAGCTGTGCGGTGACGACGGCAGCGGCCGACGAGAAGGCGCTCAAGGCGGCGAAGGTACGGGGCCTTTTGAATGAAATTACCAGACAGAATTCAACCACCCATGCGTTTCTAGGCTAAATTGAAGACTCCTCCGACTGTCGCGTCGGCGTGGAAAAATGTCCTCAGCCACGTCGCCCAACAGGCCGCAGTGTCATAAATGAACCGGGCAGTTCCCTAGGCACATCTTGATCTCTTCCAGTGCGTACGTGATACCTTTCAGTACATATACGAGGAGTCTGACTCCCCAAACACAGGGTATGACCAAAGGACGCGATTGTAGTTGGAAATATGTACCATCACGACAGCATAACCTACTGTAGAATAATATAATTGAGACGAAGTTGACAGATGAGGAGTTAATGGACACGGAGTCTAGACTTGGACACTGCACAATGAGGAAATTCAGCCGGCTTGATAATGTTGCTCAAAATAACAGAGGTGCTGAAACATGAGTTTCCGCGACGTTTGTCAGCCGGGCCGAAATTACTCATTTTCCAGGGTGTAATCTCGACCGGGGAATGCCGGAATACAATCATTTGTGCTGAGGCCTTGCTGGCTGTAACCCTTGAAACATGCGCCTAAAAATGGACCAGCTGTTGACGGACATTTCGCGATACGGAACACGAGCCACAAACATCAAATGTGTCCTACGAACTTGGGACGGTGTCTTGATGGATAACAAAAATCTGCCAGAAAATTAGATCTGGCAGTCTGGAGTTTTAGTGGGTATAGGTGCTCTCCGTCCTCCGGGACGGAACCGCTAGCTTGTTGGCGAGCGACCGAGTCCCACACTGCCCGTTGATGGGCGTGCGTAAGCGCATTTCTCCAGGGTGTTAAGAGGTGTTAAGGTAGTTCTATTCAGGGACACAGTCCCAAATTTAGTCAGTAACGAGCGAGAGTTACTCGTTGCCTTGCGGCCCCCCCCCCCCAAAGAAAAAGAAGAAAAAACAAAAAAAAGCTTTTGTTCTCTTCCACGTTTCCCAAACCTCCAGTCCAAAGAGGTTCAGTCCTGAGTTGACGATGAAGTTGAGTTGAAGAATCCCGTTTCGCATACAGACCCGCGGATGTCGATCCTGGTCTTTGGATGTACTCAAAAATGTGAGTGCCGGAGCTCAAACAGGCCCGAGAGAACTGGCCGAGAACGCCTAGCGAGAGGCAATGAACCAAGTTGGCGCTTGATTATCGCATATTACTGCTCAGTGATGACATCTCGATCAAAGTTGAGTCATGCCGCATCTGCTTGCGTGTACCCCGGTCCCGCCTCGTGGTGCATATGCGCAGTATATATGGGAAGAACGTTGAACGACGGTAGGGACAACTTTAGGCTCTGAACCAGATGGCGTCACACGTCTTCCGATACCTCTCCGAACAAGAGGTCATCGACATGAAGCGTACTCGCGGAAATGTAGGCTTTCGTGTTCATTATCAGGCAGTGACGTCCCTGACCAAGATAATTGTCCAGATGGCTTGTGCAGAGTGCCAAAGGTCTGTCTGCATCCGTTGAACTGAAGGCAATCGTCACCGAGCTCATGCCAGGCGAAAGCTAAAGTGTGATAAGAATTATCCCTGTTCCTCCTGCGGTAGTCGTCCACATGTCGCAATGGTGAGCGGTAGTGCTGACAGAGTATACCTAGTACGCCGGGGGACAGCGGATATTTGCCCTACAGGTCCAGATCATACAGTGATTTTTTTTCGTAATATTAATGCGCCCCCAGATGACTTGGGGCCCATTGGACGAGGCAGACGGTGTGTTACGCTGACGAATCCAGGAATCTTTCTCATGGCGCCCAGTATCATGTCAGATACAAGTCACTCAAGCACAGCGATTCAACCTATAGGTACAGCTATCCGTGCCGAGGATTCGGCCCACCCACTCTCGTGGGAAGACCTGTCGGGGACAAAGAGCTCTACCGACCTTTCAAGCGTGTCTAGTCCTCAGGTGGCGAATTCCTGCGCCATAGTTTCAAGTGCCTCCGGTAACCCGGCGTGCTCTGGCTCCACAGTCGCAGCAACGGTAAGCAACATTTCATGGTATGTTCACGAATGTCATGTTTAGCTTCCGTGATTCTGGCAGGTTTATTCGTCGGTCAGTCTGCGAGACTCAAGTATGTCCTCCGGGCAGAATTTGAACTCTTTCTCTAGGCGGACGAGAACACCGAGAGTGTCCGCCTGCAATCTGCTTCGGCATTTTCAGATATCATCGGAACCTTCCCTTTCGAGATGGGACACTCCTTGTGGGAAACAACCTTGTCGCTGGAGCATCTGCTGGGCTATCTCCCCGATGAGCTGCGTGCCTGGGCCCTTTACGACATCTTCGTGAATGAAGCCTCCTGGTACGATACCCCAATTATGGCAGACGAGCTCCACGAAGTCCTCGTCCAAGTCTACGACCCAATGGCAAATATTTACGAGCTACCGCCTCACTCGCTCGCCGTTATATTCGGCGTCTTTGCGCATGCGGCACTGGCAGATCGGTCACTTCCCGCCTATAATAACGTCGAGGCGGACACGTATTTTGATCTCGGGCGCACCGCCCTCACGTTACAGCCCGTCTTTGGGTCCACCGATCTACGCACCATCCAAGCGCTCGTCTTGACAGGGATCTACCAGGCTACAGGCGGCCCGCGATATAGTGCCGACAGTGCCTGGATATCGTTGGCGTGTCGCCTATGTTACAGTGTATGTCGTGCCCGTCTCCAGTTTGTCGCCGAATCTGATTATTCTCTGCCTGTAGCTTCGTCTCCGTAGCTAAAATCATATTTCTTCACGGAATTGACTGAAGTTGATCCCACAGATGTGGAAGAGGCGCATATGGAGTTCGACAACACAACCGCACAACGCCGGAGGGTATAGAGTCGCATTTTTTCCTTTGACTCGTTCCTCATTTGCGGCCATAGACCATATTCTGGGAGATTTACTCTCTTGAGACGTACCAGGTAACGTCTCTATTCCAGTTCTCAGGCGTAAAATTGACGCGGGCAGGCATTGGCCCTCGCCCGACCCCCCAACATCACTCTCGCGGATATCACCTGCGAATTTCCAGCAGACTTTGAGGAAACTGTGGGCAGCGGGGGCCACATAATCCCCGGATGTACGTCGTCGGTCCAAAAGTGCAGACGTCCCGCTCACTCGCTCCCCGCCCCCCCAGTCTTCCGGCTCAAATGGAAATTCACTAAGGAGGTGCGTCTCTCCGTCGGAGGATATCTCTGTGGTGTGAACTCGGTTTCAGATTATCGCACCGATGACACAACTCTATGCGAGAGCGACGCCGCCAACGCAAGAGGAAGTCCTTGCCCTCGACCGGCGGCTACGGCGGTTCATGTCGACCGCGCCGTTGGAGCACTACGAGGGTTCTACCTTCCTCGCGTACCTGCGCACGCACATGATGCCGCGCTTCGGTGGTGACAGTCAGTGTCCTCCATGAAGTCCGTGTATGGGCGACGGTGCTGACGCGCGACGTGACAGTGATGCTCTCCATGCACATAGGGTTCTTCGTCCAGGCGCTGACGGACAACCCACACAATCCGCTCGAAAGCCCACACGCGACGTCGTTCCTGGCGACCTATCGGGGCGCGTCCGACGTAATCCAGACTGACCTGCGCGGATTCTCGCTGTACCCAGCCTACTTTCATCGATGGTGGCGGATCTGGAAAAGTCGTACGTGCGGTACTTCCCCTTCCCGCCCTATGTAATAATTTGAACTGCCTTCCCAAAAGTCATCAACGCTGCCGTTCGTGCTCCAAATGCTCCGGCTCCTTAGCAATGCTGATCGTCTCGTCAAATCCAGTTCATCGTCGGCTCCATTGTTATCAAGTGTCCGACCTCAGACATTGCGCCGACCGCGTTTATGCAGCTCTTGGCCGCGGTGGACCTCGTTGAGCGCGGCCCAGCGCATTCCTTCCTTACCGAGAGCAGCCTGGTGTGCACACTCCCTGCATTACACCTTGAATCCAATCCATTCATTTTGACCCTCCAGCCCGTCCTCCAGCGGCTGCGAAATAAGGCGACCGTGGTATACATTGAGCTCCATCAGCCTAGAATCGAGTGGCCGCTTCTCCTGAATCAATTAGGAACACTCCCGGTAGCGTCGATCTCCGAGCTATGGCAGCCTCAGAGTCCTGACTTGACTTTCGTATTCGACTTTCCAACCCAGGAGGGACCATTTTCACCCGCTTCGACGCCGCTGGAGAGCCTCGAGGCGTATCTCGCCACTCAGATGTAGACCATTCCCGTGGAGTACTATGACCCGTTTCGGTCGGCAAAATTGACCAGATCGGCAAGATGCACCATTGCTCTATTATTTCTCATCTGGATCTATTCGGATCTTGTACAAACGGGAGCTATACATGTAGACGTCCGGAATATAAAAAGAGTTTGAAGAAAACGGACGAACAAAAAATGAGCGAGTCCTCCGAGTCCATCATCCCAGTGATTTTACCTTAAATCTGATCAGAACGAGCTCTTCTGTGCGCGAAATTTCCTGAGCTTTTCTGTGGGGTTCCCTCTACATAATAGAAGTATGCTACACAAAAAAACGGCGTGAAAAGAGGTGGAGGACGGCTGCGGGAGGGTCAGTGTGACAATTCAAACTCCGATGATTGCTGAGTTTTACCCAAGAATGGTGGATAACCTGCCGTCCTCCATAGTGTTGCCGCGACTTGCGACTTGAGGCCCCCAAGTCGACTTCGGACAGTCGACTTGAACCGAGTCAAGTCGAGTCACTTGAACGACTTCGGGCGACCTCGAAGTCAGTCGCAAGTCGACTTGGACTGACCTGAGTGACTCGAGTCAGGGTAATTTTATAAAATGTTTCCTTTCCTCTGCAAGTGCGATTAGAACAGTTTTAGATTTTTTTAGATTTTTTTTGTACCGGAATGTCACGACCGTGACAGCGTGTGAGGCTGTCACGTTCCGGTCACATAGTTGCGAATTGAGCCAGTTCTGAGCCTTAAATAAGTCTAGAAAAATACGGAAAAAATTCCAGCATGTCAGTCAAGACGTTTTGAAGTGATACCGTCGATAAAATCACCTAAGAGATCTTGTGTGACTGCATTTAAGCGATGTTTTGACACTTCTTGCAAAGGAAGTTTCAAATTCATTCGCCCACAGTCTTCCACAATCTTTCTACGTAATGTGGTAGGCATTCAAACAAATTGGAAAAATACCCTCGACTTCACCGACTTGAGTCGACTTGAAGTCACTCCAAGTGACTTCGGCCCGGCCAAGTCGAGTCGAACTCGAAATCAAGTCGACTTCCGGAGTCGTGACTCGACTTTTCGAGTCGCGGCAACACTAGTCCTCCATCCATTTTTGTTCCTTCTTTTGTATGGCAGGTTTTTATGCTGTACAGTTGACTATCTCAAAATGCATGATATAAAAATGCATAAACCTGGAAATGCATGCAGATCACTGGTTGAACATTTCAAGTTTTTCAGTGAGAATACGGGTGAAAAACTTCCTTAATTTTTCACACTTTTTTCACTGAAAAAGGAAGTGAATAATTTAAAACATTTTTAGGACTTTTTGATTGCAAGGTGAAATTTTCGAAATAAAATCGTAAAGTACTGAAAAACTGTTAGATTTTTCATCTAGTTTTTCAGTGAAAAAAGCATGTAAAATAAAGGACGTTTTTCACCAATATTTTTACTGAAAAATTCAAAATGCTCAACAAGTGGATTTCAATCTCCCGAGCTGGGGAGCGGGGATTTTGGCTGTAAATGCATAATGCATAATGCATAGACCTTGGGAGGTTTTTTCTCTTGTATATGCATTGTGAGGTTCAAAATTTGGCAGTTGGGCCCGCTCAGCGGGGTGATTTTCAAGCAAGAAACACTGGTCAGGAGGAGGCCAAAAAATGTGAAAAGAGTAGATTTTCGTCCCTGACCGACCAGATACACAGTCTATGCCTATGCAGCCCAAAACACCCTCAATTTGGCCCTCGGACTGGCCAAAAATCCGAAGTTTTCCAGGGTGGGAGGTTGTGGGAAAGTTTTGCATCTGCATAAACCTGCCAATGCATACAGATTTCAGTCTCCCGAGTGTATGCATTGTGAGATAGTCAACTGTAGATAGGCCTCCAACGAAAAGCTCAGAGAATTCAGAGGCCAGGAGAGCACGTTCTGAAGAGATTCAAAACCAGATCATTGGCATGATGGACTCGGAGCCCTCGCTCATTTCTTTTTCGTTCGTTTTCCTCAATTTATATACATATTCGGGACAGCATGTATAACTTTCGCTTGCACAGGATCCGAAGAGATTCGGATGAGAACTCATAGAGCAACGGTGAATTTTGCCCATCTGGCCAATTTTGCCGACCGAAACGGTTCATAGTTCCCGGCGCGCGTAAATAATTTGAAACAGTTAATCAAGATGTTCTTTCCCTGGAGAACAGAGATTGAGATAAGCTGTTAATTACTGAGCCTTCAGATCATACTACAGCTCCGGACAATCAAAGCCCGCAAATTTTATGGACCATTTATATCACATCCGATACCAATCGGAATCGAAAGGAAACGATGAGGAAAGGTTCCTATTTTTTTTTGGTGAAATACTATCGAGCGGTTGCTGAGATAATAGAGAGGTTGCGCAACAGCCATTGGAGTCATCACGTGGCTTTTTTGACGTGCGCACGCGAATGGCTCCCAAATGGCTCCACACTGACGCAAATCTCCGCTTCTCGATCCACTACAACTTCGTATACCTACTACTACTGCACAAGAACTATGAATACACGCTCTAAGACCCGTGGTCACCAGACTAGGAACGACGGAGCCGAACAACAACCCCAGCGCAACTCTCCGAGCCCCGATTGGGATCATTTCGACGTCGACAATTCGCAACGACGGGGACCAGATCCGGAATTCCAGCCCTCAGTTTCACCCTCCCCTCCGCCCTCTGCGACTACGCCGGATGAGTCCAACAGCCATGAGTCGGACGACCCTCTTCCGAGCACGATGGTAAACACCACGCAGTCTCGCAACGCGCGCAGTGCGCGTTGGATGCCATGGCAGGATCGCCTACTGATCCAGGAGGTCGAGAAACACCGACCTTTCACTGCTGCGCGCGGTGATGCCACGAGGGACGCGTGGGCAGCTCTCGCGGTGGAACTTCTGAAAGACAGCATGATGAATGGTACGGCGGTGGATCGGACGGGCGCCGCCTGTCTCGCTCGTTTCCAGAAGCTCTTGAAGGCTCATAACGTGAGTTTAAATCATATCACTCTTTGTTTACTGCTTGAAACTTCAAACATAGGCCGACCAGACCAAATCCCTGCAGAAGACAGGTACAGATGAGGAAGTTACTCAACACATCGAAGTGCGTCATTAACATTCCCAGTACCACCGCAGATTGACGAATCCTCCATTTAGCTGATGACACAAGTTGTTGAGCTCTTCGACGCTCAGAAGTTTGCCCGCCATGAGCGGTCAGCAGCGGTCCAGAAGAAGGCAGATCTCGAGACTACGGCCGCACTGGAGTTGCGTGATGGCGCGATGAGAGGCCTCATTCGTCCAGAGAACCTGACCGATGTTGCGTTACTCGACGGTGCGTCTGTGCGGGAGAAGCAAGGTCAACGAAAGTACGTATCACAATCTGCATAATTAATCAATTATTAACGCATACCTCAGGCGCCGCCGTGCTGCGGACAACTCCGATTCTGAGAAAGAAAATGAAGGTAGCGATGGCGCTCTCCGACCCAAGCGCCGACGCAACCAGCTGGCCGAAATTGTCAAAGGCCGCAATGCGGCAGATGCTAAACGTCTCGAGCAGGCACGTAAGCGTGATGAGGAGCGGCACGCCGAGACGCTTGCGCTTCAACAGCGTTCTCTTGACCTTCAGCAAGATATGGCGGCTGGCATCGGGCAGCTCTCACAAGGACTCGCCGTTCTCGCGACTGCCCAAGCGAAGCTCACTGAATTTCAATTCAAGCGTTCGGAGGCGGAGGATCGTGGGCGCTATGACGATGCGGAGCGGCGCCGCGCGGATGCAGAACGTCGTGCTATCGAGGCCGAGAGACATGCCGGTCTACTTAGTGCGATATCGCGCACGAACCAAGCTTAGTAAGTAACTTTTGCATCTATTCTATTTATTTTCTAACGTACATATCTATTGAGATTCTGGTCCCTCATTGTCGCCGTTGTCCGGTGCATCCATCTCTCCCCATGGGGCATCGAGACACCACTGGTCTAAATCCGCGTCGTCGACAGGTCCACCAGTAAAGTATTCTGCGAGGGTGGGAGGCTCGCAATGAAAGTACTGTGAAATTTGTGGTTTATGTAGGATGGTGTGAGCGTTTCCGAGTAGAATTGCAATCAAGTAGTACAAGCCACATGGTGATAGCAAGACCTTGTGATTGCGTGAGAAGTCGAGGAAGGGAAACTGCTGTGAGACTTCCTTGAAGGCCCATTCGACGGGCTCCCGGCAGCGGCTCATGGCAGAATTGAATAGAGACTCCTCTGCGGTGACGGCTGCTCCTTTGTATGGTGCAAGTACATGTCCCGAAACGTTGTATGCGGGGCCGCCGTAGATGAACAGCGGTCGGTTGTCGGGAGTCCAGAAATGCTTCTCCAGAATCTGTGTTACACCGCTTTGCTGGAAGACGGTTTCATCGTGTCGTCTCCCCTCCACGGGTCCATACACATGAATGACAATTCCATCGGGCGTGAGGATAGCGTAATACTTGAGGCAGTGCATCCGCTTCCACCCGTTGTAAAGTATGCCCTGATTACGCACAGGTCGCGAATTTTCGCGAAGAGTGCCATCGATCAAAGCAGCTATGACATCCAGGGGGGCCCCAAATCTCTGGACGATGGCACCAAACTCAACCAGTTCTTCGCGAGTGAGCCGAGTGGGATCGAAACGGAGGAGATGCTTCCATCTGTCCCATATGATCGACGCGGTGAGCCAGGTGATTCGCGAAAAACGCGACCGCTCCCAGCCGAATTGCATCTCTATGTCCGAGAGCCTGGATGCATGGGTCAAGCGACATAAGAGCATGCACAGGGCTGTGATGCGGTTTTCCTTGTTTCGGGATTCGGGGCACTGGATAAATTCCGGCAGATCGAGGGCATCAGCCAACTGATGGACCTGTTCTCGAGTGAAGCTGGTGGAATCGAATGACGGTCAGTGAGAAACGAAATCATCCCACCAACATGATAAACTGACCGGAAGTGCTGCAGCCACACCGCATCTCCGAGGTCGTTCACATCAATCCGGCCGCCGGGTCGGAATCGGCCTTGTTGATCAATCCATTGCTGGTCCAGGGCCTCCAAGAGGTCTGAGAGGAGCTCATTGAATGAGAGAGATACTTCTAGCATCTGTACCTCCATGATAGTGCGGTGTAAGTCGCGCGAATCGATAACATTATCGAGCCATCAGCCATCAGCCATTATGTGCGCACGCCAAAAAAGCCACGTGATGGCTCCAATGGCTGTTGCGTAACCTCTCTAATGCCCATTTTTCACTTGGCCAAGGCAAAATTTTGGCCGGGCACCCAAAATCAAAGGTAAAATCATGAAAATATTAGCCTGGTTGCGCGGGAGCCATCGGAGCCATATGATAGCATTTTTGCTGTGCGCAACTGGATGGCTCCACAGCCAAAATCTGACCAAAATCTGATGTCAGTGGTTTTGTGGAGCCATTCACCCGTCAAATTTGCGCACGCCCCACAAGCCATCAAATGGCTCCAATGGCTTCTGCGCAAGCTCTCTATTTATTTGAGCTGTTTTCATCTATCTGAGCATGATCCTGGTGAAAAGAAATATATTCAACGAGCGGTCATACAGGAAAAACCCTGGGAAAAGTCATTGTCACCGTGACAAAAGTGTTGTCATGCGGCTGAAATTTAGGAAGTAAGAAAATACAAAGAGTGGGAACCAGTGTCAGAGCAAGAATAGGAGTTTGAAGACAGATTTGGGAGACCTGGAGAAGGTATTCTGGTACATAAAAATCCCCCAGGATACCGACACAGGTACACACAATTCTGTTCAGATGACCCAAAAATTTGGACGGACCCTTTTTTTCGTGGGAATATTCCGAAAAAATCGGTTTTAAGCATATTTGGGGTGCTGAATCCGAATATGAAATCAGCTAACCGTCAAAAATAGGATCCAAGCCGCTGTGCAATTTGCGGGCTTTGATTGTCCGGAGCTGTAGTAAGTGCATCGGTCTTTGAACGAATCAGAGAATCCTCGGCCACTGCGGTATGTGTGAGTTCACAGTGCATCAGAGATTTGCAACACTCGCTTTGACCGATGAGCTAATCTAATCTGAATCGTGATCATCATCAGTCACATCTCCGTGACCGGGTGACCCGCTTTTCTTCTCCCGCAACGATGCCACCCGGTGCACACATCAACGCCGCCCGTCTCTGTGGAAAATGCGCGGCTTTGCTTGGGACCAATCCTTGCTTCTACTCTGTAACCTGCGATGGATGCAGCGATCTGTGGCACCCACAGGCAATAACGACGTGGCAGCCTGCTATTGGCTCAGTAGTCACTCGAGTGGTCCATCGGTCTAAGTACTCCTTTTAGGCCCAAAATCTTAACATAATGCCTTACTACAACCCCACCCCCCCCCCAAAGTTCGAAGGTTGGGAGCTCTATTTCCTTTCTTTGTTGCTCCACGTCCAACCTATTTTAGGCCCAAAATCCCAATATACTGCCTTACTACAGCCCGCCCCAAAGCTCGAATGATGTGAGATTGTTACTTCCTTTCTCAAGTTCAACCTATATGGTTTTTGCAGCCAACCTCAGGATTACCACCACAATATAACCCAAAGTCATGGACAGCTGCGTCCTTGGCACAACAACCGAACGAGCAGAAGCAAGCGCGAGCGCCTCAGCGGCATCATCTTCACAGTCCTCCTTCTGTGCCACGTGTGGCTCCTCCCAAACCAGTGCCCATCCCTCTCGTGGATGCCAATACACCGGCGGAACCACCGGTGCCCATCAAGTACCAGACTCTCGGTCTCCTGCTCATTGACCTCAACCACCTGTTGTGCAATGAGCATCTGCCATTCGATTTCTGCGGGACGTACTCGATCGTCGCGGACCCCGCTGTCGACGACGCAGCGCGTGTCATGAGCGTCGCGTGGGAGGTCATCCGAAAGACGATGCTCGCGTTCAAGTGTGTACCTCACTGCGTGCGGCCGAGACTTAAAATAAAGAAATATTTGCCAGTGTTCACACTCTCGAGGTGCAGACCGCCGTGCACGGCGCCGCGTTTGCCGCCGCGCAGTCGTGCGCAATCTGGATGGGTGCGCCGCCGGATCCGCGCCTTGCGGATGTCGCGGCCCCACGCCCGTGCGAGCGCTGTGAGCATCAGCTGATGATCGGCGCCGAGCCCGATTACTCTGCGCTCGCGCGCGGCCTGCAGGGCCAACGTATCGTCGTGGGTGTGCGCCATTTGCTGCCTTAGTTGGGGCATTTGGCGGATAGCACACCTACGAGTATGCTTCACAATCCCTCGTACCCCAGGACACTGCTTATCTTCTGTCCGTTTGATTTATACAGATATCTACCACTTTGGGAATATATATCGGCGAATCCAATGTGCGGCATAGCACTGATTGCCCTGGGTGCGTACAACCTAAGAACACATACCTCCCGTCCCGCGTGCGGTAGCTCGAGGACATACTATGTCCCGTTTCGGCCGGCAAAATTGACCAGGATCGGCAAAATGCATCATTGCTCTATATGTTCTCATCTGAATCTCTTCGGATCTTGTGCAAACGAAAGCTATACATGTAGCCGTCCCGAATATAAAAAAAGTATAAGGAAAACGGACGAACAAAAAATGAGCGAGGACTCCGAGTCCATCTAAGGAAAGTATAAACAGAATTATTCATTGGATGAACAAGTGAGACCAGCCAGTGATGATTCGACTGCATACCATCCAACCCACGTCGCCGACCTAAAGCTCCTCCGACCTGTACCTGCAGTGGCACGCCCTTTGCGTCCAGTACTGCTCCTCATTTCGCATCGCATTGCACACCAGAAGCGTTTCCTCGACCTCCTTCCACCGCGCCTTGAGCGCCCCGGCGGTGCTCCCTGGGTGATTGCGCCCGTCCTGCCTCTTGGTGCATATATTGGTCAGCGACGGGAAGACGCCGGAGAGGAACCGCGTGACGAGGAGCGCGGAAACGAGCAGGGAGTCGGCGACCTCGACCTCGGAGAGCGCGAACTGTACGACGCGGACGGGACACTAAGGTCGACGCCCGGGACGGTCGAGGCGTCAAGGCTGATCTCGAGCCGGGTCAGCCGGCGGCAGTGCGTGGCGAGGGAAAGGAGGCTGCGGAGCGTCGTGCGGAGAGGGTGGGTCCCGGACCGCGAGCGCAGGGAGAGGTACTCGACGAGGGGGCATGCTTCCGCCATCGCCTGCACCGCGTTGTCGTCGATGTCGAAGCCGTTCGGCGGCCGCAAGACGACAAAAGTCAGGCTGGTGAAGCAGAAGAGGAGGCGGAGGGTATCGGAGCTGATTGCGTGCGCGTGGGGTACGGGGCCGCTGGTTGTCGATAGAACTGCGAAGGAAGCTCGCGGGACGTGGCGCTTGAGTGCAGAGTAGATTTTCGCGGTCGACTCTCGAGAGGATGCCTGGCGGCTTGATGTCGAGGAGAACCGACAGGAGCGAGGAATCGGACATGGCGCGGATGAAGCCCAAGACGCACTGAGAGGATGCGGCTCTCAACTCGAGGTGTTGCAGGGTGACGACGCTGGGGTCGGTGAGCATGGGGAAGGGTAGGGAGGTCTCAAACATGTGGGGAGCTTGGAGGGTCAGGGTTCTCAAGGTCGGAAGATGGGCAATATGCTCGAACGCAGTCTCGTCAAGGTGCGCTACATCGAGTGACTGGATGCGGTTCAATCCTCGGACAAAAGCGGATACGGTCTGGGATTGGTGTGCGTCGCGAATCTCCGACTGGATGAGTTTGATATCTGTGAGCAATGGGCATTTTACGGCCAGAGCCGAAAGGAGGGTCAATTGAGGGATGGATTGAAACGTGCCGAGGGAAATGCGGGTGAGTCGGGGTCCGAAAAAAAGAGAGACCAGGAACTACTGGTGAAAGACCAGCTGAGAGTATGCAGATTTGGAAAGAGGCTCTCTGTGGGAAGGGAGCAGTGGAGATTCTCGAAAACTACTGGAAGGTCCAAGCACGAGGGAAACGAGCTATCCAGGCATGAAAGGACTCTGACACGATGCATGTAAAAGAGCGGGCGATCCCAGTCTGTTTGGAGAATCGGGCGGCGTAACGACTAGAGCGATAATTATTTATCGTGGTCATGACGAACAATTGGTGACTCACTCTGTCGCTCTGCTTCTAAACTCCACGAGGCATGCAGTCGAGGATGTGAAAAATTATGCTCTGGAATGACCACAGCGCGTCAAGAGCCGGTTCGCTGAAAAGCTTGCAGGTTCTCGCCAGCCTCACAAGGACGCGCGACGCGTCTTGGCTGGGTTCGTGATCAAAATCTGGATATATCTGGAGACAGATGATGACCAGGACTTCGGGTGTCCTCAGGGCTCGGTGCATATCTAGTAGTGAGTGTTGAGGAGAGGTGTTTCCTTTCCGGGCGTTTGGTGTACAGTTCCTCTTCGGGCCCGTCTCTTTTTTTTTTTTTTACTGTTTCACTTACGATCGGAGCCGCGCCGTATAAAGGCGCGGCTCCACAGCAACGACCCTCAGTCTTGACCATATTGGTGTGCGGCTGAGGGTACGTTATCTACTTATATTTCTCACTCACGGGCACTTACTTTATCACCTGTAGAAATTCTCTAATACCGTATTCTCTACAGTGAGAGCAGTCGGTCGTAAGAGCAGTAGATCGAGGAAGCGAGCAGAGAACCTGGATGTCACGTGTGGTACATAATAGTCCGAAGCACACTGCACTGCCACCGGCGCTCCTTTCGTGCTGGCACACCAAGATTTCTCTCAAGATGCCGCAACCTCACATCCAGCTAGCACAGGAGCTCTTGGAGCACATTATAGGTTTTCTCTACGAGGCACCGGCTGACTTGAAGGCCTGTGCCCTGGTTTCCAGCGGCTGCGTCCATGAGGCGCAGTCTCATATTTTCAAAGAGATATCTATCGGGGGGCCGGGTACGACAGCGACTGCGAATGATGCCGTGTGGACTCGGTTGCAGGATACTCTTCAGACCTCCCCACACCTCATTCGCCACATCCGCCGGCTCGAAACTCATCCACGGCAGATTTCAAGCGGAACATTCTCCGCGATCTGCCTTTTCCCATTCACACATTTGGAAGAAGCTTACACCTCCTACTTCGATCTTTTCCCAGCATCTGCGATCGCTATCCAACAACTCTTCAGCCTGCCGACACTCCGCCGTGTGGGGCTAGGGTGTCAGTTTCCCCAACCGGAGATCTTTCTGCAGATTTGGGAGCGCTGCTCTCCGAGTATTAGGCACCTCGAGCTCAGATCCTGCCGAACGCAACCCTCGGAATTTGAGCCCACCTCTGGGCACTCTTCTACGCCTATCCGTCTGGAATCAGCCCAGCTCACGGCACTGCCAGGGATCCGCGACTGGGTGCACCACCCGCTCTGCCCTTTCGATTTCTCTGAGCTGAGGGAGTTATTAATCTTCAAGTACACAGAAATACTTAGCTGGCCCACGTTTGCACCCGCGCTGCGAACGATCCGAGTCCTCGCGTTTTCCGCTACCGTGCGCTTTTCGTCTTGTTCTAAACCCATCTCGCTTACCATCTGCATTCGCAGGCCTACATGCCCACGATCGACCTTTCTCTATTGCGGAGCCTCATCGTCCTCCGCATCTTTTTGTACAACCCCGCAGCGTGGCCGAAGACAATGGACACCCTCTCGACCATCGCGCCGTCGAACGGCATCCGCAAGATCGTAATATGCGGTACCCTAGCTGAGATTCCCGCCGAAGAGCTTGACGTCGCGCTCTCGAGCCTTCCGATGCACCACCCCCAGCCTTTTGAGTTTGAAATGGAGCCTATATACTACGACCGTCTCTCCCCCTCCCTCCAGAGGTTGATCAGCAACAACAAAGTGAGTGGCCTGGTCATATAAGTGCTTGCCCATTACTCATGTCCCGGCGTAGCTTCGGCGCGCTGACACCACCAATTCGAATTGGTTTAAGGTGAGTTTCGGCACGAGGATCGTTATGTGGATTTCTCACAAACCGTTCTAGGGTCTGACACGTAGCGGATGACAGAGGCGATTTTTAATGCAATCATTTGACGCGCGTAATATTACCTCGGTCGTGCTCGACTGTATACATAAGCGGCAGTTGGTGGTTTTCTGACATTAACTCACTCATGATTCGGGAATGCGGACATATACTTGAATAAACTACCACAGAAAGTGTAGTGCTTAGCGGTTTGTAAGGCACTTCCGGCACATCCGAGAATTTTGGAACGTCGCTTTGACCGAGTGATTTAATCTAATCTAATCTGAACCATGGGTCAGATCCTCGTGACTGCGGCAGCGTGATACGTGATACGTGATACATTTTTTCTTCTTGTCCACCATGCCACCTATAGCCGTTAACGCAGCCCCTCTCTGTGGAAAATGCGCGGATCTTCTTGGGATGAACCCTTGTTCATACACTGTAACTTGTGATGCATGTAATGAGCTGTGGCGCCCACAGACAATGCGGGCAGGGGAGTGGCACACAGCGAGGAGCTTGAACACGATGCCACCAGTGGGCTCAATCCTGTCCAGTGTACTCAGTCAATTTAATCCCTCTTTTCAGGCCCAAAATCCGAACGCAATGCCACACTACAATCTATCCCAATATTCGAATGATGCGCGCATGCATTTTATCGTTTTTTCCCTAAATATGCGACTGATCTTTTTTTCTCAGAGGACGCCGAGATCTGACCCGAATTTGTGGACGACTTTACCCCTCGCACCCCACCCAAATAAGGAGAAGCAAGCGCCAGCGCCTCGGCGGCAGCGTACTCGCCGTCTGTCCCTCGTTGCTTCCCCCGAACAGACATCCGTCCCCCTTGTCAACACCAACAGACCCGCAGACCCGTCAGAGCCCATCCAATTCCAGACGCTCGCTCTTCTGCTGAAAGCCCTCAACCACCTCCTGTGCAACCCGCACCCGCCTTTCGACTTCTGGGCAACCTACTCGATCGTCGCGGAACCCACAATCATTCACGCCGCGCGCGTGAATAGCGTCGCATGGGAGCTCATCCGCGGGACGATGCTGGCCTTCAAGTGTGTATATCTTTCCCCGCTGCGCCGCCACTTGAATACATATTTGATTGACCCAGTATCCACAATCTCGAGGTGCAGCCCTCCCCAAACAGCGCCGCCTTCGCTGTTTCGGAGTCAGCTGGAATTTGGATGGGCGCGCCGCCAGACCCGCGCCTCGCTGACGTGTCGGCGCCGCGCCCGTGCGAACACTGCGAGCATGTGCTTACGATCGGCGTCGAGTCTGACGATTCGGCGCTCTCGCGCGGGGTGCAGGGGCAGCGCATCTTTGTGAGGGTGTGCCACATCCGACCGTAGCTCCGCATTTGGCGGAGAATCGTAGTACGCGAGCATGCTTCACGTCCGTCCGCTAGTACGCCGATTCTCGCGTGTATGTTCCATTTATACAGGTGTCTAACCTGTTCCATTTATCCAGGCGTCCCCAATCCGTCAGGAATATACAGTACATCGGCAACCAAGCTCTTCCGGGACACATTCCTCGGCCATCTAGAATAATACCTGCATATATAATCTAGGTAGCCCGCTGCGCGGCAATGCCCGCTATCTACATCCTTCATGCTCATGACAGCACAAAGTGCAAACATAATAGTAGACAGCACGGACAGCTTGAGTTTCAACGATCCTATAATAATACAGAGACAAACAGGTCTCACGAAGAAAATAGTAATACGTGACAATGTGTTCGGCGAACGCAATAGGGAGGTAACCTCCAACGTCGCCGGACACAGATAAATGAAAGAGAGAAGAATTGAGGCGAATAACGGGGAGGCAGCCTTCGATGTCGCAAATTTAGAGCTGGAAAGGCCGTGGAATCGCTTGTCTGTCTGCAGATGAGCGGGGTAAAACTTCAGACTTGAGACACCATACTGCTATATATGGGCCGGTCTCCGGATCGGATTGGAATGGGCGATGGATGGTGATCATTGTTCCGTTTGGGGAGGACAAGGTTCCGGGCATACGCTGTGTGGACGATGGATAGTTCCAGGAAGCATAAGATGAGATGAATCCAGCCCTGTCGGGAAAATTCTCTAGAAAGATGGTTAGTAAGTAAGAGTAGACGATGTGTACTATCAGGCGCTGAAACCTGGCCACCTTAGGGGTATTGACCCATTACCAACGTCGCGGCTTAAGCTCCCACTTTCATCGTTGTTTTATCGTCCAATACCTCCCCGTACGATTCCGATCTCCCAACTTGTTCCAGCTTCGGGATTTTCCGCCTCACCGATGCGCCCGGCCTCGAAACCGTACTTAAGAGCAGACGTTCCACCCACATCCCGACTCGGACGGGATATCGATGCTGGTGGTTAGTTACATCCGATGAATTTGTGCTTCTTTGGGGGAGTACTTGAGGAAAGTTGCATGGCGAACCTTGTCGCCAAGACGGAAATTGTTCTGAAGGGATGGCATGTCGGTAAGGTCTCGGTTGAAGATCGTATACATCTTCTGTTGCCGCGAAAAGAGCCACTCGCCTGCCGACGGAAGCGCTTTCTTGCGGTCGCGATTTTTGGGGCCTCACAGAACTGGCCTTGGCGGAGTCGATGAAGTATGGGGTATTCTCGGAGTTTGGAGTGCGGATCAGAGCGCAAGGACAGCGCTTAGGGTCGAAGACAGATGTTTTGTGTGGTGGAAGGAGAACGGTAGGCCCAATCCTTAAGCCATGTCAATGTCGTTTGACTGGAATGTGAATACCATGGGGCAGGCCTCGATGCAGCGCGGGACGTGAAAGATCCTCAGAAGCTGCTTGAATCGAGACATTCGGTAGCTGTGCAAATGCAGCAGTGGAGGGAATGCCTCGATGTTGGCAGTCTGCGCAGCTATCGGATCGCAAATGCGATCCACGAGGGATCGGATGGAGGAGTCACGAAGAATGTTGAAGGAGAAGTGGAGGGATGTCGTTCTGTGGATAGGTGCAATGGCCAGACCATCAGATCACAACGCACGAGGATCGAGACAGAGAAATCGTTTGCCCGACGAATCAGCGCGCAATGAAACAGATAATGCATCAGGATCTGGGAGGTGAATCGGAGGGAGATCGCTTTGGGGATCTGCGCAATACCCGGACGAGGCAAGCAGTGTTAGATCCAAGTGTGATTAGAAAGAACAAGGACGACGCACCAAATGATCTCTGTGACTCGTTGTGCTAGGAAATCCACTAAAAAAGAGTAGACACTCAAGAGGGCGGGCGACGCGCTGCGACGCGAGTGGCGAGTGCTGGCGAGTGGCGCATACGCGACGCGTCTGAAGTGGCGCCACTGATGCCATCTATCCATCATTCCCAGGGGGGTCGTGGGACTTATTGGCTGATCCAGAGATCAATCACCTCTTGTCTTGGTGGTAGGGATTGAACTTTCACATGATCGGCTAATCAATATCCGAAGTTTTGAGGACCAACTGCGTTACTGCGATGACATCAGGCCAGAAAAAAATGCAAAAGGCAGTCAACAAAGTCAAAGGGTCGATCACTGACCCAGACTTAGCCGACGGGCTTGCCAAAACGGCTTGCCCCGCTTAGCGGAGTTTGAAATTGGCTGTACGGGCTTGGACGGCTTGGCTTGTGGCTTGACTTGACTTGAGCTTGCTTACACTAAGTTTCACCACCGCAAGTAGATCATTTATATCTAGTACCCGAGGTCTCTCCGCTGGTTTCCGCCACCACCACCGTCTGCGCATCGCCTCTCTCCTTAGTAGGGCTGTGCACCGTGCCCGTCGCCACTAAGTTTCACCACCGCAAGTAGATCATTTATATCTAGTACCCGAGGTCTCTCCGCTGGTTTCCGCCACCACCACCGTCTGCGCATCGCCTCTCTCCTTAGTAAGGCTGTGCACCGTGCCCGTCGCCACTAAGTTTCACCACCGCAAGTAGATCATTTATATCTAGTACCCGAGGTCTCCGCTGGTTTCCGCCACCACCACCGTCTGCGCATCGCCTCTCTCCTTAGTAGGGCTGTGCACCGTGCCCGTCGCGCCGGTTCTACGGGCATCCGACCCTTTCCGTGGATTGTTCGAAAAAAAATCAACGGAACAGCCACGGGACGAATAGGTGAACCGACGGCCGTTGACCGCTCCAAGCAGTGACAGGCGACCCGTCTGGTCGTAAAAAGCAACAGAATATTCGCATATATTTAGTAAATTTGACGTCAACACTGGCTCCTCGCCTCCTGATACCTTTCGGCAGGTGTCGGCTCCCTCGTAATGGCCTCGCTTGAGCCTTGCCGCGAAAGGTTGACGATCAATTACCATTTATGGGGTGTTTCAGAATTCCGGGGTTGAACTTGATTAAATACCTCCCCGAACGAGACGACACTGAGGACAAAAATAAATAAATCTATGAATGGTACCAGTCAGCTCTATGATCACTTTTACAGAACGAAGAAACATGACTTTCAGCTGCATTTTACGGTGGAATTATGACTTCGTAGAAGACTTTGGTTCAATTTTAACATTTAGGTAAATTAGACCATGTTCCCTGTCTACTTACCTCCGGCAGATCCAATAGTATTCAAGAAAGCGCAGAGGAACACATTAAAACAGCAGGCATGAAACAAGGGAGGGCCGAGTTTGTGGTGGTGGAAGTAGAAACTTCAACTCGGCAACTTGAACCGTGTGTGCCCACGACGCAAATATCTTTGATGGCCTTTGAAAATCATCGAGTCCGTATATGCAAACAAAGGTCCATTGTTCAAGCCGGGTTATCGAGACAATCCCTGTCTTGCAGGGCCAATCCATCGACACAAGCCACTTTGCCTGGCTCCAAGCCGTTTTTCTCAAACCACCCAAGCCAGAGACCGACTGGTTTTTTGGAATTCTGAGGAAAACTCACGACTCAGCCGCATCTCTCACGGCGTGGTCTACAAAAGAACACGGTGTCCAGATCATTCCAATCGGTCACCGCGTAGCACTCGGAATTAAACCAAATTTGCATTATTGTCATTGAACTTGATTTGAGTTGTCACCGCCCTCAGGAATGTTCGCATCGCAAGGTATACAGAACACAGGGCATGGCATCATTGAATTATTTTCTGCAGGGCTTGTGTCTGCGCCCGCACCTGCGTTTTCGTGACATGTATGCCAGTGAGAGTCAGGAATTGGTTCTGAGGTATAGAAATCCACGGATAAAGACGTGGTGGTAAGGCAAGTGCGCCGATGATCATATGGTCGACCTCGTCATCGGAGTCACTCTGCCCAAGCCCAAGCCCACACAAGCACGTCTGCTCAAGCCGTGTCGAGCCTAATCCTGTTGCTTCTTTTCAACTTGTTTTCAACATGAAGCAAAGTACTGCCTTGTTCTTTCTATCATTACCATTGATAGACAAAGCCGTTCGGGAACGTTCGGAGGTTGTATATACTATTTAGGACTTACTGATGAATATGGATGCAAGAGGAAGCATTATTTGTCCTTAGCGGTGCACAATCCCGTTGGCGAGGCGGAGTAGCTTGTGGCATGTGAAAAAAGCTGATTCGTCCAAGTCACAAGCGTAGGATAGAGCAGGATTAGCCTGACCGTTGACAGGTGTCCAACACAGAGAATAACCCTCAGTGTCATCATATGTCATGTCTTGGCTTGTAACTGACCTTGTTATTGCATAGCGGGTGGTTTCTTCACTGGCAGACCACTGCTCAACACAGTAACTGGGAGTACAGTCTTGCAATTCATAACTGCAGTTCCACAGTTCTAAAACTGGATTTGACATATATAATGAGCCCAATAGCTCAGACGCGGTGGTAGGAAACACTTCAAGTCAATACTCTTGGCCCCCAAACCTGAACAAGCCCGTTGGCGTAAGGGCAAGCCCAAAACGTCACTCTTGTTTGGAAGTTGGAACTGACCTTATTGTTGCATAGCGGGCGGTTTCCTCACCGGCGGACCACCACTCGATGCAGTAAACTGGCTTGTCTTGCAGTTCATAACTCCAGTTACACGGTTTTTTACATGGAGAATGATTATGAGCCCGATAGCTCAGAGGGCTACACCCAAATCCACAAGTCTGTTTTGCATGCCAAGAATGTCACTTTCTTGCAACACTGACATCAAAAGACAACACAAAAGGTCACAGGCCTTAATCCAATTGAAAAATACTCCGAAAAATGTCTAAATATCGACAAGCCCAATACAAGCCCGTTTATCTGATGCCATCAGACAAACGGGCTTGCGCTCAACTTAGAGGTCAAAAATCAATCGGATTTTCAAGCCTATACAACGGAATTATGTATCAGATCAATTTGAATCAGCCGAAGTGTTAAGTTTGAATAGTAATTCATGGACCTCAAGCCCATTCCTAGACGAACATCGTTGCGGCCAAGATCAAGCCCAAGCCCGTTTGTCTGATGCCATCAGACAAATGGGCTTGTGTTCAGCTTAGTCGGGCTTGCGCGTCCGTCAAGTCAAGATTTCATCGCCTACATCTGAGCAGCCTCCAAATTATTTGGGGCGCTGGCCTTTGAGTATTACTGCTCAAAAATGGCTCAGAAAGAGTGTGGAAGCTCAGTATGTTCTGTGTTAAGTTTGTATTTCCTCTTCTGAAACGGCTTGGAGACAGCATGTAAGTCTCTTTGCGTGATATTATGATAGAGACTCACTTGAGCTCGTCCTAGGAGTTCGCATTGGCATAATATAATATTTTTGAGTCATTTCAATAGCTTATACTAACATGTCATGAAAATATTGATTCCAGTTGACCGGGAATTCAAGTTGCGAGAAACCCTTGGATTTCAAAAGATGTATAGAGGCCATGAGAGTATACTAAGTGTGACAAGCCCGTGTTTCTGAAGTGAATTGAAAATTTTGTCCTGTGTCGTCCTCGGCGGCGACGGCGTACCATCCCATCAGTGAGCAGAACACCATAAAAAATCGCAAGCCGTAGAAGGATGTGCTTACTGCACACAATGTATGCACTCAGATTGAGAACCTAGGCCGAGGGGGACGAGAAATCTGCCCAAGCCCGTTTCTCGGCTAAGCGAGCAAACGGGCTTGCCAAGCCGACAAACGGGCTTGCAAGCCGATCTGCCGGGCTTGGGCTTTAATCTACACCCAAATCCAAGCCCAAGCCCGAACAAGCCCGTTGGCGCGGGCGCAAGCCCGTTTGGCAAGCCGAAAAATGAACTCTCATCACTGACCAGACATTCGCTGACGTTTGTCTTGTCGCGCTTGACTGACCCCGTCCGGCATTTTGAAAACAAAAGAAAAATCTCGTTTAGGACTCTAAAAATCTACCACGGACACGACATGTAGGGTATCCACACATTTAGAATATATATTGTAACGGGTCGCGGCAGTTCCTTTAACAGTCCACGGCCAATCCTTCATTTGTGCTGCCAGTTGTGCGCTTCCGCATCAGCATCTCCCTGCGGTCCGTCCCACCTGTCCCTGATGTTTCCGCCAGTTGTATAATTTCGTCCTCCGGTGGTACAGCCTCGTCCGCGAGTCCTCGTGCTAAACGCCATAGCTCCAACAAGGATATCTCCATAGGAGATGCTGATCTCGGGATCTCGTCAACTTCGGCGTCTGCTGTGGACGGGAACTGCCAGGTAAGGCGCGCATCGATGCTTCCGGCTGTCGGTGAAGGAGCCTCCAATAGCACCTCCATTGGCGCGTCGGCGAGGTCCAATGATACGTGCCCACTGGGGACGGCTGCAGGTGTCCCCTCGGCATCCGTACCCAGAGTTGCATCCGGACGAGTCGAAATAGCTGTTGTCGAAGGACGGGTGATCGGTAGGGGATGCAGTTCCCACGTAGTAGGTGGCAGTAGTAGTTTTTTTCTGAAGTGCCGCCTGTTTATCGACGCCGCCCACTCCCCGTTCCCGACGAGCAAAAAGATGATGTCAGACACGAATACCGTCATGACTCTCGTGACGTCTTCCTTTTTCAAGCTCCTGAGTAGCTTGAGGACAAGGAGAACACTTGGGACCGCGGACATGGCGGATAAAGACTAGGCCCACATAGTCAGAAATTCGATCCATGAGCAGGAGCGTAGCGGAATATTCACCTGGCCATATGTGAAGTTATAGCCGGGCTCGACCCACCAAAGAACGAGCTGGCCTGACCACGAAATGTAAGAGTAGATTACAGGGGTGTATATCAGCCATTTGTGGTGGTTCAATGTGCTGTCATCGATATTAGATATTAGAAGTAAAGCAGTTTCATAAGTCAGGACTCACAAACGTGTGAGACGAAAAATGCGATTGATCCCCGTTCCAAAATTGCCGAGGTTATTGCGATGGGCCAATGCCGCGTTTCTTAGGACGTACGCGGAGAGACACAAAGCCAGAAAGCCGCCGAGGGCGTTCGTATAACGAAGTCCGCCAATGCCTGAGAGGCCGGGAAGGGACCCCCGGAGCACTACGGATACGAAATACGTCTTGAAACTCATGGTACCGCAATCATCACCTGGGAATTTCCGGCCTTTGAACCAGACCACAAGGTTCAAGGATATCCAACCCCCGACGATTGCAAAACACAGAACAGTGTTCATGTGTATTTGTTGATATTGTGTGTGTGATGAGGCACAGCAAATTGCAGCTTCGCCCCTCGTCCGCCGATAGATCTGGCGGAGGCTGATCCAAAGAAGGTACCATGCAATGGGGGAGCGGGCAACCGTCAAGGTAAACTGCCCGTCGAAGAACGTAAGTTGCCCGCGGCCAAGACTTATCAGTGTGCACAAGACAATTGAACTAATCTGGATCAGCGTTCCTTGGATGGCGGCCTCCGCGTCCTTCCGGCTTCCCCATCTGATGAGGATAGCTGTATCTGTCGGTTACGGGAAGTAGGGTGAATATCACGGCATACCTGCACAGATATTCATAACATAAGCTGACAATGACTTGAGATGTGCTGACTGAGCAACTAAGTACACCTACTGGACAAGCGAACAACAAATCCCAGTACATCCGGATCGAATGCCCAAGTCAAATCTGGGTTTAAGATGACGTTATCCAGGACGACGGGTGCATCCGCCAGAGAACAGGGATCTGTGCCTCTTCGGGTTGAGAGATGAAACATGGGCCCGCGACTACGAATGGAAAGGAAGAATCATCATCGCCAGTCCCACAACGTCCCCTCTTTATAGGATTGGGGCGGTCCATCCGACAGCTTCCAAAGCATTGTTCTCTATTTATTCCCACTATCGTAATGAAATGAAGATTTAATGGGGTTCGGGGTGCCATATCAACGAGTTTTGAAGATTTTGTGATAGGAGATGAGATGCTGTGACTGATAAGGGCCCGATTTAAAAGTCGTTGGCCTGCGTCGCGGGCGTTTCCCTTAAACCCTCGTGTCCGCAGTTCCGTAGTCCTTGGTGGCGCTGTCATGTTGCCATCTTGTGGCGTCGACACTTTCCTGTGGCTGCATAGCTATCCTTTCTCGATCGACGGCACCAGTCAGATCTCTATCCGTTTGTGGCCTTAAATAATACTATGCCGGGTGGTTCGGCTCTCTTGCTTTCTCTCCCTCTGGTTGCCAGTAGCTCCTACCAACGCGTGCCAACTATGCGGCTGCCCCGCCCTCCCCCGGCTGCGAGCCGCCTCTCTGTCACACTCTCCAAGATATTTGTGCGTGTACATGTTATTCTGCTCGACCTCGGGGGTGACACACTCCATTTCGCAATGTTTATACATTGGCGCCCAAGCGCTAAAGGTGATACTCTGATCTTTCAGTAGTGATTGATATGCTCTAATGGATACGGCCAACGAACGGATCAATGTCAGAGTGCAACGCTAAGCCGAATTTGTACTTCCCTTTCTCGTGCTCATCGACAGCGCAGAGGTCATTAACACCTGTGGCCCAGAAACGTGCTGCCCATCCCCTTGAGACTTTTTGAGCCTGGATACTTTTGACTACATATGTATTCTCTCTGACTATATATTCGGGTCGACTTCTGTCAATCTGAGATGTTGAGGAAACGATGGCGCCCTGCGGTTGGTAACCGATCCGTTTCGTTTATTTATTTATTTGATGTATCCGCACTGTATAAAGGGTGCGGATCCGACTCCACGTCCCCCAGTCTTCACTAGGTTATGTGGCCTCCAGAAACAGCCCCCGTTGAACTCATAGTACTCCCAATGAAAATTATCGGGTAACCCCCATACATAAATAGGTAAAACAAACTTTTGGAGTCCCGAACACCCACCCTCTCACTCGCAGACCCATCCACCCATCCTGCATCCCGTTCTGTAATCCACGAGATGCTTCCTTTTTCTGTACTCCCATTTTTGATCCTTGCGCCCTCCTGGTCTCTCCCAACGAGAAACATTGCCGTCCCCTCGATTTTCGACCCGGGAAATTTCTTTAATCCCTGGCGGGTATCTATATACCCAGCTTCCCAGAAGCTCACCTCAAGCCACCCATTATTGGGTTATTCCGGAAGGAAATGCTCCTCACCATCGAAATTCTCTGAAACTATGTTCTTCAGCAGCGCACATTACAAAAATTGGGGTTGACTCGAAATTTTTCACATGCACCTGTAGCCACGGTGAATTTGGTCGTGTACATACCCAATTCTTTATTCTATGGGCAACCCTGGGTTAGTTATGAAGCTGAGAAAGTCGGAGGACCTCCCAGAAGCATCGGGGCGCGTGCGATATATGACGTCGGCATCGAATTGGGTGTGTCTCCCAACCCTCTCATGATCACCGCTTCTCATCGCAACAAGCCAGGCATCTGTTGGAAATATTCCAGGCTGCACTGGAATTGGTTGCGAGCAGCACGGAGCTCGTGATCATCGCCGGATGGCACGGACCACTTTACGTAAGCCTTCCATGATTTCTATCACTTTGTCTTTGTGGACGCCATCCGTTTGCCTACGTACGACCACCATGTACATGTAGGACAAACATATTCTACCTCTTTGTTTACTGGTTTCTCTCCCTTGTGCTTGCCAACCCATAGCCTTGCTGGGATTATTCTAACAGCATCCCGGCGCAACGTCTCCTCTGCCCAACCCCCACTGCGCCGTCCTCTGCTTGCATCCTCCCATTTCACTTGGTTGCTCCCCTCTTGTAACTCCCCCTACGCTACACCTAAATCCTACAGTCACGGGACGGCATGCTTCTTTTTCCCACCGTCACGTCTTCCTCCCGCCCACCGTGCTCGTCCTCCCTCCCTCGCCTAGCACTGTCCGCCCGCTATGCATGGTACCCATCTTCGCCTAGGGAAATTTGTCCTGCGTCGCCGTTCGCACTGCCTATCCCGCGCTCCTGGCACATCTGGTCTACCCGCGCAATCTGCGTACGTGGCATAAGTACCTCGTCGGCTTGCCATACCCACTCCCATCACCTATTCCACATCGCCCATTAACCGCCCTCCGCAACGCGTATGCACTGCGCTCTTGTCTACATTTAATCTTCCTGTCCGGCACCTGTCAGCGTTGTCTCTCGCCCACCCTTCTCGTCGCAGCGCCAACGCATCGCGCTCCCTCCACACTTCCCGCCAGAGCGCATCTCCTTTCCCTGCAACACTGCTATCTCCCCTCCGCCGCTCCATGTGCTCCACCGCCACCGCAATGACCATGTTCGGCTCGACAGTACACGAAGATCGCTTCGCTTTCGCACGACTTGCCAAATCGCCTTTACCTTTACAAGGGTTTCCGGGGATCAGGTGTGTTGTCATTTCATCAACAAATCCGCCAACTAATCTACCTGGAGCACTCGTTACCCGCGGGTCCCGATACACCTGCCGTTCCAACGGTCGTAAACCACAACCACCGTCGTACCGTCATTCGACCGTTCATTCCACCTCCGCCCTCCCCTCCTTCCTCGTATGCTGGTATCGAGGAGATCGAGGCATTGACACCCGGCTGCATTTGCAACCCTGCTGTATGTCTCGATCTCCCGTGTACACTGCAGTTGCGTGGCTCCACGCAATACTCTCGCTCCGCTTGCGCTTCTCTTGTTCCCCTCATCGCTGTTGCTTTTCCCGGGAGTCCACGGACACCGGGTGTGCTACAATGCTGGTCTCAATTTCACTAACTAATCTATGCGACGGCACTCGTTGCTCGCCGTTCCCTGTATCCCATTCATTTAAACCCCCGCTCTCCCATCCCTCCCTCGCATGCTGACCTCCAGGAGATCGAAACATTGACATACGGCTGCATTGGCAGCCATGCCTGTATGTTTCAATCTCCCGTGCCACGCTGCATTTGCGCGATTCCCGCGGCATTTTCTTCTGGGAATTCTTCGGAGACACGGTCTATGCAGAATACAGTACCACCCCCGCCCTGGTTTCCCTTACTGGCGCCGTACCACGCTGCATAGATCTAAATGAAATCGCGCTATTCATCCCAGCCAAGCGCCGCAATATCTAATGAGGCGACGTACGTCAACTATTCAATATCATATCCGGGTGCACTTAATTTCCACTCGCTGTTTATTTCCGTTCACTCAATAGCCGCTACTGCCTTCCCCTTGCGTCGTCACTTTGTTTGCCCCCTACTCGGTTATACTGAGCAGTACTCACTCTCCGCATTCCATCGTTCGAGTTCTCCAAGACATTACGCCACTGCCTTGCAAACGCAGCTATACTTGGCCGCCCGCATTATCCATACGCAAAAAATTGCATGGCAGCGCTGTTCATCTAAACCCGGCGCCCCGGCTATTTAATTTCGGCCGCGCAACCGAATAGTCAATGTTCTAGATGTGTGGTAATCTTCTCACAATTGTACGAGCCGGAGAGCAGTTATTTTTGCTCAAACATTTCTTCGTACTGTGTAGCTGATAGATTTAATCTCGGCGATCTCATATCACTCACCAGGTAACGGGTACTACCGCGCAGGCTGTAAGCCGCTGCTTTATCTTTGTGGCTTTCGAGTCTGATTAACAACAATGCAAATGCAGCGGCTCATCGAAGCCGGCGTGGCCCCGGGTCTGTTCACCATCCAGAACATCGTGACCGGGACCTTCCTCTCCTCCACGGGCGCCATCGCCGGCTTGAACCCCACCGCCACCCAGCTGTGTGGCCACGAGCGTGCATTCCAGTGGAACATCACTGTCAACGGAAACAAATTCAAGTTTGTTGCGTACTAACGATTCGGCAGCGTCATTGAGCCGAAGCCGGGAGAGGCCGCGACCAGCTGGGCCTTCAGCACTTCCAGTATATCGGGCTGACCAGTCTTTTCGTTGCTTTCTTTTTCTTTTTGTCGCCGTCACCGATGCTTACTTGTAGGTCACTCTGCAGAATTATGATCCCGCAGCCACGCAGCAGCTGTTCAGCCTCCCTGCCTGTAAGCCGTTTCTTCGCCTTTTAGTTGATGTTCTCACTTTTGATTGTTATTCAGTTACTTAAACTGCTAAGATGGTTGTTTTGAAATTGTGAAATTCTAATTTGGCCTGGCTCGTATACTCGCATTTAATTAGGGGACCATGACAGTGAAGGTGTGGTTTCAGAGATTGAATAAAATGTTTTACCCGGGAGCGATGCTTAGATGCGCTAAGTCGTACGTTCCTGTACGTTCGTATTGATTGAACCTGCCCACATGTTTACTTAGCTTCCGACATGCGTGAGTCAAAAATACAGGATATGAAGGAATACATTAGCTCGGAAAACGGCTGATGGTGGAGGCTCTGAAGAAGAAGCTACACCCGCACGCCATTATCCCGGTGTATGAATAGTGAAGATGTGGATGAAAGCCGTGAGGTGCCCCGCCGGTTAAGGCATGGATCCTCTGGTGTCTCCAGGATCGTGGCTCACGGGTGTCTTGATGTCCGGTGATGGAGAATAATTTGGCTCTGAGAGTCCCTGGAGTTTTTGCCAGTGTTCGCCCAAAGGGCAAAGGCCTTTACCCTAAAGGCCTTCTTTTGTCTGACTCCCAACCAACGCTAATCGCAATTTCGGGTGAGGCTGGGGGAAAAACCACATGTTCCGAACCTTACCCAGGATGGATTTGGGCGGTGTGGTGGCGATTCGGTCCTAGAGGGGACTAGGACCTCAGTGTGGTATAAATCTCTATTAGGTTTGTTTATCTCGATGCAAATCGGGGTTTAATCTTTGTTCCATTTAAACACCTTGGGAGCACCCGTAATGTCTGTCCGTGGGACGTTAATGAACAAATATTAAACAGTGAGCAAACAGAGATTAAACCGAGTTCAAACAGTGTTCAAACAGGGTTCAAACAGTGATGCTCCAGAAACCAATGCCAGCAATGAGATTCGAAGCTTATTGTTTCGGGAGCGTGGCTGAAATGGTGTCTGAAACTATATATTTCAGATATGTTTTGAGATGTTCTGAATATCCCAATTTCCAGTGTGAAGCACGTCTTCTAATTCCAGATTTCACTCTCCTACCCTCCCGTGACACCTTACTATGCTGCGGGGAGAATTTTGAACCTCCCTCATGATACATGACACAAGTTTTTTTTCAGCCGCTCTCGGGACCTCCCTCCCTGTATCCGAAATTTTAATGCCGAAACCACCTTGCCGCGAAGCAAAAGTCCGGGAACGGGGATAATCACCGTTCCTAGCTTCCCACGTTCAAACCCCCTGATCTCGGCTCTCGTCCTGCAATGCACGGTGTGCAGCCATCCCTGCGGCGTTAGGGCTTCTTGGCTGCCACTTCTGTTCCGAGTGAGGTGAGGCTATCAACTGCCCCCATTTCCCTTCAATCTTCCCTGAAACTGGGGATCCGTCGATCGCAGAAGCTCGTCTCAGACTCAACTCCGCTGCAAGAGTCCGCATTTTCTGTACTTGACTACCGAGAATTCGTAAAACTCAGCCAGAGCTGCTGATCCGCGTCTTTTCTTCTGGTCTTGATCCCTCTGGAGTTCTTCAACGGCTCGACGAAAATGTGGTGATGCCACCAGCTGTGTTCCCGAGTGATCAAGTCGATAGACGGGATCCATTCTGGTCTTTCCATTCCACCTGTATATCTAGTCTGTATATCTGCCATATTTACGCTACGAAGAGGTGAGAGGTTTCTTCTGGCCCTAGATTGAATTCTTGGGCCCAGATATGGGCTGCTCGTTGACCCACCGCATTTCAAGGGCGACAGATTCTCCGTCAATTCTGTGATCTTTCTTGAGGGCTTCTAGGCGGACTAGGATATCAATCGTCTCATGGGCGCGACCCCCGGGGTCCAATCGCTGAGCGGGACGATCCGAAATGGTGGTCATAAGCGGAATCTCCGCACTGACGAATTTATTAGACTCTTCTACTTCCTCCTTGGTCCACGTTCCGGGCCCGAAGGTGCCGCAGAGTTCGTCGACGGTGCTGGATGCAAAATCTCAGGTTTGAAAATGAACACCCTCATTTTTTCACTCCTTGGCCATCACCATACACCGACCTATCTCGCCATGAGGTCGATTTCATCCGTGCGATATTCAGTTTCATAAACGCCATGGACGAAATAACCGGCCGCGAAGGCATCAGTTCTCCTGTGATATGTCCTGCCATGAGGCCGCATGGTTTGCCCCGTGCCAACAAAACTATAATCTCTCCGCTCTCCACCAGCGTCAGCAATAAAGTAGACATGGCCTTGCTAATCTCTCCTCCTAGATATCTGCCGACTAGCCAGCTCCGCCCCTTCGAGGGCACTGTAACATAAGATATGAAGAATCACTCAACTGTGTGCTTATTCCCCGAACGTGGCGGTGACTCGCTCAAAGTGAACTCGGATCGCGACTCATTGAAACGCAGCCCAGTGTCCCGGCACGCCATGTCTATAGGAACGTCCACAAGAATTCCGCATCCTCGGTCTACGGCATTCAGAAGAAGCGTCCAAGAAGCGCGACGCTTTAGAAAAGACAGTGCAGAATACACGTAGGTTGCAAAGGCATTTCATTTTTACATCGCATCAGAATAGTTCATCGCCGGGCGGTAATCTCGCTGGACTTTCAGTACCTAACTTAATTACAAGCTCCGTAGGCAGTGGCGGAAGGATCGCAAGAAGGTTATGCTTTTGATGGATTGCAGGAGGCCTCTCAATTCGGGGGAGCGGGAAATAAGGATGCTGGTAGGACGGGGGTCAAAACAGGCCTGTGAGACTGAGCAAGCGACGTACCAGCTTCAGTTCTAGTGCGGACTGGATGGGCTCCAGGTGGGACTGGCTACGCCCCTCCAGGTGGGAGTCGCTGCGCTCCCCCAGGTGGGAGTCGCTGCGCCCCATGCGGAACTCGCTGCGTCCCAGGTAGGACTCGATGTGCGCCAGGTGGGACTCGATGTGCTCCAGTTGGGGCTGGAGACTGACCCTTGACCCGTCGAGAAGATTTCCTGGCCTGGGGCCGAGACCGCCGAGTGACTACGGGCAAATGGGAAGGTGATTCTCGGAGGGGTGTCTTCGTTTCGCGTCCCGGTGTCTGCGCGCGGTCTAATAATGGTTGGGCCAATTGAACAGAAACGCACCAGCTTCATTCTTTTGGCGCTTGCGAGGGGTAGATTGGTTGCCTGCAATGCGCTGTCAGATCCACGTCCCATTTAAACGGCAGTGGAAAATTTGACTTGCCAGTTTGAGGCTCGGCGGCTCGGCGCAACGGTATCGTGGAACCGGGGGCGGAATCTTATCAATAGCATCCTGAGGATGATGAGGACCGTATGTACGGCGTCAACGGAACTCACGAATGGTCCTCGTAGCCTTCTTTGGTTGGATTGTTTCGATTATGCGGTGGAGGTTCTGGACGATGGATTTGCGATCATCGAGCATATCCTTCTGTGCCATATCCTGCTCGGCCTCGAAAGCGGACCGCTGCGTAGCAAGGAGGTCGCGATTCCTGGCCAGTTCCGCGCGTTCCGTCTGCAACGCGAGGCGTTCCTCGAGCATAGTCCCCCGCAGCGATTCCACCTGTACGCGGAATAGGGTACGTTCCCGCTCGTGCGCCGCCTTCAGAGACTCCATCTCACGACCCCTTGCTTCAGCATCTGTGCGCGCGAGGTCTCGGTCCTTCGCGACCTGATCAGACGATGCTTGAAGCTCTTTCAGCGCAGCCGAGTCTCGTTTGCTCGCCGCCTCCAAAGTCGCGATCTCAGCTCTGAGCGCATCGAATTGCCGCTCGGCCATAGCTACAGACATCATGGGAGGGTTGGGGCGTGCACGAGCAGCCGATAGGGTACGCTGCGCCTGGTCAAGGGCCTGCGCGGCCTCTGCGTATAGATCCGGGGCGGCGCCCTCGGAATCCTCGAGCTTCAGAGTAGTTGCAGAGGACGGAGGCATGGATATGAAGGTTTGGATATTGGTTTGGCAAAGCAGAACTCGATAGCAAAGGAAGAAATGGGAGATTGTGGTCGGTGGAAGAAAAAAGCGACCTTTGATCGCATCATCAACCTGGAGGAGAAACACGACACAACACCTTGAAAATCTGGTGCTCGGGACAGACGGAATGGTATGAGGAAATTAAACTGGATCAGGTGGTCCGTTATCCTGGTAGACACTGGCCCTAGCCTCGACAAATTCGAAACCTTACAGAAAAAGGCGGGGTGACCTGTTTAAACGTGAAGCAGTTGCAAGCTTTACACATATAGGGAAAGGATGTTGACGTGGAGGTCCAAAATAGCATACAGACTAATCGACGGGGCGGCTGCCTGTGATGCGGAGGGGGGGAGTTTCAGTGCTAAATAGTTCGGCGCACACTCGAAATGATCATGGCTATATACGTGGGGCGACGGAACGCGCGCGCAAGAAATGGTAAGATGCTTGTGTGGTAAAGGGCTGGCAGACGGGCGGCTTCCCAGAGGTAGATCTGAGCATGCTGCCCCGGGAGTCAAATAACGGATGTGGGACTGAACAAGACACGTACCAGCTTCAATTCCCCGGGGAACTGCACTGCAGAGCGCCAGGAGAATGAGAAATGGGGTGAAAGGATGGATCAGTCGTAGAATGGGGGGCGCCACGTCGATCCGGATGAGCACCCTATACAAGAGTCAGATAAGGTGTATGGCATTTGCGTTGAGATTACAAAGGAGACGCACCAGATCGATTCCGAGGACGCTTGTTGGGGTTAGAATGGTTGCCTTAAATGCACCGTCATATATGTTTCCTATGCCAATGAAAGAGGCGGAATTGACTCGCCTGCGTGAGAATCGCCCCGTCGACGCGACGGTATCATGGCTGAATCATTTACAGGCAGGGAAGTGATCGGGCGCGGCGTGATCGATGAGAACTTACGAGTAGTATTAACATCAGCATTTGGTTGGACTGCCTGGATTACGTGCTGGAGATTTTGCACGATGGACCGGCGGTCGTTGATGATCGCCTCCTGTGCAGCATCCCTTTCAACCTCGAACTTGGCTCGCTGGACGTCGAGACGCTCGCGAACGCTGGCCAAATCTGAGCGTTTGACCGCGAGCGCCTCGCGCTCTTTGGCAATAGAGCACTCCAGCGCCTCCAGCCGGAGGAATTGCGTATGTTCCCGCTCGTGCGCCTCCTCCAGCTTGGCGCGGAGTTGCGCAAGTTCCTGCTCATGCGAACGCTTCAAAGCCGCTATCTCGCGGCCCTTTGCTTCAGCATTAGCGCGCGCGAGATCTCGTTCCGCCGCGGCTTGATCCGAAAATACTTGGAGCTCGTTCAGTGTCGCCAACTCTCGTTCGCTCGCGGCCTCCAAAGTCGCGATCTGACCTCTGAGCGCATCGAATTGCCGCTCGGCAGCAGCTGACAGGGCACGCTGCGCCTGTCCGAGTGCCTGCGTAGCTTGTGTAACAGTGGCATCTGCATCTGCATATGGATCACCGTTATCACGATGCAAAGACTGAGCGTCGGCAGTAGTGTTGCCGCGGCTCAAGCCGTCACACTTTGTCACAGCTCACCATCTGTGCTCTCATACGAAAACAACAATCCTTCCCACCCAGATCGGTATGGGGAGACACTTGAGTACCCCCTAGGCATTATACCTGATGCTCAATATCACATAAAATGCTTTGTAGGTTTTTTTAGGTGGCCAATACAAAACCTGTCAAAACGGCTCATGTGACGGCTTGAGCCGCTGAGCCGTAAGCTTCTTTTTCCTCATAGTGTACCAAAAATTATAGATAGAACATATGTTAGCAGAGGATAAATGAGGCTAACCTTATTGTAAACATGCCTCGCAACATGGATATTCGCCAAAATCTTCTAGGAGCACAGTGAAGGTCGAGCCATGGTCGGAGCCGGCCTGTCACGTTAGCCGAGCCGCGGCAACACTAGGACTCGGCAGTGCCTTCGAGCTTCACTGCGCCCTCGAGCTTCACTATGATTTGCGAAGACGGAGGCATGGATGTTGAGGTTTGTGGATGGCGTTAGTGAGGCACAACTCGGTAAACAAAGGGATAGTGGGCGATGGAAGAAAAAAAAAGTGAGAACTTGAGAAACAACGCACAACACCACACACGTGCTCAACACGTGGTCTCTCTTTCATTGTTCAACTTGAACAGTGAAGCCTTTTCTACTTGGACTGAAATCCTTCCGGTCCATCTGAGATTTGAACGGACACAGAGGTTTCCTGAGCGACGCTCCGGTCGCTTTCATGTTGATTCCTTTCCATAAATTCCGAGGTCTGCCTCATGTCTGCCTCCTCCCCAAGTTCAGAGACCTTTAGGCTTTCAGGGATACATGACTTCCGAATAGAGCATGTATCCTAGCGCTGGACCGTCGATTCGCTTAAAACATCTGTTCAAACCGTCATAGTGAATTTTGGCGGTGCCTGTGGGAGAGTGATGGGGGGGTATCGGTTAAATACTAGCTGTTGGTACCAGTGTTTTCATCTTCCCTCCACCCATTCATGAACGAAAGTTTACGTCGAAGCCGCTCGCCTCCTTCCAATTCTAAACCTGGTTCTCACCGTCAATGGGAGGACGATGCCCAATTACTTACTCTCGACGAGTCATTCTGCGTCGACAATGGGGGTGACGATTGTTATATTCGAGTGGAAGAGATTATGTTCAAGGTGCGTGCCTGATCCCACCCCTCTCGATTGGATCTAACCTTCAGAAGATCAATGGCTGCCATCTACTCTGGGGCGATGCGTTGGTTTTTACGGACATGTTCAGCTTACCGTCAGGGGACCACCCAATTCAAGGCCTCGGTGAATCGGATCCCATCGTACTTGCTGGAGATAGCTCTGAAACCCTCCGTGCCTTCCTTTCGATTGCTTATGCCGAGTACGTCCGCTCATCCATTTTTTTGGGTTAATTGTCGCTAAGAAGATATAGACTCCAGGATTTCCTAAACCTGGGGCGAAAAGACCTCCCCACATTGATGAGTTATGCCCAAAAATACAATATCACACCTATTCTCTGGGGCATCCGTTTACACCGGCCTCCATTTGGTAACAACCGGACCCGCTCTCGATCCAAAGACAGACCTCTCGCTTCTCGGGCTCGCTACTCTTTGCAGAACCAAGATGATGGACGGACAGAATAAATACCAGTCTAGAACTCACTCGCCCGTGGAACCGAAGTGGATGGACCAGCTGGACCATGTCTGGGCCAGACTTACGATGACGGTGCCGGGATTTCTTGATGGTCAAATCTGTCCTCAGACTGAGACAAACCATGCTGCCTGCCAGCAGCTTTGGTCACATGGATGGCAAGGGGCAGCGGTGTCTTTCGAGGTTTGGTGATTTCGTCGAGAAAGTTGTCCACCAGGCTCCTCCAGCTGAAGCCTGAAGGCAGAGCTCGAACGGGCCTTCACCTCACCTTGTCTTTCAGCGGCGTTCAAGAGTTCTGACGTAGTGGATCATGTATCCAGGAGGGCAGTTGCTGAGAATTTTGTAATTCGGGTCTGGAGGAAATTGTACGCCCTTCTTTCCGATCTCGAGATGACTCAGCTTATCGTTCGCCAGAATTTGTCCTCGTGGATGTCAATGCAAAGGGGGATCATTTTCAACTCCAGGAGATAGCATAGCAATCCTGGGTACTTCATCTTAAATATAAATATCTTGTGCCTAGACGATTTGAATGGGTACTCTCGTCTCTGTCGGAAACCCTTACTGACTGGACTCTGGCGTTCACCGTGATTACGAGCGCAACCAAGTCGCCCCGAGCTCGGTCAACATTCGTGCTCCGTGGCCCCATCCGAACCCTGATGAAGTCGAACAGAACTATAGGTGCGCCGCGTTCTGATTACATGTGAGTTCAACATTTCTGAAGTGGGCTCTTTAACCAATCTTTAAGAGTTACTCCGGCAGCGGATTTGGATTTGGATTTGATGGCGGATTTGGATTTGATGCCCTTACGTGACGTAGTAAACAATGATCTAAAGGCAGGAAATGCATTCTGGCTCCCTCAGTTGTGGACCAGTCATCCTCAAAAGTGGTGGAAATTGACCCGAAATATTTACATTCTTGCAATGTGTAAAAATCTCGAGGGAAAACAGATAGATAATGAATGAGATTCTGCACCGAGCCATCAAACCACTAAATTTCGCTGTACTGCAGCTTTTATTAAGTCAGTTTTCATGGGACCTAGGAGATACACTTGAAGGGAATGTAGAACCATCATGCACAAAAATTTGGGGGGCAAAATCGGGGCAGAACGACCACAGAACAAGTACATCAAGGTAAGCCCGATAATTCAAACTCCGCTCGATACATTGGAATCGCTGTGTGTCCCGTCCCGCCTCAATTTTGACCGACAAAATTTTCACTGCAAACTACAGTGTACAGTGAAACGAATTTTGTAGTCACATCAGTGGTTTTCTGCCCTCGGAGCAGGATTTCGGTCAATATCCAGTAGGTTTCCCTCAGGATTTTTACATATCTCAGGCTTAAATACCTGCCGGTTGAATTTTCATCACCTTTGAGGACCGTTGGACAAGAGATGAGCGAATCCTAACTTATTTTGTACGTTGAAGTATGGCCATCAATCTTTCGGCATTCGTCACGTAAGGGCATCAAATCCAAATCCGCCATCAGATCCAAATCCAAATCCGCTGCCGGAGTAACTCTAACACTGTTTGATGATCGCTCTCCACGCGAACAGTCACGTGGGTCTGGCAATCGCCGGCTGGAGCTGATTGTAATGCAGCGCCACTCGCTCGGTTCTTCTTGTTCCTGACCACCATGTCTCACCCCAGCACGGAGCTCAGTACTAGTACTACCTTCCCCAACGAAGTCTGGATACGGGTCTTTTCGCACCTCGTCGACGGAAAGTCGCTGCACGCTGTCATCCTAACTTCCTGGAGGTTCCACAATCTCGGCATGGACGAGCTACTGCGCACCCTTGTCTGGAAAACGACGGAGAGAGCGAAGAACAATCTGCAGTTCTGGGAGAAGAACAACCATCTGGCGTACATTCCCACATCTTTGTCGCTGAATCTCGCGCGTCGTCGTGGTAATTATGCGACTATCTAGTGTACGCTCTCTGATGTGTTGTCGTCAGATCCAGGCATTGGTGACTTACCACTCATTTTGAACCATGTTCCTGGGTTCCAAAATTTGGACACTCTATCGCTGTCCAACGTGATCCTGCCGCCCGTCTTCTATCACGTCCTTTTGAGTCTGCCGAACCTCACGCACTTGGAACTACTGACATGCCGCGTCTCGGATGCACCTCCTCATTTTCCCTTCAGTTTTCCGTCGTTTTTGGAGCAAGACAGCCGCGGCATCGAGATTGGCATCACCCATCTCTCGCTCAGCAACGTCCGCCGCGATTCCCCTCTGCCAGGCACCTTCCACTTCCACATCGACCTCCTCACATTCCTCCCGGTCCTCGAGTCCCTCACCCTCGAGGATTTCCCCTCCGTCCCCGACTCCGTCCTGCAGCAGCTGACGTCGCTTACGCTACGGCCGGCCCCATCGCCGGACGTTGTCGTCCACCAGCTGAACGCATACCTCCCGCACACCCACAATCTCCTACATCTAACTATCGGCGCGCTGGAGGCCCCTGCGCGCGAAATTCTGCCCCAGATCGTCCCCACCGCGCCCCTCCTCGAGACACTCACCGCCCCCGAATCCATCGCGCACGGCGTTCTCCTGGGCTCGCCCTTACTCCAATCGCTCACGATTAACACACCCTTCGCGAAGAAACAGGACGCGCTGGACATCATCGAGCGGATCCACGGGGCGACCCTGCGCACGCTCGCGCTCACCCTCACGGAGTGGGATGACGAGGTGCTCCTCGCGATCGCGTACCGCTTGCCCGCGTGTCGCAGCGTCAAGGTGGTCTTCACCTTCGCGCAGCCCTCCGATGTGCGGCCCTCTCCTTCCTCTTCTTTTTACGGACTAACGCATCCTGCTGGCAGGCCTTTCTATTCAACCTTGGCGTCGAGCACCTCCCTCTGCTCGCGGAGCTGCGCACGCTGCACATCCACGCGCGCGCGCCAGACCCCGCATCCCCGCCCCCGCCCGATCCCTCTGCCGATGACTACGGCATGATGGGCCTGGGCCCGGGGCTGGGCTTCCCGCGGCGGGTGCGCACGGCTCCGAAGAAGGCGGAGGAGAAGGAGACGCGCGTGATGGCGGTGCCGCCCGCAGAGGACGCGTGCGCGGAATACCTCGCCGCGTGGACGCGGTATAACGGGGAGCTGCGCGAGGTGCGGTTTGTGAGCGGACGTGGATGGGTGAGGGAGCGCGGGGGCGATGGGGGCTGCGGAGTGTTGAGGTGGGGTCATGATCCGTCCGGCTCCTCAATCTCGCCGGTTTTTTTTTAGCGCAAACGATATCCCAGCTCCTCCCTCCAAATCGACTTTCCGAACAGCGACAGGTTCTGCTTCTCAGAATACTGTCTTGTCCCTCTTCATACGATGCGATCAAGGGCCGCCATGTTCTTCCTTCGACCCACTGCTATCTCCCATTTCTTCATCTACCTACTGATTTCTGCTTCGCTTACCGGTTACCCTGCCGCAACCCTGAACGTTAATGCGACATCCATGCCTTCGCCTCTACGCTGAAGCCCGCGAGTGCCAACGCAGCAACTCCATTTCTCTGTCAGCATCCGCCCACTTGAAATGCCTGCGCCATACCGTACAAATGCTTCATTCCGCTACCAGCGCACGATGACCTCCGTCGGCGATAAGGATGGCAGTGCAAATGGTGGAGGTTAATTTTGGGAAACAATTGTTGACGGATGATGCACCGGATCCTCGGTGTTCCCGTGGGTTTCGCATTTTCTATTGTTGCCGTCTGCTCAAACGGGCGCATAAACACACCAAGAACAACGTGATTTCTCCAGACGGCGGGACTCTACAGCTACTCGACGCTTCTATCAGCGCCCATCATTCCCTGTGCCAGTATGTGGAGCAGCACCCCAGTCCCTCCCGAAAAGAACGGTACTCTTTCAGCAGTCAGCGAGTACAAGCACTGCAGCACCATTGTACTTCCGGCGCCAATCAATTAGCTGGGACGGTGGCCGGCGTGTAAGTCTCATCCGGCCGGAGGCGGTATCTGCCACTTACCATAGTTAAAAGCCACAGCTCCTCTGTCCTTCCCTTCAATCGGTTTCCCTCCAGCTCTCGACACACATGTCCTCCAGCACACTGGGAACACAGCCTCCGTGGCTCACGTCCTTCATGGCCCTTTCTTCAGTTTTCGCGACACTGGGTTTGCTCTCGCAGGCGTACCTGGGCTCGAGCATCAAGCTGCTCATCCTCGGCTCCATTATCGAGGCGGGGCGCCGAATTTTCCAATGGTTGATTGTACGCTTGCAGCTCCGTGCGTATTTATTTTGCTGTTCGGTGTAGAAATGCAATCTGAATCATTTACTCAGAGTACTCAATCACAGCGGAGTTCCACGAAGGTGATCCCGCATATGAGTGGATTGTACTTTTCCTGGTTCGTCCCAAGCTTTCATTTATCCAGAAGCTCTAATCACTGCGTTCCAGACCCAAGAAAATGTGTGGCGTCGCTCACGCAAGTTCAAGGTCACCGCCACCAACTCTCGGCGCAAGTGGTCCGTCAAAGCGTGGGTCGATCCCACCGTCAAGGGCAACGCAGAGTACGTCCCGACGTATCAGGAACCGCAGCTCTTCCGCTGGCGCGGACACTGGCTGGAAATTAAGCGCACCAAAGACGGCGGAGGCACACTTTTTACTCCCGCCGGGGAATTCAAATCTGTGGCGAGTATCTATGTGAGGTGCGTGCCGTATATCTCCCGCAATTCCTCCTCATGCTCAGATATTGTTTGACTGAAGCATATACACTCTCGATATGAAGTTACTCTCGGAGCTGGTCGAGGATGCGCATGCCCGCTACGTCGAGATAAATCGCCCCAACGTCATCATCCACCTCGCAGACACGGTAAGCACCGCTTCTGTCATCAATCGCCGCACGCCGATTCTCCACTAGCCCGGCTTTGCCTCTTCGTCAACATGGAACTACGTGAAACATAAGATACGACGGCCCCTCAGGTACGTGTGCTCATTATCCGATTGACGACTTGCTTAACTTTGGTTTCAGCTCGATTATACTGCCAGAGGGAGTCGTCGATGCACTTATCCGCGATGCACAGGAGTTCTTCGATGCCGAGGACTGGTATCAGAACGCGGGGATCCCCCACCATCGCGGTTATCTCTTGCACGGTCCTCCGGGGACCGGTAAAAGTGTGTTGAATACCTCGCTGGACAAGTCACTAAATGCTCACACGCTCATGTAGCCTCAACTATCTACGCTCTCGCAGGCGCGCTGAACTTGGAAATCTATTCTCTCTCACTCGCGTCGAGTTTGTACGTTCCTCAGTCCCATCTCTCCCGTTTGGTCCTTAAGTGCTCACTTTAGCGTGGACGACTCCTTCCTGCAGCGCGCCGCCTCCGCGATCCCGAAGAAAGCGCTCTTCCTGATCGAAGACATTGACTGTGCGTTCCCATCACGTGATGACGCGGACGACATGGAGGGCCATCCGGCACACATAGGCCGGGGTCAGAACGGAGAACTGGTGCCCCCAGGTGCCCAGAGGAAACGTTCGGCTGTCACGCTCTCTGGGCTACTCAACGTGATTGACGGCGTCGGCAGCGAGGAGGGAAAGCTGTTTTTCGCGACGGTGAGCTCCCTCTGTGTCCCATCTCTGCGGTTGGTGTTCTGCATGCTCATGGACTTCAGACAAATTACATCGACCGTCTCGATCCCGCGCTGCTGCGTCCTGGACGAATTGACCGCAAGGTGGCTTATGAACTCGCCACGGAGACTCAGGCACGCGCACTCTTTCTCCGGTTCTTCCCTGCGTCCGCCTTCTCCGTCGATGGCGAGGCAAGTCAGTCTCCTGAGAACCCTGCCGATGCGACGAATGCAGAGGCTAAACTACCAATTGGTGCGATCCCTGATCTCGCCGCTGAGTTTGCCGCGGCCATCCCGCCCGCGGAGCTCTCCACCGCCGAGTTGCAGGGCTACCTTCAATCACACAAGACGAGTCCGAGTACAGCTGTCGAAGGCGCACGCGCATGGGTTGCGGATATACGCGAGGAGAGGCGCGCACGGGAGGCGAGGGAGGCGGAGCGGAAGAGAAGGGTGCAGGAGCGTCGGGCACAGATGCGTGGGGCGATGGGGCCCGTGGGCACTGTGGTGGATACCGTCGGGGAGCGTCCTGCTGGTTCGACATCTGGCAGCGAGAGCGATGGCTCGTCGTATGTCGATGGTGCTCTACCTGCAGAGGAGCAGGCACACGTTGAATAAGAATGAGAATTGGTTCTGTTATTCTTTAAATTAATGTGGTGTTCTCATTTTCCAGGGGACCGCAATCAGTTCGAATCAAGCGGAGACGAAATCGTTGGCCTTACTCTCAATATCAAACTCACGCATCGGTAGGCAAGTTCGGTCTAACAACTCGGTTCACAATGAATAATCTCGACTTCCCATTGGTTGCGGTTAACTTCCGTTCTGCAATCTCATGGTTGAGTGCCTTAATCATGATCACGACCGCGACATTCAAACCGGAAGTGATCAACGAGCTAAACAGCGACGAACTTGAGTATTTAATCCGGATGGGCACAGTATATCTAACAACATAATTCAACATAGAGCGGGACGCTACCGTAGCTGCACATAAAATCAGAATACCCCGTAGTTCTGAAGATCGAGTCTGGTGCAAACGATCATCGATGAGCCGCGTTAATTCTGGATCGACAGCGAAAGAGGGACGTACATTTGTTCCAACCCCGAATGACAAAAGTGCTCTGCAACTACGCTCCTGAACACATCATCCAATGCGTCAGAATTCTTGAACGCCGCTGACAGACAAGGCGATGTGAAGGCCGGTTCGAGCTCGGCCTCGAGCTGTCGGAGCTTGACGAATAACGTCGACGACGAAATCAGCAAAACCTCGAAGGAGCCCGCTGCACGTTTCCACTCGTGCGCCCAAAGTTTCCGGCAGTTATCGTGTTTTATCCCAGGACAGACATGACTCGCAGGAAAGCCCGGCGCCATTGCCGCAAATTTGGACCAGGCACGTTCTAGCTGGGCCGTCCACCTCGATCGGATTCTGGACTCGTATGTGGCCAGCGTGTCCAGCGTTAAGGTTCCGGGAATGGTGATGAGCTCGAAATACGAAAGGAACGAGTCCCAATCGACCCGGTGCCCGGTGTTCATCAAATCGTGACCGGTGTAAACGGCCGTCCAGAGAAGAGGTGTAATATTGTATTTGTGGGCGAAATGGGCACAGTTAATCAAGGTCGGGAGGTCTCTTGGACCAAGATTCAGCAGATCCCGGAGCCTATCTCTTGTCAGCGACAGTCAGGTAAATAATAACGGCCAGACATACTCGGCGTAAGCGATCGAAAGAAATCCACGGAATTGTTCTGGAGTGTCCCCAGCAAGTATGATGGGGTCCGGTTCACTGAGACCCTGAAATAGGTGGTGTCCTGAGGGTAAGCTAAACATGTCTTTGAAAACTGATGCATCGCCGCGGAGGAGATGGCAGCGATGGATCTTCTGAAGGTGAGATCCAATCTAGGAGCGGCACACCAGGGGCTCACCTTGAAGATAATATCCTCCACTCGGATATAGCAGTCTCCATCCTCCTTGTAGAATAAAAGGTCGCGAGTGGGAGCCTTGGGTCTATCGTCCATCTGTCAACGCCTTAGAGGATGATAGCAATCCGATGTAGAGGGCGAGCGACTGGGACGCAGAAGGGGGGAATGAAAGCCCAGTCAGCAACAGGTGCTATTTAACCGATCCAAAACCTTGCCAAAACCGGTCCCATTCGCCCGATTTCATGGTTTGCTAGTCAACGTTCGCGCAAAATCCCACGGGATTTTTGATCGCACTCGCCCAAAATGTCGCTTGTGTTGTTTTGCCGAGGCTTCCAAAGTTCCAAACAAGCCACGCAAATTCGCGACACGGGTGATTTTGCGGGCCTTGTTTGGTCAAAACGGACGTGAGGTGTTTTTGCGTGGCTTGTTTGGTCTAAGGCTTCAACCTTTTAGTTTTCGTTTACGAAGGCCCGTAAACTAAACAGTTAAAAAATCCAAAACGTTTACAAATGTTTGTAAACCGTTTAAAAACAAATATTTAACAAGATATATTTATTGGGTGTGGAAGACCGCAGTTCTGACTTCAATGAAGAAACTGGGGGTCCCTCTAGTCTGGAGTTTACCACGCGCCCGGTGTTAGGAGCTCGACCTTATTACATAATCGTCGGAGTTTGAATCCCACCAAAGGCTTTCCTGCTTCAGCCTGACTACAACGGACAAAGGTTAAGAGGCCAAATGACCTGGATTGGGATTTTGATGAGATGTGCCTCTTCAAAATTGTCGTGTGCCCCATTCTCGAAGAGAAATGAAACACCGCCGTTTACACGTGTCCGGCCCATCAAAATTCGGCATCGCGATTGCGCGGTCCAGGTGAGGGAAACAACCGAGAAAGCTGCTTATGCGGGTGTCCTGGACAAAGAATCTACCACAGAATGTCGAAAGACACGTCGTAACCGCCGTTCAAAAGCTCGAGAAATTTAAGATTACATAATAAGGTCGAGCTCGGATCAAACGCCTCGGGTAATCGACAGACTACAACATCGCGAGGTACGAGTGACAATTGTTGTAGCGTCTGTTTATAAGAGACTAGGGTCCCTCACCGTTTGCGAATTCCACGCATAGGTTCAGCAGCATGTTGGCCTGCACAGATCAGCGGGCTCTCCCAATGTAGATGTACTGCCTTCGGGAAACCAAAGTCAGAGATGACCGGAGTTGCTATCGAACCGAGCGTGAGGCCATGTGCGGCACAGAACCAGCTTGGATTTGTGTTCAAATTGAATTCCCAGGCATAGGTACATAGTTTCTGAGTGAAAGTGAACAGTGGATCAATGTACATAGTCAGTTGAAAATGCTTGCAAATATTACCGTTTAAATAGTTTGTAAACTGTTTGCAAAATGTTTAATAAGGCCCGTAAACTAAAAGGATTATTAATCCGTTTACAAACGTCTACAAACGTTTGAAAACAAAAACGGTTGGAGCCTTAGTTTGGTCAAAAATAGACGCAGCGGTCTGCATTGGAGCTCGGGAGGCATGAGCCTGGATATCCTTCTGTTAAGGGGGAGGTACAGACACCGCACCTTCCCGTCTGTTTATCATGCCGCGGTCCTTCAACTCGTTAGAGTCGGGAACTCACAGAAACGTCTCGACTTCGTCCACGGCACGGAAAAAAGAAGACAAAATGCATGAACATTGTAGTACAATACAATCTAACGTAGGTTTTCTCGTGAGCATCACACCTCATCATCGCATTATCGTAACGGTACACTCCTCACGCCGCCACCCTCTCGGTGTGCACATGCCCCTCCGCCAAATTATTCAACTCATCCTCCCTCGCGTCGGTCTTGCGCACAGTCAGCCAGAACAGCCCGCCGGAGATGAAAGCAATGACGGCCATGGAGCCGTAATTCCACACGAGCAGCGGGTCGGTGGAGAGCGTGACGAAGGCCTCGCCGAGCGCGGCGGAGATGGCGCTGGTAAAGAGAAAGATGGACATGACGAGCGAGCGCATATTCTTCGGCGCCTTGGTGAACGCGTACTCGAGCCCCGTGATGGAGGCGAGGATCTCGGAGAAGGCGACCAGGACGTAGCTGTCCGAGAGGAGGGCATGTTAGCAAGGGGGAGGGAAGTTGGGGGAGGGGACGCACGAGCCGGTCTGGATCCAGACGTTGAGCGGGGAGACGAGGGGGTTGCCGGCTGCGTCCTCGCAGGTGGCCGCCGAGTAGCCGCAGGGGTTAGTCTGCGCGGGCGTCAACAATAATGCGAGGGACGAATTGAAAAGGATATGTACTTTGTAGATGTAGTGCTGCACGACGGCGGCCCAGACCATGGCGGCAGCGCCGGTGAAGAAGCCCGCGCAGATTTTCTTGAGCGCCGTGAAGTTCCAGCCCCAGCGTTGCATCGCGGGGTAGAGCTGCGGCCATGTATCAGCATGATTCAACGAAAGAAATAGGCGGAGAAGCTTACAAGTTGGTCGCAGATGGGGATGAAGATGATGAGTGCGAGGGGGTCGAGGTTGGAGAGAACGTCGTTGGGGAGTCCGTGCGTCGACATCGTCGCGGCTTGCGAGACCAGGTTGTTGTTCAGTTGGTTGTAAGTAAGCCCTGCAGCAACCAATCAGTTCTGCGTCCCACCACCGGTTCAAATCAAAGCGCTACGACTTACAGTACACCGGGAACCTATTTTACGCCGTCAGCGACCTTCCAGTCATCCGGGAATCAAGATAACGCACCATAAAAACACCCAGCACGCCTTGATCCCGCGCTTGACCTCGTCGACCCACAGGTCGTCGAACACCATCCACGCGGGGCGCGCCTCCTCGGGAATCGTGCTCGGCTTGGCCGACTCCCAGAAGTCCGGCGCGGTGAGGTTGCGGTACGTCGTGACGGGGTTCACGGACCACCTGCCCTTGGCGGCGAAGCCGAACGTCTTAAGGAAGAGGGCGAGGATGGAGCCCGTGGGCGGGGAGCGGTTGTAGCGTTTGCGCCCGCCAATGAGCACGAGCGGGCAGAAGAGGAAGACGACGGTCGGGAGCGTGTAGGCGAGCCAGAAGCCGACGTACTAGCTGGGCGTCAGGTACAGCGAATGGGAATAAAGTGCGAGGGAGGGACAAACCTTCTCGGCGTAGGCCATGGTAATCTGCCCGATGAGGGCGCCGATGTTGATGAAGAGGTAGAAGTACTGAATATTACGTTAGGTTCCGTTCGCGAGGACACGAATGCAGGACATACCATGTAGACACGCGCAATCGTAAGTGCGGGGTCGACAATAACGCGCTCGCCCTTCTTCGTGACGACAACAAAGAGCTTGGTGCGGCGGTACTGCTCCGCCACGAGCGGCGAGATGTTGGCCTTGAACAGCCCCGTGCCTGATCATCCTTCGTCAACCTACGACCCTGGAGGTGGGGCGGGCGGGGATATTAATGCGCACCGAATCCCATAATCACGAGCGCGAGGAGGAATACGCCGAACGAGGTGTTGGAGTTCTCGATAACGCCCGGGACGGCGGAGATGATGAGGATGATGTGCCCGAGGAGCGCGATCCACACGGCAACGTTGACCGTGGGGTAGCGCCCCCAGTGCGCGTCGGCGAAATATGCGCCGAGCAGCGGGGTAACGTAGCACCTGGAAGATAAGGTCAGCACCGCGGATCGGGTACGGGGGTTGTGACTACGGAACGCATCAAGATGTTAGATACAATCACGACTAACCAGAATTGATAGAATGTCCCGATGCCTGTTGATGTCTGCTGCCCCTTGCCTAGCGCACCCGACAATCCGGTCGGTCCTCCTGCCCCAGTGTGGGAGCCTACGGGCAGACCACGTTGGATGAAGTTCGTCTGAGGTGGAGTTCAGCTGCCATGAGGGGTGATTATTCACGGATGACGTACGAATACGACGCTGGAGCCGTAGAACTGCAAAGAGATAACGGGTAAGTGTCATGCGCAAGGAAGCTGAAAATACGCGGCGTACAGAGAATCGCTCCGCCGCTTCGACACTGGCGATGACTGCCGAACGGAGAATCTAAATCAGCAGCCAAATGACGATGATTCTGCCGAGACGCACGGTAGGCAGGCCAGGGAATATCGTCAGCCACCCGGCGCAACGTCGCGCGCTCCTCATCGGTGGGAAAAACGAGCCCATCGTGAACACCATCGAGCTCGTGCATCGACTCGAGCTCGGATTTCTCAGAAGGGTAGCTAGCGTCGTGCTTCTTCACCTCGCTCGCTGCAGCGATAGCGCCGGCGTCGGTTTGTAGTCCAGCCATTGCGAGTACTTGCGCGAGTAGTCGGAAATGGGCGGGGGTCGGCGTAAGTACAAAGTGTGGTGTTTTAAGAGCGGACGAGCAAAAAATCTCGATCACCACGGGTTATATAGCCTGGGGCTGTCGTGTGGTATTCGCTTGCTTTCCATGTGGAGAGATGTGGAGCCTGTTCGGATGGCTATTTTTGTCCCGCTTGGCGTGGACTACCCGGCAGTTATATATAACACTCGGTTGAAAGTTGCCACGCCGTTCTCTTCTGCGGGGAGTGCAGGGAAGCCACTAGAGGTACTTATCGCTAGCTAGTAGTCGGTAGACGGTGGCAATGGCCCGTGGAGCGTATGGATGATAGTGCATGATGATGGGCGGTGGAAGTTGGGAACAACCTGGAACTGTCCCACGTGTTACCCATCATCATCTGATCGGGATTGCTCGGCTCCCGTCTTCCTCCGCTTCCTCGGGCTCGATACCTCTCACTTCGACGACAATCCCTCATTGCTACGGTCGATACTGCCACAGAGGCGCTGTCTTTGCTCTGGTCTTCGACGACGACGTGGACCTGTAGAAACTGGTTGGCCCCTCGGATCTCCCGTGGCGCAGTGGCTAGACAACGATGCGATTTTTTGGACTCGAGCGGCAATCGGCAGCAGCAAGCGCGTTCAGATTTCAATGGAACTCAATTTTGGTCCATCCGGCCGCGGTGTACTTTCCTCTTCCATTTTTGGGCATCCCTGTCTTCCATGATGGTGTGAGAGCTCTCATGCCGGCGATTCCCCCGCGGCTCGGGATCCATCATCCCATGGCTCATTCAATTCAGCTCCAGGCACACTCTGGCTGCCGATGGATGTTCTAGGATGCTCCAAGATGCTCTTAGTGCGGACTCATCGCTTAATGGCCCGGATCTTAGAATGATTATCGTTCCCGCTGCATGCACCCAATCTGGGCGGGTCTGCTTAAGCAGCACTCTGAGTTGTATTCCCTTACCGGAGTTCAATGGACGAGGCAAGAGCGATGATCTCGGGCAATTTTACCGCAATCCGCAGTGAGCTCGGACGCTCGTTTCTAATTCTGTGCAAATCTCACCCCGGTTTCTTGCCAAGAAAAGAAGATGGGCTCGCCACGGGCCCGGGAAGCCTTCACTCTTTTTTTAGGGGCGGTTCTCCACTTCTTCCGGCGTCTTCTCGGCCTCCGGCTGCTCTCACTTTCTGCCCATGGGTGCATCCAGCCATGTAGGGTCCTGGGACGGAAATAAATGATGCTCTGGACCATCCCGCGCATCGAGTTAATTCTAATTCTACTCTTCGGCCCGGGATCCCGAAACCGCAACCCAGGCGCTTGTCTAAAACTGTCTAAATGACGCCTCGCATCGTACATTGAAAGCCCAAAGCATTTTATTTCCTCTCGCCTCTTGCCTCACTCTCGCTCTTCGAAAAACTGCCTCAACTGTCGAAATTTGGCGGCCCACAATCATTTTCCTCTCTCCGGCCCGGCGTGTGAACGCGACTAGACGGGGGAAGGCGCGGGAAATCTCCCAGAAAGGTGCAGAAAAACTCCCCCAGACAATTCTCGTGGCCTATTTTTTTGTTGATTCGCGTGGTCTTCACCTGGTCGAGAGTTCTCGCTTTGGCCGCGGCTGATGGCGGTGCACGCATCAATCGGCCCGTCTTCGGATCACCGGCAATCTTCGGCCGCGACTTCCATCGTCATGAATCGCTGCAGCCATCCCAAGCAATTCGCTGGGCTGAAAGTATCGACTCTGATGGCCCTTCCCAGGCTTCCTGTTTCTGCGTCGGGTGTGCTCTCAGCATGGATACCCGCAGTGGGACACCTGGCATCCACGGCACACTTTCTCCAAGGCAAGGTTGAAGGAAAGTCTCGAACCCGCTATCCGCCTGTTTCCCATGGAGCTATTCTTACTTGGGCTCGCATGACTCCGGCACCTAATAGACGAACGCTATGAATGTGCGCCCTAATTTCTGGCATGGACCGTTTTTGAAATTTTAATTTACAGATCGAGAAACAGTAAGTGTTGACCTTTTATCGCCACAGCAAATTATTAGCAAACGGGCAAACAGGCTAGCGCATCTGCTTCAACGTCCAACCTTGCTCATAACAACACGATCACCCGGAGAGCGGGTTAATGAGGCGCCCCCACCGTCAAACGTCGTGGCAGACAGTTCGCTGCTCACGATTAGCGATCGTATTTCAGCGATGTGAGTCCAGCTTTTGCAGCATGGCTATTGAACTGATACACCGCAGGTTGCTTGCCTCGCTCCTTCACGCCCCGGACCAAACAATTCCTAGGTACAGTATATACGCCTAAATTTCAGGCTTGACCGGTCTACCTGAATTAATTGCAGCGACGGCCCTTCCACGTATTGCATCCGGAGAATCATAATTTTAAACAGCTCTCCCACGTTCGCAACTAATCGGCGGCGGCCGCAGCATTTCTGGCGCGTGCGTGCGGAGCTTGTTAATACAGCCGTGCCAAAAGAGGACACTTGAATGTACATGTCTTCATTTTTGTCTCCTCAGACTTTTGTTTTTTGAGCTTGAAAAGTAATCCTCCTCGGGCAATCATCGGGGCACATTTTGAGAATTGAAAAATGCCATTCATTCGATGCTACAGTACATCAAATACAGCAACTATCCATATCGACAGCACCCATCCATTCCCTATGCTTACGATGTGCCCGAACCAAGCCACTCCAAGTTCACCAAGAACCGATGCCTAATGGTGTGACGAGCGATAATCGGGCTGAAGAAGATCGGCAAAAGAATAGCAAAAAGAAACGAAACGCACAGAAAGAATGGGGATACAACCTGTGGAGTACGGTTATGTTGCTCAAACACTCGGGTTAGTGGCCGTGAAGGACGTGAAAACAAGGTGCGCGTACACATGAGCGCGCCGACGAGGTGCTCTGCGGATGTTATAAAGTACTGGAGGAAGTACGCAGCATGAGAGGGGGGTTCAACGCAGATTGTGACATACCAGGAGTCTGACATCGTTATCGTGCGTTGTTATCGTTTCCCGGTGCGCGCTGCCGTTCAGTTAGGTAAAGCATGCTCACAAGCGACGAGAACTTGCACCATGGAGGATGCTGGTGCGTACTCTTTGTGTTCTTCGAGACCATGGTCGACGCAAACACGCGCGTCGCTCCAGGTACAACATGCTGCAGGAAGAATCACTTGGCTATGACTGCCAGAGATGCGAAATCAAGTGAAACCATAAGATCTTCCGAGCGACAGCGACCCAGCGAGAAGGCGACCGAATGAGAGTGAGAGAAGACTCGGAGCATGTATGTTGAGGTAGAGCAGGCGCAGAGGGTTACGGGCGTCGCGGCGGGCGGCTGCGAAGCGAGGAAGGCGAGGAGATGGTGGGAAAAGGCAAGAGTGGGGATGCCAAATGGTACGACTTCTTATTTAGTTCACACCAGCGACGCGCTCATGACGCAATTGCTTGACTTTGCAGATTTGCGAAGAGCCCGTCGAGGCTTGTGATTTTGGATGCTACTTCGTTGATCAAAAATCCTCGTTCGTCCTCGTTCCTCGATTCAGCTCGATACCTCGATCTACCTCTATCCGGCTCGTTTTCCCTAGCGGGGATTTTCACTGGGGGTCACGTGTCCCAGTGAAAATCCCGTCTTGGACTTTATGCAACGCGATGCGCCAAGATGCGGCGCGATGCCACAGTCAACAAACATGAGTAGCGATTTTGATTTTAAGAAAAATACCTGGATTCCCGGGGCTAGCCTATACCACGCGATGCCAGCCAAGACGGGATTTTCACTGTGGGTCACGCCTGGGCTCGATTTAAGCGAAATTCTACGGGATCATCTTAACTTGCACGATAGCTTGCATATACTCTGGGAACGCACAATCTCGTGCGTACATTTCTGCCAGTATTCGCATTCTCGCCTTTACACTACATAGTAGTACTTCCTTGGCGCTCTAAAGTGCCGGCAAAACGCCGCTCTCCCAGTTGCAACAACAAAAATCACTGCAGGCCACTGGAGGCAGTAAGGAACTGGAGTTGAGTTTTTAGTACCCTTATACCATTTTATTACTGAGGGTTAGATTTTCATTGAACCCGTCGAGACGGCCGTCACGGGTGGGACAGGCGGAACCCGTCCCCTCTGTTGAGATCAACCCGACGGGACGGGTGGGTCGTCCCGTCGAAAAGACGCCCGTCTTTTGGACGGCCGTCCCGTTTAATGGGCGGATTGAAGCTCTAGAAAGCCGGCACAGTCGATAGCACCCCAAAGCTATGCGCGGGTTTGAGCATGATTTAGACCCGGGTTTTCCTCATTGGACGACCAAAGATACTTGAAAAATAACGGTCTTCAAAAATAGTTGAAGTTCGGGGTATCCGGGAATTTTATTTGAGGTTTGATTTGATTTTGATTTTCTTTGATTTGATTTCTCTGGTTACCGTACCTAACTACGAGAGTAATGCGGCAGTACTTACTGTAAAGTAATGGGGTTGGTAAGTAGGGATGCGAGCTGTGTGGGTATTGTGACTGGTTTTTAATCGAGGAGACAAAGTGAGGGAAATTGAAGATGGATCGTAAGTGGAAACACGGGTGTAAGGAGGATGCCGGGAGCGGTTGTGGGGAGGACTTCAGTTTGGACGAGGAGTTAGGTTCTCGAGGGAGAGATTATAGGCAAGTAAAGTAAAGAAGAAAAAGAAAAAAAGAAAGACAAGAAAGACGGGAAAAAACACGCATCAGAGATCTAGGATGATGATGGGGGGCAAAAGTGTTTGGTAGCGGTGACAAAAGAGGCGAGGGACTTGAGAAACTTGGGGTGGGACAAGAGGGCGCGAACATCGATCGCTCCGAGTAGGCCTGCTTCATACGGCACGAGCTGTAGGGGGGGTCCATAGCAATCCCATGCCGGGAAATGGAGTAGGAAGTGAGCTCGGGTCTCGGAAGACGCCCCGCAGGCTTGACAGCGCGGGGAGTCCGTTTAACGGAGGCTGTACCTGCGGGCATTGAGGGCCGAGAAATCCCTACGCAGCTGCGAGATAATCGAGAGGGCGGCTCGGGGGAGATCCGAGATGTAAGGAGAGCGTAGAATGAGGGAAGGTGGGGAGGTCGGCTTGACGCAGGCCGCGGCCCGTTTTGGACGCGTTCCACAGGACGCACCACTGATCTCGGATTACCTCGTTGATCCGGTGTTTGCACGTAGTTAGCGATACAGGAATTGACGATGTAGGGTCGAGGAGGGTGGCAGCCTTGGCGGCCGTATTCGCGAGTTCATTGCCCATTGTGCCGATGTGTGCCGGGGTCCAGAGGTTGGTGATGCGCAGATCAGGGATCCGTAAGAGAGCTTCACGGACCAGTTTGTCGTACTCAATAGCCCTGAACTGGCCGGAGCGAGGCGCGAAGCCAATACCGTCGAGCGCCGCGGCCCGCGCGGGAGTCAGAGACCATGAGGATGGCTCTGAAATTGTCTGTCAGCGCCTTTCTTGTACCTCTGAGGATCCCTTCGTTCTCGCTCTTCGCCACCTGTCCATCGCCAAGCCCGATCTTGATCACTTCACGCTGTACACCGCCTTCCACGCGGACCGCCGCTCCTCCTGCCCTACGTTCCAAAAGCGAGCCATCAGTGAACCATGTTGACTTGAGCCTATCACGGTCAAGCAACATATCCTGGAGAACCTCCACCGCCGAGTCCTTGGATGGGATGAGAGTGGTGACAGGCAGTGGTTCGAGGTTTGGCTTTCAAGACATTCTGGCTAGGGCTTCAACCCGCCCGTTAAACGGGACGGCCGTCCAAAAGACGGCCGTCTTTTTTGACGGGACGGGTTGACCCGTCCCGTCTCCCTGAGTCTGAACCTCTCAGGACGGGCGGGTCCCGCCCGTCCCGCCCGTGACGGCCGTCTCGACGGGTCTTAGTGCACACTAAACTTAGTCAGCTGTCATTGAACTAGCGTTGCATGCACAGTACTAGTACAGTCTATACTAAAATTCATCGTCCCCTGCCTCCTTTTTCAGCGCCGCTCGCGCCACGCGCAGCCTCGCCTTGACAAACATCAAAGTTTGGATCGTGTCCGCCTTTAAACTCGCTCGGCGGAGCCCAATTGTATCGCGCCCGCCCGAGAAAATTCGTTCAACGGCAACAGCGGACCCTGCCAAGCCAAATGAGGGGATATAATAAGAATCTAGACATTAAACACACCGGGGATGCAGAGGACATTCCGAACTAGGAGGTACAGGTTCGGGAACTGCTTGCGGCGGCTATACCACCACTGCAGCGGATCTACACTCCACGGTTCAGGGACAGTAGTCAGTCGGAAGTACTCTGTGAGCTCATTCTCCGTCGCGGCAGATGCCCGGTTGGTATAGCGGCTGGTGAAGTCGAATTTTTGCGGTGATCCCAGTGGAGTTGGTTCAGCCTCCGGGACGACTTTCGCGTAGACGGCGTCGAAGTGGGTCTGTAATTTTCTCTTGGCAATATCCAAGTCGATTAGCAGCTCTGGATTGTCCGCGTAGTCAAGCTTGAGTCCGGTGTATGAAAGTCGAGGATCCAGCACTAAAAGAACACACATATGAGACGGTTTTTGAAACAAGGAGATAATATTCGAACAGGTCGCCCAGGAGTAGTACCGTGACTCATCGAACTTGGTGAAGTAATCACTCAGCTTGAGATGCGCTTCAACAAGTCCGCTACGCAATTCGGGGGCGGCCGATTCTGGAAGCTTAGCGAGCGACTCTTTGAGATGGGCCTGGAGACCGATGAAAATCGCATGCGTGCTAGACAGCATCGGCTGCTTCGTAGCGGACATGCCAGTGGTTGCGTGGCGGTACACCATGAGCCAATCCGCCACGGTCTTCAGAGCATCCCAATCGGCCGCAGAAAGCTCGTGTGCGCGAAGTTCCTCGTCCTTCGCAACATAGGTGAAGATTGGCCGCCGGAATCGCAATGCACGACCTGGACAAAATTAAGATCGCAAGCGGGATAGTCGCGGACCGGGGAAGCTTACGCAGCATCTGGTGGGACGACGACCACCGAGTCTTGACGTCGAGAATAAGCATAAGTGTCATCTCCTTGTCAATATCAAGGCCAGGGACGGAGATGGGGGTAGGAGAGGCGGCGGACGCCTCTCTCAGTTCCTTGTACCAATCAGAAACTTCCTTCTGCCAGATCTTTCGCCGCTGTGGACTGGATCGGACATGTCGAATGATTTTTCGGAGCTGGAGAACGACATCAGTGCTAGTGTATGTCAAGTTACGAAACAATACCTTGAAAATAGCGAGACCGACACCGCCGGTGGGTTTGGGTCCCTCGGATTCAGGAGCCTCGTCCGACCCAGCTGCCTCGTTCTCGCGCTCGCCGCTGAGAGATTCGGTAGCTGCTTCTTGGTATACTCCCTCACGCGCTTCGGATTTTTTGGATTCTTCTTTTGTGAGGACGCCGATCGCCTCCAGCAGCTGACAAACGAGTTAGAATAAAATATGATACCCAGTACGTACTGAGGAATGAACAGATACCTTCAGTGCCGATAAATGGATGGTGTGCGGCATACATCGCATGCGCGAATCACTGCAGGAGAAGGGAATACCTAACTCATCGCATCGGCGCTCGAACGCTTCGACCATGGTGTCGTTGTTAGTTGCATTGTCCATCACGAAGGCCGTGATCTATTTGCTTATGTTGAGTGCGGAAGAGAGCGACGAGAAGAGTGAATTACCCTGCCAATCAGCCCGAACCCTTTCACAGTCTCCCAAACCACCGCCGCCATGTTCTCTCCAGAGTGCTGACCGATTAGCTCACGGAAATCGATCAGGCACTCCTCTGCCAAGGAACGGTGGATTAAAATGGGTTTCGCACAGCGGGGTCAAACATACCTAATTTACCGTCGTTCCCAATGTAATGAATAACGATGGCCATGAACGTATCCGTTACTCGACGTCCAAGCGTCCAATGATAGGACAAAATCAGAGCGATTCTCCTGGATAAAAGAATGAAGCTCAAGTGCGCGGACACATGATGGTGCGAGTACGCACTTCCACCTCGCTATCACTATCGCTGCTGCTACCGCTGCTAGCATCTGCAAGATCAGGGAAATCATCATCATCAGGATCCGACCTATCATCTGGTTTGGGCTTGGAAACACGCTTCTTGGAGTTTTTCTTTGGTGGCCGATCGCCCTCCGGGTTTCCATCCGAATCTTGACCTTCAGCTTCGAGGACGTCCCGCATTCGTGATACATTGCGCTTCCGTTTAGCGGGCAGCGACGAAGACGAGGCTTCAGGCTCTGTTGGAGAAATTGAGGCTTGACCGTCACTAATGTTAAACACGCACGATCATTTGCACCGCCTTTCGCCCCGCCAGGTACACGCATTCTCAAGGTCAAGTGCGACATGGGCCCAAGATTGAGTGACTCCAGTGTGGCATCCCACGAAACCTTACGTCCTCCGACCGTGAAGTACATGGAACGACGTGCACCCTTGGGTACGAGGCCCAGGTCGGCAAGATGTTGATAAATTTCGTATACGGTGGTGTGTTTCGTGACCACTGGTAAATGTCAGGTCCATATTCGCAATGATACGGAGGAAACAGCATACAAATGGGGAGAGAGCGACCACCCAGCCCCTGAATGAAGATGGTAAACACCGATTTGTCGCAGACCCGATTCAGTCGACGTTGGGACATGAATGAGAAATGAGAACGATGTCTCCGCCGACCCAAAATCAGGGGGATAACGAGATGGTAACGCAGAAATCGCGGAAACAAAATAGCGGCTTCGAAAAATGTGAGTAAGGGTAAAAACCAAGACCGGGACTGGATAGTACTTACCGACGGATATCAGAGCCGATCCGGAGGTAATCCAGAAGTATGCCAAACCATAAGCGAGCTCTTCGGGGGACGTGTGAGTGTAGACGCCAAGGCGAGAACCAAAGATGTGAATCCCCGCGAGCCCCACAAATGTCGGCAGGAGAAAAAGGATCAGGTTTATAAGTGCCCATCGAAAGCAGTGAGTTGCCAGCGCCTCGGGCCGGGACGCAGCCAGTGTGCCGCGTGCTGGCGAGTCACCGTCGATAAGAGTGTGGTCTGTGATCATGAGATATATAGTCTTACCCGGTAAAAGCTTGCTCGGAGGGGGGTCATCGTAGTGGACAAGGCTCCGTGCCATTGCAGCAGATCAGGAAGGAATAGATGGACCTCAAGCAGCTTTTAAGGAGCGTGTCGGGATTATGATAGCCCAGAATTTCACGAGGCAGATACCTGCGCGCCACAAATTTGCAAATGGGAGTGATTTTGGAGTGATTAGGAGTGATTCCAGCCAAGATTCCGGCGCGCGTGAAAGCCAGGTACACGAGTAAACAGACCAAATAGTCGGCATTGCATTTCACAGTATATTTGACATGTAACATCTGTGCGGGGATTGTCTATGGACGCGCTTGACGAGCTTTGAGGAAGTCAGTACAGTATGGTGAGCTGGCGAGTACCTGCGAGTACGCGTGTTTGCCGATGATGTCAATCGACCGGCATGGTGGCACATCACACGGATACATGCGGATTGTGGGTTGATATCTCCGGAGGGCGGCGCCTCCAGCGCGTCATTTTGTGCCTGAAAGTGACCCGTCCGAACCCGTCAAACGGGCGGGGACGGGTACCCGTCGACGGGTCAACCCGTCCCGCACCCGTCCCGTCTAGGTCCGGGGGGTCTAGGTCAGGACGGGCGGGTAAAAACCCGTCCGTCCCGCCCGTCGACCCGTCAAGAACGGGGACGGGTTGAAGCCCTAATTCTGGCTGCCCCACACGGAGCCTTGCACACATGCAAGATGGACCTGGGGCATAACTCCGCGGTGGCTCGAGAGCTCCCAGATTGCAGTATTGACTATGTAACAATTCCTTGTTCAAGTATGTAGAGCCTAGAGGCGACGGCGATGTTGAGCGGTAACACTCTCGGGTCACGTGAAAGGCACACATCAATCCCGGCCATCAGCGTCAGAACAACCAACAACATCACTGCTTCTCTCCCGTCATCTAAGCGAAACGATCCTCAAGATGCTTACCCAGTCAAAGAAGCCTATCAAGACATCCAGCGCAGATCATAGACGGTTTATGAATGTTCAATGACGCGGACGGCTCTTTTCCTCTGGCGCCCGCTTTTAACGGCTGGGATGGCAGTGGGCTAATTTCAGAGGAGTTTTTAACTCCGCTGTGAAGCCCGGCTTTTGCCATTGAATAACCCTTTCAGTTATTGACTCCGAGAGGCGATGAGAACAGTCTCCCGGCATGACATGATATCAGCAGTCTGATATCGAAAGTTGAGGCCGTCCTTTTGCGGTAAAAAAAGACCGGCTCTACCCAAATTCTCCGGTGATTGCTTTCTAGGTCTGGGTTTTGGCCTGGCTTGCATTGGAAAACGGCTATCCTGATGATTGCCCACACGCTCTAGCATTGATCTCGGAACTCGCCTCGCTTCAATCGGACCCACATCGCCGCAGAGCTGGCCTCCGAAATCTTGATTCCCGGCCCATGACTCGAGACCAACGACGACAAGGAAAGACCCAGGGCACCTCCTCAGGGGACGCTCCTAGCGGCGACTCCTACATTTTCTTTTGGTGGCTCACGATATTTCAGCGGCATTAGAGGAATGCCCAGTAATCCTCTTTGCTATGGGGGTGAAGCCCGCGGCAGTGAATGCGGCCGGCTACTTGTACGTCTTTTTTTCCCCTTGCTGTGCGACGGTTGTCCAGAATTTTCTCTATCCACAATATCCGTGTCACGCGGGGAAGCGCAGCATCATTTCCAAGGGCCTATCGCCATCTTCTCGCGGGAGAATCGCGCATGCTGTTACAATGAATTCTGGTTCTCGTTGGTCAGTCAATGTTAAGGTGCGTCAACACTGTGGTCTCCAGTCCACGAACTCATAATTCGGTGTATGTAGCCCAGCCCCACAAGACCATGAGAGATTGATCTGGACGATATGGATGGGTGATTAATACCAGCGTTAGTGGCCGTTAACGTTCACGATCTAAATATACTGAGGTTGATCCCTTTGTGAATATTTCCGGCGCGGGACGGCCGAGGAGAACCAGCACCACTCAGAGTTCCGCAACCCCACAATCTGCGCCTTCATTCCAGATCTAGATCCTTCGATGCGTGCTTTGCGTGCATCTCCTACGGGTCTCCCAACATAACGGTAGCGAAGCAGCACCCATGGCAGGCTTCCGTTGCACATACACACCGCCTCCGCGTTAGACCATTTAGGTATTTTTTCACAACATATCACCACTGCGTGTGCGCCTCATGCCATTGTGCGAGCAGCCTATTCAATCATCCTTGCCCGCTTCTCACCGCAGCCGATTCTCAGCACAACGACCTGGAACAATAACAATGCATTCCCCACGGGCATGTATATCTTTTTGGGATGCATGATCGCCAGCGGGACAACCCCTGCTATTATTCGGGGGCAGAGGTCATTTACTCATTCTACCTGCTGTTCAAGTCCCGTCTGACTCTTTACGTCGCTGACGTGAGGCAGTGAATTTCCACTGCGCAAGAAGTATGGCATGATACCCGCGGCGCGGTCAAAGTCAGCTGTTATATATTCAGACGAGGATTAAAATCCTTCTTATGTTCCGGACGTAAGAGTCTTTTATGTTGGACAGGCCAAGGACAGGCACTGCCATCTCGATACCCCAAACTGCATGTGTCGTGTCAATTCATCTCAATCGGAGCACTCTGCGGTTCCTTTCAGTTTACAGTACACCCTTCGTTCGAGAAAACAACCTTCGAGGTCAATGTGAGCTCGTCGAATGAAGCGCCCAATGGCCTCGGCGAGCCTCAGACTGACTCGAGGTAAGTTGCTTCGATCGGCTTTACCTGCCCGAGAACACCGCATTCATCAGAATCTAGAGCCCATAACGTCTATTGATTTACCTCCCGCTGTATCACCTCCGCCTCCCCCACCCTTGCTTGAGCCTTGGCTCCACCCAAACCACTATCGACCACGATTAGATCAACGCCCGTGAAAATCAAACGAAGGGGGCAGAACTCACCCGCTCCCGACTGGACCGGTGACTTACGATTGTGTACGGCACGGAGCTAAGGCTGCTTTTAGATCAAGTGTCAGTTGCCACCGTTTTCCGGGGTTACACAGATCTCCGATCGCCTCATGTCGTTTAAATGAAGCGAGCGGAGATACGGTGAGTCTACCCCAGACCTCTTCGCCTATGACTTCGCAGAGTATGTTATTCAATACTATCGTCGAGCGCAGCGACGAGTCGCGGACCACGTCACCATCCTTGAGCATGCCTTCCTCGAGACCATCGCCCATATTGAAGGCGCCTACTTCTTTTTCGGACGGAGGTGCGATAACCATCGATTCTGTCGACCACCGTCATTGAAGGGATTCAACAGATCGCGAACTTACTTCGAATACTACGGGTCGGCCCTTCGGTCGCGAAGACTATTATTCTGAGCGTCGAGCGGACCTTGCACTCCATTCTGATACCCTTCAGATTCCCTCTCGCTCGTCAGATGATTCCTACGGGCGAGAATCACAGTCGTCCAATCCCACCCTCGATTTCTCGGGTCTTATTCCGATGTACGGGGACCGCGGAGGACCCGACACAGATTCTCGCAATCATTTGATAGACCTCTCCTACAACAACGACTGGCCGACGTCGAATCTCGCGCAGTACTCTACATTCCAGTGTAACACCAAACTCTCTCCCTGGCATGCCCGATCCGATCCGCATCTCTCCCCACACCACTGGAACTTCCCCCTCAGCGCGGGCAGTTCCGAGCCGCGCCAGTTGCATGGATATGGGCCGTATCCCCCACATTCCCCATACTCTTCTACATCCTCATCACCGTCGCCATCGTTTTTTCCTCACCCCACCTCCTGGATCCGAGACCTCATCCGTCACGCCGCCCTCCCGCCGCCGCAGCACTGATCAAGGCTCGGCCAAGAAATCATGTTTCCACTGCCATGTGACCTCGACACCTCTCTGGCGCCGCGAGCCATCAACCCAACGGACGCTCTGCAATGCTTGTGGCCTCTATTTGAGCCAGCGGAACAAGCTCCGCCCGCAGGAGCTCATCGACGCAGACATCGACGACGACGCGCCGCAGATTCCGGACGAGGAGTATACCGGGCCCAAATGCAGCCACTGTCTGACGCGTCAGACGTCTGTCTGGAGGAGGAGCAAGACAGGAGAGAAGCTCTGCAATGCTTGTGGGGTCTTCCTTCGCCTGAGAGGGAAAGAGAGGCCTCTGTCGTTGAGGCGGAATAAAATAAAACCGCGCACTAAACACGCGAAACATGGGAGATGACGAGTGTTGAGAGTTCTGGTCTCTACGTTATTTTACCGATCGAAATTCTAGTATCTTGTATTCAGTATGTACACCCTCGCAGGAATCGAGTAAAATTCAACGTCTCCGTATCCCAACAACACTCAGCTTCCAAATTGGACGTTCTCACCACACATAGCGTCCGGCCTCCCCAAACCAGATGTGCTCGCCAAGACCTTGCAAGGGTTTGAAGGGCGTAAACGCCGTGCTAAAAGCCCAAGTAATGTCAAACTGATAGCGATCTAAGTTGGTAGAAATACTGTAGGATGGGCGGGGAGGTTCCAATCCCGACGCCATAGTAGAAGAGCGGCCGTATTACATACAACCAATGATGATCAGCAAGTTTCTGCTTGTCCGCTGCCGGTGGTGGTAGCACGAAACACAGGCGCAGATCCAATGCTCCTATAACCATGGGTGCAATGCAATCCCTGTTCCTGGTTCCCTGCCTATTCTATTCATTCGAGGTCGGAGAAATATGGGCACCGCCGGTAATACACGGTCTCCAGAGACCGCGGGCCGTGATACCCTGGGCAGATTAAAACTTGTTGTCAATCCAGACCGCCTGTCCCACCGGATCAAACAGAGAGACAATGTGGGGAACCCGTAGGCGCCGGAGGGATCGACGTACTGAAGATGAGAGGCCATCCTTTCATATCGGAGTACGGAATAACTAGCTCGATGGACTGATGAATGCCGCGCGTTTGAGTCCCAGAGATTCGTTAATGGTCGGTGCATCACTCAGTTAATTTCCGCCGCCTTGGACTTGAATGGGATGAAACATCAGGATATAATCCTTTTCCCGTGGTTCATTCCTCGGAAATCGCCAAACGGGAGGAGCCAATGTTCGAAGCATCTCGCGACAGTCTCGCGATGTCCCTGTCTGCTGACGCACCCGGGGCGGACAAACAGACAGCCAGCGCCATCCGCAAAGTCGAACCTCCGGAGATTTTAATCACTTCTGGTAACCTGGATTTCATAGATCCTTGGGGAAATTGCGGACCATATGGTCAGGAGCGCAATAGAAAAAGATTGACCTTAGCCAGGGACCTCATGAAGTCGTGATTTAGACCCAGATTCATGAGTGAGCAGATTTGAGGCTTTTTCTCGCAAGACAGTCGACGGTCAATCTTCCCGGAACTTCGGACTCCGTTCTTGTCGATAATAATTCGTGAGGAAATATAGTAAGATTCGCAATGTTGCCGCATCGGAAGATGGCCCGAGAAAATGGCAAAATGCGCAGAGCAAGGCGAAAATGTGGACCTGAGTTGGACCTGAGACTGGATGGGGTTGGACAGCTGGAGTATTGAATATTGATTTTTCGAGTAATTGGATCTCATTGGAAGAACTACCACGGCCGGGATGAAGCAAGATCTAAGCAAGATGGGAGTCGAGAAGAAAGCCAGGTTTCGGCTCCGATAGGCCGAGATCAGCGATTGGACCCTGATCCGAAATTTCAATCTCCGCTCTATGCCTCCTGCTTTACGCTACCACAACCGGGTCTGCTCTTTCTGGCTACAGTGCCCATCATCACATCACGGTTCCGCTTTTGGCAGTAAACATGTCAAAACTTTCAACTTCATACTACATTATGCCCTCATTATGGGTAGGTCTAAAAACAGTGGGAAACAGGCCAGGAGAAGCTAAGGGACATGGCTTGTGCTTGGTTAGTTGATCCAAGAAGATTTTACTTTTTGACCATTGGAAAAGTGAAACAAACCCTAATGATGCCATCATATTCCCATATTTGGTAGGGTTAGCGGTCACGTGTTATCTTCGCTTATATGAGGCTCATTCCACTCTCTGTCTGGAGGGACCCAGAAGCCCTTAAAATCCGGGATAAGCACATAGATAACATGGCTAGGCGAATTTCAAAAATTTCCCAGAGCTTTTACCGGCACCTGGAGGTACTTTTTTTTTTTTGGTCCTGGAAAAAGTGAAACACCGTGGGAAAAAACATGACCTTGTGTCAAATGCATTCTTTTGGTCGGTTTCCTGGCCTAGAAAATCAGAAATAAATCACAAAAATTTCCTCGGCTCACAAAACACGTGTTGGAGAAGTGATGCTGGGCACTGTAGGGCATCCCACGGTTTATGAAACTGATTAATCCGAAACTCAAGGAACGACAATAAGTACCCTCCCAGCCCTAGGTTAGACCGGGTCAAGAACACAGCGTCTACGGTCCAACGATTTCAGGCGTATCTACCTTCCTCATCATCCAAGCCTCGTCATCAAGTCTTAATCCTCCATAAATTCCGCTCTACGGCTCGGTTCCTTGTCGATTGTAGTCTTGCTCTATGGCGACAAAAAACTTTTACTTATTTCTACGGCAAATCCGATCGGAATTTTAAGTCAACTGCATGCCACTGGCTACATCCAGGATCGACCATCCGTCCCTACCTCCTGGTCTTGGAGCGAGGTAAACCAGACAGACCACTGCGAATGGACATAAAGATAGCGATTTGAAGGGCGAGGCACACCCGCTCGCCGTTCCGCGGGAGAAGCTCCTCGTCGGCGCGGCGTACTGGGCCGATCAAGTCGCGCGGGCGCGCGCCAGCAACGGGCTCGGGGAGTTGCATGTGATGGTGCTGCGCAAGGCGGGGGAGGTACGCTATTGGGTTATCCCGCTGCGCACTAACAGCTCATTCATGCGAGATTGCTACCGCACGCTGGCGAGCGCCATCCCGCGCGCAGCAGGGGAGGCTAGTGGAGTTCACGGCATCGTTCGATGATCTGGAGATACCGCCGGGTACTATGGAGATCCACTAGATTTGCGCTGCATTCACTGTTATCCAGCGATCTCAGTTATCATTTAGCACGATTGATACCTCTTCTATGTGTATGCCAGATCTCGCGAAATGCAATGTACCCCTACCCACTGTGAACCGCTGCCTGAGCCCCAACCGCGAGTTAGTTGGGGCACCATGATAATTATGCGTGCGCTCCAGCTCGAGGTTATATTCGGACTACTCGAAGTCAATCCGGTCACGGATTTGGCTCGCAGCTGGTGGCAAGTATATATATAGTTCGAGCTTCAATTGCTTGGGGGATTCCAGTTTGCGCAACGAATAGTTCATTTGTTGAGTTTACAAGGACTCAAACGAATAATTCATTTGTTGAGTTTACAAGGACTCAATATCGAGGAAGATTGAAGAAGTGCAGACCTATGCAAAATGTATACTTACACGTCTGGTCAGATTGTACTTCACTTCCCACACCGACGTCTCTCCTCCTCGCGTACCGTGACCAGCAACGGCACCAGCCGCTCCACCTCCTTCCACCGCCTGTGCGCCTCATGAGCATCGTCCGCTTCGGCCTCATCGGGTGCATTCGAAAACAAATCGCGCGACGTTGAGATGTCCTCGAGCCCCGGGAATACGGAGGACAGGAAGGCGGCGACAGGGAAGGGCGCCTCGATGGGAGAATCAATGACGGCGAGATATTTCAGCACCATCTGCGCTGGGGGCGTGCCATCAGAGAGGGATCCGGGGGGCGCGGAACTGAGCGGGAGCGCGAGGGTATGGAGGTCGGGGCATTGTCGAGCGAACGACAGGAGCGCTGAGATCGTGACTGCGGATGGTGGAGAGGGGGTGCCGATGATGTACGGCCGGTGCAACGAAAGCTCGTTGATCAACGGCCACGCCACGGCCATTTCGGCGCAGAAGGCGTTGTCGAGGCATAGCCCAAAGGGCACCTTCACGCGAACGGTGAGGAGACTTTTGAACGTCAGCAGCGGGGCGAGTGTTGCTGGAAGGACTGTGTAAGCAGCGGGGGCAGCTGAAACGACATCGTCCCACTGGCCAAGCTCCACGTCGATGGAAGTGAGGGATGGTGGGCACTCGGCGCTGATTGCGGCGAGGGCTGTGCGTGCTTCCGGTTCGGAGGCAGAGGTCTCTGTGCCGACGTACAAGGTCTTCAACGGAGAGGCGAAGGCTGTCCGGATGAAGTTCTTGCATAGATCTATCCGGGCACCGAACACACGCAGTTCGGTAAGCGAGGGGAAGAGTTCCGGGTACAGAAGGAAGGTGAACTCGGCGGCATAGGGCCAGAGGGGCTCGTCAATGCGGTCGATGCAGAGCGACGTCAAACTGGGAAGGTGCGCCAAATGCCGGAGAGCGGCTGCGTCGATGCACCCGACGGAAATCGTGCGAATGTCGGGCAGTCCGCAGAGCATGGAGGAGACGGCGACCGCGTAATGCGGGCGAATCAAGTCCATGCGCCCCTCGTCATAAATGATGACTTTCATCAAAGAGGGACATTTCGCAGGAAGAAGCGGCAGCAGGGTCAGCTGTGTCGCCGAGCCGCTAAGTTCGAGATCGATGCTAGTCATCCTGGGGCTGAGGAAGAGACGCAGATAGGGGAAATTCCGGTGCGGAAGGGCCCATGATAAGTGGTCCAGATTCGGGAAAAGACAGTCGCCAGGAAAAGACATATTCAAAACCTCCAAAACTTCCGGCGTCCCTCCACAGTGAGTCAACACGAGAGACAGGGATTTGACACGCGCAGCGTAGAAGCGCACGCGATCCCAGATGCCTGGTGTGATCAGGCATTCAGGATTCTGGGGGAGAAAGACTCAACGAAAGCGATTCAACGACATAGATAATCTGGAACGAACAAAGACAGGGGGATGCTCCCCATACGCATCTAGTCGAGTATCCTCCCAAAAATCGGGGATCGTTGCGAGGATCGGCACGAGGCTTTCCTGCGATACCCACAATAGATCAAGGGCAGGATCCGAGAATGCGCGACAGGTCTGCGCGAGATGACTGAGCGCCTCCCATCCGCGGTCGTCGTCTGCAACTTGGTCGAAAATCAACCTAATAACCTCTGGAATGGCCAAGGAGCGATTCATGTCGATTGAAGGAGATTTGAGCGAGGGGATGGGGAGCAGAACGAAGTGGAGAGCAAGAGTTTTGCCTTTGTCATGCTTTGTAACCCTTTGTACATGCTTGGTACGCAGATGACGAGTGATCCGGGTGAATTCTGCTCAAATCCTGTCGCACTAGAAAATGGGGAGTTTTGCCTAAGAGTATGTAGTGGAACCCAATTTTTTCAGCATTCAATGTGCACGACGACAAAGAATTGCATGACATGTGGCATCAATATCTGTGTTGTATTGCACCAAGTTTGTCCTTGCTTTGCTCTCGGCTTTACTTTTCATACCACGACGACCATCAACCCATCCACAGTTTCCGCTGTCGGACAGGGTGCTGTGTTCTCGCCGGTATTTCTATCAAGTACTGTGCACTGATTGATTGCCGTCCGCAGCATCGCAAATGACTATTCTCAGCGCAAATTCCATGCACACTAGAGCATATTGGCAACTAGTGAAAAATATATCATCGATGATTTTTGGTCAGAGACTTGATCAAAACGGACCTCTCCATAAGACGCATCATCGCCGGGAATACGGTCCCGTGATTGATTTGAACGGCCGCAGCACCACTCTTTCCTCCCCTCATGCCTAGCAGCCCGCTCAGACACTTCCTCCGTCAGATACTCGTTCCGATACTCGCCACCGATGATGGAGACACGAACGTCGAGTGCGAAGAACGGGAGGTGTTGGCGGTGGTTGACATCCCGGCCTGCCACGTGCCCTCGTATAAAAATAATTTCTCGAAGTTTGGACGCTCCACAATCGAAACGATTTAAACGATAGTATACAAATATGCGTTTTTCATCACTTGCCAATATGCTCTACTCTACGCAGGAATCAGTGGATTCTTGAATGTCCTCATCCCGACGTCGTGTCGATCTGGTGTCCGTCTTCTCAGATCTGTGTTGATTTTGGTGGTTCTCGTCCCTCGATCGGGCAAGCCGGAGATGCTCCGCTGTGAAACACCCACCCGACGCGGATGGAGATGCCGAGAAGCAAGGCCGTGCACGACCGGCACTGCAGCTGCGGCCACAAAAGCATCGCGGGAGAATCGGCACTGGACTTCCCACTTTCCACCATCCCATCCAACTCCCCGTCGTTTGAAGCGGCCAGCACCCTCCGCGGGCCGCACCCAGTCCCCTTCACAAATACCATGTGCGTTGTAGTCGCCGCCGCTTACCTGGCGTTCGCGTGACCATCGATATCCACAGGTCCGAGCCATACGACCCATATGTGCCCGGACCCGGCGCTTCCGGGTCCCAGCCTGCCAGTGGCAGCCACGGTACACCCAAGACCGCGGCCATCCAAGCACAGATCGACGACACGGTCGGCATCATGCGCGAGAATATCATGAAGGTCACGGAACGCAATGAGCGCATAGACGCCCTGCAGGAAAAAACTGGTGTGCCCCGTCTGACTTATGCTGTATTATAATACGACGGCTGAATGTGCTCCCAGAACACCTCGCTGAATCCGCGCAAGGCTTCCGCCACAGTGCGAAGCGCGTCCGCAAGGTGCGTTTCTCTCTCGCTTTCCAGGTCCGCTCTCTGATCTCGGCGCCATCTGTAGAAAATGTGGTACGTCCTTCCTCGCCTATCCTAACTATTTCCATCTCACCGCCACTCTGACGAAGGTGGAAAGATATGAAGGTCCGCTTTAATCACTCCTTCGTTATCTTGGGCGCTCATTCCCCCGAGCGTCCAGATGCGCCTCATCATTGGGGCCGCCATCGCTGTTATCATCACGATTATTGTCGTCTCGGTCGTGAAGACGACGAAGGGCTGAGTTGGAGCGCTTCCTCGTGCAACTGGGGTCCCGCTTGCAATTCCCGCTGGCTACGAACGATAACCTGGTCTGCCTTATCACTGCTGCACAATTCTAGATTATAGACTCTTCTCAATGCTCATCACTACCCTCCGGCCATTGTAACGATTCAGGTATTCACTGGAGAGACTTCGTGTGTTGATTATGAACTGGTTGACGTCATGCACCCAATAAATCCCAATTGAAGCCCCGCCCACAGCCTCCACAGTTTACAGTAAATCGTCCATCTTTGGTTCTCCCACTCACCTCGTAGCGCCATTTTAAGTGACCTGAAACACTCCGGCGTGTAAAGGTAAAGGAAATAGCACTCTCTGTGCAACCAGGCTCAATGAATCAACCATCCTCCTCGGTTTTCATTGCTTAGTTCCCGGAATATACGCGAATCGACGGTCTCCATTCCCCGGCGCCGTAATTTGGCGGGGACCGCAGCAGATTGTTGTAGTGAGCTACTAGTGGATGCCATGTTTCATAACCGGGTATCCGGGAACGGAGTGACACTGGAGCGGGGTCAGACAGCGACGAGTGAATGGATGGCAAATATTGCTATTATTATAGCACTAATGGACCGCCCCCCGCCCCCCTCCGCTATTTTCATTTTCTCACTGTACATATCCATTCCCCCCATGACCTATGTGTCCCTATGCATATGCCCCAAGGCACGCAGCTTGCATCTTACACATACCTACCCAACAACCCTATCCACCATATCATTCCAACGGCCCATTATTCCCCCCACCCGCGGAGCAAAACCCGTTATTATCGTTACCTTACAACTCTTAGCTATCTTAGGTAGTAACGGAGTATGGTGATGACCGCGTCTTGGTCCGAGTTGGCCTGTGGCGGTACATAAATATAGATCTCTGTCTCTCTCTATAGCACTAATGGAGCCCACGGGTTGTTGCTCGGCTCATCGGCGCCATGGATATGAAGGTGTTTCTCTCGCATGTGATCTGCATTGGTGCCTGGCCGTCATGATTTCTGGGTCATGGTGTTGAGAATTACATTCAAGCGACGCCCATAATTCGACCCTCATGAAGAATTCAGCTGATTGGTGAATAGCACAATAGATGCCGGCGTCTACGACGGCCTCCCAAAGGCTCCCGAATGTGTTTCATGTTCAACTCTCCCGTAAGTCACATCATTCTAGGAACGCCACACATTAAAATATTGACGACATACCCCATCCGTATGTGGCTCCGATTCTCGACTTAAAAGTCTGCGCAGAGGTCCATATCGACAGACCAAAACACCCCATCTCCCACTTGCTTCCAATGAACCTCTTTATTTCTCTCCTCGTCTCATTCGTCGCCGTTGCGGTTGCAAACGTAAGTCCAATCTGTTTCGCTTGCACTCGCAACTGACAGAGTCTAGCCCATCGTCGACGTCACTGCCCGCGACGCTGAACTCGATGCACGCACCGTACGCCCCATTTATCACCTTCGATATCGATATTCATCCACCGCGCGGAATAGTGTCAGATCTTCGGAATGATCTGCACCGCTCCCGCCTCAACAGACGCTTGCGAGGCGCTTGACGGCTGGCACTGCCAGGGCAAGGGCCTTCCCCCAATTATCTCGGACCCCACATGCGCGGCGAACTGTGTGTGCCCTTGCTAATGCATATGCTGAGGCAGTCCATGCGAGTTTGGAGGTGTGGAATAAATAGCATATCGAGTTCGGGTGGGACACAGATCCGGAGGCGGGGTCCTATTAGAAGGATTCAGAAGCAGACAGTGATTTATAATAATATCCAGACGCAATGTTTCGCGTACCCTAGCGACCCGTGTGACCGCAAGTCTGCATTCTCCGATATGAGGGTGGATTCGGTGCATGAATTAAAATAATCTAATCTCAATTTTCTGGCCTTGGCTCGATAAAGGCAGAGTGTTGCATCCGGTCAAGCTCGGATTCATTTCTGATTTCAACACCTTTTCTGTTATCTTATCTAATCTTATCACTGCATACCACGGGAGTCGCACGTGGCCTCGGCAGGCACTCTGCCCGGCTCTTCCATCTTGCTTCCATTTCCCCCGGCTTCAGCTTCAGCTCGGGCTCGAGCCTGCCAATAGAATCCCTCCTCGGCGTACACCCCATGCGCACCCCATATGTAATCGTGACCGAGATTCGCGACTCCAAAGGCAAGATATATCTCGGCTGGGGCACGATGTATCCTGCAGCTTTCAAGGGGGTTTCGGCATTAAAATTTCGGATATAGGGGGGGGGGGGGGGGGTCCCGAGGGCGGCTGAAAAAAACTTCTATCATGTAGTATGAGGGAGGTTCAAAATGCCTCCCAGAGCATAGTGAGATGTCATGGGAGGGTAGGAGAGTGAAATCTGGGACCTAGACGACGTACATAGTGTTGCGCTACTTCGTTGTCTCAATTTGGACTACTGATCACCCTCACGTGCACAGATCAGTTCTCGGAAACACTTGCGTGCCGGCTCTAAGGGTGAAGAAATATATCCATTGGTGTCAAGAATAAATATGAGGAATTAGCACTACTGTACACACTATCAGTGTAATTTTTGGGACAGTGCAGACATGCCTTCACGGCTGGAAATTTCCGAAACACTGCCAGTTCATGCCCTCAGTTCTTGCTCAGTTCAGCATTGAACTGCTCACACATTGAACTGCTCACACATTGGGAATTGAGTATGAAATAGGAATCATTGAACTGGGAGACCTCAGAGTACAGTAGAGTGCCAGACAGGTGAGTAGTAGCATAGTTGGTTGGGTTAGGAAGCTGTCAATACAGTGGCGGTGGTCCGCACATGACCCGGAGAGACGGCCCGCCGCTAGGGGTGGGAACCTCTGGCCGAGGGTCGAAAAAAACTTTTCGACCCTATATCCGTTTTTCGAATCCCGATTCCCCCTTGGCAGCTTTCCTCCCGTAAATCCCCTCCAGTAACACATTATAATTTAGTGCATCGACGGTTGTGCTCGGGGGATATACCGGCAGTGGAGGCGCATTGTCCGGGAGCGTGATATAAGCATGCGCCGGCGCGTGGAAGGTCCGCTCAGTACGTATCACACACGCTTATGTTCCCGTCCGCCTCCCAAATTGTGAAATCTTAGGGCTGGCGCATGCTCGCCGCCGCCACGGCAATGCGCACGGGGGCGGTGACTGTGGGCCCCCTCTTTGCAGCCATGGCGCGATGCCTGCCGCTCCATAACTACTCGCAGATGAGGGAGATGCACACTGCGTACTGGATCGTTCCGTGGGGTGGCACATGTCAGTATGCGGCGTACCGGGCTTTCAAAGCGCAGCCGTTGGCCTTCTCAACCTCGGCGGCACTAGGCCTCATGATCTCCCCCAGCGCTATCCCTATCTTTGCGAGGTATGCTGCGCTGTCGTATACCGAGAACTCTTGTGATGTTTCCAGTGTCTTCATCGCCGTCTGCATGAGGTTACGGAACCCCGAGCGGAAATAGGCTGCACACGATATTGCTCTACATACTCGCACACCGACATGCTTAGTGATGTTACGCTACATTCCCAAGGAACTACAACCCTTCACCCCTTCCTAGGGTGCAACGTGGTCCATTACTTTTCAGCAGATACGTGTCCCGTTTCTGAGATTACTGCGGCAGTATAATCTGCAATATCTGGATGCACACCGATCACTTTATCTGTGACTCGGATCTTCACAGCCTGGACATCTGCAACCCGCCAAATGTAGAGAATCTAAACTCCGCGCTCGCCCGCAACAGGAAAGGGACCCGATCAAATCCTTGAGGGTCACCGCCCTTAGTTGAAGTCCATCACTTGCTAGGAAACTCATTTATCTATCAGTCGATGACTCATCGACCGCTCCGCGCGATGATTCCTCCGTGGGATATAAAGGACGCGATATTCCACCAAGGGAAAATTCGGCCGCTTGCGTATAGCCTAATCTCACCCAACTCGGCAACGGGCAGCGCCCCAACTTTCTGCTTGAGTCCTGCGGAAATAGATGCTACATACCATCATGCTGGAAAAAGTGGGTGGAGGCAAATCACTGGGCGGGAATCTATCTATGATCTATCAGCATGTCCCTCGATTCGAAAACTCTCACTGACCCGACGGGCAGCGAGGTCTCAGGCCACTATACAACATCCAACAGTCTCACTCTCAACACAGTGTTGATGCGAGTTCTTCTGGCCGCCGTCGAGCTGCTAATTTTGTCGAGGCCTGATACGACTCTCCCTGCCTCAGTAATTGATCTCCATATCACCCTGCGTTGCTCCCATCAGCTTCCTGAGGGCGGTGAGTGTCATCCATCCCGTGGCATAACTGTCCGCTGGACCTCTGGCTGCTGCTTCATCGCCGCTTCGCTTGTCGATTTCGTCGCGACATCATGATCGCTCTGGAATATTGGAATAACATGGTGTCCGAGCTTTATCAAACCTCGATATGGGCCCACACACGTATCGTCAGCGTACCTTATTGACTCCCGTCAGGCGACACTCCTCTGCACTGCTCCACCACCTCAGGCCCAACCTCTGCTGATTCAAACATAGGGGTTTACGCCGTTCTGTTTACTCTCGCAATGTATACCCTCTCGCACCGCCAAATGGGTGGCAGACATGTCCTCCTCGTCGCGAGCTGCGCTATGTTCTTTTTCGGTACTACGGTTCTCGTTCTTGGATCTTCTGGCCACAGTAATCTCCATCCACCTGGTCCACAACACCGCCCAAGATCCCTCCAATTTGGCCCGAGTATCCGTCACGCTGCAAATGGCAAGGAACGCCCTGTTTGCGATCGCAGTTTACTGTCAGATTTACTTTACGTTGAGATGATTTTTTCCCTCTCCATTTCTCCCCATGACGCCACTTTCACAGGCTATGTGATCTGGGCCGAGCGTAAATATATCATCGTCATACCCTGCATATTGGTTCTCGCAACCGTCGGTGAGGCATCCTCATTCATTCCCACCATCTCACTCCAAGGATTATCAGCCGCGGGTGTGGGGTACTTCATGACCCGCCAAAAATGCATTGACCGTTGCGCCCGCATACGCATTTGACCCGAGGATTCCATATATTCTACCCACCATGACCAATCTAGGTCTGATGTTTCTTACTGGTACGCGAGTCTTTCATGCCATGGACCTACACTTACGAATGTAGCGGGCCGAATATGGTGGATACGCCGGGAAGCGCCCCTGGTCGGGACAAGTATGTTCAACCGCCGTTACGATACTGCATTCACCATTTTGCACGTCTCTCCCCCTCTGTACCAGTGAGTCCCCTTTCTGAGACCCGCGACAGACTCAAATCCGGCGCAGTTTATTTTTTCGCCGGTATCGCCTTGATAATCTTCCTCGCCTAATGCCTCATTCGTCGGTGTGGGTTTGTTAGGTGTATACATGGTTGTAACACCATGGCTGACTAGTAATCTAGCGCGCGATATTTCTCGGGATTGCTGGTCAAGGGGTTGCAAGGCGAGTTATCCTCATGCTGGACTCATGCCTGACTACTTGTCAGAATATACTACCGATGTTAACCATCGTGCGCGTGGGTTATCGTTCCCGCTGGATCGACCCAAATAGGACGAATCTGCTTCGCGAGCGCTCTGCATTGTGTTCCCCCGCACTGCTGAGAAGTCGATATCCAAGACACACAAGCGATGATCTCGGGGCATTATGATTCACTCGCAATCCTCAGTGAGCTATCGGAACCACTCGGAAATACCGCTCGTTTCTAATTCTGTGCAGATCTCACCCCGGTTTCTTGCCAAGCAAAGAAGAAGGGCTGGCCACGGGCTCTGGAAGCCTTAGGTCTTTTTTTAGGTGCACTTCGCCACTTCTCTCCGGCTGCTCCCACTTTCCGCCCGCGGGTGAATATCGCATACGCATATAGGGTGCATCCAGCCATATAGTTTTTGGGACGGGAACAAATGATGCTCTGGGCCATTCCAGAAGATTCCAGCTGTATTAATACTCAGTTACTCTGGTCTTTCGGCCCGGAACACCCTGACCTCAATTGTACCCAGGCGGCGGGCTAGAACTGTACTAAATCACGCTTCACGCGTCGTACATCATTGAATGCCCAAGGAATTTTCTTTCCTCTCGCCTTCGAGCTTCCTCCCGCTGTTCTGTGACTGCCTCAACTCTCGAACTTAGGCGGCCCATATGCATAATCATCTTCCTCGCCGGCGCTGACATGTGAACACGACTTGGACGGGCAAGCCGCGGAAAAAATCTCGGCAATGTGCGGGAAAAATCTCTCAGACATTTCTCGTAGCCCATTTCTCTGTTGCTTCGCGTAGCCCTCACGGATTGGAGTCGAGCGTTCTCGCTTTGACTGGTGGCTGAGAAAGACGTGGCGGTGCTCGCATCAGTCGGCCCGTCTTCGGATCACCGGCCTTTGTCGGCCGACCTCCTTCAAGTTGACTTCCAACCGTCATGAATTGCCATCCTTTGCCTCACCAGGACCTCAACCAACTCGCTGGGCTGAAAGCGTCAACTCTGGTCCTTTCAAGGCTCCCTGTTTTCGTCCTGGGTGTGCTCTCAGCATGGATGCCCGCAGTGGGATACGTGTAGTTAGTAGCCATGCTGCATCATCCTGGTATCCACGGCACACTTTCTTCAAGGCAAAAGGTCTCGAATCTCCTATCCGCCTGTTTTCCATCGAGCTATTCTTACTTAGGCTGGCGTGACTCCCGGCGCCTAATAGGCGGCCGCTATGGATGGGCGTCCTAATTTCTCGCACGAACCCTGAACTGGCCTTTTTTTGAAATTACAATTTACAGGTCCCGGCTTTGTCCGCACGGAGTTCGTTGGGAATACGGAGGGTAAGAATCTACGTGGTGCGGGTACGTGTTGCTCCCTCTAATCCTCCTCCTCCGGACACCGATTGAACACAGGCCGCCTGTGTCCTGTCACGATGACAGGCGAGGTCGCGCATCGAATTGACAAGACTCGCATCGGCTACCGAAGACAAGAGGACTCGGAAATTAGGGTACCTGTCGCGACTGAACCGCCGAACTCACCCAACGGCCTTTTTTTTTTTTTTTGGTTCTTTGTTTTACACCCTGTGTGTCTAAGACATATAGTAGGTGTAAATCTATCTAGTGTAACCAACGGCCTGGCGACGCCCCAGTCATGTGTCAGCCGACCTGTATCACCTCCATATACACGAGCCTTCCGCAAGCGAAGATCCCGGGGGGTGGTGCATGCGTACACCGCGAACCTGAAGATCGTGTTCCTGCTCGGCGTACCCGTCGGTGAGCCCATGATTTTAAACAGCTCTCCCACGTTCGCAACTAATCGGCGGCGTGCCACAGCATTTCTGGCGCTGGTTTCCACGGCTTTTATCAGTAATCTCAAGATTGTGCAGGCGGAATGTATTACTGAACCAGTGCAAAAGAGGGGACTGAGGTTTAGCCGGGTATACTGTCACACAAGTTAGATTAAAAAACGTCCGACAATTTGTCCATGACCGCCGCTGACAACAGAATCGCTACCATGGACGGGGTGGCTTTAATTCTGTTAGGATCACCCGGTCTCTAGAACGTGTAATTTCCCGCCTATGAAAACTCAGTACAAGGCAGGACGAAAACAAGGCAGAATTTCTAGTATATCTAACTGTGATGGGGCACAACGCTGAAGCTACACGCCACAGCAATTCATCCTCTCAGGATAGAGCGTGTTTCGGACAGTGTCGCACCTACACTACCCGGAAAGGCTGTGTCACAGGTGAGTGAACTCCCCGATCCGCGGTTGTCGTCCTCTCGCTTTGGAGAAACATGTGGCGGTCCTCGCATCAATCGGCCCTGGCAGGACCCCTGACAATACCACCGAGGCTAGGTCCGAAATTTTGGAATTCTTGGATTTTTGTCCGGACAAATTTTCGTTGCTTCTGGCAAGTTTTTGTCCGGACAGCGCCTAGCCTTTGCCGACATAACTGTCCCAAAATGGTAATTATGTACTCTCACGGGCCGAAAAACGCTCAAATTTTCTCCGCAGCTGCATTTTCACGCTGTTCCCAGCCGATCCCACCATTTAAGCTTGATTTCTTCCTAAAAAATCGACTCACGCACAGTTTGGTCCCAAAAAAACTTCGCCAAGTCTCCGATTTTTGTCCGGCAGAGACCTACCGTTGGTTGCTCGGCCCCCTCATTTTTGTCCGTTCTGGACCTGGGTTCGAGGGCCAAAAACCCAAATTTTTGTCCGGCACCGGACCTAGCATTTGAGCCTATTGTCAGGGGTCCTGCCCTGGCCCCGATCAGTGGCCGTTCTCCGTGACTCATCGATCGCGACTCGCGAGGCAGCCGTCCTCAAGACCTCAACCAACTCGCCAGGCATCTGTCTCGTACTGGGCTGCATACTCGCTCTCTTTCAGCAGGGACTCAACAGGACCCATGTGGCGTCATGATCGTGGCTCCCTGGGGAATCAACGCCCCACGTTCTTCTCTCAAGGAAGATTCTCGCCGCTCGGTCACTCGACCACCCGAGGATTGGAGGACTCGGCTACATACTTGCAACACTGAAACGCCAAAATCAACTAACGGCATCACCCACCAGTGATGTGTCACCCGACTTGTGTCATCGGAAACTAACCGCATACTGTACTATTACGACAGTATTCAGTCACTGGTCACAGCGCCGGTTGAATTGAATGTTTTTCAAATACGTCACAGGTCACCCAGGGCTTTGAATACTTGACTGTTTTATCCGGTTGCAGGGCCGAAAAATCGAAAAATTCTCCAGCCACCGGTGATTGTTTCGATGCCAGTTTGTTGGAAGATGCAGCCCAATCGGGTCTGTTTCTGCGCGAAATTCATCTCTCTGAGCAGTTTCGGTGGTCCTTCGAGCCAAAATTTAAGTTGAATACTTGCGAAATGAATGCTGAAAATAATGGTCACAGGTCTCAACCGCGCTTGAATTGATGGGAAATGAATACTTATGGTCACTGGTCACACCCCTTGAATACTTGGTCGAAATAGTACAGTAATGGCCCGCGCTGAAGCCCGCGCTCGCTAGAACAGCCGAGGTCCTGTAGCGAAGGAACTGTCACTAATCCGCTCTGCGATTGAGACCCTCCAAGATTAGTACCACAGCGCTCCAAGTCTGAATCATACATATAGCAGGTGCGCAGGCTAGTGGTAGTTCATCATTTACCCCAACTTTGGCACATGGCTATCCAGGAGAAGGCGCAAAATTCATCTGAAGAGCGGGCTAATGAGATGCCGGCGACCTCTAACGTCGTGGCTCAGAGTGGGCTGCTCACGGGTCGCAGGCTAGCGATCGTTTTTGCTGCGATGTGAGTCCGTCATCTATGCAGCGCCGGGACTCGACTAATAGACGATAGGTTGCTCGCCTCGCTCCTCCACGCCCTAGACCAAACAATTCTAGGTACGTACGCCCGCATATCGGAGTTGAAAATCCTGAATCTGTGCCAGCAACGGCCCTTCCGCGCATTGCATCCGTAGGCGATCGTTCCACTATTGATTTTACCTGTTCATCGCCCATCTCCAGGACTTTGACGCATTCTCCCTGCAAGGCTGGGTATCGGACTCCTACATCCTCGCCCAGACCGTGTTCCTGCTCGTCCACGGGAAGCTCCTCCGCATCTTTTCCGCGAAGTGGGTCCTCGTCTCCGGGATCATCCTCTTTGAGGTCGGGTCTCTCGTATGCGGCGTGGCGCAGAACGTTGAGCAGCTCATCGCGGGGCGCACCGTTAGCGGCATCGGCGCAGCGGCGATATGTATGGAACCTTTTTTTTGCTGCTCTCATGCCCTGATGATTTTACTTTCTCCGAAGTTGTGGCGATGATCCAGGTACTCTCGCAGTCAACACGCCTCGAGGATCGTCCCCGGCTCTTCGTTCGGGATGTTCGGCGCAGTATTCGCCTTTGCTTCCGTTATCGGTCCACTCATTGGCGGTGCATTCACTGACAAGTTGTGTCTCTCTCGCAAACAATCTGCACCCTTCACTCAGACACTGATATCCCCGCAGGTCACTTGGGTAGGTCATCAGCGATGTCCTTCGCACATGATCCATATCAACATGTCTGCAGCGCTGGTGCTTCTTCATCAACCTCCCCGTCGGCGGACTCTCCCTCGGGGTCGTCTTGCTCTCACTCCCCGCAGCGCCTCCGCTTGGCTCCGACGCTACCATCCGGTCTCCAAGGGCCATTCTGCACCAGGTACTCCACATGGATCTACTCGGTGCGGCCCTGTCGTGTCTTGTCCTTGCTCTACAATGGGGCGGGAATACCAAGGCTTGGAACGACGCTGGCATTATCAGCGTAAGCTATTCGGTCCATCTAGAAATTTACCCTGACTTATCGCCCAGTGTTTCGTGGTTTCTGGTGTCACAGCAATCGGGTTTGTCCTCTGGGAGAAGCACCTCGGAGAAGCCGCCCTGGCGCCCATGTCCATTTTCAAATCGCGTTCGGTGTTCGCATTTCATTTACTTTCCGGTTCGCTCTGTTCAACTAACTATACATCCAGATACGGTGCAATTACGTTTAACTTCCTCACCCGGTTCTCGGTTCTCCTCTATTCCTACGCAAGTCACTACTCTCATTGCCCCGTGCATCGCTCCTTACTGTATTCTACCCACTGCTGCAGTACATCCCCATTTTTCACCAAGCGGCAAAGCACGACAGTCCCGTATCCTCGGGACTCCACCTTCTTCCCTTCATTCTCAGTGTCGCCCTAACCTCTCTCATTGCGGGGCAGCTCGTATCGAAGATCGGATACTAGTGCGCTCTCCCATCCTTTTCCACAATTCTAGATTCCAGCCTAATCGCGAATATGTAGCTGGCCCTTCCTCGCCGTCGCGCCAATATTCCGGGGCGTTGGATCCGGCCTTCTGTACTCGCTCAAGGTGGACACGTCTGAGGCCAAACTCATTGGGTTCCAGATCCTCTCGGGCATCGGCACAGGGCTAGGGATGCAGAATGCTCTACTTGCAATCCAGTGCGTTTTTCGTCGTCTATGTCCCCTCATGGATTACCCCAGAATCCTCAAAAACATTTTCGTCGTACAGGGTTGAATTCCATCAAACGCCGAAGCTTGTCGGCCAGGCGATGAGTATGGGGTCTTTCGCGCAGGTACATACATAAAGTCTCTGCAACCATTCCGCGTCGGTTGACCAGCGCCAGTTCCTCGGCGGAACCCTCGGCCTCGCAGTCGCCGAGCCCGTGTTCACATCCCAACTCTCAAAGTACCTCCTCCTGTACGCACCTGATGCCCCCCGCGACTATCGTGCGCCAGTCTCCCACCTCCATATACATGAACCCCCCGCAAGCTATGATCCCGGGGGTGGTGCATGCGTACACCGCGAGCCTGAAGATTGTATTCCTGGTCGGCGTACCCGTCGGTGACATCAGGAAAGACCTCCTTTGGCAATAAGGCCAGATTGTCCCAAAAAGAGGTCCAATTCGGCCAAATAAGTTCAATTAGGACTGTTAGCTTTTTTTGGACCTTCAAAATAAATTAGCCACAAAATCCGCCAATTTTCCTCAACTTGGCAGGATTTGGCATGGAATTCACTGGCATTTCCTTCACTTTTCTCGGAATTCCAACTGAAGAACAGCTCGAAACAATTGCATTGCATGCATAACTACGACAGGTGTCGCCAACTAAATGATACTATGACAAAAAGAGTTCCACCACCTCGCCGTAGACCTGGTGTAACCGCTATCAACTGGAAACAATACGCACGGGGATTCCATCCAAGGGGCGTGGGATGTAAACGTTTAGTGCTCGTTGAGGATGCTTACTGCGAGATCATGTTAGTTGAGTGGCGACATGAAAGACTCGAGGGCATACATACTTGATAGTTTTCTGTGCGGGGTCTTGCCGCTCCAGGACTGAATAGCATTCAACCCATCGGCAGTGTCAGGCTGCATACAATGTAAAACGGCGCTCATCACGCCCCCACATTCACATATCTTCAGAAGAAGTGTGAGGCAGTATTGTATGGTAGTAAGCGAAGGACATACCCATCTTGCGCCGAACATCACATGTGGATGCGCTACATACTGTCCAGTGAGCTGAGATTGAAGAAAGGAAGACGTAAGCAGGCGTACCTCATACATATGAGACACCGAAACTCTTTGTCCTTTGCATGTATCCACCCACCCGCTACGTATGGGGGGGTATACACGTCTGATACTTGGTGTAACACTCACTGTCCCTGCTCAAAATCCCCAGCTTTGATCCGTCATGGGCTCATGAAACCAGATTGACGTTAGCGGCGAGGTCTCAGGGTATGGCAAGCACGAAACTCACACTTTGAGCATTTGAAGCTATTTGGAGAGGATATCGTATCTTGGCTCGATGACGGTGGGCATCAGCCACAATTTCGTCTGTTCTAGAAGCGAGTCAGATTTCGTAAGGAGGACCAGAAAATGGGCGTACCAGCTCGTTGTCGTGGCCCAACATTCACTACATATCGACATGTCAGCTGCCATCAAAGGAATAAAAATGAGCCGCACGCACGTACCTTCTGCCCTCGGCGCATCAGTTTCTCTCCCATAGGTGGTCGCCTTAGAGCCTGTGTACGTCTGCGGACGAAGACCTTGCGTAGGTGGCCGTGGGCTGGATGCCTACAAGGGCAGGGCGAGCGAGAGTGTAAGCCTGTACGCTACTGACACGCTCGAAGGAAGGTCGACTTCAGTTCCGCCTTTGCGGTTGTCGCGCCACATCTATACCGGCGCAAAACATCATCGAGAGCGTCTGACAAAGTGCGGGAGACTTGCCTTGTAGTTACATAGAGAATGAAAACAAAAAAAAGGCCAGAAAGTGGCAGGCATACACCAGAATGCAAGGGACGAGATGGGGGAAAGGAAGAGAGGTGTTGACGGCTGTTGTCCATCTTTCCCGATCCAGCCATCAACCAACATCACGTGCTATACGCGGTCATGCAACGCCGGTGTTACGGCAACCCTCGGCAAAGGACTTAACCAAATTTCAGAGTCTCTCCTCAGCCGCTGGATTGCACGTTGAGCTTGGTACACTGTAAGAGACTATCTCATTGCATAATAACACTAACCAACATGATCCTACCCTCATGGAGTAAATTTTTCAAAAACACCAGACGTAGTAACATGCCAACCTTGGAAACTTGGGCTTAGGGGGCCAATGCTCTGCATGGCAATACGAGTCCTTTGGGGATAAAAATTTGAAGTCATATACAATCTATAAGCCATCATAAATTGACCAACATACTAAATAATCACATTTGCCACCACTATCGTCGCCACTAGCGCCCCCACACTACCTCCCCCCATTGCCCGCGGGCCACACGTCGCCCAATGTGTGCCGGTCCCCGCCCAGAATACGACCCCACCCTACGTGCATGTGCCCTTCCCCCGCATCGAAGAACAGCGCATCAGCCCCCCATCATAAGCCTAGGATTGGCACCACCCGTGCACATCGACGGTGTGCCCCTTCAAATAACTGGTACTGGAAAATGACTATTCTTTGGTGTATATGAGGTTAAGTGCAG